>CM061272.1:47703333-48321666 GCA_030848825.1 Tadarida brasiliensis | reverse complement strand
AGGTGAGAATTAAAATAAAAAACAAAAAACCACTGCAAAAAAGCTTGAATTTTTTCTCAATCATTTTTGTCCTTTGCTTATATACTACCAGGGATGTGCTGTCCAATGTGTGAATTTTAAAGTCACTTAGAACCGTCCATCTCTGTGTGGTTATGCCATCAAACGATTAGATAGTTAGGTTCATTTGTTTAATTTCCTTTTTATTTTTAAGTAATTTAAGATTTTATTTAATTTTTTAAAATAATGATGTATAATAATGGTGTCAAGCTAAAAATCAACAGAACAAGCTAGCTTCTCTTCCTGTTGATATAATTCTCTTCCTGTGACAATACATAAATGTAAGGGAAAAAATTATTAGTTATTCTTCTATTTTTAAAAATGAAATCAATTGTGTATAATAAATATGTTATGTGTGTATAATATATATGTATGTGTGTTAACAATATCTCCCCACCACCCTTCTTAGACAAATGGGATCCTATGTACACTATTATTCACTTTGCTTTTTTTATGTAACATCACATTTTCTATTTTTAAACTTTGTGATCTTTATTGTACGACTGAGAGTTGGATTTAATAAAAATCATTTTTGCTATTCAAATTCAGTCCTTTCTTCAGCTTAGGAGAGTTTTCATCTATTAAGTATTTATTTTTTTTCTTATGGACTCCTATTAAGTTTGTTTTAATACCTTCAGCACTATATGCAGGAGAAATTTCCATTGTCTACCTTCTATGTCTCTCTCCTCACTTTTACCTCATGGTTTAAAGAATCTTTTTCTTCTGTCTTCCTTCATAGCTTGAATGTCAAAAAGATAGGTTTGGTTGTGTCTTTTTATTTCCAGAGGTATTTATATCCTTTATTGGGGTAAATTCTGCTATTGCTACTGAGAGAAATTAGCTGAGTGAATGAGAAAATACCCACATTGAAATGGGTAGGAAAGGCTGAGCCACACAGGACTGTAACAAACAAAGAAGCAGTTCTCTTAGTCTGGGGACAGTATAAGTTATCATGAAACACCATCCACAGAAGACAAAGAGGAGATGGAAGACAGTCCAGGGAGACTGTTGTGTAAGGCCGAGAGGTGCACATTTTGAAAGAACAGGCCTGTTGAATTGAACCAGAGAGCTCACTGGAACCTTGTCTCCTGTCCAGGACTTGACTCCTTTAGTGAGTTAATGCAATATAACTGGTGTTTGAAACCTACAGGATGTTTAGCATGTATCAAACTGGTCACACATTTACTGTCTATTAAGTATTATTATCTACTAAGGTTGGGATAGAGCAGTTGAAAAACATTTCCTTTTCTGGGAGAGTGGGGGGTAGAAAAGAAGCGAAGGTTGTTAACTTGGTCAAGGTCATAATGAAATCCTGTGACTTGGAGAATCTGAAATAACATCTTTCTCTAGCCCCACCTTGTGCTCTAACCACAAAGTGACACTAGATCTTTTATAAATGACAACACTGGCAGTCCTGTCTGTAATTGCAGCAGTTTTTTGGCAGAAATGTAATTCTTACTGAGGAGTTATCACTCAGAGTTGTATTTCTCCTTTTCCTACGTGGAACATAGGATTACACTGTAGATAGCTGCACTGTAGCCTATTGATTTTAGTTTTCCTGTTGTCTACGTGTCTTCTGATCTTTAGCCTTTTCCCTTAATCAAGTTTAAATAAAGTTTAACACTTCCAAGTATAAACTGTACAACACAAACTTCTAAATGCAAATTTTCTGGAAAGGTTTCTTTTCAAATAATGTAATTACTATGTAATGGACTAGGTAAAGCAATAAGATAGTTTAATTGAAGGCATATAAAACATATGTCTTAGAGTTTATTTCACAAGACAACTTTATAAATGGAATTACCATATCAGGATGGCCCCTTGAAATTTCATGAATTCTTGATCAGGGAATGTATTGCAATCTTGAGACCAATGGAAGTTAAGATAATCCATAATCCCCTAAAATTGAATGTATAAATTTTTATATATGTGCTTTTTTTGCAGATAAAGTCCATAGGGATCTTGAAATTTTCAAAGGGGCTTGTGGCCTCCTCCCTAACCTCCATATGAGAATTAATACCAAACAGGAGAAAACTAAATATGTATCAAAATTTAAAAATTTTTTATGGAAAAGTTTCTGTGTAGATTCAAATATCTTGATCTTGTTGCTATAGTCTATTTAGGATGAGTATATTTCTGTGAATTGCTATTTCTATTGAATGGTAACTGCTATTCATTAAATATCTATTTCTTTGAACATTTTATCTCTAATCACCATAGATCTCTCCAAGGTAGACATTATTCTCCTCACTTCACAATTAGGAAACTGAGCCTCCAAAAGTCTAATGGAGTATGTAATTGGTAGAAACTTCACTTGGCTACAAATACTGCATTTTTCCCCCAAAAAGACAGATATCAGACTATAGGCTAAAGTCTTTACGTTGTTGACTTTTAATCCTCATATAACCATGCAAGGTGACATCATTATTCTCATTTAACAGATGAGTGAACTAATGAGGTCTTTATAACTGGAAAGAGGCAGAGCTGGGTTTAAATACCAAGAAGTTGTAAATGTTTGTTGCCTTTTACACACCCAATAATTTTTGCTAAATGATTGCCTGGATGAGTTAGGAGTGTATTCAGATGAAAGTCTAAACTTCTAAAGATTATTTAAATAAGCAAAGGGCTTATTCTCTTGTATCAGAAAGTCTGGAAGACAGTGGCTCAGGGCTGGTGAAATGGCTGGAGGATATTGAGCAATGAATTGGGCTCATCCAAGCTTCCTGTGCTATCATAATTACTACCTGGCTATCATTCTAGTGAGATGGCAGCTTTACTTCCAGGCACCACACTCTTTCGGCACAGAAGAGTAGGAAGCACTAAAGACAAATTTTTAAAAGCCCTTTCCTCGTGAGAATTAATTTGGGAAGAGGAATCCGCTGAGGAATGTCTCAGGAGCCAGAGCTTAATGGCCATTCTTAGTAGAAGCGATGCCGGGAGGTGACAGAATGATTTAGGTACACAGTGCTGCCTTGTACTAATTTGGGGTATCGTTAGCAAGAAAGAAGAGGAATGGAATTGGACAGAAAGCCAATGGTGCATGCTCAGTGGTTCTTTTCTTTTTGACCTTATTGGTGGCCTATTGGTGATCTTATTTGGTACCTGTAGAAAAAACACTAATTTAGAAACACAGAGTCCAACTACTCAATAAAAATTACTTGAGTCATTACTAAATATAGGGCCTGTTCTGGAATCTTAGAATTCAGCGCTAAACAATATAGGGGTGATTTCTGACTTTACACATTGTAAAACTTTGTAAAGAAAATGTTCAGAATATACAGAAGTATAATGAGCTCTGTCAAAGAGGAAATATAATGTTGACTATAAAAAATATTATAGGGACATAACGTAGCTTGAGTGGTCAGAAGATGAGACTGAAAAGATGAATACGAGTTTGTTAAGTGTAAGACCTAGAAGAAGGCTAGAGCACTCCAGGCAGAAGGAACATGTCTGTGAAAGATTGGTGGAAGAGGAAGAAAATGTGGCACACTGAACGCAGGGTGAAGTACATGCAATGTACCAGAACACTGAGAAAGTGAGGAATCATAAGAAAAGAGGCAAGAGCTAGAAAAAGGGGCCAGATTACGGTGGTCTCCTTAGGAGCTGTTTAAGTCTTGGATCTTTAAACTAAGATCAATGAGAATCCAAGGAAGGGGTTTAAATATGAGTGATGCTTAATTGGATTTTTATTTTAATAGAGTACTGACTCTTTTGGGGAGTGGAATGGAGAGAAGCAATTGGGTGTTTTATTAGTCAGAAATGTGAGAATGGATGCTTAAATTAGTGTGGCGACAATGTCACTGTAAAAAAAAAGATGGGTTCTAGTGATATTTAGGTAGTAAGATCTACCTGTCTGGGTCATGGATTGGATGTGAGGGCTGAGGAATAAGACTCAGGTTTCTGGTTCAAGTAACTGAGTGACAATCATAGATTGGAAAAAATGACAGATTGGTAAACTTTGAAGGGACTATTTAGTCCAACATCAATAATTTCTAGATGTAAACTCGAAGTCAGAATGTGAGGAAACTTACAATAACTGTTTTTCAATGATTGAGCTCAGATGGATTAATTTTTTTATTGTTGACACTATTACAGATGTCCCCCGTCCTTGCCCTTTTCTGCCCCTCTCCACCCAGCCTCCGCCCTCCCCAGGCCTTCACCACATTGTTGTCTGTGTCCATGGGCTATGCATATATGCATATTTGTTCTTTAGCTAATCTCTGCCAGCACCCCCAACCTCTCTCCCCTCTGAGATCTGTCAGTCTGTTCCATGTACCCACGCCTCTGGTCCTTTTCTGTTCGTCAGTTTATTTTGTTATTAGATTCCACATATAAGTGAGATCATATGGTATTTGTCTTTTTCTGACTGGTCTATTTTGCTTAGCATAATAATCTCCAGGCCCATTTATGCTGGAGTAAGAGTTCTTTCTTTTTTACAACCGTGTAGTATTCCATTGTGTAAATATACCATAGATTTTTCATCCACTCATCTACTGATGGGCACTTGGGCTGTTTCCAGATCTTGGCTATTGTAAATAATGCTACTATGAACATAAGGGTGCATATATTTTTTCTGATGGGTGTTTTAGGATTCTTAGGATATATTCCCAGAAGTGGGATTACTGGGTCAAATGGCAGTTCCATTTTTAATTTTTTTAGGAAACTCCATACTGTTTTGCACAGTTTTGCACAGTTTTGCATCAGTCTGCATTCCCACCAGCAGTGCACTAGGTTTCCCTTTTCTCCACAATCTCACCAGCACTTGTTGTTTGTTGATTTACTGATGGCAGCCATTCTGGCAGATGGATTCATTTAGCCAAATTTATTGAGCACCTATTATTTTCAGATCCTGTGTTATTACCTGGAGATGCAGAGTGAAACAGTAAAGATTTGGTTCCTGCTCAACACCTCAGAGTTCAAGCCCAGGTTGACTAACTTCAGCCCAAGAGATCTTCCATGCAACTGCATTTTTCTTTCTTTCTCTCTCTCTTTTTCTTTCTTTCCCTTTCTTTCTTTCTTTCTTTCTTTCTTTCTTTCTTTCTTTCTTTCTTTCTTTCTCTCTTTCTCTCTTTCTCTCTCTCTCTTTCTCTCTCTCTCTCTCTCTCTCTCTTTTCTTTCTTTCTTAGCATTTATATAGAGATATACTTTGTGGTGTTTTATCTATCCTTAAATTAATGCCTTTTGAGAAAAACTATTTTACCAGTTTGAATCTACATAACTCTGAATAACTTGCACTTGAATCTTATCAACATTTCTACATATTGATTAGATTAATAGTCTTTTAAAAATACATACAACCTTTCTCTAACATAATTTTGATCTGCCAGCTGTATAGCTCTATCTGCTCTATTATAAGTTAAAATAGCCAAAATCACACTTATGTCCAACTTTATTTGTATTCTATCTTAAGAAAGACCATGTAGATTCTTATGGTTGAATATTTTATTTTTTAGGTTTTAAAATTTCATTAGGTTTACTTACAGGAAAGTGTTACAGGATTCAGAATTTCAACTTGTTATTGTATTTATTCTGATTTTGTAATGCTTTATATGGGAGAGTTTAAAATAAAACAATAAAGTTCTTCATATTTTTTATGAAATTTTTAAAGGTACATTTAAAAAATGTTGGTTCTATTTCACACTTTGGTGTTTATTCTGTTTATCGTTCATGAAATGTATTTCATTAGAAAATCAGGGAAAGTTTTCCTTGACAACCATAAAAATAGGTAAGAATTTTTAATTTTGAGGTATTTGTTGCAACAATGATTTTTTTTAATGTTGTGATTGAATCCATATCATGTTGAAGGAAACAAAATATAAAGATCAGGAAACAACTCACATTCAAATTGGGTTTCTCTTTCAGTTGTTTAATAGAATTTAAATTGAACCATCAGAAACCTCTTTGTACTGTTGTAAACTTCTGCAATCTATTGCAATTTCTTACCCCTAAAATCCCACAGTATTATGCTTATTCTAGGACTTTCGGATTCAGCCTCTGAAACCAGCAAAGTTTTTTAAGGGCTTCAAAATATTTGAATCTGTAAAGATCTGTTACATGTATGTTCTTTAAAATAATGTGAAATTAGGAAATTTTAACTTAATTGCTCTACCCTAAAATTATTTTAAATTGCATAATACCTTTTTTAGAATAGGGCAATAAGAGGGTCCTCTGCTAGAGAGCATGAAATCAAGAGCAACTTGTCATGCCTGCATTGGGGAACCAGCGTTCACAATGAAATGCACAAACTGCAGGCCGAAGCACCACATATTGTCGGTACACCAGGGAGAGTGTTTGATATGTTGAACAGAAGGTATCTTTCTCCCAAATGAATCAAATGTTTGTTTTGGATGAAGCAGATAAAATGTTGAGCTGGGGATTTAAGGAGCAAATGTATGTGAGTTTCCAAAAATTAAATACAAGTATTCAGGTTGTGTTACTTTCTGCCATGATGCCAAATGATGTGTTGGAAGTGACCAAAAAATTCATGAGAGATCCAATTCTAATTCTGGTGAAAAGGGAAGAACTGACCCTTGAAAGAATCAAACAGTTGTATATTAATGTTGCAGAGAGGAATGGAAGTTGGATGTACTTTGTGATTTGTATGAGACACGGACGATTACACAGGCTGTTGTTTTTCTCAATACAAGGTGCAAGGTGGACTGGCTCACTGAGAAAATGCATGTCAGGAACTTCACAGTTTCTGCTCTGCATGATGACATGGACCAGAAGGAAAGAGACGTTATCATGAAGGAATTCTGACCAGGGTCAAGCCCTGTTCTGATCACTACTGATTTGTTGGCTCACGGGATTGCTGGGCAACAAGTGTCATTGATTATAAACTACGATCTACCTACCAATCATGAAAACTATATTCACAGAACTTGCAGAGGGTGTTGGTTTGGGAGGAAAGGTGTGGCTATACACTTTGTTACTGAAGAATAAAAGAGGATTCTTGTGACATTGAGACTTTCTACAATACTACAGTGGAGGAAATGCCAATGAATATGGCTGACGTTACTTAATTCCTGGGTTGAGGTCGCTTTGAATGCAGTGCTCGCTATTGCTGAATAAGCCATCACAACATGCACTGCACTTTTTTCTTTGGGAATACTTGAATCTTGTCTCAATGCTCATAATGGATCAGAAATACAGATTTTGATAGCAAAGTAACTTTAGTCTTGCGCTCTCGTGAGGAAAGTCATTGGCTTTATCATCTTTTAGAGTTAGATTGTTGGGGTTGGGTATAAAAGATGGGGTATGTAAAATTTTTTTTCTTTATTGATTTTTAGAGAGAGAGGAAGGGGGAGAGAGAGAGAGATAGAAACATCGATGAGAGAGAGCACCAACCAGCCGCCTCCTGCAGGCCCCCCACCTGGGACCCAACCCCCAACCTGGGCATGTGCCCTGACTGGGAACCGAACCAGCGACCTCTCAGTGCATGGGTTGATGCTCAACCACTGAACCACACTGGCTGGGAAATCTTTCTTAAAAATTTATTTCCTAGTTCTGTAGAAGTGGTTGTAGTACATGTTCTCTATCATTTAATAATATACTTGTGGACTAAAATATATAAATGCTGTATAAAATCAGCCAATTATGTTAAACTAGCTTATCTGCCTTTTTGTGTGTGTGTTTGTCATTAGCCTGAATAGAAGGCCTTTAAAATGCTTTTTTTTTTTTTTTTAAAGAAAGCATTTTGTTTGGTCTTGTATTTATTCAATAAAGTATTTATTTAATGCTAAGTGTGAGCTGTACTTTGATGCTAAGCCCCAGCAAGCAATCATATCCTGGGTAGGGTTAACCCCCATCCCCCAGTAAAATTGCCATATTGCACATGTCTTAATGAAGTTTGAATGTTAAATAAATTATATATTCACTTTTTAAAAATCCAGTCTTTTCTAGCAACCATTGTGCCAAATCATTATTGCTTGATTGCTCATTAAGGTCTTATCTGTGCAATGGATAAACTTCTAAAATGGAAAATTTCTAAAGAAATGTAACAGGAAGAGTTAGCAGAATATCTGAGAATCTCTATTTTCATTACAAACTTAACTCCATTTTTTAAGTGTGAAATGTTTTAAATGGAAAAATAGCGTGATCAGCAACCAGTAACTCCAGCGGTGGGGCTAGAGAGACACAAACACAGCATTTGGGTGTTACATTCTCATTGCACTCCAGCTGCTTCCTACTTTTAGTTTCCTCCTACTGCTCTTAGTTCAGTGGCGAGACATTCCTGAAAATAGAGCAAAATCTTTATTGATCTCACAGCGTGAGGTTTTCCTTGCTTGTTGTAAGATTCTGGACGTCTGGCTATAGTTTTATAGGGGCACTTTAAGTGGCAGCTTTGATGGCAATTGTCTATCACACTGATGAGATTATGGAGGAATCGCCCAGCCCTATGTGCAGTTTGGGATGTGGCACATTTATCTATTTGGCTCATCTATTTGTGGACTGTCATTAGAATACCAATGGAAAATTCATAAACTGAATGTCGAAAAGGGGGTGGAGAGAGAGAAAGAGAGTTAGTGTATTAACTCTTTTTTAAGCAAGATTTGTGCTATGAGAAAATGCATCGTATATACTCTTTTCTTGGCAGAAATATTCCAGCACTCATAGAAAAGCTTCTTAACCATCTTTTCATTTCACAGTTGATTATGTGATTTGAAATAACTACCTGGAACTTAAATTGTGGATCATAATTTTAAACTATTATTGAATATAACTCTGGTCTTTTAAAAAATAAAACACAATCAGTACTGAAAAAGAATTGCCAGACATTGCCCAGCATCCCATTATAATTTTTATGAGCATATCATAGTTGTCCAAGTTGTTTGAAAAAGTTATTTTTCTTTGCCCCCTGTGTCTGTAGAGTTTGAGGTGTTGCCCATGGATCATAAATCTATTTTGACCTTGTGTAAAGTTGGTGCTGAAGCATAAAATAGAGCTCCATATTTTAAAGTATACTTTTTTCAACAACATAACAACAAAATATTGCAAATGATAAATTACAGTTGACTCTTGAACAACATTGGTTTGAACTGTGTGGACCCACGCATATGTGGAGTTTTTAAATAAGTATTGTAAATGTATTTTCTCTTCCTTATGATTTTCTTAATAACATTTTCTTTTCTCTAGCTTACTTTATTGTAAGAATACAATATATAATACAAATACAAAATATGTGTTGACTGTTTATGTTATTGGTAAGGTTTTCAGTCAATAGTAAGCTATTCATAAAGTTTTGGGGGAATCAAAAGTTACATGCAGATTTTAACTGTTGGGGGGGGCTCAGTGCCCCTAATCCGCTGTTGTTCAAGGGTCAACTGTATATGAAATTAAAGTGTCAATAGTTATCTGGCTATTTTAATTCTAGTCTATACAGCACAAAATACAAATATTTATTATTATTACAGAGAATTCCATTATTTTAGAAGAACTTCGGTGAACCAAGATTGTGGTATGATTTAAACTGTGTCTATGTGTATCACTGTTTCAACTCATTTCAAAGAGGCTTTGTCTACATGACTTTAGTCAGAAAATAGGAAATTAAAAATCAACAAATGTGTTTCAGATTTCTCTTTATAAGAATTACAACTAAGATTTAACACGATTGTTCATTGAGACATTGTCCTTTGGCAGAGAGATCCACTTATATCAGCCATTATTTTGTTAAAATATATTAATTTATTAAGCCTGTGTTATTTAAGGATTAAAATTCTACTGCAGATACTAGCAGGGTATGATTTGATTTTTGAGATCATATTTTGTGAGAGTTAATTTTACGGGCTGATTTTGCAGATGTAGTAAACAAGCACAAACGAGAAGCTTCGAGGACAACTAAGCATCGACATTTCATGTTCCTTTTATTTTAATACTGTACTTTGATGTCAAGATTTGTTCAAATGCAACTACTTTCCTTTTGCTCATAGTAGTGTGGGTGGATGAAATAAGTTCTAATTTTTGAAGAGGGATGAGATTATTTTTATTTAGAAAATAAGTGAATTAAAAATAACAAATATTCTCTAGCCACCCAAAAGCTAGTGTTTCGCAAGATCTTCATAAGGTACTTGTAATATATTTTAACCATTACAATTTTAATAGATAAGACTGAAGTTATGATTGGGGGAAAATGCAATGAATTATATGTAAGGACAAAATGTGTGTGTGTGTGTGTGTGTGTGTGTGTGTGTGTGTGTGTGTTTTCTTATAGCACTATGACATCATTCAGCTAACCATAAGACATAATTTGCCTTGGCAGTCACCATTCACTTCTCACGAGGTCCAGAATGAGAATATGTTGTGCATGAGTGTGCAATGCTATTATCCTAAACCAATAAATAAGTTGCAACATGCTTTTTACAGTTTGTTTCTACAAGTCTCATTAATAAAAGGTGAAAGACACACAAGGAAATTATGAAATGCTTTACCAAGGAGAATTGCAAATTAAATGTCAGGTTTTAATATTTAAAGTTGCTAAACTTTATTCATATATTTAGAAGTTGGGATTTGCTTATACTTGAATAAGGAAGTTTAACTAAGGACTAGTCGCTCTGTTATTTTTCAATAATATATCAAAACTTTTTTTAAAAGAAGAAAAAGTTAGTTTTAGTCTTACACTAGTGATTTTATCACATTTAATTAGAAAGGGGCAAAATGGGAGACTTGTGTGGTACTTCTTAGAAGGCATCTTTGAGGTAGATGAGAGATAAATACTTCTTTTTTAAAAATTTTTTTTTCCTTTATTGATTTCAGACAGAGAGGAAGTGAGAGGGAGAGAGAGATAGAAACATCGATGAGAGAGAACATTGATTGACCACCTCCTGCATGCCCCCCACTGGGGAATGGGTCCACAACCTGGACATGTGCCCCGACCTGGAATCAAACCGGCGACCTCTTGGTGCATGGGTCGACGCTCAACCACTGAGCCACACCAACTGGACAATACCTCTTTTTTTCAATGGGGAAATGTGGAGTGACTGGGTTTTACAAGCTCCCTTGGAAGCAGAAATGGAGTTCCAGATCATGATGCTTGGCATTCCTGATGCCTTTACCTTGTAAACCAGGACATCTCCACGTTTACCAGTCTGCCCACCTTTCACCCCAACTAAGCAGTGGAAACTTGGTCTCTGGACTGACAAAGACCACAATTTTCTCTCACTAAACCGAGCTACTGATGCTGCTTCTCCCTTAACTTGATTGATCTCACTCCCCTTGCACTGATGATTTCCGTTTTCTATTCTTGGCTTGTTTTCTGACTCTTTTCCCAGTGGATGAGTTATTTATATTTCTCTCATTTGGGCAGTAATATTTAGATTGCCAGGTAGTTCCCCAGAAGGACAGAGGGCCTTAGGAAACAAAGCAGAATATCTTTTGATGGCCCTGTGGTTTCCTCTGTAAGTTTTTTGGAAATGAGATGGCATCAAAGGGTGAGATGACAGAAGTTCCATCACTGCACATATCACATTACACATTATGTGGAGCTTCATAATATTTTGATATATCTAGAAGATGAGAAATGCCACTCATTCTGCCAGAATAGAAGCCATTTTCTATCTGTGGTTAGCAAAGCAGTCTGAGACATCTGTTTCTGTTGGGCTTGTTTTATTTATTTTTTTATTTGCCCAGTGTGTGTTCTTCTCTTATGGTTACAGCACTTTAGTTTTGCTTGGGGGGCTCTTTCTTTGCTGACCACCTTTAGTGTGAGTGACACTGCAGTCAAGGACTCTGGTGTCTTTATGTGGTCAACAGACTGGAGGGCTTCCTGGAGAAGACAACTTACCCAATGCTCTTCAAAGTTAGTGGCACAGGGCTAGTAGATCGCAATAAAAGGATTTCTCACCCAGGCTCTATGGGCTCAGGGATCTGTCAGGATCTGCTCCCTGAATCCATGCTGCCTCTCTCATCTGTTCCTCATTGGTGAGCCACTTGCTTCAGATCTGGTCGCTGACCTCTAAGTGCCTCTGGGGTTTAACTCTTCACAGTGTTCTTTGTCAGCTTTTTGTCCATGATATGACTACGGTTTCCACTTCCTCTCTGCTCCACAGCTGGAAGTCAATGCCAACTGCCACTGCATCAGCCAGGCCAGCCCATCCTCTAGTCTCTTGCTTTTTCAAGTAGGTGTTGAACACAGGTTATAGCTGAAAAAGAAGAAGCTGACCAGTTAGGAGTGAATAGGGGCCTTATTCCAGGTCTCAGAAATGATCCCCACTATGAAGGAGTTCCATCTATTCAACCATCTTTTTCCCATTTTGAAATTCTCTCTGGACACATACTTCTCTTCTGACATTATGGGATCTAAGGTAAGAACCAGAGGGGTTGCACAGACCTGGGGAATGTTGCTAGCTAGTTCCTGCCTACACTTGACTGTCACTACATAATTAATCAACGTTTGCTCAATCAACACTGCCAACCCTGAGTTCCACACAACCTGACACTTATTGAAGGCACTTCAAAGAAAAAGGTGTTCTTTGCTTTACTGGTCTACCCATAATTCTTTGCACACTATCAAAGGCACATCATATCTCAATCAACAGCTATGCCTTTGATATTTTATGTTTCTTTAATGTTTTATAATCTATTTATGTTTTATTTTTCCTTTGTACTAAAAGGATTTTTCAATGACTCAATTCACCCACTATTTTAAAAGAATGCTGGCGTAGCTTAATTTATTTTTCATCTGTCCAGCATTTTGGGGCGAACCACTTTCTCAGTCCCTGTGATTCAGGTTGACACCACCCTCAACAGTGAGGTAAAAAATGACTCAGGCTTGACAATCAGGGCATCAGATTTCCATTAGCCCCAGTGAATGGTTCAGAGATAGGCATATGACAAAAATCAAGCAAATCTGTAAATCTAAGGAATTTGGCTTGGGTTTCCAGGGAAAGCAGCACTCCTTTTTAATTGGTGTTTGTAAGCTGGTAGGCTCTCAGCCTGAAACTTCCGGTCCTCATTTCGCCACACCACATGGTTAACCTGAGAATACAGCTCATGGAGAAAAGAGCAGAGATGGAAGACGCAGAGGGAGAGGAAACTTGAGAACATGATTTGAGGCCACATTTCAACTAAACTGGAGTCATATCACCCCCCTCCCCCACTGCACCTGATTTCGTAGGTCAATATTTTATTAGTCTAGTGAATGAGAAGAGAATATCATTACATTTGTTAGAGAGTCAATCTAAGAAAATGAGTAGAAATTGCTTCTGCCAAAGACATACTTTTTTTTTTGCTTTTATTTTTTGTACTAATTGTCTATGCCTTTTAATCCAATGGAGGAATCATTAAACCTTCTTTGTGTATAGTATTTAGTGTTAGGTTTTCAAATATGTAAAATATGTAAAAGCAGACTGGCACAGAGCAGAGCAGAACAGACTATTGAGGAGCACAGCAGAGCTGTCTATCCTGAGAGGGGCCTGGCCTCAGGGCTGCCTCACAGCCATGCTGTTCTCACTGAATAAAACTTCCTTCTTCACTGTACCCCAAATTGGAGATTCTTGTTGGCATTGCATTGGCACCAACAACCATTGATTGACTATTGCAACTCTGTCTCCTAAGAAATATGCAAGGATCAACTGTCATAAATGAACTCACTAATCAGCCATCAATACCTGGCTTGGATTAATATAGATTATTTTTTTAACCAGTGTAGAGAGGTCAAAAGATAGGTAAGTTTTGAAAGTGACAGTGGGCCAATTTTATTTTAAGGGGCATAATTGTGTTCGGGTGAGTTCAGGATAGAACATCTTAAGAGAGAAAGCTACTGTTGGGGAGTAGAAAAATTCGATTTGGATTTCAAAGATTTAATTTTAAAATTCTTGATATGATCTGCCACATACCCATTGTATGACTTTGAGAATATACTTAACATTATTGAATCTCCATTTCTTTCTTTCTTTTTTTCTTTTTTTAATCTTCAATCGAGGATATGTCTATATTGAATTTTAGAGAGTGAGAGTAAGGGAGAGAGAGAAACATCAATTTGAGAGAGAAACATCAATCAGTTTCCTCCGTATGCACCCTGACCAGGGATTGAACCTGAAACCTAACCGGGAATCTGGGCTGCAACCTTTTTGGTATAGAGGATGATGTTCCAACTGACAGCCACCTGGCCAGAGTGTCGATTGATTTTCTAGCTTATAAAATGTAAATAACCATGGTTCCCCAGAGGTCGGTTGTGAGAATTAAGTGGGGGCCAACTGCATCTGGCATATGTAAGCATTCAGAAATTATTGTGGGGGGGGGGAGAAAGCAAAATGGTATTTTAGAAAAAGCAAGGCTTATGAAGCTACGTAAAATAGAATTTGTATCTATCACCTACTAGTTAAGTGACTTTGAGTTTGTGCTTCAGTTTCCACATATGACTAATGACAAAATAATCTTTACCATAACAAGTTATTGTGAAGATTAAATAAATGAAGTGATACACACTTAGCACCTGGCACAGTGTCTACTTCATGGTATGACACCCATTGTAGTTGAGGCAACTTAAATTTCACTGGAGACCCAGAACATAAATGGCTTTTTAAAAATCAAAATGTAAATTTCAAATAAGTCTTCCAGTAGTACTATTAAAGTGAAATTATGTAGGAAGTAATCAACTATGTGGCTATACCTGTGACCTTGATCAGTACACACTTCAATCAACAAAACTGAGTTTATTTGGTTGCCAGGCAAACTGCCTTACACAAACTGTAATCCCAGACAACTTTTTCATTTTGTATTTTTGCTTCACGTTTTTGTTTAATCTACAATCTTTGTTTTTTTCTTACCCTAAGAAAGGAGGAACTTGCCTGTGTAACTACTTTGATCTCAAAGGACTGATGTTCCCTAAGGTTAATCTAAATAGAGATTTCACCTAAAACCCAAGGTTTATCTTTATTTCAGAGAAGGTTGGGGAGTTGCTAGGCACCACAGGAAAGCTAATTTACATTGTAGCACAGACTATTACTCAAGTCTGTAACTCCCATCCTGATTCTGCCCATCTCTGGTGGTTGCATTCCACGGGTGCTTTGTGCATGGGAGGTATATGGTAATTTCCTGTGTACCCAGGGATGCTTTCATGCCAGTGCTCACTTTCTTGGGGCTGCAAGGCAGAGAGGGATTTTCTCTCAATGCTTAAGCATCTCCTGGCAGAGGAAATGAAATGAAAACAGAACATTACCTATTTTCCATGGTGGCACCAATTTTAAAGCAGTGTTATTTTGAAACAAAGAAACAGAAAGGGAAGTTAAAAGAAAATGAACCCTACATTTGCTGTTTGGAAAGCATTAACTGGGTAATTGCTGAATGATTTGAGGTGGGAAATGGGATGCAGATTTAATGAGATTCAGACTAAAGAAGCCCAAAATGGCAATAGTGGAGGGTAATTTTCGTGCCTTCTGATTGCCCTTGGCCTTAGTGAAATCACTGGAATTTCTTAGGCCCATAGGATGGGATGCACCTCTGTACCATAACAATGGCTTCCAGGGACACCAATTTGCAAGGGCTCGGAGACAAATCAGTGGCTGGGAACCTGATGCTCTTCTAGGACTAGAGATCAGCTCCTTTTATAAGAGATTAATTAACATGACTAAAGTTCCTCTCAACTTGGCTAGACTTTAGACAGGTGTCTTCTGACTATAGCCCCCTGATCTCCCTTTTCTTAGAGCACTTACTTTAGAAAACTTGCAATTGTAATTTCTTTCTTGGCCCCTTTGGAATATAGTTGACCCTTAAACAAAATAGGTTTTGAACTGCACGGGTCCACTTATACACATATTTTTAATGTTTAGAAACATTTTTGAAGATTTGCAATAATTTGAAAAAACAGAGCAACCTTATGATTTTTAATAACATTTTCTTTTCCCTAGCTTACTTTATTATAAGAATACAGTACACAATACATGCAACATACATAATATGTGTTTATCAACTATTTATGTCAATCAGTTAGGCTTCTAGTCAACAGTAGGCCATTAGTAGTTAAGTTTTTGAGGGATCAAAAGTTATTTGTAGATTTTTGACTGGGCAGGGTTCAGTGCCCCTAAACCCCTATTTTTCAAGGGTCAACTGCATATGTAAATCTTCCCCCAGCCTCTTGCTAGGTTTACAACCCAGGAATGTCTTTCTCAAGGACTTGGGAAAAATCTCTTTGAAATGTAAACACTGAAGATCACCCTCCCATCCCCTAGTCTCTCTGGCCCTGTAGGAGCTTAACTTCAATTAAATGGAGACCAATTAGTCAACACAGATGGCTGAACCACAGAGGAAAACACTTTGCAAACTCTCAAATAACCCATCATGCTGGACACATCCCACTGATAAGCCTTCCTTTTAAAGTCTTTGGGTAACTTTCCACTTACCACAGGGCTTAAAAACTCTGCTGAGTTCAGTCTCTCTCCCCTATTTCAATGGTCTTAAATAAAGTCTTTCTTACCTGTTAGACTTTGTCCAGTGCAATTTTACTATGAAAGGGTCAAATACAAAATATGATAGTGAGGATCTCGAGAGGGTCATTTGAAAAACTGGGTGCACGAGTTTGCTGAAACAAAATACCATAATAAAATAACAAAATCTCACAGTTTCTAGAGGCTAGAAGTTGAAGAGCAAGGTGTCAGTCTGCAGGGTTGGTTTATATGGAGGCCTCTCTCTGGCTTGTAGATGACCGCCTTCTCCCCGTGTTTTCAAATAGTCTTTCCTCTGAGCACGTGCATCCCTGGTGTTTCTCTGTGAGTGTGAATGTCCTCTTCATATAAGGACACTAGTCAGATTGGACTAGGGTGGCCTCATTTTAACTTAATCACCTCTCCAAGGCCCTATCTCCAAATATAGTCACATTTTGAAATGACTATGAATTTTGGGGGGTACACAATTCAGCCCATGATGCTGGTTCTCTACTTTGGTTGCTGTGGTTTCTCCCACTCCCTTCTGAGAGGAAACTGCTTCCTAAAGCTGCCAATCCAACCTTTTTGTGAAAACCTTTCTCCAGGATAACCATGTATATCTTATTAGTTTCCTATCCTCAACACCAAAGAAAGTAGTAGGTGAATATTCAATGCCTGCCAGATGAATAAGCTATACCTATGAAGAGAGCTAGAGAGAGGGAAAGGCAGGCTATTCAACAGGAAGTATAGCCTTGGAAGATGAAGATATTTATTACACAAGTTTAGCTTTTGCCCTATTACATTACCACATCACCCTGAAGTGGCAGTCAGTAGATCTCTTTTTCTTTATTTTTTATTTGATAAAAACATTTTTTTATTAATTTATTTTTGTTACAGATGTTTCTCCTTTTTTCCCCATTGACACCCTCCTCCCCATCCCCCCACCCCGTCCCCAGCTTTGTTGTCCATGTCCATAAAATGTCTATAATTGTGTTGGGACTAGCATAGTTATATGACATTTTTAAATTAAAAGTATTAAACAAATATCTATGACCAATAACACAATTTTGTTTACTCTATTTTGGCACTTCTTTTTTAATAGGGCACTATTATTATTATCATCCACATGTACAAATCAACTTCTTTTTTTTTTAATTGAAATTATTGGAACAGATCAACTTCTAAAAGACCCTGCCTAAGGCAACTCAAACAGTTCTTTGAAAGTGTTTCAGAAGACCGAAGTAAAGCTGAGAAAGGAGTTCCTGTTAGAAAACCATTTAAGTCCACACTATTAACTCAGATCAGATTCCACTTTATATTACAAAAACCCAGAAACTGTAAATTCTGAAGAGAACAATTCCATTAATACAAGATATATCCTTGTATAAGGCATACTATGTTCTCTTACAAATTCATTTGACTGCTAATTTAGAAGATTGATAAGATCGTGAACCAATGTGTCTCATTAGTAGTCCACTGCCTGCCAAGAATTCACTGGTGTCCTCTAAAATAAAAGTGTAAGTACAAGCAGAGTCATTTACAAATTGAGACTAAACCTCCTTTCAGAATGAGAAACTTGTCCTTGGGCAAGGTGGGGTTAAAAGCCAGTTTTCTGTTGGCAAGCTATTGGGCAGGTGAATAAGCAAGGAAAGTGTGTACTTGGCTAGTTACACGGAAGTTTTTCTGTGTCTATAAGTGTTTGAAAAAAATGTGTGTAAAGGCGTACTTATTTTCCTATCTGAACTCATCTTGTGCACAATTTAAGTATGTGTTTTGTGGAGTTTTTTTCAGTTTTCTACCTTTACCCAAGAGAGACATTTTTGACCTTATTAAAAATGATTTTACAGATAGATCCTTCCCAGAACAATATAACTTTGCCCATACATACTCATGACCTGTCTAAGCCTCCTGACCTCAACATTTAATGTACTGACTCTGCATATCCGTGCAATTCAAGTCACTAGGCTCCTGTTCTTATCTTTTTTTGTGGTTTTTCTGGAGGGCTTCATTTCTTCCCAAATACCTCTAGCCTCCCAAATCCTAACCAAGGTCATAAACTTTTATTTCCCTTGTACTTTTTAGCCTTTATTATTATTATTTTTAATCCTCCTATTTATTATTATTATTTTATTGATTTGAGAGAGAGAGAGAGAGAGAGAGAGAGAGAGAGAGAGAGAGAGAGAGAGAAAGAGAGAAACGTTGGTTGGTTGCCTCCCACACACTCCCTGACCGGGGATCGAATGCACAACCTATGTAGATGCCCACTGGCAATCGAAACTGCAACCTTTCAATGTAGAGATGATGCTCTAATCAACAGACTCACCCATCCAGGGCACCTTTTAGCTTTTATATCATCCCTCTTTCTCCATTCATACATTTTTGGGGAGGATTATTCCCTCAGATCTCTGCTAATAATAATAATAATAATAATAATAATTAATAATAATAATTAATAATAATAATAAAATAGTTTACATTTACCTAGAATTATCTATATGCCCCAAACTAAGTCAGTGCATAGATTAATTTCTTTTTCACAACAACCTTATTGCTGTTAATTGTTATCATCATATTTTATAGTTGAGGACTCGGAGGCACAGAGAGCTTAAGTAACTTGCCCCAAAACACACAGCCAGTTAGTAGTAAAACCAGAATTTGAACCCAGGTAGTCTGACTCCAAAGCCTGTGAGTAGTATGCAGTAATGGAATATAAGTAGAAATGATGTATAAAAACCCCGTAGAAACTGTTCTAGCAATCCTTCATGCAGGTTTTTTTCTTTCCTGCTCTGTCCCTGGATGAAAAAGATCCAGAATAAGAATGCATAGCTCAAGACTTACATTAATACGTTACATGAGTGAGATTTTTGGGCTGACAGATGCTAAAATATAAAATGCCTTTAGCTTCCCAGCATAAGAATAAAAGATCTTGTTTAATACTCATTCATGGAAAGACCCTAGATTTCAAATCATAAACCTATTCGGTGACCAGTGGTATAATAAGAAAATTTTGGATGGCCAGGCTTTTTTTTTTTTTTTATCCTCACACGAGGACATTTTTTTTTTTTTTTTTTTTTTTTTTGCATTCATCTTCAGATAGAGCGGGAGGGAGAGAGGGGGAAAGAGAGAGAGAGAAAAACATCCATGTGAGAGAGAGACATCGAGTGGCTGCCACCCACACGACCCCAACTGGGGTTGGGGACAAACTGCAACCGAGTCACGTGCCCCCAGGCTATTTTTTTTTTTTTAAGTAGACACTCATCTCTAGAAATTCTTCGCCACATTTTCATTGTGTCATAAGAATACATCAGGTTCTCAAAGTAGACCTGTGTTAAGGTCATCTCAGGCAAACTCTTTCAATCTGCCACTGAGCATTTGTAGAGACATAAAGGAGGAGTCCAGAGGTGAGTCAGGGCAAGCTGGAACTGTTGTAAGTTGAATTCTCTGCACACACTGGATTCGTTTGAACCATAAATGCAGTGAACTGCAAATAAGAAAGAGCAAATGCAGGGGAAACCAGGATCAGATTGTTAGCACCATGTATGTTTGGGTTTAATTTTTACCAAGGTCTCTAGACACTTTGCTTGCTACACAGACTATGTTTTTATAAATTTATTTTAAATTCATTCAAAATATTTCTTATACACATCTATGCAGTTTTATATAAATGCCTAAATGCGATTCTTGCATATCTTATTTTTGCTTTCTTTTCTTTTTTGAGTGCCAGCATTCTTCTTTCCCCCTTTATTTCTATTTTTCTTCCTACCCTACCCAAACTCTTATCCTTCCATTTTTACCCCAAGCTTTGAAAATAATATATGAAGACATTTTATATACATTATATAAATATATTTATATGCACGTAAACATGAATATATGTAAATTCATATAAATGTATATACATTACTTATGCATAGTCAAATATATGCACATATATACTGAGTACACACACATATATGTGTGTGTGTATATATGTATATACATTCTCTCCTTTGACTCTTTACTTCACCTTTGCAGTTGTTTCCCACGGCTGCTGTAACAAATGGCTACAAACTTGGTGAAAACCGAATTCTCTCAATTCTCAGGTCCAGAAGTCTGGCCTCACTGGGCTGAAATTAAAGTGTTAGCAGGGCTGTGCCCCCTCCAAGGGCTCCAGGCGAGAATGCATGCCTTGCTTCTTAAAGCTTTGGTGGCTGCTCTCACTTCACTCAAACTTGAAGGGAATCACCTTCAAATCTCTGTTCCATCCACCTTCTCATCCCCTTTTCCGGGTGCCATCTCTTCTGTCTGTGTTATATCTCCCTCTGCCTCGCTCTTATAAGGATACCTGTGTTGTATTTAGGGCCTACCTGGATAATCCTCCCCTGGAGATCCTTAACTTAATCACAGTTGCAAAGACCCTTTTTCCAAATAAGGTAACATTTACAGGTTCAAGAGATTAGGAACTGATACCTTTGGAGGCCATTATTCCGCCAACCTGCTTGCTCTATCCCAAACCTGACTCTTCCCTAAGGAACCTGCCTCTTCTGCAGCACCCTGAAAGGTGACTGGGTCTTGGGGGTTTAGTCTCCCACAGCCCAGAAGTGAGGTAACTGTCCTACTTGTTCTTCATCAAAAACATTGTCTCTCTCCTTCCAAAAAACTGCTAACTTTAAAGCTCATGCTGTCACTACCCTACCACCTGCCCTCCTTTCAGAAGTTATCTACAGACCCTCAAGCTAAGATTTTGTACGAGCTGGCTCTCACTTCTCCTATTGCTATTTCTGTTATAATTCTTGATGATTTCAATATCCATGTATGCAATCATTCCAATAAGCTGGTTTCTCAGTCTCTTAACCCCCTCTCCTCTAATGTCTTGAAACTTCACTCTATCTCAGCTTTTTAGTTTCATGATTATACACTAAATCTTGTCAATAACAACAACAATAATAATAACTGTATCCCTTTTACAATCTTGCATTTTGAGCACTCTATCCACTCTTTGACCATTGCCATATATATATATATATATATATATATATATATATATATATATATATATATATATATATAAAAGCTCATTCCCTCTAATACCCCAATTCCAAAGAGCAAACCAAAAAAAACACCCTTGATCTATCTGGGATCTATAATCTTTTGATCCTATCACAGCTCATTATTCTTCACTCCTTTCATATCAGAGTCTCCTCCCTACGGGGCCAAACTTTGTGTCACCCTACCCTGTTATATTCAACTCTGCCTACTTCAGATGTGTACCCAGACAACAGAATGTGGCTGGAGGAAAATCTCAGCTGACTGAGCTCACTTTAAATGCATAGCGTCAAGAAGAAGATTAGTGCTGACAAAATCCTACTACAATGCCATAGTCATTCACTCTACCACTCTCCTAGATGAATTTTCCACACCTTTTATTTCTCTTCAAACTTCCAATACTGCCTTCCTTTTTCATCCTCAGCTGATGATCTTGCTTCTGTATTTCATTATGAAAATGTAAGAAATTAGAAGACATCTTTCACTCACTGACATCACTGCATCTGCCAACACCTAGCATCTGTCCCATAGACCCAGCCTTCCTTTTTGTTTATGATACAGGAACAGTTATGTACCTTCTATAACCATTCCTTCTATCCATGCACTAAAATCCACTGTCTCTTGTTACCTTCAGACATCACTCTAGCTAATGTCTCCTGTCATCAGTTTTCCTCTACCAGATTGATTTTATTAGCATGCAACTGTTCTGAAATATCTAGCATCTTAAAAATCAAAACAAAGCAAAGCACTCCCTTCCAGCTAGTGCTATTTCACTCTATTACTCTTTCCCCTTTTAAATCAAAACTCTCTTGCAAGATTTTACTGTAATTGTCTCTTCTTTCCCTTATTTTCTAATTCTGACTTGAACCCTCTCCAATCAAGCTTCCATCCCCATCACCAAAAAAAATCTTGAAAAATATAATAAATGCATAAATAATCTCCATGTTACTAAAGCCAACGGCCTCATCTCACTCCACACAGTGACAACTTTAGCCCGGTGTCTTCTCGAACCACTTTCTTTGTCTGGCTGTCTGGAACCTGCTCTCTTGTTTCTCTTCCTACTTCACTTACTGGTCATTCTTCCTTAGTCACCTTTCCTGGTTGTTCTCCAAACTCTAAAGCCCGGCCTTTGTCTGTTGGTCACCATTCTATGCCCAATGCATGGAATCACATGGAATAAACAAATATATAGAATATTTTGGGGTTTTGTTCTATGAAAATAGGTCCATATCATACAATATCATACACAATTTTATATATTGCTATTTCAGTGCAACAATACATCACAAATATCCCTCTAAGTCAGTTGGTAAGGCTTGGATTCCTTCTTTTTTTAAAAAAAAAATGTATTTATTGATTTGAGAGAGAGACATTTGGTAAGGTTCAAATACATTCTTTCAAAAAAATAATTTATTGATTTGAGAGAGAGAGAGAGAGAGAGAGGCATTGATTTGTTGTTCCACTTATTGATGCATTCATTGGTTGATTCTAATATGTGCCCTGACCAGGGATGAGACCAGCAAACTTGGCATATTGGGATGATGCTCTAAGCAACTGAGCTACCCAGCCAGGGCCTCAAATTCATTCTTCCTGTTTGTTTGGTTTTTTTTTGTTGTTGTTGTTTTGTTTTGTGTTCATCCTCATCCTAAGATATTTTTCCATTGATTTTTGTTTGGAGAGAGTGGAAGAGAGGGAGGGAGGGAGAGAGAGAGAGAGAAACATCGATATGAGAGAAACACATTGATTGGTTGTCTCCTACACAACCCCAGCTGGGGCCAGGGATCAAACTCACAAGTGAGGTACAAGCCCTTGACCAGAAATGGGACCCATGACTCTTTGGTCTGTGTCCTGATGCTCTAATGGCTGAGACAAACTGGCCAGAACTTAATTGATATTTTTGCTAATAGTGTTCTCTATTGCTGTATTCAAAAGTTGTTTTTACTCTTTCAAATTTTTGCCAATCTGATATATGATGACTATTTCTTTTTAAAAAAAAACAAATTTTCTTTATTGATTTTAGAGAGAGAGAAAGGGAGAGGGAGAGAAATATAGAAACATCAATGAGAGAGAACATCGATTGGCTGCCTCCTGCATGCCCCCCACTGGGGATTTGGCCCACAACCTGGGCATGTGCCATGACTGGGAATCGAACCAGCGACCTCTTTGTGCATGGGTCAATGCTCAACCAATGAGCCACACTGTTTGGGCTGATGACTGTTTCTTTAATTTGGATTTTCTTGATTACATTTGAGCAGCATGACTTAGTGGTTAGCAACACGGGCTTGGATGCCACACTTTCTGGATTCCAATTCTGATTCCATCATTCACTAACTGTGTGTCCTTGAACAAATCTCTTAAAATCTCTGTCCCTCTGGCACCTCATATGTCAAAAGGAGATAATAGTAGCACCTACTTTTTTGTGGAGATTAAATGCATTAACAATGTAAATCAGAGCACAAAATAAACTCGCAATAAATATTGCTCATTATTATTATTACTTCTACAACCACTATTATTATGATGACATATTTTCTTATGTTTCTATTGCAAATCTGTGGATTAAATCTTATTTACACTTCCCATTTTTCTATTGGGCTATTAATTCCTATCACATCAAGTTGTAGGTGCTGTTAGTCTCAAAAGGCTTTGTTATGTCATGTCAACAAAATCTCAATGGCTCAGCAATAAACGTTAATTTCTCAACTTTCTTGTAGGTCAAGAAGTTCTCCTTCATCTTGTAGCTATGACATACAGGAAATGTTGCTTCCATAATCACTGTAACAGGAAAAGAGAAATTTACAGGGTTGTGGTAGGCAGCTTTTAATATGGCGTCCAGTGATCCCCACGATCTGGTTTTCATGCCCTTATGTAATCCTTTTGCTTTGAATGTGGGCTGGATTTACTGACTTGCATCTAGCGAAGAGAACGCAGTAGAGATGATGGGAGGTCACTATCAGAAGGCTGAAAAAATACCACAGCTTCTGAATTGTGCCTTCTTTCTGCTCACTCTGAGAGAAGCTAACTGCCCATTTGATCAGGAACTGAGAAAGGCCTTCCTCCAGCCAACAGACAGCAAGGAACTGGAGCCCTTCCATCCAACAGCCCATGAGAATCTGGGTCCTGCCAAGAACCACATGAATAACCTTAGAAGTGGGTTTTCCCCCAACAGAGCCTTCAGAAGTGATGAAAACACTGATCAAGACTTGCTTTGAGAGATCTTAAGCCACAGGACCTAGCCTCATCCAGATTCCCAACTCACAAAACCTGTAAGATAATAAATGTTTGCTGGTTTATGCCTCTAAGTTTTAGGATAATTTGTTGTACAGCAACAAATAACTAATACAAGAATAGAAAAGGGTAGTTTTAAAGCCAGCAAGTGAATTATATAAAATCTGTCCACATCCCATTGGCCAGAATTCAGTCTCATGGTCCAACTGAACCACATGGGACATTGAGAATATAGTCTTGCTGTGTGCTTAGGAAAAGGAAATGGAATACTGTATACATGGGGCTGTGCTACAACTTCTTTCTGTCCTTTGTTTGCAAATATATTCCTAGATCTATCATTTGCATCTTATCTTTGTTTATGTTATCTTCTGCTACATAATATATTTTTTAATTTTTCACAGGCAAATATCTACATCTTATATTTTATAGTTTCTGGTTTCCAGAATTAGTTAAGAAGGTCTCCATTAGCACTTGACTGGATATGAAGTCTATTCTATTCTCTTGCAAGATTTCTGTTGCTTTGTTATTTTAGGTAAGTTTTCAATTCATATGTAATTTGTTTCTGCCTTTGGATCATGATTTTATTTTCTTTCACGTGTTTAATGATGACAGCATCAATAATTCCTTTTCTCCCACTGAATTGAACTACCAACTTAGTCATATACCAATTTAGTCATCATACACTGGGATGTATTTCTAGATTCCCTTTTCTGGTCTACTAATCTAATGTTTATTACTGTGCCAATACAATATTGATTCTATTACAATGGCTCCCTACTATTTTTTGATACCTGTTAGGTAAGACTTCATCCTCATTATTCTTCTTATCCATTCTTTTAAAAAATTTTTTTTTATTTTGTTTTGGTATTTTTCTTCAATATAAAATTTAATATCATTTTATCCAGGAGCCCACATATACCCTAAATAACAACAAAAATCTCCTGAGTATTTTCATTGGAATTACACTAGAGGTTAATATTAACTTGAAGATAATGTTGGTATGATACATTACTTGTACAGGGTGGGGCAAAAGTAGGCTTATAGTTGTGAGTAGATGAAAACAGAGTTTATTCTTGTATTATTATTTATTAATTATTGCATTATTTTCCATATGAACAACTATAAACCAACTTTTGCCCCACCTGTATTTATTATTCTTTCTCAAAAAGATATCTTTTATTTTTTCAAGCTATTTATTATATAAATATAATTATAAATATTTATGCATATAATCTATATATCTAATATGGATAAGCTGAACCAACTTGAAAATCATTGTAGTACCCGTCAGTTTTTTGTTCTTCTGTGTTGTTTCCTGTTGTGCCTTTTGTGCCATATACAGATTTTCCTCTTTTTAGGATATCATTTCTTAATTTATTACAGGGAAATTGCACACCTTCCCTGTGCCTTACTTTGCTCATCTCTAATTTACAGAGCAATGCCTTATACTGTGCCTTATAGTACATTGAGAGGCACAGTGCATAGTAGTCATGGGTGATACAGTGTCGTGGTTAAGACCACCTGGGTTCAAATCTCAGTTCTACCACTTTCTAGCATTGTACCTTTGGCAAGTTATTTAATTCCCTTGTACCTCATTTTCTCAATTTTAATATGGGAATGATAATATTTATGATCTCACTGGGTGGTTGTAAAGGTTTAAAAAATTAGTGCATTAAAATTATACAGAATAATGCCTAGAACAGAGTATGACTTGATAACTATTATCTGTGTTCTTAATGGTAGTAGTGAATACTTGTTGAAATTTAATTCTCGTTATTTACATCTACTTCAGATATAATTATCTTTTTGTATTAAGAAAGAAAAATTAAATGGATTGTTATTTATTTTTAACAAAGCAAAGTATTTGTTTCTAAAAGTGACTTATAAATGTGGAATAGTTTTTGTTTATTTGCTTTTGATATTAAAAATGCTCTTTTGCCCTGGCTGGATGGCTCAGTTGATTGGAGAGTCATCTGGTACACCAAAAGTTTGCAGGTTTGGTTCCTGGTCAGGGCACATACCTAGGTTGTGGGTTCGATCCTTGGTCAGAGTGCATACTGGAGGCAACCAATCAATGTTTCTCTCTCACATGGATGTTTTTCTCCACCTGCCTTCTTCCTCTCTCCCTAAAATCAATGAAAACATATCCTTGGGTGAAAATTTTAAAAAAACTATATATTTTTTTACTATTGCTACTTAGTGATTCTGATAATGCCCAATGCAAATATGTTCCTGTAACCCAGTGAAATTTTAATGATTCCTTCAAGAAATTATTGTTAAAAACATTCAATAATTGTAAGTCAACTAGTGGTATATTTTTCTTTTCTTTTTTTAGAAAAATGAATAGTTGTTTGTCTTCTTGTTAATAGTTCAATACTGTCAGTCAAGAAAAGGCATTCAGGTCTTGCCTTACATTGTTTCTCCCTTAAATCTTCCTTTCAGTATTGACATTACTGGATGGAATGTTAATTACCCTCAGGTCTCTGAACTGTTTGGAGCAATACCAAGAACTATGCATCACTATTCATCCTGGGGACACAGCACTAAGCACAAGGGAAGGTCAAGTGTATCTGAAGAAAGGGAAATTGTAGAAAAATGTGTAATTTTTTCTCTCTGCATCGTTCTTACATTTGTTGTCATGGTTCGGCGTATTATTGTTTATGTGACATCAGGGGAATTTCCTCTTACCTGTTTCAGAGCCTACCCAGCAGTCACGGCATTCATTCATCCATCTCCTCAATCGTTTATTTATTCAACAAGTACTTATGGAGTACCTGGTGTATTCTAGCCATTGTTGTAAGAACCTGGTAAAGAGCATAAGGAAAACAAACAAAAGCAAAATAACGTCGCCAGAAAACAAGTTCCTGCCCTTGAGGAATGTACATTCTGGTGGAGAATTCAAACAATAAGAAAGGGAATAAATAAATCCAAAATATAATGCCCAGGAATCATAGACACTATGCTTATCCAGAGAAGGTCACTCTGAGGAGGTGTCATTTGGACAGGGACTTACAGAAAGCCAAGAAGTCAGTGCCACAGAGGTCTGGAGGAAAACTGTACAGAGAGAAAGCACCAGGATTACAAATGTGCTTGCTAGTTTGACAATTGGCAAGAAGGCCAGTGAGGCTGAGCACATGAGCATGGGGAAGAGTCCTGGGAGATAAGGTCAGAATGAGGCTGGTGACCAGGTCATGTAGATCAGGCCTTGTAGATCAGGGTAAGAACTTTGAACTTTATTCTACATGTGAAAAGAAGCCATTGGAGAGTTGAGGCAGAAATATGCTCTGATTTATATTTTTAAAAGATATTATCTTTACTCTTCCTTTTGCTAAAGTCATTATCTTTCCAATGCCTACATTTACCATGCCTTTACCAGAACCACGTAAAATTGAAAACTTGCTCCACTCACTAATGGGGAACAGTGATGGTGTTAAATATCTCCATCTATGGGTTGGAATTGGCTGGGTGCCTCAGGAGCCAGTTCTAATTTCCCAGAAAAAGGATCATCTCAGTCTTTGTTGAGTTCTCTGGAAAACAATGAAAATTAGATCCTCTGGCCTCAACATGAGTGACAATTTACGCCACATTTGTAAGGCTTTGTTCATTGTTGTTGTTTTGTTTTTCTTTTTCATTTACTCATTCAACAAGTGTGTACTGAATACTTACTTTGTGCCATCATTATGCAAAGCACTGGAGATACAACTGTGAATGAAATAGTTAAGGTCTCTATCCTTACAGAACTTTCATTCTATTGATTTACATATAACTCTGGGGCATGCTGTTTCCAGACCAAAGTAGCTAGAATTACTCCTCTAGTTTCAGAGTATTGTTTAACACCAACATATTACACTAGAACAACCTGGCCATCTGAACCCTCAAATGGTCATGCATTTGTCAGACTTCTATGTTTTTAACAATGATACCTCTGGATTTATAGACATTATTAAATGTAAACTCTATGGCATTTTCCTGTTGATATTTCTATCTTCAGGCAAAGGCAATTTCAATTAAGTTCATGCTTCTAAGTGAAGGCACTTTGCCCTTGGCATGTTGGCCATTCACTTACTATGTCTTAAATAATTTAAGACTCTAAAAGAACTTATTAAATTAAAATGAATCATTCAAAGACACAAAGACAATTATGTCTTATGAACTAGAATGTATGTAACAGGATTAAAATTTCACTCTCTACTAAGAAGAGAGCCACAGAAAAGTAACTCAAGATTTGAGATGTGAAATCAATCATCTCTCTACTTAAGGAACTATTTTAAGTGTTTACGAAGTGGCTAAAAAGCATCTTTCATAGCTTTATATAGGCATAAGTGAATTTGAAACGCAACCAAATCACATTATTTAGCAAATAAACTTCTCAATAGATAAACAAGCATTTGCTGAGAATCTATATGTGGAGAACTGAGGTTGCTCTATGATTCTTTCTGAGGATACTTGTATGTCTGAATTTGGCTTTTGGCCAGGTAAGGGCAGTGGATTTTTATAATGCGCTCTTTAAAGTCCAAGTCTCCCCTGAAAGAAGCTAAGCTGGTTTGTTTACTGATGGCCTTCACCTCTGTGATGGTAAATTTTGAGTGTCAACTTGACTGGGAAAACCAGTGCTCAGATAGCTGGTAACACATTATTTCTAGATTTGCTTATGAGACTGTTTCTGGAAGAGATTAGCATTTGAATCAGTAGACTGAGTAAGGCAGATTTGCTCTCACCAATGTCAGTGGGCATCATCTTTTATAATCCAATTCGTAGAGTGCCTGAGTAAGGCAAAAAAGAAGAGTATAAATTTGCTCTTTCTACTTGAGCTGAAGCATCCATCTTCTCCTGCCCTTGGACATTAGTGCTCCTGGTTCTTGGGTTTCTGGACTAAGACTGGGACTTAACCATCAGTCTCCAGATTCTCAGCCCTTTAGATAGGTTTCCCCAGTTCTCCAGCTTTCAGATGGCAGATCTTAAGATAATATATAAATAATGAATTTCCTCACATATATACATATGTGTACCTATATACATGAGGACACATATATTATGTATGAAGAGATTTATTACAGATACTGACTCATACATATGTATGTATGTGTACATATGTATATATGTGAGAATTATTATATATGTATATATGAGATTTATTACAGGAATTGTCTCATGTTATCTATAACATATATGATATTATATATTTGTATATATGTATATCTTATTGATTCTGTTTCTCTGAAGAACCCTGACTAACACAATCTAGTTTAATCAGTTGAACCAGTCACAACCGAGTTTGGCTATGTGACCACAGGGACATAGACGATCCTGCTGGGAATTTCTGCTTTGAGTTCTCTCGAATTAAGATTCATCACACATCTTTCAGTTCAGTTCAGAAATGAAGCACATTACTGTGTGAAAATGAACCCTGGAAAACTTGTGTCATAGTGTCTTTTGTATTTCCAATGTTGACTGATGTTCTCTTTCTCTTACTGAATGTGAGTGTGCTCTGAGGAGTCATAGGAATCCTTTCAAAACTCTGAGTTTGTGAAATCTTTTCACTATATATATTATATTCAGCACTGTGCTAGATAGTCTTTTGGAATTTATAGGAGTATTAAAGAACATAGAGTCCAGTTAGGATGATGACAATAAACAACAAACATGAAACACCTACAAATAATAAAGCGAAAATACAATAGTTAAGTAAGGTTGTGGGGACTATAACTGTAACTGTGGCAGGATGAGGGGAGCCTAACTGAGGCAGAGCTGGGAGACAGCCATTGAAAAATAGCAATAACAAAAATAAATCAATAAGCAAGAAAATTTCAGTTAAATAAGGAATATAATTTCGGTAATAAGTGCTATAGTGAAAATAAAACTAGATGGTGTGATAGAATGTGACTAGGATACGGTGTAAGACTGGAAAGTCAGGATATGCCTCTCTGAAGATGTGTGTCTCCAGAAGAGGGTGAGGCCCCTCTTTCTATGTTGATGCCTATACTCTCACTAAGGATTCTCATTTCTATGCAGGAAAGGGGCAGAATTAGTGGTCAATTCAGCATATATTGTCTCATATCCTTAATTAACAATCAGGTTGAAAAATAGAAGACACTAACTAAATGTTTACATATAGACACTTGGGCACCAAATTCTTTTATTTGCTTTTACATACTACCAGAATTCCTTCATTAAAGAAAAGATACATCCCTACCCACAATAGAAACATAGTTTAAGTAAACTATCACCAAAAATTTGGCCCAGATTGGTGGAAGTGGTGAGTTAGGGCAACAACTAGAACATTTTTGCAAAGTAAGCAAATTATAGGTCTACATATCAGGTTTGATTTCATATTGATTTCAAGGGGTGGCCATGAAAGGGATGAAAAGACAACACTTTCAATGGATAGTGCACATGTCATCCACCTTGTTGGCCAGATATTTACTCAGTGTTAGGAGATTGACAGACAGTGGATAATGGACAGTGGAGAATATCAGCTGGTTGGTCACAAATATAAAAGGAGAGAGATTGGAAATTTGAAGACAAGGAGGTCTGATGTAGAGGCATGTAGATAGGCATGTGGGATGAGCACAACAAGGATTGATATGTCTATCACATATTAATGCTCACCAGAGAGTAACCACCAGGGAAGGTGCAGAAAACAACCAAGTAAACAAAATGACAGGGAGGGCTGAAACTAGCATAGGGCCCCTGAGGCACCTAGGGTGCAGACATTTAAGGAGGTACTCACTCTCAGGTGCTAACTCTGCATATTCACAACACCAGCATGAGTGTCTCCTTAAATGTTGTGCCCTGGGCACCTCACTTAGTCAGTTGATGCCCCTTAAGCTTTGGCATTGGTCTGAATGAATGGATTAACTATGGTGGCTATAAATTAGCCTGACAACATGGGCTCTAACTTACCAAGGCTGATGTAACCCCTGTTGCTATATTTCTAACCTGCTGGCCACAGAGACCAACACTAAGTCCCTGATATGGCATTATCCCTCAAGTAGACCAGTTGAGTGACAAGGTGACTATACTGAGCTCCTTTTATTTTGGAAGGGCCAATGATTTGTTCAGGCAGGAATAGGCACACATTCTAGATAAAAGGTTTGCCTTTTTAGCTCAAAGAGCTTCCGCCAACACTACTCTCTGAAGGTGTATGACATGTCTGACCTACCAGCACAGGATCTCACCAGAATAAGAACTCACTTTAGAGAAAAAGAGGTATGGAAGTTGAGCCATGACCATGACCATGGAGCCTGTTGGCCATATCACATACCGCCCCCTGCCCCCCGAAGCTGCTGCCAAATAGAGTTGCTGGAAATAGTCTTTTAGAAGTGCAGCTTCAGTGCTAGCTCAGAGGTGATAATTTTATAAGGATGGGGCACTATACTCCAGGTCAATGTATACACCTTAAATCAAAAACCTTTATATGGAACTGTCTTCCATAGGATGAAAATGATTGGTCCAGGAATTAAGGGGTAGAAGCTGGCATGGTTCTACTTACCATCATCCCCATTAACCAATTAGAGCAATTTGTGCCTCTGGTTCCAACAAATCTGGGCTCTCAGGCTTATAAGTCCTGGTCCCTTAAAAGAGAATACTTCTGCCTGGCCAGTGTGGCTCAGTAGTTGAGCATTGACCCATGCACCAAGAAGTCACCGGTTCAATTCCCGGTCAGGGCCCACGCCCTGGTTGTGGGCCCAGTCCCCAGTGGGGGGCATGAAGGAGGTGGCCAATTGGAGTTCTCTCTCATGGATGTTTCTAGCTCTCTCTCCTTCTCCCTTTCCCTCTCTCTCAAAATCAATAAAGAAAAAAAAGAAAGAGAGAGAATACTTCTGTGAAAGGACAGAGAAGAGTTGTGACTGATGCCTGGACATTTCAAGGTCCTTTGACCCAGAGGTTATCAAACAAGAAGAGGAGTCATCATCTTGGCAGGAGTGTTGACTCTGATTATCAGCAAGAGGAAAGGCTGTTGTTACACATGGACGAATATAATCTGACACCTAGACAATCCATTTAGGCACCACTTGGTACCCCCTTCCAATTTTGATGGAAAATGACAAGTCTCAGGCAGACCTCGGTCTGAAAATTACATTGTAGCCAACCAAGACTGCCAGAGGTGCTTCCTAGAGGTAAGGGAAACTTGAAATGGGTAGGAAAGGTGAAGGGAAACTCACTGAGATGCAATTAGGCTCCAGCAGCGAAGGCTTCTGGGAAATGTTGGACTCAACTCCCTGTAGACTCAAGCTTGGCTGACTACCCAGAAAACCGGAATACCACCCAAAAATAAACATCATGCCCCCAGGAAGGAGATTAATGAATGTATAAAGTGTGATAACTGCCTCATGTTATCTGTTAATTTAGTAATGCATTGTTCTTTCTAGTGTTCTAAGTGACTACCCACTATATGGTTTTACTATTAATCCCCTATGAAGAAGAGACCACATGCTGAGATGGGTGTAGGTTTTTCCCCAGCTGGCCATCACTTGGAGCAGCTTCCTTCCCGGGATATATAATTTTCTCCTATTATAGCTCTTAGGAATTTGAATAAGGCTATGTATCAGTTCTTCGGAATTGATCCTGAATTTAGACTTTTGGGCCTTTCCCCCAGCAAAAGGCAAAAGACGATGAGCCTCAGTGGGAACCCTTAGATCAGCTATAACTATAGAAGTTATAGCTGACACCATTAAACTCTTTCTTCCCTAGAAAGAGAGGCCTACCAGAATTCAGAAGAAGCTGTTCCCTGAGCATATATGAAGAAGGGAATGAACATGGTGATGTACCTTCTGAGTCCCCCTTCAATGAAGGACTTGTTCATTCAACTACCGGAAGGGCTGCTGTCAGTCCCTTTAGGGATTGCTTCAGCTCCTGAGAGCTGCTTGGGCAAGGTCACACATGTGCAGGGACTCACTGATCAAGGCTGGGATATAAAGGACCAGACATTTTGGCCCAAGGCAGAATAAGTCTAATGAGGTGGCAGAGGCTGTCATTGGGCCAATTTGACTTCTCATCCATCCATCCAATCCTGTGTCTTCCATAGGAGTACCATAGGGTACTCCTTAGTAAGCCTCCCAACTGCTTCTGACAGTTATCTACTGCTTTAAATGGAAAATCAGTTAATTTCAAAAACTAGTGGACTTTTTCATCCATTTCATGGAATCAAAATAAAACCCTTAAAAGTTTATTATGTTAGATTGTGAGTGCTATTGTAAATTTAGTTAAGAAGTTCACCATTTAAGATAAAGCTATTTGTTTTGTGGGAAAACTACAAATACAAATGTTGGTGGAGCATAGATAGCTTTGTTGTAAAAATAACATTTATACTCAATTTTAAAACCCATGGCTCAGAAATACACTTAGAATTTGTTGTAGTGTAATTGAGGGGTTGGCAAATTTGTCTTATAAAGTGCCAGACAGAAAACACTTTAGGCTTTTCAGGCTGTATGGTTTTTGATGCAACTACTCAATTCTGCTGTTTAGTGCAAAAGCAGCCATAGAAAATCCATTAAAAAAAAGACCACGGTTATGTTCCAATAAAACTATATTTACAAAAACAGGCAGTTCCAGATTTGGCCAGAGGGCTGTAGTTTGCCAACCTCTGCCCTAATTCATCAGCATCCCAAATGAGCTCTTAAATTTTATCAATTAAAATAGAACCTATTTTTTTTTTTTAATCCTCACCCGAGGACATTTTTGCATTTATCTTCAGATAGAGCAGGAGGAAGAGAGTGGGGAAGAGAGAGAGAAACATCGATGTGAGAGAGACACATCGACTGGTTGCCACCCACACGACCCCAACTGGGGCCGGGGACAAACTGCAACCAAGGTACATGCCTTTAGCAGGAACCGAACCCAGGACTCTCTGGTCTGCAGGCCGACACTCTAACCACTGAGCCAAACCGGCCAAGGCTAGAACCTATTTTTAATATTTAAAAAATATATCTGCACAAACTAGTAAGAATATTGGAGCTAAAATTTTATTTTAATAAAACTGATGTCTAATGCAAAAAGTATAAAAGCATGGGTTATATTCTCTTAGTACCCAATCATATTTCCTGTATTTGAACTTCTGAATAACTATTTTGCATATTAACGTGTCCTACAATGGTATTAAGCTTGTTTTGAAATGACTTCTTTGAGCTTTGACTGAGTTTTGTTCTAAATTGGTTAGAAAATTTTAATCAACATAAATGGAGTGCCAACAAGTTCAGTGTCTGAAGCATTTAGTATATTACAATTATTGAAAACAAAGCTTGCAAGTGGGAAGATATTGAAATTTATCCTTGGAAAAGCAAGAGAGAAACTGAATAAATTAACTTTTTGGAGCTCAATGTGCAAGATTTAATTTTGAAATTCAAAAATTGCACTTTTGAGTATCTCAACTTGTGGGAAGAATCTTGATGGTGCTCCTATTTTTAATTGGATATTTATGTATATTTTGCATCAAAATGGAATGAAATTTAGAAGGCCTATGATTTTGCATCAGATAGGTTTTCTGAAACATTCAAGAAAATAAATAGTGACAATTAACTTGACAGGTTTTATCCTGCAAGAATATTTGTTGAAGAAAGATATTTTAAATAGAGGAAAAATGATAATATCTATGGAAATATTTAGGCTAAAATACTTATACATTAAAAAAATAACAGAATTTTCCCATTCAGCAGTATTTTTCTGAGTTTATTAGGTAACAAAGTACTAATAGAGAGTTTTTCCTCAATTAAAACTTTAAGTTTTATAGACAAGAGTATCAAATTTATTAATCCTAAAATGCAAGTTTGAAACCATTGCAGGCAATTAAAAAACAAAATAATTATAACTAGTGGAAAAAAAAATAAATTATTCAGAAAAATACCAGTAACTATTAAAAATGGACACAGCTGAGTGGATACAAAAGCTATGGTACATTTAGACAATGGAATACTACGCAACTGTAAAAAGAAGGCACTCTTACCTTTTGCGACAGCATAGATAGACCTGAAGATTATTATGTTAAGTGAAATACACCAGACAGAGAAAGACAAATACCATATGATCTCACTTATATGTGGAATCTAATGAACAAAATAAATTAATGAACAAAATAGAACCAGAGGCATGGCTACATGAAACAGATTGACAGAGGTCAGAGGAGGGGAATGGGGGCGACCAGATGAAAAAAGGTGAAGAGGTTAGCCAAAGAACATGTATGCATAGCCTGTGGACACAGACAACACTGCGATGACAGCTGGGGGGGGGGGGAGATGAGTAAAGGGGATTTGGAAAATGGGGACATCTGTAATAGTGTCAACAATGAATAAAAAAATGGACACAACTAAGAAACTAAAGTTGATACATATGTACACAATTATTCAGCTTATATTCTATTGATAAGATAATCACTGTAAAAACAAGATTTTTAAAAAACAAATATGCTTTATTTTACATAGTAATTTTTTAGAATTTAATTTTGAAAAATTTTGAATGGAACTATTTAGGTCAGTTAAAATAGTAAACCAATTCTCTCTCTCTCTCTCTCTCTCTCTCTCTCTATATATATATATATATATATATATATATACACACACACACACACACACACACACACACACACACATATAATTTTAATTGATTTTAGTATCCCTTTTTATTCTCAAAACTATCCAGTTTGGAATATAAGTTATTTGCATCTTTGTCACTGATTAACAAAACCAAAGGATCTTCTTTTGAACTCATGCTCTTTTCATGACAAAGAATAGGACAATTTTAATAATTTTTTAAACTATCTCTGATCATGTCACACACGCAATCTCATCTAATCCTCACAAAAATCCTGCTATAGATATTTTTTCTCCATTTAAAATTCAAGAAAAATGAGGCCTAGAAAGGTACATTGCTGAAGCTCATACAACTATTAATTTGCAATGACAGAATGAAAACTTGGCCTGTCTCTAAAGTCCAAACTCTCAATTATTATGCTATATTTTGGAGGACAGATACTTACACTTAAAATTGTTTATCTGATTATGAAGTTGAAAATACAGAAACTATTTTTGAAACATCTATAGTAATACCCAGAAATAACTTTGGTAGTACTTTGGGGTATTTCCTCAGTGATTTTTCTATGCATAATTGTATTTAAATGATTGAGATCGTACAATGTATTACAACATTCCTTCAGCCTGAATGAAGAAAGTGTAGTAACAACTGACACTAGATATTCAAATAACCTTGGGGTGTTGTCCTTAATGGCAACTTAGTGTGATTCCATTAAGTGCTGACTATTGTTCCTCAAGAACCTTAGCTAATGGCCCTATAAGAGACCCCTCAGTTATATTAAATAGATGAGCAAACTGTCTATAGAATATTCAAATCACATTCAGCTCCATTAGACCATAGGTATCTTGAGGGAAGAGGCCATGCTTTGCTGAACTTTGTGTTTGAGCCATACAGGACAGCTGCTCAAACTTAGTAGGTACTTCAAAATAATTGTGTAACTGTTGGTGGAGGTAGCTAGATATTATTAAAGGAAGGGAGCAGAGGGAATCAGACATTATTAGGCACAATAAACTAGGAAGCTGAATCAGAGAATAAGCCTGATTAAGTCTGGGAGTTGCAGCATCCATAGGCTCCGCAGGGGACCTCTGCATCCTCCACCCTTGGAACCTAATCCCTGAAGCAAATATTTTTAATTACAGAGGGAAAGATAAAACAATAAAGGGATAATTTCTCTGCTGAGCACCAGCCCAGTAGAAGCCGTGATGGTGCAGGGAGAGGTGCTTCTACTGGGAGGCAGGCAATAGGAACTAAGATGGCGACCATAAAGGGGAGGAGCCTAGCCGGAGAAAAGAATTGGATTGGATAAGGGACACAGAACCCCAGAAGATCTAGGAAATGGATTGGTTAGGAGGAGTGTCCTGCAACAGCCCACGAAGGATTGGAGCTGATTGGTTAGTATGAAAAAGCACCTGGTCCTCCCAAACCTGAGATAATACAATCCAAGGTTAACCAAGGGCTCTCTCTCTCTCAGTAACAGGCACTTGCCCTGTTTGTTCATGTATTCTCTCTTCATAGCAGCCAAGCGGCCCTAGCAGCCACCTGTGGCCTGGTGGCCCTGCAGACTCCAAGCTCGAGCCTCGGTATGGCAGCTGCAGTGCAGCTGGAAACAGAGACTAAGCTAGCTGGATGGGAATTGGGTGTGAAATGGACTGAACCAATGGCACAGAACTGTTGGACACTTGCCTTTCTTCTGGGTTTGATTAAGGTAAGGCTGGAGCTTGGCCGGTGGGGCTCAGTGGTTGAGCATTGACCCATGCATCAGGAGGTCGCTGGTTTGATTCCTGGCCAGGGCACATGCCCAGGTTGTGGGCCCGATCCCCCATGGAGGGCATGCAGAAAGCGGATAATTGATGTTCTCTGTCATGGATGTTTCTATCTCTCTCCCCCTCTCTCTTCCTCTCTCTCTAAAAATCAATAAAGAAAAAAAAAAAAGATAAGGTTGAACTTTTTCCACAGTGGGTTGGACAGAGATGAAACATCAGGAACCTAGGTGCAGCCATTTATTTCAATCCCAACAAATCTTACCACTAAACCTCATTCTTCCATGCCTGGGTCCCTGGAAATGCTTTTCTCATGACTCTGTGAAAGGACCCCATTTCCACTGGCAACATAATTATAATGCATTTTGCCATCTGAAAAATCTTCCATGGTATAAACAACATATAAGTAATGCTGAAATTCTTGAATGGCTGACATGTAATTAGAATGGAACAAATTGTAAGATGCTATCTTTATAGTGTTACCTAAGAACAAAGACTGATGACAATTTGAAGACATTTTTTTTTTTTTGTCTTGTTTTGCTGGAATAAGAAACATTTCTCAAATGCAATCCAACTCTAGACAGTTATCAAGATTACTGCTCCTTCACATATAAGAAAGAATTCTTAAACACTCATATTATGAGCATTATTTACAGTCATTTTTATTATTGATTGTGAGCAGTGGAAACAGAAAAATATTATTTTGGTTTGTAATGGTATGTTGCTCAGTTTGGCATTAGCTCTTGTTTATACTCATGGTAATAATCTGAGACAGAAATAATAGCTTGCCTTTATATAATGTTGATTAAATTCTTTTCCAAATCTCCATAGTTTTTCAAGGATTTTTATCTTAGACAGTATTACATCAATATTGTTTTTTATTATTTGTACTAGTGTTCTCATTTTATACATACTAAATCAAGAAATTAATTCAATTAGTTATCAATGAAAAAGAAATTAATTTCATTGAATTTACTAGGAATTATGAAGAGACTTTATGATTTTGTTATTTTATTGAAGGAGGTGGTCAGACGGACCTGGGTTCAAATTGTAACTCAGCTTTTTTGTTTGTTTGAGCTTCAAGTTCCCATTTGTAAGATGGAGCTAACTACCCCTTCGTGGTGCTTTGCACATTTGATCAGGTAACAGGTGAAGACCGAGCCAATGGGCTGGCACATAATACATGTCAACACAAAAAAAGTCATTTTTCTTCTCTTTTTCTTGCAAATACAAGAAAAAGAAAAGAAATACAGAAACAATAAGGCCTGTAAGCTTCTTAGAAGATACACATTCTGAAGAGATCATATCTATAATGTGTACACAGAATTCTCAAAGTGTCATATGTATTGAGACATACTCCTAAAATGTTATGATCAGAGACTGAAAAAATAAAGAGTTTCCTTGGGTAGCTACAGGAGGGATTGTGAAATAGGACTCACAACCCAGATGAGGAGAAGGAGGACGGTCCATAGAAGAGAGAGACAAGTAGGCTCCAATAAGCAGATACATTCACCTTTGCTCACATCCCATGCCAAATTCTATGGCTATGAGTGCAAATTACACAGGCCCTGCCTTCAGGGAAAATCCAATTCACCACAAGGGTTATTCGTGCACAGGCAACTGTTCTATAGAGACTGCCTCTTAATACAGCCAAGGGGGGCTGAAGAAGGATGACTGATCCCTGAGCTTAGGGAAGGAACATTGGAGTTAGCTGGGCAAAGAAGGTGCATCCAAGTCAGTGGAAACAACATGAGCAAAGGCAAGAGAGAATGTGGTTGTTTCCCGTCACTGAAAACAACTGTGGGTCTGAAGCTTAAGGATCATATGAGGAGAGGCAGAGGTGAAGTTCGGGTGGGAACCAGAGACCAGATCATGAAGGATGCTCTCTGTAGTTCTGTGGTTCTAGTCACACATAAATGCTTGCAGTTCCCTGGGTGTGCTACTCTCTCTACAACTCTATAACTGGTCTTCTTCTCAGTCCTCTAATACGTCCGGCTTATTCCATTCAGAGTCTTTGCACTTGTCTTTCCCTCTGTTTAGTGCCTCTTCTGCTAGATTATGTTGTGGCTAGCTCCTTCTTGCCACTCAGGTCTCAAGGCAAATGTAACCTCTTGAAATAAAGCCTTTCCTGACATCTCTGTCTCTTAATAGTTGACCACCAACAACTCTCACACCCCCTTGCTCTGTTCTTTCTCATAACACTTGTCACAATTTGAATTTGTATCCTACACTTTCTTGTTTACCTTTATATGAATCCACCCTCCATCATGAGGAAAGCACCATGAAAGTAGAGACTGTCCCTGTTTTGTTCATTCCTGTAATTCCAGGGCCAGGAACAGTGCATGACACTTAAGAAATCATGTACAGATGTTTCCTTCTGCTGGAAAGTCTGCCACTTCTCCATCAAGCCAATTCCACTTCTCCTTCAAGAGGTATCTAGGCATCTCCTTTCCATTAGTCTCTCCCATTTCCTCGCTGCCTCCAGAATGAGTGTGTTTCGTTTGTTTGTTTTTATGTTCTCTGAGAGCACCTTGTGCACATTTCTGTTTTGTCCACATCACACTGCACTTCTGACTGTTTGCTTGCCTGTTTATCCCTGAAAAGCAGGAATGTTGGCAACTAGTTCTTCTATTAGCCCAGCACAGTGCCTGAAGAATAGTGAAGCACAGATTTTTTTTCTTGTTGTTGAGTGATGGCGAATAAATGAATATATGGGTTGCAGAGGATTGGGACTAGAGGTAGGAGAGCAGGGAGGAGCCTCTGACATCCACCGCTAGGAATCTCACCTTCAAAAGTATCTCACACATGCACAGGGGTATGCACAAGGCTGACAAAAATGTAATCGTGAAAAATGGAAACAAGCTACATTCTCATCAAAACGTTCAATCTCATATTCTACCCCCCTTATAATGGAATACTAAACAGCTATTAAAAATATCACATGTATCCATATGTACTGAAATGGAAATGGAAATTTCTCCAAATATTGTATGAAGTGGGAAAAAAAATCACGTGAGAGACTGTTGTAAAACATGTTCCCTTATATGTGCAAACAGTAAGTCACACCCCACCTCTTTCCAGTTGTACATGCATTTTATGGGAACGCAAGGAACAAGAACTAAAGACCTACTCACTAAATGCTTACTTGTGGATCTAGCTGTGGGAGGAGAGACAGATTGGGTGGAATGAGGTCATATGGAAAGATACAATTTACCCTTTGTACTTTTACATTGTCTGAATTTTTTACAATGAAAAGTATTTATTAATTATGCAATTAAAAATAATTTGAGGAGTCCATGTTACCAATATGGGGAAGAAGTTATGAGAATCTTAAATAAGACAATGAACCGGGAGCGGGGGGAGATACCCTTGAGGTTTGTAAGGAGTAAAAGTGAGAGAACTTGGTGTTTCATTAGGTGTAGGAAATGAAAGAGAAGGAAAAGTCTAGGATGGCCAAGATTTTAACCTTGGATGCCTGGGTGGATTGTGGTATCATCCACCGTGTCAGACATCAAGGCAGAAAGAGCAGATTTAGATGGGAATATGGGTTTAGTTTAGGCAGGTTGAGTTTGAGGTGCTTGTGCAGTTTCCAAATGGGCGCATTCAGTAATTGGTTCTATACAGATCTGGAGCACCAGAAGGAGACTGGGAATAAAAATGCAGATTTGAGGCAATCACCACAGATTGGATATTAAAGCTTCAGAGTAGGTGCGGTTTTTTTTCCAGCAGAATTTATAATGAGGGGAATTAATAAATCCCTTGAAACTAAATGCAAAATTTGTGAATATGTCTCTCCTCACTCTCTTGAGTCCTCTGAAAGAGTTCCTAATTTTCAACCATTTGTGGAAGAGGTTTAAGAAGATGGAGGGGAATTTAGTGGACTGAGAATGGAAAACAGCTAACAATAAATCCTGAGGAACACTAGCTTTTTTGAGGGAACAGAGAAATCATGATGGAGACTTGGAATAACTCGAATTATGGGTGAAGCATGAGGACATAAAAATATTAATAAAATCAAGGATATTAAGGGAGAGGAAACTCCAAGAAAAAGAAAATGGTCAAAGTGTAAACTTCTGCAAGACAGTTCACTGAATGAAATCTTCCTGCAAAACCTTGAATAAAAATAGTTTAAGCCTCTGTTCTGGCAAACACATATCAATCCTGTTGGTCAATAGAACTAAAAGAGCAAAGATGGGGGAATGTAAAATGCCTATTTATTTACAAAATATCCTATCGTGCCTTGATTTTTTTCCCCCTCAAGATATAAAAACTCTGGAAATTATGCAGCTAGACTCCTGGCCCATGACCGTGAGCCAAAATTCAGAGAGGTTTCAGCTAGGAAAAGTTTACTGGAGGCCGTTTACATAGTAACATGTAAATTGTGTAGTGGAAGCATGTAACAGCCTGCAATAAAGCTTTTCTTATCGAGATGTTAAGTAACCTGTCACTGTATTATGGACATGCTACTATACGCATATTATTCATTGCAGTCTCCTAAAAGCCTATAAATGGCTGAGCCAGAATATAAACCTAGGTAGTTCGGTTCTCTCTCTCTCTATTATTAACACCTGAAACATTTCTTCTTCATTAGAGGAGCTACTAAATGTGGTGTTACTAATCCAGTGCTCCCCTGATTAGATCAGGTTGCTTTCCAAGGCTTTTCTGGGGAAAGCGGTGTTTCAAAAGCATGATGCTGGAGCATACGCATGTCTGAAATATTTTCTCCTGGATTCCTAAGCCAAGAGTCCTTGTGGGTCTTGGAGAACGAGGCAATGACTTTGGCTGTGGGGCAGGGAACCAGTGCCCAGACCCAGTGGGCCTTCAGGTCACTCCTCTGATTGACTTGGAAAAGCATTTCCTCAATTTTGGCTTGAGTAATCATGGAGATTGGTTAGGAAAGCACTCCTAAGATTGCTGCAGAAATCTCATTATTCATTTCAGGTATCCAATCAGATTTCATCTCGTTTCATTTTTACGTTTTCCCGCCTTCCCCCAGTAGGTTCAGCTATTTGTGTACATAATCTCCAGGACTCGTTTTTAGTCATTATGATGTGTACACACACTGAGGAGTTGTCTCCAGTGTCTTTAATGTGTGGAAACTATAACTGTTATAAACAGATGATCTGCGAGTCAGAGATTTCTGCCAAAGAGAAACACAAAATAAAGCCCTTTCACAAACATAATATTTAAATAGGTGAAAAGAGCAGAGAGAGAACTCTGTTATCAAGACAGCCAATTTCTTGACAACCTCCAAGTCAGTTTCAACAGAGGGGCTGCTCAATCCTTCCCAATAAAGAGTGAGAAATGTTTCATGTCCAAGGTACAAACTCAGAGTGGATCTAAACAGGCTTTTCTCTACGCTAGGTTCAGACAGCATCCCTGGAGATGTTCCTGTGATTGAATGAAGATGTTCAGACAGTCTGGCAGAGCATATTTTCCCTTTTACTTAACATGAAAATTGAAATTAATGAAACTCATATTGTTCCATGTCTGTGCATAGCTTCTCCTATTTGGAGTTTCACTGGGAACTATACAAACCTGGGTGATAAGAGAGAATTTGGTAAGTATGCACTGAGCCAAAAATGACAAAGAAAAAAAAACACCATTTGATTTTTTTTAAGATGATGCGATTACAAGTAATCTTCCTATGTTTTTTTTTTTTTTTAAATGAAAGTTATAGTTTACACTGTTTGTGGGAGCAAAATATGTTGCTTTCTTTTGTTTAAATCTTAGCTGTTTATAAATTTTTTCTACCTTTTTTCTTAGTTATTGATCAATAATATTGTCTAGGTTGCTACAAAGTTTTTATACTTTTTTTGTAAATAGATGCTTGATGCCACTTTAAATTCCCTCATCACTCACCTAACCATTGTTCGGGGTTTTGTGTGTGTGTGTGTGTGTGTGTGTGTCTTCAGTATTATACTTAAACATAATAGAAGCCATTCCTGGGAGGGAGACAGGAGAAGCAGTAGGTGCGTAGTCCAGAGTGAGCTGTATTTCCACGGTGCCCGAAGCCATGTCTGGTTTGGACCCCCCCCACCCCAGTTCCCTGAGGGTCACTAAGGGCTACGAATTGCTCTGTGGAAGATTTTATGTACCGTAAATCATTTCCCCAACTCAAATCACATTTGGATCAAGATTTATTAATTGGGGGCAATAGTGGCCACCATAATAACCAGTGACCTCAAGAATCAAGAGACTCAGTCCAAGGGAAAGCTAGTGGACATGTCTCCTCCCTCAACAGCTCAGAAAGGTGCTCAGAGAGATGCCCTGGGCAACCCTGCACCAGGCAGCCCGACACCAGGAACTTTCTCAGCTCAGCCTCCTGAAATTAATCAACAGGGATAGCTGTGGTGACACTGATGCTGAGAAACCCCAGAAAGACGTAGAGGCTGTGATGATTAAATTAATGTGTCAGCTTGACTGGCCATGGGGTCTCAGATTAGACTTGTTCTGAGTGTCTGTGAGGGTGTTTCTTGATGAGATTAGCATTTGAAGCTGTGAGCTCAGTAAAGCAGACTGCTCTCCCAACGTGGGTGAGCATAACCCAATCTAATCCTTTGAGGCCTGGAATAGAACAGAGAGAGGAAGGAAGAATTCACTCCCTCTTTCCCCCTGCTTCAGAGCCTGAGTTGGAACATTACATTTCTTCTGCTCCGGGACTGGGATGTACACCATTGGCTCCCTTGGTTCTCAGGCCTTTCCTGGACCTCCAGCTTGCAGACGCCATTGTGGGACTTCCTGGTCTCCTCCATAATCATGTGTCAATTATTCATACATTCTCTCTCTTTCTCTTTCTCTCCACCCCCCACACCAAGATAAAATCTGGTAGAATCAGAGTCTCAGAACATTTGAGTTAAGATTCATGTCTAATAATATTTTGATTGCTGACCGAAGTTTTGAGCTGGGCAAAGAAGGACTGCGGGTAGGTGCAAGAATTAGGTGCTAATATCCATTTATAAAATGGGTCTGCTGCTTCACAATAATTTACTTGGACATTTCTTTTGCATCTTCTTGGTGTGTTGGTTTTTGGAATAGGGGTCACTTCCTCAAAAAATCCTTCTTTTGATGTCCTCTGATGGGCATTTTCCTCATATTTTCTCATCACATACCACACTTGAACTATAGCATCATTCTCATACTGTATGATTACCCGTTTGTATTGTAGAATGTTTTTGTGGGTATATTAGTTTCCTAGGGCTGTTGTAACAAAGTAGCACAAACTGGGTGGCTTAAAATAATAGAAATGTATTATTTCATAGTTCTGGAGTCTGGAAATCTAAAATCGGGGTGTCAACAGGGCCATGCTCTCTTTGAAACCTGTAGGGAAAAGTCTTTCCTCACCACTTGTAGCTTCTGGTGTTTTTCAGAAATTCTTGGCATTCCTTGGCTTGGAGATGCATCATTCCAATCTATTCCTCTGTCATCACGTGACTGTCTTTCCCCTGTATCTCTCTCCTCTTCTCATAAGGACACCAGTCATATTTCATTAAGGGCCCACCTTATTCCAGTTTGACCTCACCTTAACTAATTACATCTGCAGTGATGTTATTTCTGAACAAGTTTATATTCTGAGATATTGGGGCTTCAGCATACTTTTTTTGGGGGGAGAGGGGCACAATTTAACCCATAGCAATGGACATGGACTGTGTCTTTTTCGTCTTTTTAACTTTTGCATCCTAACACTTATTCCATTGTCAAGCACACAGAAGATGTCCAATAACATTTCGGTGAATAAATGAATGTATATCTAAGGGAATAAGTTTGTACTAAGAAGACACATTCCATTATTATATGGAAGACATGTCGAGAGGGTAGAGGGTCACCTGAGAGACTCGAAGGCCCTTTCAGTTGCACAGTCCTGTGATTCTTGAGTCTCAACACTGATTTGGTTTCAGCTATTTGGAAAAGGTCTGTGAGGAGTAACTGCACGATTACATCTCTGTAAACCCAAAATAGACAGCTGTATTTAAGTTTCATGAAGAATATCAGAGCATAGAATTGTATACTATTGTTAGACATTTTAGGAGATTTCAAAGGTCTTTGCCTTTGCAACTGAAGTTAACTTTTTTGTGTGTGTAGGTGGCAGTTGTAATGAGCAAGGGAACTTACTTGAAAGGTTTTCTTGGGTGGCCGAAAGATGAGTGGTTTTATGCATGAACAGGCCAGAATCTAAAAGTTAATATAGTGCCCGGCTGGTGTGGCTCAGTGGTTGAGCGTCGACCCATGCACCAAGAGGTTGCTGGTTCGATTCCCGGTCAGGGCACATGCCCAGGTTGTGGGCCAAGTCCCTAGTGGGGGGCATGCAGGAGGCAGCCAGTCGATGTTCTCTCTCATCGATGTTTCTATTTCTCTCTTCCTCTCTCTCTAAAATCAATAAAGAGAAAAAAAAAGTTAATATAAAGACATTAGCCCGGTTCGGTCAAGTACACAGAAAACCGTAAGTAGGTTCAGTCACATAAGCAGTTCAGATAGTCTCAACCTCCCATTTCTATCTCAAGGCTGTATTCGTGGAGCAGCTTCTGGGATCAGGGAAAGCAGGTGGGATGCATATTCCAAGGACAATCAAGGGGATGAGGAGACTCCAGTTGTCTGGTCCAGCTTGTGGGTAAACTGGCCGTCTTTTTGATGACCTCCTCCAACAGGTTATTTGCAATTCCCTGATGAATATTCCCCATGTGTCTGATAGGGAGTTGATCTCCAAAATATATGAGGAACTCCTACAACTGAATAGTAAAAAAAAAACCCCAAAACCCAAATGATCTGATTAAAAAATAGGCAAAGGATCTGAATAGACATTTCTTCCAAGAAGACATTAAAATGGCCAAGAGGTGTATAAAAAGATGCTCAACATCACTAATCATCAGGGAACTGAAGTAAGTTAACTTGTTCATAAGCCATTTCAGAGAGGGACAAAGAATGGATTTGAGTTGTAAGACTGACATCTTGTGGCTAACTCTGATGGTGCAGAAAGATGGAAGCATGAGAAAGGGAAATAAATTGAGTCACTCCATTTAACTGTTAAATATTGGAAAGGAAAAGAGTATACATATATGTGGAATATATATATAAACAGAAAGCTATTCACAAATAGACAAATGCCTTTTTTTTTAGAAAGAGAAAGTGAGCATATAATCTATCACATATTTTGTGGAGTTCATTTTGACCTTGAAGAAGAAAGTGAGGGAAAGAGAAAACATAAATGAAGAGACCGTTCAGGAAGTGAGCAGGAGGAAATAGATTGACCAAAATGTTCTTGAAAGCCGAATGCTTTGGCCTTCTTTTAAAGGATGTCGAAAAACTATGAGAGGTTCTTGGATGCTTTGACAACCAGACTTTTGTGTTTGTTTTTTGTTTCTTTCTGTGCTCCAGAGGCAGAACTGTGGTTGGGTACCAGAGGTCTCTGTACATGTTTCCATTTGTACCTTCTGTTATTTATGATTGGCTCACCTTGCCCCAAGTTCAGCAACTCGTTGGGGTAATTATTCATTTCTTTATAAGAAATGTGCTGTTCACACCCTTTCTGACCGTCTAACTTGTTCCCTAGTTTATTGTTCTTCTTCTCCCCAAGCTGTTTCATTTTCCTTCATGGTGATGCAGAGCAGAGGGGGTGTCCTGAGTGCCTGGATGCCTCCCTGCTGGCCTCATGGTTCCTTGTCACTGTCAATTCCGAAAGGAGGATAGGAATGGAAAGAGAAAGCAACTTAAATTAATCAATCAATTAAGTTTTGAGCATTGTCCTATGCTGGGGGTGAGAGGGGAGAAGGGTTATACTGTGGTAAGCAGGATGGACTGGGCTTCTACCGTCAGGGAGCTACAGAGATGGACTCAAGCAAAATAATTTTTGAAAATGAACATTAATTTAAGGACATGCAGGGCTCTAGGAAAGTGTGTAACAGGGAGTCCTGATCCAGTGTGAGAAGAGGAAAAGGGTCTGTGGGCAGAGAACATTTGAACTGATATCTAAAGAATAAGTGTTCTTTAGCTGAAGAAAGGGATCAGGGGGCAGCATTATAAACAGACAAAGGCGTGGATAGACACCTCGGCAAGAAGAGCAAATAATAGAAATCCTCCTATAGCCCTGTCTGTGGGCCAGACACAAATGGACACTTTCATATGTATTATTTGATCCTCATAACATCATTGTCAAGTGGATACATTTATTACATCTGTTTTACAGATGAGGAAACGCAAGCACAGATATAAGTACCTGGTCTAAGATCACAGAGCTCCTAAGTGGCCAACTGGGTACTGAAATCCAGACAGTCCAGCTTCAGAGTCTAGAACAGCAATTTTCAAACTTTTTCATCTCATGGCACACATAAAATAATTACTAAAATTCTGCAGCACACCAAAAAAGGTATTATATTTTTTTGCAGATCTGACAAAAATAAGTATAATTTTGATTCATCAACACCAGTAGGCTATTGTTGTGTTGGCTGTTGTCATTCTTTTTATTTGACCATGTAAGGGGATGAGGTCAGTGCCCCGATTAAATGGTCAGGTATTGCATGTTTTAAAAATTCTTGCAATGCACCGGTTGAAAATCTCTGATCTAGAAGCCTAAAGAATGGAAGGTAAGAGTGGCTAGACTTTGGAGAAGGAGAGGAGGGAGAGAGGGGACTTGAAGTTGGAGAAGTAGAAAGGGGCCAGATCCTGTTGGGCCCTGTGGCCATGTTAGGAAATTTGGTTTTCATCCCCATAGTAATTGGACACTATAGAAAGGTACTAAGCAGGGGAGTAACAAGTGAAATTTGCCTTTTTCAAACATCAGTCCGGCTGTGGTATGGACAGAGATCTTGACTGGTCCCTTGTGCAATTCGATTAATAGGAGGGAAGTGTCCTCGCTGAATTACTTCCCTGTTTGCTATATCTGTAAAAATAGCATTGCTGTTTGACGGCTGACACTATAGCCTAGAAGAACAAAGCAATCTGTTCTCACACATTCCTGACAAGGGAAAGGTTAGGCGGCACTATTTGTGTGAAAGATATTGAATATAAGATGTGGAGGAAATGAAAAAGAATAGGTCATCCCCATTCCCATGGCTTCAGAGCAAAATAAAATGCTGAAAGTATAATGCAATAACACAAGGCTGGTTCACACTACCGAATAAAGATGGGTAAGAGAAAATTATTTGTGATTGTAGATGTTTCCTGATAGTTTATCTCTGCAAATGTAATGCAAACATTTGTAGAAATGATTTGCATGTTGGATGTTCTGCCATCCAAGGAGACGATGAGCTTGACCATTTCAAACCTCATTTTCTCAGTCTCTGAAGTTGATTTCATGTTTCAGGTGACATTCCCACATATACAAACCTTAAAAAGTTTTAGCAGCAGTAGCATCTCTGTAATAGCTCTTGAACTATCACCTAATTGAAGGTTTGATTATGAGCAGTGACCCTAGCAGAAACATGAGCTTCTTAAGAGGGGGTACCAGGCCATATCACTCTTCCTTTTGGTGTATCTAACTTAATGCTTTGCATATGTAAGTGAAAAAATGAGTGTTAAATGAATGAATGGTAAATTAATAAATGGACGGAGAATGTTCCAAATGATTGGAGCTGCAGTTTTGTGTTCTTTAGGTGTGCTGGCTTACTTCCATAGACGTTCAGCAAACATACCCTGGACCTTGTTAGACAGTTCATAACACATGCAAACACCCACTCTACTTATAGTCTGTTTCATAGAGATCTAGAGGAGGTAAAAATACAAACCCACTTTATACAGGAGGAGATCTGACTGCTTTGGACAAAGAGATGAGCGGGAATCAAGTTTGCTAGGTATTGCAAATCAGTGGGCAATTCCTCACTGGCATTTCTGAAAGTATTTTGAAAATTTGATTTTATTTGTCAGAAATTTTATTAAGGCTAAATTTAGTGAGGAGGAACCCTCTGTGTGTAACAGGAAGAGCAATGAAAACAAAGAGGATTTGTAGACCTGGCATTTTATAAGTGGCTCTAACACCTAAGAAAGTATTTTAAAGAAAATATATAAAGCAGACTTAAGTCTCTGTTTTAAATATCAGTGTAGAAAAAAATTTCTATTTTATAGTTATTATGATAACATAAAGCATCTGCTTATTCTTTGGGGAGTAAAAACACACACAGTCCGGCCGGTGTGGCTCAGTGGTTGAGCATCGACCCATGCACCAAGAGGTCGCCAGTTTGATTCCCGGTCAGGGCACATGCCCAGGTTGTGGGCCAAATCCCCAGTGGGAGGTATGCAGGAGGCGGCCAATCGATGTTCTCTCTCATTGATGTTTCTATCTCTCTCTCCCTCTCCCTTCCTCTCTCTCTAAAATCAATAAAGAAAATAATAATAATAAAAAACAAATAAACAAACACACACACAAAGAAACTCGTGTTTGAGTGGTTAAAATAACTTTTATTATGCTGTTGTTATTGAGCTTTTTTTTCATTCCTTCTCACAATGTGCAGTTTTTCATATTTTATCATAGTTGTACTGATCCTTCAGCTAAAATGTTCTAGTGGCACTTAGCATGAAGTCTCATAAACAAGGTCACACGCCACTAATAACAATTTTTTTAAAAAGATGATTTGCTTCTTTTCAGAAGGCCTTAGGCTGTGATTCTGCATGCAATCCATTTAATAAGCAACCCAATAGTAGAAAAGTTCAGGAGGGGCTCAGGGCTGTGTCCAGTGAACAGAGGAAGAGCCAGCTGCCTCCATGACACACTCCATAGAGACACATTTCAGCCCCCCCACCCCCGTGCAGATCATGAGGTGACCTGGAAAACCTCAAACCCTTGGAACAAGAATTGTCCTCTTACTGGGTCCCAGGAAAACGTGACGCTACACTTACCATCAATCATCTGTTCCCATGTTAGATACAAAATGGAAAAGAAACTGTGTGTTTTGATGGGAAGAGAGAGCTGCAGGTATAGCCTTTAAAAGTGCTAATGTGTTTTTGTTCAGTGCTTTTCAGTCTGTTATGCATCAAACTGACTGGGCTAAGGGATGCTCAGAAAGCTGGTAAAACGTTATTCTGGGTGTATATGTGAGAATGTTTCCAGAGGAGATTAACATTTGAACAGGTAGACTGAGTAAAGGTTACCCTCTCCAATGTGGGTGGGCAATGCCCAATCCTTTCAGGGGCTGAATAAAACCAAAAGGTGGATGACAGGCAAATCTGCTCTCTAAGAACTGTGGGACGGCCATCTCCTGCACACCAACATCAGCGAGGCTTGTTCTCGGGCCTTCGGGTGTGGACTACAACTACACCATCAGCTTCCCTGGGCCTCTGGCTTGCAGACAGCAGATCATGGGACTTCTCAGCCTCCATAATTATGGGAGCCAATCCCTGTAACAAATTTCTTTCTATGTATATCTTTCTGATTCTGTTTCTCTGGAGAACACTGACTAATACACAGTCCTTTGCAAGCAGAGAATTGAAGTGGGGTGGGGGGCGGCATGGGCAGGAGCTGCATAAGGAGAGGGGATAGGAGGAAATGTAAACCTATTGACAAGATCTTTATTATGTCTAAAGACTTCCTGCCATTTCTAAAGTTATAATTGGTTGCTGTGTGCCAGTACTTATATTAAGTGTGCTGTATACATGGTCTTTAAATTACACATTAACACTAAGAAATAAGTGTCACAATTTCCTTTTAATAGGTATGCCTGAGGCTTAGTGAAAACAGGTTGGTCACCAAACAATGTTTTAGTTTGATTGTAAAATCTATGGTTTTCTCTCTACAAAGGGAGGTCTGTGGAGCTCTGGATGTTTCTCTTTCCTCACTAAACTATCTGCTCACTCAGATGGGATCCTAGTTTTGGTTATGGTTATATTCACAGTGCCTAGGACACTGTCTAGGAGCTTAATTCTTTCTCACTGTTTAAATGATGAGGACAAGATCATGTGTGTTCCTCAGGAAGAAGAAAAGTATCTCTAGATAGATTGAAAATAGATTGAAAGCTACAAGAATTTGTGCTGGAAATTTGTGATTGCCTCTCCAAATGTACTCTCCACTCCACCCTTGGAGGCTGGCCTGAAAGGACCACATCAAGGAGTCTCCCTTGCCACCTGGTTTCAGCCAGTGGGACGGACTGATAGAAAATCAACAGTCTAGTGGAAAGAGAGATCAGGGTAATCCTGCAGCTGGCTCCCTCCTTTGAAGTCATCTTCAACTGGCCGCATCTTTTCAACTTAGGTCACAGCTGCTAAAAGAGGATCCGCTGAGTATGTCCCAGATTTCAGTGCCTGCTTCTTCTCCTTGCTTCTTCAGGCCTGGAGGTGGTAAGAGCTCCTCCATATTGTCATTTTTTATCTGTTTTTTTAAAAATCTCATCCACATCTTTATATATATTTTATCAAACTTTCTTCAATTCCCTGCTTGAGTTTCGCATTTCTCTTATGCCAGGAACCTGAATTATTCAGTTTCATTCATCGATGCACTTAAATATTTCTAGTATTCCAGTTATATGTGTATTACATGTGTTTTGTTTTGTGTTTTTTTAGAGGGGTGAGAGTAGCTCTCAGAACAACATAAAATGTTTAAAGCTGATTTATCCCTTTTATTTAGATAATATTGTTTCTTTTTCATCAACATTGCACCATTCAGTAAACAAATATGGTTAAAGGTTTTGTCCTTTATTTCTTTTCCTTTTTTTTTTGCATGCTGCTTAGCTATGGATGTTTTGTGTGTTTTTTACGTGCCATGTAACATAGGAGGGGAGACAGGCTCTTTTCCTTGAAAATCATTTTTTTTTCTCATACTAACTCTTGGAAACCTGGTATGTGTTTTATAGTACAACTTAGTTTGGACTGGTCACATTCCAAGGGTTCAAAAGCCACCTGGACTAGTGGCTCCTGAATTGAATCATGTAGCTCTATGGCCTTGGGGGAGCTCCCTCTGTCATCTGTCTTATGCAAGATTCCGCCCTTGTTGTCATCTTTTTATATATTCCCTGCTTCAGAGACCTCGTTTATTCCAGAGGCATGAACTATATTGATGATTCCAAATACTATAGCTCTATATAGGCTATTTATGGGCCCCATAGAATCAGTAGAACCCAAAGTCTTCCACTGTACCCTAGAAGGTGGCTTCCCCTTCACCTTATCCTTCTAGTATCACCCTACTGTCAACCATCCAGTCACCAAGGCTTAAATGTTTATATTCTCCCCATCACCCACCCTTCACATTCAACCAATCCAAATCTTATGGCTACATTTCTGGAATACAGCCCTCCTTGGATTCCTATTTTAGATCCTTGAGTATGTTGCTGCTTAATTTTTCTAAAGTACAATCCTTATCCTGTTACACCTTCTTCAGAAATATTCTAAGACTCTATATTTCCTATCAAATAAAATGAGAGATGTTTTTAGTTTAGAATTCAAATATTATCTCTATATATTAATAATATAGAGATAATCTAATATTATCTTTATACCTCTATTCTTATCTTTTAGTAGTTTCTTATATGTGACCTGTGTTCTAGGAAAAGGAAAAAAAAAAGTTCCCTGAACATTCTTTGCATGTTTTCTCCCTTTCTGTCTTTTTCCTATTTAATTCTCGACTTAGAAGGCTTTCCTCCATTGCCACCTGGCTCAGTCGTGCCCACGTGTCAAGGCCCAGCCCCAAAGATACTTCTTGTTCTCTGTTCTCTTAGAAAAGAACTAAATGTGTGCTCTCTGCCCTTGGAACATACAATTAACTTTGTTTTATCTCTCTTATAGTACTGGCTGGCTTTTGCCTTATAGTGTGTTTACTGTAAATTTTTCATTCCCTTCTACTAGTCAGTCAGTTTCCTTGAGGGTTATTTTACACATGGGAAGCCATGAAGATACATACGATCATTCATTCTGAGGGTTTTGGAGAGCAAAGTTGATATCCACAGATACAATATTTGAGAAGAAGGTGAGGATAGAAGTCAGGAATTCTTAGGTGTGGAATAAATAACTGTCTTTTTTTTTTTTTCTCTTTGCTGGCATTTCCAAATCCAGGGAAACTTGGCAGTCCCCTAGCTTGCCCATTAGTTTAATTAAATCAGACTTCTAGTTTCTGTTTTAATAGATGCTAGGACAAGAGCTTCTCATATAGCCTTAACTTGCCAGCATATTTTAATTACTTTTATAATATCTGTTCATTTTCTTCCATTTCAATGAAATACACAGAGGTCTAAAAAGACATTTACCCAAGTTTTGAAGTAGGTTGTCTAAGTGATACGATATAAAGGAACTTTTTATTTTCTCTTTATATGTTTCTGTGTTTTCAGCTCCTTTTTTATTTTTACAAAAACCTTTATATATGTCTGATCATAAATATCAAGTGAAAATTTAAAAAAAATATATCATGAGACTCTTTGGCTGTGCTGCCTTTTATTTTCTTTCCAAAACTTTACTTGAATGCCAAGTTGCAGAGCTCTTAAGATCAAGGTAACAAATAAAAGATAAAAATGGACTTCCGCCAAAGCACTTAGCAACTGTCAGAAAGTACGAGAGTTGCTTCTGATTAAAACCAAACCACACCAAACTTTTTTGAAAACAGGTTTCCAAAGTAACTCAAAAATGATAGCAAAACATTTCATGTTGAAGGCAGTTATAACAAGTCTGTAAGAGTCCACTCATACAGTGGAGAGATCTGGAAGTTTAGGGAGTTCATTTATTGACTCTGGGGATACTTTTAGAGGTTTCTGTAGGGTGTCACATGTGGAATTTTCATAAAGAAGGGCTAGAAGTTTACCCATTACCCCTAATAAGAAAGGACTACATTTAGTAACAAAGGATGTCTCCTCCTTAAAAATCAGTGGAGCCCAAACTTGTCTTGTATGTCTCTGTTTACAAGTTTATCCCTTGTTTACACTCCTTTATCTCTGGTGTAAAACAGAATTTTGCGAATCTAAAGTTAGAACTGGAAGTTGATATTGTATTACGCGTATGAAGAATCACTATTGAACTTTGCTCTCTATGCAAAGTGCATGAGGATCATCTTAACCCTGTGTGTGGCGGGTTTGGGTAGGTGGGGATTACAAATGTCAAATGGGTAAAGATCCTCAACAGGAGGAGGAAACAGAAGGTATAAGAAGACCTACTTCTAAGATTTAGTCATGAAAGAAGTTACTGCTACTTTCAGTCTCAGATGGAAGGAAGAACTGCAACAACACCCACCCATTATGGATGAAGCAGTGTGTGTTAGGATACACACCTAGTGATCTGTCACACAGCAGCCACGCAGTGCCATCAGGTCAGTGGAGCCTCATTGCAATAGGTCAGTGGTCAGAGCCATCAGCAGTGGAGCAGAAAGACGTTTGGCTTTGAGTTAGAAACTCAGATTAATTCAGCTCTTCCACCTACTAGCTGGGGGGCATTGGGAAAATTGTTGAACTTCTATGAAATGATTTCTCTATCTGACACATAATTAGTCTGACTAGAGCCAGATGAAGCTAATCTAAGTTTGTTCATCTTTGCTGCTCCAGGCCCTGCCATTTAGAATGTACCCAGAGCTACCAAATCAATGAATGCGCAATGCAAGGGGAATCTCTGAGTCTTCACGGAGAAAGAAGAACCTGAAGATGCCTTTCCACAAAGTATCTTTTTGAAGGTCATGGGGTGGGAAGGGGAACTTGATGATAATATAATCATAAGTTAGGGAGTATGTGTGTGTGTGTGTGTGTGTGTGTGTGTGTGTGTGTGTGTGCATCTTGGTTAACTTGGTCATACCACTGCCTATTGAGAAGTATCCTTCCTTTCCTTTTACATCTGTCTTCAAGGTATGCATAGCTGAGTACATCAAACAAGCTGGAATTATCTCCTAGAATTATGGAGCAAGACAAACTGAGTAGAATTAGAGTGGGTTTCCAGAGTTCTTTCAAGGAAATAAATTTTTTTTAACTCTTGTTTTATTCTTTTGTATTATGGTCTATGTTTTCAAATAAATTTTATAAGGTCTCTCACTTGCTACATAAAGTATATTTTAAACTGATAAAGTCAGTTTTGCTACATTTCTGGCAAGTATTTCTGGTTGTGAAAGGGAAGTATTTTTTTTAGGAGACATTGAACCTACTACTGAATTCGAATCAGATATCAAAGAAAGAATGTGATTCATTTTGGAACCCAAAACCCAATGAAACTTTTGTAAATCAGTTGTATTGAATAAATGTTCCATTTATAAATACAATTCTAAAAAGATACCATTTGGTCTGTGCACAACATGTGTAATCTTTTAAGATAACAGAATGTCTTTGTGCAATCTAGTTTGTAGGCCTTCTTACAAGGAAAAATGTGTTTAGTTGGAAAGACAAGTATTTTTTAAGCTACTCTGCCTAGTGTATAATTTAACTTAAATGGAAAATGTGTAAATGCTTTTAATGATATATTTTAACAATGGTGCAATTGTTACATAATTATCCTTCCTATTTATAAAGATGAAAGAAAATAAAATTCAATGTTAAATACTTTAAGAAATATGGTTATAGTAGGAGGTCATAAATTCTTATAATAAGCAAATTACAACATTCTGTACACCACCCAAATATAGAATGCAATTAAATATATATCTGTATGTGTAGTTAATGGATATTATTTTTAGCTTGAGAAATGAAATAGGCAAATACAATAGAGGCCTGAACTCCTACTTTTCTTGAATAAATTTTCAGCTGAAAATGTTATCCAAACTGTAGGGAAATATCAATAAATAAACAAACAACAGCAGCAACAACAAAACAAACAGAGGCAAATCGTAAGAACTTCAATCAGGAGGGATGGGTAAATAGGGAAAAAGACAAAGCAGCTCATGTGTATTGAATGGCAATTCCGAGCTGACACCATGATGGGTACTTTGCATATGCTGGTATATTTAACCTTAACAACAATCCACCGAAGTAAGTATTATCATATTCACTTACACATAAGATCATCCAGCTGGTATGTGATGCTTCAGGGATTCATGCTTTGGAATATCTCACTCAAAATATGTACTAGAAGTGTTAGATTGACTGAGAGATGCATGAGGTGACTAAAATTATATAATGAATATTTTAAGGAGGTGCAAAGTGTTTCTAAGTTACTAGAGCAATAGATGTTTTCTGATATTAAATAACTTCTTATATCCATATCTAGTCACATGTATAATTATATTTGTGTGCATTACTTCATTCATTCATTCATGTTTATGGTCAGTATTTATGGAAGGTATACTCTGTTTGACATTGTATTAGAAGCAAGGGATGAACCCTCAGGGAACATAAGTTTCAGTAGGGGAAACAAACAACATAATAGCAGATTTTGGTGATTATTAGATAGAACCATACAAAACTGCCATATTAGATGAATATCAGAATTTCATGTGATTCAACCTAATAATCTAAAGATAAAGTATATTTTTGGAACATCTTTCAGACACTCTGGACATATATTTATTCCTGTTTTTTGGGAGTTTTTTTGTACTTTTTTCAATAGGTTTTTAATATATTTTTATATTTTATTTATTTTTTATTGATTTTAGAGAGAGGAAGAGAGAGAGAGAGATAGAAACATCAGTGAGAGAGAAACATGGATTGGCTGCCTCCTGCATGATCCCCACTGGGGATTGAGCCGCAACTTGGGCATGTGCCCTGACTGGGAATCGAACCAGCAACCTGTTGGTGCATGGGACAATGTTCAACCAACTGAGCCACACCTGCCAGGCTGTTTTTTGTACATTTTTATACATGCGGGCTCCCTACAGGGTCAGGAGTACACAGAGAATCTGTAGAGAGTAGGTAGTCTATGGTGGATTTTTATTTACAATGATAAATCTGATCAACTTCTTAGGAATTACTCAACCTTTGGTTTATCTTTCTGCTAAACTATCAGGAGATGCTTGGCAACATCTGGAGACATTTTTTGTTGTAACAACTAGGAGAGTAGTGCTATAGTCATCTAGTGAGTACTAATCAGGGATCCTGCTAAACAGGGGTCCTAAAATATACAAGATAGGCCCTTCCTGCCCCCTCATCCCCAGCATACACACACAAGGTATCCAGCCCAAAATGTCAATAGGAATTCTTGAGAAATGTTGCACTGAACACAAGAAAGGACAAGGCAAAGGTAATTGGGAGAACACTATTATACAATTATACTTCCCAAATCTTGGAGATTAGCTTTCTCAAAATGCACATTGTAGATGTCTCTGTTGAGATACTGAAACCTTATGATAAAAAATATAAAAAGGAGTAGAAGTTGGAATAAACCTTAAGACAAAGCCCTTATCAATGTTTAAGTTGACTATAATAGGACAATAAAGATGACTTAGCAAATACATTTATTATCAATAACTTCTCACAAGTTGCAAATTAATAATAATGGATACTGTAGAAGTGATTTCTACAAATTCTTCCTTGCTAACCAGACAACTTGCAGGATATCTCTTCCCTTAAATATCCAGCAGATGCTTATACATTTGTTCTTCTTATAAATAATATGCACACTGAACTATTGTATTCTGTATCTGGTCTTCTATTTTTATCTTTGCTGTTGTTGTTTGGGGGCCTTAGATGTGCAATGAATTAATCACTATTGTTAGATATTGTCATAATTGATTTATGTTAGCTCCCATGTTTATGTTATTTTCAATATTTGTCCACATCTCCCGAGCTGAACTCATCTTCTTTCCCCACCAGATGGGCCAACTGTTATACATGTGTATCAAAGAACAATAGGCAGTGTTGTTTTGTATGTTTTTAATTTACAGAAATTTAGTTGTATTCCTCTTCTTCTCCTTCTTCTCCTTCTTCTTCTCCTTCTTCTTCTCCTCCTCCTTCTCCTCCTCCTCCTCCTCCTCCTCCTCCTCCTCCTCCTCCTCCTCCTCCTCCTTCTTCTTCCTTTTAGCAGTGTAAGGTTCTTTTTATTTTGATATTTCTCTAATTGTTCCCTTCTCCACAATCTAAATAGCTATTTTACATCTTTTCCCTCTCCTCAAAACTCCAACAATAGTTCCCTGCCCTCCCACTTAGTTAATCATATTTCCATAGCTACATTTGCTAACCTATCTACTCATCCTCCTTGTGCTCGTATCCAAGTTAACATCTCCACCAATGATATCTGAAGACTTCATTCCCCAAATTATCACTGCTCTCACATATCATCAGTCCCTCCCTCTCCACTGAATCATCCTCAGCAGAGTACAAACATGCTTAAGTATCATCAACCTCTTGGGGGAAAAACATGAAACTGACCTTCAATTCCCCTCCAGCAACCAACTCTGTTCTATTCCTTCACAGAAAATGTCTTAGAACTATCTGTAGTCACTATTATACTTCCGTTCTTACATAATACTGTTTGCCTCTATTTTCTAGAAACACTGATTTTGTTGTCATTTAAAAAAAAATTTAGATCCTTTATACTACCTTCTCATAGAATGCTTTTAGCTGGACTGACTTTATTGAAATGCCTTAAGGTTAAATAAAATCCCAGGAAAAAGTCTTTCTTTCACGTCCAATCTAACAACCCAGTAACTATTACATCTATCTCCTCATAGACCACTGTCTGATATTTTCATGCTTGCATATTGTTTGTGATATCGCCTTGCTCATTAGAATGTGAACTCCACGACTTAAGGGCCTTGTCTGTCTTGTTCTACTGTATCCCCAGGGACCTAGAACCATGCCTGCCACTTACGTCATATTCAATAAATATATATGGAATGAAAGAATAAATTCGTTTTGTTTGAGTGAAATTTTGGGTTTAATCTGAATTGTAAAAACATAACTCTTCAGCATGATATGTAAGACATATTCATTAAAAATATTTGTAAAATGCAAGCACACTTCCAATAATCCAAGAGTAAAAGAATTTATCTCACAGAATTAGCTTCTGATATATAAGTGAAAGCTGGAAGACTATTCATAATTTCAAATTGTCCTTTCTTTCTGGAGATGGTCAAATTGTTATAATGTCAGAAAAGTATATGGAGTCAGTTTGATGTAATCTACCTTATTCAATTTCATACAGTTCTAGAACATTCTTTCTATGAGCCATGAATCTAATTTTATATATACTCTCCTAAGCAGTTAGTTGGCCTAGACTGAAAGTTATGTATTTGATTGGAAAGTGCTTGTCCTATAGATACAAGTGGACATTGTAGTGCTATAAAGTCCCATCAACTTTTCTAGAATTTTATTTATTCATTCATATAAAAAATAGGCATTGAGCACCTATAAGGTGCCAGGCACCTTGGCACTTCTCTAGTCCCTTGAGATATTCCAGTGAATCAAAACAAATATTGTGGCCTTTGCAGAGTTTACATTGCAGTGTGTGTGTGTGTATTAGGAGGGAGGTAGGCAATAAACTATAAATAATAAACATGCACAAATAATATAAATATATATTATAAATATAAAACCATTAAAACATACTTGTTAGAAGGCGATAAACACTATGAAAAATATAACACAGGGTCAGGGGCATGGTGGTGGAGGCACAGGCTGCATTTTAAAGAGAGTTAGGATTGACCTCATTGAGGAGACAGTTGAGCAATGACTTGGAGGCGAGGGTGTAAACTGCAAAAGTTTTAGCTGTGAGTTAAGAACCAGCATTGGAGCTAGTGTGGCTAAGGTGGAGTGGGAGAGAGGGACCATGGCAGACGATGAGGTCACAGTGGTACTGGGTGCCACAACCGTGGGCCTTCTGGTTACTGTCGTAGATGCTCTGGGGCCTGCCCCTATTCCTCATATCAGCCATATGCACTACTCCCCAACTGATAAGAGTGCTCGGCAGATAGGAGCCACATGACCTGGGAATTTGTCCCCGTGTACGTAGCCAATGTGAAATGTGTTGACAAACATGAGGGTTTAAAAAGCTCATCTGTTTGCCATGAGCATCAGAGCTCTAGTGCTGTGGACCAGGCCAAGGTAGACATTCCCCGATAGGACATCCTTTCCTCAACTCCTTCCCTTTCTCTGTCCTGCTTCACTTTCTCCCTCACAGGGTGCACCTGGGATTACACCTTCACTCTATCACTTTTATAAGAATCCTCACCTCAGGCTCTGCTTTTAGGGAACCCAAACTAAGTCAGTCATTGTAAGGACTTTGCTTTTTTTCTGTGAGTGAAATGGGAGCCACTATAGGGTTTGAGAAGCGACATTATCTGTTTATATTTAGAATCACTCATGTGAAACTTGTGTTGAGAAGAGACTATGAGGGAGAGAAGGATGGGAGCAGAGAATAGGAGAACAGGAGGCTATTCTAGCAATCTAGGTAGGAGTGATGGATGGTGGTCTGGTAACAGTAAAGGTGATATGAAGTGATTAGTTTCTGGAGATATTTTGAAGTAATATCATACAGAATATCCTGACTGATCATGTAAAATATTGGCATCAGCTGTAAAGTATAATAGCGCACTCAGAGGGTTGGTTGGTTAAGTGGTTAGTTTTCTGAAGAGCAGTCTTTGCACTTCATTCCTTATAGAAACAGTACTTAATTAGCCATCTGGTTGATTTTGATTCATTGTTTCTTCAATGAATGGCAATTTTAAAAAAAGTTATATTGAGATGTTTCCTTCTGAGATCAGCTACAAAATATTTGTAAATGTTGTTATTGACATTTAGAGGGAGAGTGAGAGAGAAACATTGATTTGTTGTTCCACTTATTGATGGCATACATTGGTTGTTCCTGGTGGTGTGTGCCATGACCGGGGATCGAACCCGCAACCTTGGAGTATCAATGTTCTAATCAACTGAGCATCTAGCCATGGCTATTTATAAATTTCAAAAGCCAGTGCTAAAGAATCTAAAGACCTAAGTACTGCTCAACGTTAGGCCAGACATCTTGTCAAAGAATCTGTCTAAACCACAGGTGTTTCCTATGCTTGTCTTGGAAATGGATCTGAACCTTAGTGGGTGTTTTACTTTCCACATGCTTTATGCCCCAGATATAATTCCAGAGATATTTTCTACGTTTGCCAGATCCTATGACTTTTAATATGTTTCTAGTTTGACATGAAGAAACTTGAGTCTGATAACCTGCATATTATAAACTGTCAGGAGAACTGTGTAGGTTTAGATTCTATCAAAGAGAACATTAGTAACCTGAGTGTTTAATTTCCTGCATTGTAGAGAGAAGGAAGTTCGACACAAATCCTGCCTGCATCTACAGAGAGACAGTTTCTGTTGCTCTGTCAAGGCTCAAAGTTGTCTATCAAGACAACAAATCCCTCGCTGAGTAGTAAAACATTCTTCCCACTCCCAGCTTGACTTCTCCCCTAACCCCAATTCAACTCTCACTACACCCACTGGATGTGAGACATCAAGAGTTAGAGTGAATTTTTATCCTCCTAAAAGTACAACTTAACTTCAGATCCCACCTACCCTTTAAAGGGAGCAATGTTTATATATATATTTTTGCTCACATGTTTCTGGGTAAATTGAGAGATTAAAACCTTTGTAGCTGAACCTTCAAAAGCTTTCATTTCATTTGAATTCTATTCCTGTTTTGCAAACTGTCTCACCAAGAATATCAAACAAAGTTCTAAGAAAGAATCTCATATTGTGAACTGCAATTTAATTTCAGGAACTAAAATGCCATAGCTCAGTCAACAAAGTGTGTTTACTATTCAAAAAATAAGTTGTATTGTACATCCTTAGATTTCTACTGAGATCTCTAAAGTAATTGTTAATCAAATACATTCAATGAATGTTGTGGCTATAAATTAAATCCATATGTTGTTTGTCAATGTCTATGTAAGAGACACTTTTATGACTCACAAGTAGGCACTAAATAAAATTTTTTATTGGCGACACACGAGGAAACTAGATCACACTAGTAATAGTCCCTTTACCTCTTAGCTTAACCACTTCTTAAGAAAAGTCTTACAAATATATTTCATTTCTAAGCCTAGTTTCTTTCCTTACTTAATGTCATGCTGTTCAATATGTGATTTAGTGTCTACCTCAGGGCTACGTAGAATAATAGAATCTGTCTCTGTGAAGGCAAACAGAGTTTATAGCTAATGTCCTTCTCTATACAATGAGAGAAATCTAACATTGATGTTCTCTTAGATAGAGTGTAAAACTACACAGTTCACCTGATAGTTTATAAGCTTGATGTTATCAGACTCCTCCTTCCCTTATTATGTCTTCTTATATCTTATTTATCTTGCTTATGCCTACAAGAGTGCTAGAATCTGATTGTCTCTCTCCCATACCTCTGTGATTTTTGGCTTAAAAAGTTGCCCTGAGCTATAAATTTCCCTTAGCTGTTGGTTTTTCCAATAAAAGGTAAAAGTAGCTACAAAACTTTTTTTTTTTTTTTACTTGAAATAATTTTTATTTTTCTATTAGAGTTGACATTTGATTAGAGTTTTAGGTATACAACCCAGTGATTAGACATTATAAAATGTACTAAGTGATCACCCTGATGAATCTAGTACCCATCTGACACCATACATAGTTATTATAATGTTATTGACTATATTCCCTATACTGTAACTTATATTCCCATAATTATTTTATAACTATCCATTTGTACTTCTAAATCCCTTTACCTTTTCCAACCTTTCCCCCAATCCCCTTCCCATCTGGCAACCTTCAAAATGTTCTCTATATCTATGAGTTTCTTTCTATTCTGTTATTATGTTTTATAAATTCCACATATAAGTGAAATTATATGGCATTTATCTTCCTCTGTCTGACTAACACAATACCCTCTAGGTCCATCCATGTAGTTGCAAGATGGCAAGATTTCATTCTTTTTTATGGCTGAGTCATATTCCATTGTGTATGTATGTATATATATATATATAATGCATATATATATGCATCATTTCTGTATCCATTCTTCTACTGATGGACATTTAGGTTGCTTCCATATCCTGGCTATTAAATAATCTTGCAATGAGTATATGGATGTATATGTCTTTTCAATTTAGTGTTTTGGTTTTCTTTGGATAAATACACAGAAGTGGAATTGCTGGGTCCTTCTTTGTCTCATAATATATAACCTTTGTTTTAAAGTCTATTTTGTTTAAGTATTGCTACCCCAGCGTTTTTCCATTTTCATGAAATATCTTTTTCTATCCCTATACTTTCAGTCTGTGTGTGTCTTTGATCTGAGGTGAGTCTCTTATAGACAGCATTTGTAAAGGTCTTGTTTGGTTATCCATTCAGCCTCCATATGTTTTTTGATTGGACCATTTAATCAATTTGCATTTAAAATGGATTAAAATGGATTGTTGATATGTGAGTCATCTTCCTGACTGGTCTTGGTATTTCTGTCTCAGAGCTGCTGTTAGCAAGATATCTTCAGGAAATGCTAAAATTGGGCACCCTGCTCCCAACTTGAAAGCCACAGCTGTCATGCCAGATGATCAGTTCAAAGATATCAGCCTATCTGACTGCAGAGGAAAACATGTGCTCTTCTTTTACCCTCTTGACTTTACTTCTGTGTGCCTCATGAAGATCCTTTCTTTCAGTGATAGGGCAGAAGAATTTAAGAAACTCAACTGCCAAGTGATTGGTGTTTCTGTGGATTCTCACTTCTGTTACTTGGCATGGGTCAACACACCCAAGAAACAAGGAGGACTGGGACCCATGAACATTCCCTTGGTGTCCGACTTGCCCAAGTTCACCATTGCTCAGGACTATGGGGTCTTAAAGGCTGATGAAGACATCTCATTCAGGGGACTCTCTATCATTGATGATAAACTTATCCTGCGCCCAATCACCATAAACGGCATCTCCCTGCTGGCTGCTCTGTAAATGACTCTGAGACTAGTTCAGGCTTTCCAGTTCACTGACAGACGTGGGGAAGTGTGCCCAGCTGGCTGGAAGCCTGGCAGGGACACCATCAAACCTGATGTCCAAAAGAGCAAAGAATATTCCTATGAGCTGAAATTAGCACTGGGCCATTTTAGGGTCATGTGGCAGTGGATGGCCATGAGAATAAAACCTCGTTTTGCTATAGCCATGCTTAAAACACAAGATCTTAAACTTAGCCCAGATGTGGTATGGGACAGGATGGGCCTTTCCTGCAGGGTTTGAGGAGGAGGAGAGGAACCAGTTTTCTTCCTCTGGAAGAAATGACCTGAATTTATGGAGAAGGCAGAAAATGAAACTAGAAAGCTGTTGAGTCGTAAAAGGTCTTAATTGACAGATTGAAAAGTCTGGATTGTAGTCTGGAAATTCTTAGCAATTATCTTTGCATATTCCTTCTGTTCTACTCGTTTTTCCCTCTTTTTGAGGGACTCCAATTACTTGTACATTATACTTTATACCTCAAATCTTGACTGCTCTTTGTTTATATGTTTTGTCTATCTCCATTTTAATCTTTAATATTTTATTCTGTTGCTAGATTTGGTTTTAGTTTGTGCTTCTTTTTCTAGCTCTGTAAAGTGTAAAGTTAGGTATTGATTATATATGTAATGTATACATTGACAGCTATAAATTTCCTTCCTTAGCAATGCTTACATTGCATTCCATAAATTTTGGTTTGTTCTGTTTTTATTTTCACTTATCTCTAAGTATTTTCCAATTTCTCCTGTGATTTCTTCTTTGACCCCTTGGTTGCCTGAGAATGTGTTTTTAAATTTCTACCTATTTGTAAATTTTCAGTTTTCCTTTTGTTATTGTGTGTGTGTGTGTCCAAAAACAAAGATAACATTTGGGTTTTTAAATACGTTAGTTTCTTAAATCAAGTAGAAAACAAAAAGTGGAGCTATAAACCAAAGTTACAATAGTACTAACTTTTATAATTGTCCATGTACTTAACTTTAATGGAGATATTTTTTCATAAGGCTTTGAGTTACTGTCCAGTGTCCTTCGGTTCCAACCTGAAGGACTGCCTTTGCGCAGGGCAGGTCTAGCGGTACAGAACTGTCTCAGCATGGGTTTATCTAGGAATGTCTTAATTTCTCCCTCATTTCTAAAGGACAGTTTTGCCAGGTATAGGATTCCTTCAGAGCTTTGAATATATCAATCCACTGCCCTCTGGTGTCCAAGGTTTCTGATGTTTTTGCTCCTGATCTTACTGGCAAAAATATAATGAAAGCTATCTTCCTCTCTGCTTTATAGATGTTAATAATGTACCTTCCCGTGTCTTATGCAACAGAGATTTTCTAATAGTATTGTGATATCAGTCAAGTTGTAGTATCATTTTGAAACCAATCAGAATTTAAGGAAAAGGAATTAGATGTTTTAATGGTAGACACTATGACTCTGAACTACAAAAATTATTACAGATTTTTAAATTATAAAGAAGCCACTAATGAATTCTACAAATTTTAGTTTATAATACAGCAAATAACAATCTTTAATATCACACATAAACAAAAAGCTCTTTGGATTCTTTAAAATTTTTCAGAGTAAAGAGAGCTTGAAAATAAAACGTAAGGAAACCACTGTCATTTATTCCCAGCCGTGAAAGTTGGTTTCTGGCTTTGACCTTATAAACACCATTGTTAATGGAATTACAGAGAAACAAACAAACTCTATAAGAGGCACTGGCTGGGCTGAGGTTTTGTCCTTGTATCCCAGGAAGCTGATTCGTGGTGACCTATCAGACTGGGACTTGTTAGTTTGTTCCCCACCCCCATTTTATCTTTCCTCTTTTCTTTTCTCTTTTAGTTATAATTTTTATTTGCTCTCTATTTCCATTTTTCTTTTTTCTCTTTGCTTTTTTTATTTTCTCATTTTTTTTCTAATTTTTTCATTTCTCTTTTTTTCATTTTTATTATATATTTTTAAGTTAGTACAGTTAATATACTTAGCACTGTTGGCCAGTGTGGCTCAGTGGTTGAGCATCAACCCACGTACCAAGAGGTTGCCGGTTAGATTCCTGGTCAGGGCACATGCCCAGGTTGTGGGCCTGATCCCCAGGGAGGGGCATGCAGGAGGCGGCCAATCCATGTTCTCTCTCATCCATGTTTCCATCTCTCCCTCTCCTTTCCTCTTTCTAACATCAATAAAGAAAAAAAATTTAAAAAAAATATACTTAGTACTGTTGGTAGAGTTAATATAGTTAGCATAGTTATTGTTTATTTTCATAGGTAGTGAGTATAGTTAGCATTGTTAATGTTAGTATTAGTTAGCATAGTTAGTTTTGTGTTAGCATAGTTACAAATCATGGTTAGCAGTGTTTTTTTGTTTGTTTGTTTTGTTTTTAGTATTGTCAGTCAGTATAGTTAGCAAGTCACCATGTTGCATGGCCTTGAAGCCATCTCTGCTGACCAGGAGCCCCATGTCGGACAGTACAAGCTCCGAACACCACTGGAGAGGCAGGCAAGGGGAGGTTGGGCCCACACACTGTCAATGGCACAGAAACGGCTGTCAAAGTCATAAATCAGCAGGGCTCCTCCAGCCTCCAGAGACTTCCCCTGCAGGACTTTCAGTGCGTGAAGGCATTCAATCACCGGAATGTAGTCAAGTTATTCACGGTGATTGGCAGCGAGAGAAAATTATTCCTCATCATGGAGACCTATATGGATGGCACATGTTTGATTTCCTGAGGGACGACTAGCGCATGCCCGAGAAAGAGGCCCGAGGCATCCCCGTCAGCTGGCATGCCCTGTGCGGTACAGCCACCAGAGGGCTACGGTCCGTGGGCACCTGCACGCAAGAACACCCTCTTTGATGCTCACAGGAACATCAAAATTGTGGACTTTGAACTTGGCACTCAATTTTGGGGCAATAAAGTGGGGACATTGTGTGATGTCTTCTCTTATGCTGCCCCAGAACACTTCTAGAACCAAAAATATGATGAACCCATGGTATATATATGGAACCTAGAAGTGGTTCTTCACATGACAGTCACCGGGAACCTGCCTTTCATAGGACAGAGCTTTAGGGAGCTGTGGCAGCAGATACTGAGCCGAAAATACTTGGTGCCATTTTTCCTATCTGTTGAATTGGAAAAGACATTTTAAAAATGGTTGATTCTCATCCGAGGGACAGAGGGAGTTTATGGGAGACCCATGGCTCACAGTTGAAATCCATCTCCCCCAGCCCAGCCCGAGTGTGGCCCTGGAGATTCCTGTCCACCCACAGCCTGGCAATAGCACCGGGTCCCCAGAGGGAACCAGCAGAGCCAGCAGGGGTTAACTAGTAGGTCCTTGGACTTTATGTTGAAAAGCTCTGCTTCAGGCCATCCACAAAGAAACATGGCAGATAGAACAGGGTAGATAGAGCCAATGTAAATAGTAAACAGGCAAGGCTGGGCTGTAAGCACAGATTACAGAGGAATAAAATTGGGCTCCCTGAATTTTAAATGCAGAACTCAAAGATGCTGGGCTCCAGGGAGCCGGGTCACGTGGTGCGGGGGAGAAAGGCCAGAGGCTGGACACAGAGAGCTTCCAGAAGAAGAGGAGCATAATGTGACACTGTGTGCCAGGACCCCGGGCAAGGAAGCATTCTGTGTGGTAGACAAAGGAGCTGTGCAAACTGACATGGCGTTCTCGGCGTGAATTCACACCAGAAGGGAACCTGGCATCTCTATGGCCCTCCAAGCTAAACACCAAAAATACCTGTTGAGCTTGGAGGATGGCTGAAGACACCTGGGGGACAAACGGAGAGGCCTCCTAGCTGCAGGCCCACCACTCAGCCAGCCTGGTTCTCCTGGGGTCCTTTTCACCTCTCCTGTTCATCTTTCCTTCAGTGTGTGTGAGGAGATGGGTCTCATTAAAGTTCTTGGTTCTTCCAAGTTTTGAAATAAACTTGGTGCTTCAGAAAGATGTACTGGACACTCTCGCTTTGCTTCCTCCCTGCATAGAATCGGGCTGTGCATCCTCCAGTTTGAGAGCTGTGTCGTGATGCAGTACTTGGACTTAATCAGAACAACTAAATAGAAGAGGGACAAAAAGGAGAATTAGCACATATCTCCCACAGGGAAAAGGCTGTGAGCTGCACTGCAGGGCAGAGAGGCAGACCTGTGTGACCATCTTACTCACATGACCTAACACTGCAGAGAGCCCCAGGGGAATTTTGGTCCTGCGGCCTGTGTTAATTATGACCTCAGGTCCACAATAGGACAACAGAGTGCAGCTTTGTTTCCTGACTATAATGCTGTTCTGTCTTTCCTTTTCACTCCTGGGAAGGTGCTGACTCGTGAGGGTTTGACCACAGGAAATGAAGGTGTGGGGACAGAAGGAACCTCAGGTTCAACAAATCCCTTGGTTGAGTTAGAAGTGGTGCTCCCTTCCGAAGTCCTGAAGTGACATGGTGGATTGGGAAAGACATGCTCTGGGTGCAAATCCTACCCCACAACTCACCAGCAAACCCCTTACTGACTTCCAGCCTCTGTTTTCTCCTCTGTAAATTGGGATACTGTCCCCCTCACCCTAACCCGAACCCAAACCCTAACCCTAACACTCAGAGATGAGGGTGTCCTATGTAAATTACAACACAAAATGCTGGGTTTTCAGCATCTGGGCAGAGGGATTGTGAGCTTCAAAGCTGGGCCAAGGGCAGGTGAAAAATTTGAGGTGCAGGCATCACATCTGTGACATCAGAGTTGTGACATCATAGCCATAAAAGAACTGGGCTGAGTGCGCTGCATTTTGATATCCAGAAATAGGTAGCTGTTGTATTTGTTGAATAGCAAGATAATTAATTAAGGTCATTAATTAAGGTCATATATAATCTCTCTTGTCAATTGTAATAATCTAAACAGAGGCCTCCAGAATTTATTAACCACATTGTTTACCATAGACTAACTGTTCAGTCCCTAGAAGAGAGGGGACCTTGCACACCTGTAACTATCCATCTGCTCCTGCATTTACTCTCTTACTCAGTGTGTCTCTGTAGCTTCCCGTTGTCTTAGGCCTGCCCTGCTCCAGGCATAAAGTGTGATTTGAGAGCTAGCCCAACTTTCCCCAGCTGTGCAGTGTTTCTGCAGTGATGAACCACAAGCAGTCCTGACCACCCAGGGTGTCTCATGAACCTCTGTACCTTTGTATGATCTGCTCCTCCGGCTCTTCTCTTCCCTTGGCTTTGAATCCTCAGCTACCTGTCCATTTCTCCTTTATGACAGGTTGATGTTGGTTGCTCACATAGCACACTGCCTTCTTCCTGGCAATGGTCAATTGGAAAAAATCAGGGTTGGTCCAAGGCAGTTACAGCAGTTGCATACCCTCTGCTAGTGATTGGTTAGGTCAAGGAATCATGACCCAGTTTTGGCCAATGAGATATTAATGGATATCCATAAGGGCTCCTGGGAGAGATTTTACTTCCTTAAAAGGCAGAGATGGGTGAGGAATAAGGTGCCCTCTTGTTTCTGGCTTATGCACTAACTATGCAGATGTGAAGACTGAGTGAAGGCAGCCATAGTGCAACCATGAGGGAGTGACAAAAACATTCTGGTAATGGTGGAATTGAGAGGTAGGTGGCATCTGAGTCATTTATGACATCATGGGGCCACCAGACCACCTCTGGACTTCCCATCATTCACATCATCTATCAACATCAAATGTCAGATGCCTTTATAGTTTAAGTCACTCTTAGTTGGATTTTCTGTTACTTCAGCCAAACACATATATCTAACTGCTACAGCCTTCCTTCAAGTCTCAGTTGAAAACTCTCTCTCCTTAACTAGTTCCTCAGCATACTTGGGTCTGTGCTCAGTCCCCCTACCCTTCACCCATGAAACACTCCATGAGCTAAGGCGCTGTCTGTCTATCTCTGTGGTGTGTCCTTTTTGAACTGTGAACACCCCTGAGGCATGGCTCTGATTTTCTTCTCTGTCCACACTGAGCCTGCACACAGTGGGCCTTCAGGACAGAGTAGGGACATCGGAATCTGCTCCCTTCCTTGGACAGAAACTCCTGGCCATTTAAAAAACCTAGGAAGTCACTTTGGCCCATGCACTGCCTGTAGACCCAGGGGGCTTCTGCAGCCTCTTCAGCTTGAAGTGAGGTCCCAACTGTCAGATCTTGCCTCACACCTGCCTTCAAGTGCTGAGCTATTGATTTATGGTCAGCTCAGCTTCCTGTGTCAGCAACAGCAGGCTTTGGTGAGCAGAAAGAAGTACATGAGCCAAGTGGCAAGGGAGAACTAGAAAGGACTTGATGGATACATCCCGTTCCAAACTGGGTGAGGTTCTCTGCATGTTCTGGAAATGACCTTGGTGTGTAAGTGAGGAGTACAGTTCCCCATACCCAAAGGAAGAAGATGTCCCCTGGTACAGGAAGGGGGCAAACACCCTTGGCCTCACCTGTGGTAGCTCCAGATGCTAGTCTGAGAATGGGGATCGTCTGTGTGGTTATATGAGAATTCGTGTTATTGCCTAGGAAAATAAGATGGAAGGATGCCGGGCACGGAGAAGCTTGGAGGTGAGTTCATGCCAGTGAAAAAAGTCCCATGTGGCCCGTCAGTGCAAATCACTTCTGCAAGTCTCCTGTCAATGACAGTTTCCAAGCCTCAGGCACCCACAGTACCCTGGGTGTGGAGCACGGTGCCTTAACTGCCATCCTGTGGACACGGTACATGGAGCAGCTTCCCTGATTGCAGCTGCAGAATGTGGGTGTGTGGTCTGGCTCCTCACTTCTCACTGTGGACCACTACACTTCTTTTCTGAGCCTCAGTCTTGCCCTTCAAAATGGAAACCTCAGATGCGACTTTAACAGGGTTAATCCCATGAGGATTAATTTGGTTTGGCCAGTAACCAGCCCTCAGTGGATAGTGTTTGGCATCATTTGGAAATCCAGACTGGATTGGAAGCAAACCTTCAAATCAGGAGAAATCAATTTCTGTAACTAAGATGTCTAAATGCAGATGGCTTCTGAGAAGGATTACCTGGGTTATCAGTGATGCCAGCAGGACTCTCCTCTCCTGACCTCTTGGCTCTGCTCACTTCCCTCTGTGCTGCTGACGTTCTCAGGTGAGCTTTCTTTTTATGAGAGCAAGATGGCCACGAACAGCCACCGGCTCCTGTCATGACCTCAGCTCTCCAACCGACACAGAACTTCTCTTCTCCCATGATTCCAACCCCAGGGACTGCCTCATGGGACCTGACTGGTCACAGGCTCTGCCCTGAGCCAATCACTGTGGTTGAGGAGGTGGAATATGCTGATTGGCCAGCTCAAGGTCATGTGACCTCCCTCTTCATGGAAACTTGTGAGCTGTTCACTGTGTTCTGGGGTGGGAGGTAGTGTGAAGCCCGATAGAGCAGGGATGAGTGTCCTGCTTCCTCTGTGCTGAATTTCCTGGGATGTACCTGCTCATATTCTCTACCCACAGCCTGTTCTTCTGTGTTTACAAAAGGATACACAGTGGCATCTCTTCTCTGCTCAAGCTTATTTCAGCTACATCAAAAAAAAGTTAGACATTTTATGAGAAGCCAGAATTTTAGTCAATTTCTAGCTTCTAGGACTGCTTTTGTGTCTTATTATAGTCATTTATTTAGTCAGTAAACACCTACAGATACTGAGCACCTACAATGTGCTACTACGAGTTCTCAGGACTGTTAAGTATTCTGAGGAATGGGCATCACCCAGGAGTCTCCGAAGGAAATGAGTTCAGTCTGAGCAGGTATCTGAGTCTAGCTACTGTCCTGCTCAGGCACCCACTGTGTTACCCCGAGGGAATTCCTTCCCCTCTCTGGGCTTCTGCTATCTCATCTACAACATGAGGTACTGAGGTAAATGAGTCTCAGAACATGTCTCCAGCTGTGAGTCAGCCTAGGGCAGAGGAGGATCTGGGGTTCTCTGTGTCTGTGAGGACCCCAGGCTCCAAGCTCCGGTGAGGTTGCCCGATGCTGTTGCCGCTACAGAAAATCTCTTTTGGGGAGTTTGCAAACCCCCAGCACTCCTACCCCTAAAGGCAGTTTGGGACTCTGAAAGGGATGTGTAGGGAGGCTGCATGGAGGGAGGAGAGGATGATACAGAAGTTCTAAGGAGCCTACTTCTATTTCCCTCCCCTCTTCCTCTCCTGCCCAACCCTCCTTTATCTCTTGCAGCAGAAATTGGTCTTTGCTGCCTGGAAGGAGAGAGAGACCCCTGATGTGTTGGTAGAAGAGGGAGGGGTCCCTCTAAGGCAAGCCCAGTGGGGAGGCCTTTCTTTTTCTTCTGGCTGAGCCAGGTTTCTCTCACACTGTGAGTGTATGGGGACATGAATGAATTCTGCCGGTCACTCTGCCATTCATGTGTCAGTTCACTCAGCAGCTCATCACCTTAGTAATCCATGTTTCTCCCTCTACTTACCTTTTGTGTCTTTTTAATAAAGGAATATTTATCACAAGAATAAAGAGCACCCAAGGACAGAGACTAGAGCAGTTGAACTTCTCACAAAACTGGAACCAGCAATTGGTCAGAAATGGGAAACCAGGTCGGCCTGTGTCTTCTACCATCAACGTCATCTCTTCCTGGGAGCCGGAGACTCACTCATCTCTGCCTCTCTCTAGATCCTCCCGTCAGTCGATGGAGTGGCTTCTCTCCATCTCCACTGCATGGCCCTAGTCTAAAGCACCATCCTTTCGTTTCCCTTGAAAACTGATATGGCTCACTAATTTTTCTCATTAAATCCACTCTTGCCATTTCCAATGCGTTCTTCCCCTTTATTAGATTAATAACAGAAAGTCATTTCTATTGGTGTAGATAACATAACATAATGATATTGATTCTAAACAAGGTTCTGGCTTTTCAGTTTAGCGGTCATCAGTCCAGTAGTCATCATAACTGCTTTCTTCTTATCTTTGCAAACAGTTCTTTGGAAAACAAGGTTGCTTAGGCCCGGACCAAAGGCTGTTTTGTCCTGTTTTAACATCCCGGAGATTCGAGGCGAAGGACATGCAAGGCAGTTTCCTGACACGGCAGCTGTGGCTCCATTTGAGCTTGGCTCTGTTTACACAATATTCTTTAAAACTTCTTTAGTTTTTGGGTCTGCAAGAACCACCCTGACAGATGAGCACTGACCACTCCCACTTCACAGAGGGGAAACTGAGGCCCAGGCTGCTGAGGAATTCCCAGAGACACTAGGACGCAGGGAGCTGCCGAGCCCGTCGTCCTGCTTCACGCCCTGGCCCTGAGCAGTCAGCCCTGGTGGAGTCCTGGTGCCACCGCATGCCACCGTTGTGACCTCAGCAGGTCACTTTGCTCAGCTCTACAGAGCGAACAGCAGCAGTCCCCACCTCACAGAGTTATTGTGTGAGGAAAGAACAAAGTGATTGACATAAAGAGCTCCCGGTAAGTGCTGGTCATCATGATTTCCATTATTTTCATCCCCGTCATAGTCTACTCTGCACACCACTGCCCGATGGCTAAAGAGCTCTTCTGGAACATTCTGTTTATCCTGTCACTCCTCTGCTCAAGAACCTGCCGTGACTCCATACTGTCCTGACAACCCCAGTCACCCCTCACCCCTGTTCTTTCTTAGCATTCCCTGTTTAAGTCCCACACAGCCTTGCTAGCCTCACCTCTTCTTCATTCAACAGCTGTTTCTGGAAGACCAATCTGCCGTGTGCCTGGCCCTGCTGCAGCAACTCCTGGCCATGCTGGCGCCCGTCCCCCAGGCCTCCCCTCCTCTACCAACCCTCAGAGGCTGGAGGCTGAGAACCTGCTGTCCCAGGAGAACTCGGCTGGTGAAGGAGGAAAGTAGAAAGCGTCACGCAGTTTCCCCCCCGCCCCCCGATGTAATTTGGAGAGAAGTGTCCTACCCACAGACATGACTTCTATATTGTGCGTGGACAAGTGGCAGCTCTCCAGGACTGCAGGGCCAACCAGGATGGACATCCGCGACAGTAACTGGGAGCCAGGAAAGACGACCATTCTTTGTTGTCCGGGGTCAGGCCAGACCATGAAATTCCAAACGGCAGAAGGCGCAGCACCACAAAAGCAGAACCGAACATCTCTGCAGACGACCCTGCTTCCTGCCACCGGAGACCATGGAAGTGGGGCAAGCCTGAGGCAGCATCCATCACTGAGCCTCTGTTGGGGCCACCCCGGTAGAGTCAATTATCATGTCCCATTGTCCCTGTTTCAAAGGGAGAATCCCCTCCACAGGTGGTGCCAGTGCTGGGCATGGACTCGCTGACCTGACCTGACGTGACAGTTCTGGAACCCACCACCCCTCCCTGCTCTGGACGTTAGGCAAAGCATACTCACTCTGAGTTCCCTATCCGTAAAACAGGGATATTAAAAACCAGAGAGGGAACGAGAACAGGCCCTGACTCCTCCCCTGCCGCACTCCCCACCCCTCCCCAGTGCCTTCCCAGCATCCAGGCCAGCTGAGCCACGTGCCTTTTCCTAGCACACCCTGCACTGTTTTACACACGTTGTCCACATAGCCTGGCACAGCCTTCCCACCTCCATTCAAACACGTGTTTGTCCTGTGTTTGCTGTGCACCAGATGCCCTGTGGGCTTGGGGAATGTAGTAGTGAGAGCTGGAATTTACCCAGAGGCTCCAGGGGCTCATCACTGAGGAAGCTGAGAGCGGCAGGAGGAGCAGGCATTGTCTAAGCCAAGACAGGGCTGAGTGTTGGGGCAATCCATCTGTGCAAAGGCCCCGAGGTGGCCTGTTGAAAGCACTGTAGCCAGAAAATGTGAGTTTAAAAGAGGAAAGGGCCATCCTGCCCATGGACTCAGGGGGCAAACCCTGTCCTCTCCCACCCAACCTTCTTCCTGGGCCGACTTTGACTCAGAGGGCTTGACTCAGAATCTCAGTGCTGTCCCTGTGTATAGTCTTGTGATCTGGCTCAGTGGCTTTCCCTCATGAAACCTTCGTTCTCTCATCCATGACGTGGGGTGAGGGGAGGCTATGCAAATCATTGGATCAACTCACAAGGCTGAGGGGAAATCAAGGTGAATATGGATGACACAACTGAAATGCTACCATGATCAATACTCAGTTAATGTGCATACTTTCCTGTTGTTATGACCACTACCTCCAAGTTGATATGACTTGAGGCAGTAGAGGCTAGAGTGTGAGGCCACAGGCTTTGCCATTTAACCATTTGACTTGGGAGTCAGGTAAGTGCTAACTCCTCCACTTACCTGCTGTGCAACCTTGGGCAAGTTGCTTAAGCTCTCTGAGCAGCATTTTTCTTATTAACAAACAGAGTAATTCCAGAGAGACTTCCAATATGTGCTTGTGTGCATGTGTTGGCATAAGGACAGACTGTGTACCTGAGACTGCTGGCCTTGGGTGTGCCAGGATAGAGGGAATGGAGCAGGGATGGAGAGGGAGAGAGTGGCAGGGCCGAGGAGACTGTGAGCACATCTCTGTCCTGTTTGCTTTGCTCCAACAAACACGCGTGCCTTTTGCAAAACAGAGAAGTTCCATACGTACAAAAGTGAAATGAAATAAAGGTACTACCTTCCTCCTAGCGTATAGTGAGTATGAAATGGGTTGCTACGTGTAAAGAGATAAGAAGAGGGCCTGGTCTTTGCTGAGTGCCGAGTAAATGCTGGTTGCTATAATAATATTAATCATCATCATTATTATATTATTACCATCAGAGGTCCCCTTTAATATTGAGGGATGGAAAGGCTAGAGGCTCTGGGATGCTGAGAATCACCTTTCCTGGGTAGAAAGGTGAGAAGCCCCAGGTTGCTTCTTGGAAATCCCCATGTTCCCGTGCTGCGAGCTTTGGGGCACCTCTGCAGTGGCAGGAGAAGGGCAGGTGTCTTCCTATATTCTTTCGACTGGGGTGTCCTTGAACATCTGAGGCCAGGGAGTAGGGAGGAAATATCTGGGTGGAAACTGTGTCAGAGCCAAGCAAAAGAGCCTGCAACTGTAATTTCCAGCTCTTTCAGCCCTGACAGGATAGTCAGCAGGAGACAGGGGTCCCGGAAACCAATAGATGGAGGCCGTTCTTATAGGCAATCAGGTGGAGTGCTTGGGGCTTCCTGTGGGATTTCTCCTTTTATGCAGGCTGGGGCACCTGAGCACCGGCCCTGTAAGGAGCAGGGGGATTTGGTTTTATTTTTCAGATGATCTTAAAATAAGCATGGAAGCATTTCTCAGAATGTCAATGTCATGAATAACAAAAGTCTAAATCCTCAGAAATTAGGAAGATACTGCAGAGGAGGAGCAGAGGTGCTCTGGAAGCTGAGACCTTTGACTATTCCAAGTGTATGAGCTGCCTTGGGTTTGGGGTTCTGCAAAGGTAGGGAGGAGGAAGTGGGGAACAGCCTGGGTGGTTAGGCTGATTCATGCCTTGTGGGACCTAAAATGTAATACAGTTTGAATGGTGCTTTTTAAGAAATAGAATCCAGAATTATGTGCAGGATCTAAAGTGAGGGACCCTGTGGTTTCAGCTTCCATAGCTTCCCAGGAAACCTACCTCTAGTGGTGAATAAAAAACACTAGTAATAAAACCTCAGTCTGAAAAAAAACAAAAAAACCTCAGTCTGTTCCATGCCTTGACAAGCTGTGTGACCTTGACCTGGCACCCTCACCTCCAGGGATCCAGTCCCTGTACCTGTATAAGAAAAGGACAATGACAACACCGAGGATTTTAGAGGATTCCAAATAGGCTGCGTGCCATATTTAATGCTGTTTGAATCAATGCACCCATTAAGCTTTGTAACATCTAATGTGTCTTCTATTTTTATTGTTTCAAAGCAAATTGCATATCATACAAAGAGGTCAATAACGTGGTAAAACTTCCCATTTGAGTAGAGCAGCCCTCCTCTCTGCTGACTGCAAGTCTCCCCACGATCTGCACTGTTCTGGCCGGAACTGTGTGTCCACACGCGTGAGCGTGCATGCACACTCTTGGGGTCTCTCTCTCTGGATTCTTCTTCCACCCCCCTTAGTCAGGCCTGAACACCACCACATACACGGACAAGATGGGTGCCCAAGCCAGCGCTTTGCTGTGATGGCTTTGATCGTAGCTCCACCGTGCCAACCCCATCCAGACCGGGCGGCGTCAGTCCTGGCTTGGTGCAGGGGCTCCACTATTCTGTCAGGAGTCACCTTAGCTCTGCCTTCCGTGGAGGCCCCACTCTCGGGTCAGTTTGCTGCGTGCAGTAGCCTGGCAGCCCCTGTGGGTACAGAACTCTCCATTTGCACAGTTCGGTTGTTAAGACCTGGCACGGATTTGCTGGGCTCGGGTCGCATACCCATCCTGGAACTGGTTCCTGAAGCAGTGGGGATGGAACCGTGGACTGGCCAGGTCTAGGTTATGGACTCACTCTGATTCTGGTGCAATGGAAGGTTAACTTCCCCAAACCACGTGCAGCAGGAGAGGCTGTGGGGTCTTCAAAGGGAAAACGAGGGGCTGTGGGCATAGATGAGGACGTAGAGGGCAGGCAGGAAAAACAGGCTCAGATACCCCTGCCCCACCCAGGCAGTGGAGCATCCTGAATCTGGAGGGATAGGTTCACCCCACAACCGATGGAAAAGCCAACTCACAACCCCTAAGAGCCACACCTACATCCGGGGTTATGGAGTCTGGATTTGAGAGCCAAACGGAGACCAGGCAGGAGGCAAGCAGAGTGGAAGGAGCACAGGGTTTCCTGCTGGGACTGCTGGCCTGGGGGCTGGGGGCTGGGGGCTGGAGGCTGGGGGCTGGGAGCTGGGGCTGGGCCCAGTTACAGGCGCCCAGGCTGTGACTCCGGAGAGAGTGTTCACTAACAGGAAACAGCAGGGGGAATAAGATGAGGACTCTGGGAGAATTCTCCTGGGAGTTTGTGAGAAATGGAGCATCTCGAGCCCCCGGCAGACCTCCTGCCTCAGGGCCTGACGTCTAGTCAGACCACACATGGCTCACAGGCACCGCCAGTTTGAGAGAGCCCTCCCTTGTCTCTCAGCCCTCAGTTAGGGGTGGCGGGACCCATGTCAGCCTTCAGTTCCGACTTTCTGGAAAGCAATGTGGCCATGGGTGTGAGGGAGCCTTAAAAACATTCATGCCCTTTGGGACAATGTCTCTGCTCCTGAGAAAATGAATGAAATCATCAGATGCGGAGATAAAGAACCTAAGCGGCACACAGGTTGGTGCTGTGGGGGAGGGGCAGGCTGCTCTGGGAGGGAGGAATGGGGGGTTGACAGAGTTTGAGGAGGGGGTCAGAGGTGCCCCTGAGTTAGAGACAGCCTGCTGAGAGTGACCGATGGTGGGAGGCGTTGCTGTGTGAAGCACTGCAGGCAGGACGAGCAGCACCTGCCAAGACTGCAGGCCAGGGAGCGTGTGCCAGTCAGCTCAGGCTGCCAGAACCAAGTGCCACAGCCCGGGAGGCTCCAACAGCAGAAGTTTATTTTTCTCACACTCTGGAGGCGGGGAGTCTCAGATCAAGGTCCCCAGGTCAGGGTGCAGTGAGGACACCCTTCCTGGCTGCAGCCACGGCCTCACAGGGCAGAGAGCCCTGTGCCTCTCCCTCTCCGTGTCAGGGCCGCAGCCCTGCAGAGCCCATGTGCTTGACCTCGCCTAATCTTGCCCACCTCCTCCCACCACCACCCTGCCCCCAAATACAGCCACACAAGGGGTTAGGGCCTTCTGCTTCTTATTTCCTTTTCCTTAATTTTTTGCTCTCTTTTTTTTTTTTCCCTTACTCTTATTGTTTTGTTCTCACTATTCTTTTGTTCTCATTTATTTTAATTTACTTAATTTTTTGTTTTATTATTTTCTTTTCTCATTAGAAAATTAGGTAGTATTTTTAATTAGCAATGTTTGTACTGTTAGTGTTGTTGGTAGAGTCAGTGTACACTGTTAGGACTGTTTTTACTGCTTTTTAGCATAGCTAATAAGCACAGTCCACACTGTTAGTGTATTTGTTAGCAGAGTTAGCATTGTCAGTATTGTCAGTCAGTATAGTTAGCAAGTCACCATGTTGCATGGCCTTGAAGCCATCTCTGCTGACCAGGAGCCCCATATCGGACAGTACAAGCTCCGAACACCACTGGAGAGGCAGGCAAGGGGAGGTTGGGCCCACACACTGTCAATGGCACAGAAACGGCTGTCAAAGTCATAAATCAACAGGGCTCCTCCAGCCTCCAGAGACTTCCCCTGCAGGACTTTCAGTGCGTGAAGGCATTCAATCACCGAAATGTAGTCAAGTTATTCAAGGTGATTGACAGCAAGAGAAAATTATTCCTCATCATGGAGACCTATGTGGATGGCACATGTTTGATTTCCTGAGGGACGACTAGCGCATGCCCGAGAAAGAGGCCCGAGGCATCCCCGTCAGCTGGCATGCCCTGTGCGGTACAGCCACCAGAGGGCTACGGTCCATGGACACCTGCACCCAAGAACCTGTTCTTTGATGCTCGTAGGAACATCAAAATGGTGGACTTTGGACTCAGCAATCAATTTTTGAGCAATAAGTTGAGCATGCTGGTAATACCTTCTCTTATGTTGCCCCAGAACTCTTTCTGGGCCAAAATTATGACACACCGTGGTTGATGTATGGAGCCTAGGAGTAATCCTGTACAAAACAGGGACACTGCCCGTTGTAGAAAAGAGCTTCAGAGAGCTAAGGCAACAGATATTGAGTGGCAATACCTTGTGCCGTGTTTCCTATCTGTTGAATTGGAAAAGACATTTTAAAAATGGTTGATTCCCATCCAAGGGACAGAGGAAGGTGATAGGAGACCCATGGCTAAACACAAATGAAGAGGAAGTACTCAGATCTTATAAGTGAGCTGAACTGGGATGACACGGGTCCCTGGGTGACAGAGAAATGATGAACCTTGGCTTTGAGTGGGATGAGATCCAAGAGACATTAAAACACAAGACGTTCGCCAGCATGATGGCCACAAACCTCATCCTGAGCAGCATGAAAGTAAAAGTGGAGTGCCACACCCTAATGGAAGGCCCTTCTGTCCCCCTGACCCCAACAGCCATGGTCCCTCCCCAACTCAGAGGTTCACTCAGACTTCTCCAGGTTCTGGCAGGCACATCAGCAGCCTGAGGACCAGGAGTCAGGACAGAAGACCCAAGAGCCTGTCAAACGCCCAGCCTTCTCAGAGTTGAGGACCACCACCTCCATCCCAGTCCCCCAGTGTGGCTGGAGATTCCTGTCCACCTTCAAGACCACCAGCAGTAGCAGTTGTGGATCCCCAGAGGGAACCAGCCAGGGCCAGCAGGGGGTGGCTAGGAGGATCTTGGACTTTGTGTTGAAAAAGTTCTGCTTTAAGCCACCCACAAATAGGCATGCCAGACAGAACAGGGTTGAGTCCAGTAAATAGTAAATGGCCAAGGCTGGGCTGTAAGCACAGATTACAGAGGAGTAAAGTTGGGCTCCCTGAATTTTAAAGGCAGAACTCAGAGATGCTGGGCTCCAGGGATCCAGGTCACGTGGTGCGGGGGAGAAAGGCCAGAGGCTGGACACAGAGAGCTTCCAGAAGAAGAGGAGCATAATGTGACACTGTGTGCCAGGACCCCGGGCAAGGAAGCATTCTGTGTGGTAGACAAAGGAGCTGTGCAAACTGACATGATGTTCTTGGCGTGAATTCACACCAGAAGGGAACCTGGCATCTCTGTGGCCCTCCAAGCTAAACACCAAAAATACCTGTTGAGCTTGGAGGATGGCTGAAGCCACCTGGGGGACAACCGGAGAGGCCTCCTAACTTCAGGCCCACCACTCAACCAGCCTGGTTCTCCTGGGGTCCTTTTCACCTCTCCTGTTCATCTTTCCTTCAGTGTGTGTGAGATGGGTCTCATTAAAGTTCTTGGTTCTTCCAAGTTTTGAAATAAACTTGGTGCTTCAGAAAGATGTACTGGACACTCTCGCTTTGCTTCCTCCCTGCATAGAATCGGGCTGTGCATCCTCCAGTTTGAGAGCTGTGTCGTGATGCAGTACTTGGACTTAATCAGAACAACTAAATAGAAGAGGGACAAAAAGGAGAATTAGCACAGTATCTCCCAACAGTAACAGACGGGTTCTGAAGGGAAAGGCTGTGAGCTGCACTGCAGGGCAGAAAGACAGACCTGTGTGACCATCTAACTCACATGACCTAACTTTGCAGAGAGCCCGAGGGGAACTTTGGTCCTGTGGCCTGTGTTAATTATGACCTCAGGTCCACCACAGGACAACAGAGTGCAGCTTTGATTCCTGACTAAGGCAGGAGTTGGGCCTTTTCCCTTGCCCCTTTAAGAACGGACTGGGATGTGTGGGTTTGACCTCAGAAAATAAAGAGGAGGCCTGGGGGCAGGAGGAAGCTCAGGTTCATCACACCTGGGCTGTGTTGGGGGCGTGCAGGTCTCTGAAGTCCTGGTGGACGGGGAAAGACAGGCTCTGGGCACAAGTCCCACCCCACCACTCACCCGCAAAGCCCTGACTGACTTCCAGCCTCTGTTTTCTCTGCTGTAAACTGGGACAATCACCCTCACTCTCAGAGGTGTGGACATCCTGTGTACATTACAACACAAAGTGCTGGGTTGTATCGGTGCTCTGGGGGTGGAGGTGGGCCTGAAGGCTGGGCCCAGGGCAGGGGGGAGAGGTGAGGGGCAGGCATTACAGGTGTAACATCACAGCTGTCTACAGAACTGGGCTGAATGTGTGTCTGTCAATATCCTGAAACAGGTAGCTGCCAATAGCAGATTCATTCATCTAGGTCAGCGATTTTCAACATTTTTCATCTTCTGGCATACATAAACTAATTACTAAAATTCTGAAGCACACCAAAAAATATATTTTTTGCCAATCTGATAAAAAAAATAGGTATAATTTTGATTCATTTACACTTGGCAACTCTTGTTGTGATGGCTGTTTCATTTTTTAATTTCATAATCTAAGGGAAAAGAGGTCAGTGCTCCTGACTACATAGATATTGCATGTTTTAAAAGTTCTTGTGGTACACGGGTTGACAATCGCTAATCTAGGTCATTGATGAAGGTTATGTATATTGTCTCCTGTCAATTATATACATCTGAACAGAGGCCTCTAGAATTTATAAGTAACATCATTGACTGTCATAGAAGGACTCTCAGTTTCTAGAATACAGGTAACCTTGCACACCTGTGGTTTTTCCATTTGCTCCTGTACTCACTCTCTTGCAAAGTGTCTCTCCCATTGACTAAGGTGTGCCTGCTCCAGGCACAAACTGTGATATGAGACCTTGCCCACCTTGCCCCACCTGTGCAGTATTCCTACAGTGATGAACTACCAACCATCCTGAGGTGTTTCATGCACTTCTGTACCTCTCCATATTCTGCTCCTCCCGATCCTCTGGTCCCTTGGCTCTGAACACTCAGCTACCGTCTTCATTTCTCCTTTATGGCAGGATGATCTTGGTTGCTCACACAGCACACTGCCTTCTTCCTGTCAATGCTCAATTTGAAAAAAAAATCATGATTATTCGAGGAATTTACAGTAACTGCATTCTTCCTGCTAGTGCTTAGTTAGGGCAAGGACTTGTGCCCCAGTTGTAACCAGTGAGATATTAGAGGATGACTATGGGGCTAGTGGGAGAGATTTAGAGATATAGATGGGCAGGGAAGAAGGTGCCCCTTTTGTTCCTGGCTTAAGCACTAACTATGCAGATGTGAAGGCTGAGTGAAGGCAGCCATAGTGCTACCATAAGGGAGTGACAAAAACATTCTGGTAATGGTGGAGTACAGAGCTGTCAGGCATCTGAGTCATTGATGACATGGTTGAGCCACCAGACCACCTCCAGACCTTCCCTCTTTCACATCATCATCTATCAACATCAAATGTTAGATGCCTTTGTAGTCTAAGCCACTCTTAGTTGGGATCACTGTTACTTCAGCCAAACACATATATCTAACTGCTACAGCCTTCCTTCAAGTCTCAGTCGAGAATTCTCTGTCCTTAACTAGTTCCTCAGCATACTTGGGTCCGTGCTCAATCCCCCTACCCTTCACCCATGAAACACCCCATGAGCTAAGGTGCTGTCTGTCTATCTCTGTGGTGTGTCCTTTTTGAACTGTGAACACCCCTGAGGCATGGCTCTGATTTTCTTCTCTGTCCACACTGAGCCTGCACACAGTGGGCCTTCAGGACAGCTTAGGGACATCGTAATCTGCTCCCTTCCTTGGACAGAAGCTCTTGGAAATTTAAAAAACCTAGGAAGTCACTTTGGCCCATGCACTGCCTGTAGACCCAGGGGCTTCTGCAGCCTCTTCAGCTTGAAGTGAGGTCCCAACTGTCAGATCTTGCCTCACGCCTGCCTTCAAGTGCTGAGCTATTGATTTATGGTCAGCTCAGCCTCCTCTGTCAGCAACAGCAGGCTTTGGTGAGCAGAAAGAAGTACATGAGCCAAGTGGCAAGGGAGAACTAGAAAGGACTTGATGGATACATCCCGTTCCAAACTGGGTGAGGTTCTCTGCATGTTCTGGAAATGACCTTGGTGTGTAAGTGAGGAGCACGGTTCCCCAAACCCAAAGGAAGAAGATGTCCCCTGGTACAGGAGGGGGGCAAACACCCTTGGCCTCACCTGTGGTAGCTCCAGATGCTAGTCTGAGAATGGGGATTGTCTGTGTGGTTATATGAGAATTCGTGTTATTGCCCAGGAAAATAAGATGCAAGGATGCTGGGCACGGAGAAGCTTGGAGGTGAGTTCATGCCAGTGAAAAAAGTCCCATGTGGCCCGTCAGTGCAAATCACTTCCACAAGTCTCCTGTCAATGACAGTTTCCAAGCCTCAGGCACCCACAGTACCCTGGGTGTGGAGCACGGTGCCTTAACTGCCATCCTGTGGACACGGTACATGGAGCAGCTTCCCCGATTGCAGCTGCAGAATGTGGGTGTGCGGTCTGGCTCCTCACTTCTCACTGTGGACCACTACACTTCTTTTCTGAGCCTCAGTCTTGCCCTTCAAAATGGAAACCTCAGATGCGACTTTAACAGGGTTAATCCCATGAGGATCAATTTGGTTTGGCCAGTAACCAGCCCTCGGTGGATATTGTTTGGCACCATTTGGAAATCCAGACTGGATTGGGAGCAAACCTTCAAATCAGGAGAAATCAATTTCTGTAACTAAGATGTCTAAATGCAGATGGCTTCTGAGAAGGATTACCTGGGTTATCAGTGATGCCAGCAGGACTCTCCTCTCCTGACCTCTTGGCTCTGCTCACTTCCCCCTGTGCTGCTGACGTTCTCAGGTGAGCTTTCTTTTTATCAGAGCAAGATGGCCACGAACAGCCACCGGCTCCTGTCATGACCTCAGCTTTCCAACTGACACAGAACTTCTCCTCTCCCATGATTCCAATCCTAGGGACTGGCTCATGGGACCTGACTGGTTACATGCCTAGCCCTGAGCCAATCACTGTAGTTGAGGAGGTGGAATATGCTGATTGGCCAGCTCAAGGTCATGTGACCTCCCTCTTCATGGAAACTTGTGAGCTGTTCACCGTGTTCTGGGGTGGGAGGTAGTGTGATGCCCGATAGAGCAGAGATGAGTGTCCTGCTTCCTCTGTGCTGAATTTCTTGCACATATTCTCTACCTACAGTCTATTGTATTCTGTTTACAAAAGAAGCCATGCAGCATCATATAAAAAGGGAGTGAAATGTTCTTTTGGAATTCAAGATTTGAGGTCCACTCCCAGCTTCAAGGCCTGCTCTTTTTGTCAGATCATAATTATTTAGTCAACAAAAATCTACTGAGCACCTGTAATTGCTACTATGAGTTCTCAGGACTGTTAAGTATTCTGAGGAATGGACATCACCCAGGAGTCTCCAAAGGAAAGGAGTTTAGTCTAAGCAGGTATCTGAGTCTAGCTACTGTCCTACTCAGGCACCCACTGTGTTACCCCGAGGGAATTCCTTCCCTTCTCTGGGCTTCTGCTATCTCATCTACAACATGAGTCACTGAGGTAAATGAGATCCTGGCACCCTCTCAGCTCTGACATACTGTGTTTCATCTCAGAACATATCTCCAACTGTGAGTCAGCCCAGGGTAGAGGAGGATCTGGGGCTTTCTGTCTCTGTGAGGACCCCCAGGCTCCAAGTTCCTGGGAGGTTGCCTGCTGCTGCTGCTGCTGCTGCTACAGAAAATCTCTTTGGGGGAGTTTAGAATCCCAAGCCCTCCCACCCCGACAGGCAGTCTGGGACTCTGAAAGGAACGTGTGTAGGGAGGCTACATAGAAAGGAGGAGAATGGAGGAAAGAATTGATGTAGAGGTTCCAGGCAGCCCATCCATCATCCACCTCTCTCCCCCTCCCTTCTTCCTCTCCTGCCCACCCCTCCTTTCTCTCTTGCAACTAAATTTGGTTCTGGCTGCCTTGTAGAAGAAGGACCCCTGATGTGTTGCAAAGGAGGGAGGGATTCATTTGAGGCATGCTCGTTGGGGAGGACCTTCTTTTTCTTCTAGCTGAGTCTAGTTTCTCATTTCTCTTTGAACATTTGTGGATACGAATTATCTTTCCTGGTCACTCTGCCAATCATTTGTCAGTTCATCCAGCATCTCATTACCTTATTAATATATTTGTTCCCCTTTTTACGGACATCATGATTGTTTTATTTTTAAAAAGAAGGAATATTATAATGATAATAAAGAAGTATAAGAATTATAAAAAAAATAAGGGGGGTGGGGACATGGAGGGATTGAGCAAAAAGAAAAAAAAGAGAGAGAGAATTTGTGGACATGGACAACAGTGTGGTAATTGGGGAGGTGGCGAGGAGGGAAAATACAAAGAATAAAGAGGATCCAAGAACAAACAGTTTAGAGTAGCTGGACTTCTTAAGAGACTGGAGCCAGCAACTGATAAGACAAGAGAAATCCTGTCGCTGTCTTTCTTCCATCACACAACCACCTGCCCCCAAGGGGGCCACAGCGTCTCTCATCTCAGCTTCTCTCTGCATCACTAGATCCTCCCATCTTTTATATTTATTGGTTTCTCTCCATTTTTACTGCCGTGTTCATAGTTTGAAGCATTGTCCTTTTTTGTTTTTGTTTTTTTTGGCTAGGAAATCTGATATAGCCTTTTACTTTTTCTCCCTAAATTCACAGTTGTCTATTCCATTTGTTGTTCTCCTCACTATGGCCAGAGTGATTTATTAAAAATGAAAATATTATTCAATGGTGTTTCATTGCTCCTCAGGTAAACAGACAAATCTTAAGCATAATGTGGTACTGGATTACAATTCACCCCCACACATGCCCTCGGTTGTGGGGCCCCATCACTGGAATTACACAGCCCTGTCCCTGTTGCTCTCAGGGGTGGCAAAGGGGCTGATGAACAGAGAGAGAAATGTGAGCACACTCTTTAGGAACCAGTGTGTGATTGACCACCCTTCTTTTCCTTCTTCCACAACCAGGACAACATTCCAGACGGAGAGCGCTCTGGCAGCCCGAATCTAGAGGGATTGCCTTTGGCTTTTGACAGTTTTTTTATTATTTTTTATAATGTAGCTTTTGTGAATCTCTTTGAGTTTATCCTATTTGAGCTGCTTATATGTGTAGTTCCATGAATTTTATCAAATTTGGAGACTTTTCAACCATTATTTCTTTAAATATATTTTTTTGCTCCCTTTCCCCTCTTCTTTTTCTTGGACTTCTATTATGTATATATTGGTGTGCTTTGTGTTTTTGTTCATTTTTCTTCATTTTTTTCTATTCCTCAGACTGGATACTTTTAATTGAACTACTTTCAAATTTTCTGGTTCTTTCTGTTCAAATATACTGTTGAATTCCTCCAGTGAATTTTCCATTTTCATTAATGCAACTTTATGCATCATTCTCTTGGTTTTATATCTCTGTTTATCTATTCATTTGGTAGTTTGAGCATATTTAAGAAATTTGATTTAGGTATTTGTCTATTAAGTCCAATGATGGCTTCCTCAGAAACAGTTTTTGTTACCTTTTTTAAAGAAATGTACCATACTTCCTTGTTTCTCTAATGTTTCAAAAATTTTTGTTGAAAACTGGCATTTTGAATATTATATGTACTACTTCTGGAATACAGATCCTTCCCCCTCTTCAGGGTTTATTGTTGTTGATTGTAGTTGTTCCTTTAGGGACTTTTCTAACCTAACTTTATAAAGACTACATTATTTTTATGTGTGGTTACAAAAGTCTGTTCCATTAGCTTAATGGTCAGAATGTTGTCTAGTTTTATAAGGACCAATTTGTTAAAGTACTGTAATAGATTTAATGTTCTCCAATAAAATTCAAGTAATTAAAATTATAAAATTTTATAAAAAAGCAAATGTAGGAGTTTGGAAAATTACAACCTCACAAAGTTTTATCTAATTTAGTTTTAATACAAAGCTCTGAATCTTTGCTTGTTTTACAATATGCTCTGTTTTCCACATTTTGACCTTTGTGGAAATTGACATTTTAACACAAATATTTTAATTAATTCTAATGATTCAGTGTTTATTGAATTTTTAAAAATCAATTTGAAAGGTCATTTGAAATTTTCTAATTAAAATAATCAAGTACAGAAACTCCCAAATTGAAATGCAATTTTTATCTTGTTAGGTTATACATATATCAAGTAATTTGAAATGTATGTCATATATATTATTTTGTTATATCATATATGTTTTTATATATATGGTATATATATATATATATATATATATATATATATATATATATATATAGTGGTCTTTAAAATAAAGTATTTAATAAACATGTTTCTCAGTTTGGTAACATTTTAAATTTATAATGGTAAGCCTTTAATGGCAGTAGTAAATATGTACATGTACACACACATGCATACATACATACATGCACACACACACAGTGTTAATTCATAAAAATGAAAACTTAAAAAAGAATTTTACATAAAACCATTAAAATATGTATTTTATATTATCTTTTTAATTTCTTAAATGCAAAATTTTCTTACAAATATTATAATATTCTACTTTTTACTAGTGTCTCTCTTCCTTTATGTGACTCAGAGAATAGTTTTGCTTTTTAGAACAAATAATTTGTTAAACACTAGATAATATTAATAAAGGGAATTAAAACAAAAGAGAAAACTTTACTATACACTTTCCATATGAGCTTCATTTTGTATTCTCATTTATACACTCATCCTAAAGCCAGAACTTAAATACGATAATAAACAGAGTAAGATTAAATCATGTTAAATTAAGATTTAGAAATGGTCTGTAGTATTTAATTAAACATTTTATTTGTTATGTCAACTTAGAAAATAAATATGATGTAGAGAAAAATGTTAACAAGTCAGTAAAAAAGAAAAGATAGATTAAAACTTATGTTCACAGGGCAAGATTTTCACTGAAGTTAATCTTGTATTTGACATGTAAAACTGAGGGCTTTAATCAAACATACTATTATGTTCTCTTTGGCTTACAACATTTTGCTAATTGTAATAACACCTCAAATTTAAAAAATCACTTTAAATGCTGATTTATAGATTATAATAACATTTTCTGAATTTATATTTTTTGTGTCTAATTGAAGAAAACATTGCAAGAACTTGTAAACATAAACCTTATATATTTAATAATCCCTTTAAATAATTTTAGATGTGCCAGATGGTTGTCTCTATTAGGTGGACTAATGGCTATAACAATTACAAACTGTCAATGACTTAATGCCACTGAATACTTGGTAAGACCAATGTATGTTGCTGAAGGGAAAATGGGCAGGTTCCCATGCCATCATTCAGGGATCCAGTCTGTGTCCTTTTGTTCAACCCCTTCTTCTGAGTCCAGGAAATCCTCTTCACTTTATCCATGGATAAGAAAAAAGAATGAAAATTATAGGTGGGAGGTCTTTATGAGCCAGGCCTAGAAGTAGCAACATAACTGACCTCTCATTTTATTAGCCAAAATTCAGTCAAATGGTCATACTTAATAAAAGAAATGTTAAAAAAGGTTGTATGACTGCTTCTCCAAGAAGAAGAGGAAAAAAATTCACTAATGATCATTAATACTATTTACCACAGTGGCTATAAGATACTTTAATATATGGCTTTGGATATAAACATTCTGAGGGATAGAACCAGCTTCCACAATTATTTATGTGACTGCTAGTAGGTGAAGGCTGATATTAGGTAAAAACTTTCAGTTATAGCAATAACAGCAGTTTTTAATTAAAAATGAACCTAAAATATTGGGACACAGTATTTAATGTGAAATTTGACATAATCACAACAGAATGAGGAATTACTACTGTTGATTAAAAAATAAAGTAATTCGATAGTTCAATGTTTGTGGAATGTATTCAAAGGATGGTTGCCCAAAACACTATAATATTAATATCATTCATTGCATACTTAAGTACTGTTATTGGATTTGTTTTTTGTGTTGGTATAGAAAATAAATAAGTAATTACATTAGCGTCCATCATGATTTCATTTAGATGGAAAATTATATGGCTCATTAAATTATAAAAGAAAAGAGAGTACAATTATACTTTGCTTGAGTGGTTAAGAATTAAGTGGTTATGTTACAAAGAAATGGTAACAAGATCAATACAGATGCATTTTTTTTTTAAAGGTATTGTCTTTTTAAACTTTTTTTTTCTTTATTGATTTTAGAGAGAGAGAAAGGGAGAGGGAGAGAGAGATAGAAACATCGATGAGATAGAACATTGACTGGCTGCCTCCTGCATGCCCCCCCACTGGAATTCGGGCCCACAACCCAGGCATGTGCCCTGACCAGAAATCGAACCAGTGACCTCTTGGTGCATGGGTCAGTGCTCAACCACTGAGCCACACCGGCCGGGCAAGATGCATATCCTTTAATTTTTACATTTTATTTAGTTATTTTGGGGGGTGTATACTTATTTTTTTAATTTTAATTTTTAAAATATGTTTTTATTGATTTTTTTTTAGAGGGAGAGAAAGGGAGATAGATAGAAACATTCATGTGAGAGGGAAACATCAATCAGCTGCCTCCTGCACGCCCCCTACTGGGGATCGAGCCTGCAACCCGGACATGTGCCCTGACTAGGAATCAAACCAAGACCTCTCAGTCCATGGGACAACAGTTCAATCCACTGAGCCACACCAGCTGGGCCTTATTTTATTTTTAATGCTTTTAATTTTTCAGTAGTTAATGCACATGATTCAAAACATATATTTTTTAAAAATTAAAAGAAAAATAGCATATAGTGAAAAGTCTTGTTAATACCTCTTGGCTAATCACCTTGTTCCAAACTATGACCCCCCCCCCAGCAAATAAACACTTTTTTAAAGTTTCTTATCAATTTTTCCAAAGATTCCCTTTGCAAATATAAGCAAATATGGTTAATTTTCATCCTGCTCTTTTCTTGCATGTGATTTTGCTTAACAAGCATTCTATTCTGCATCTTGTTATATTCTCAGTAATGATAAAAACAAAGAAAAATTGCAGAGTATTTACAGTGAACATAAAAGTACATCAATGTAAGACCACATTGAGAAAAGTTCCTTTAGGATTGAAACATACACACTCTTTTATTTATTTATTTATTTATTTTTGTGGCAAGCACTGCTAGTAACCCCATGACATTTTCCTTCATACTTCTTTCTTCCCAATATAACCTTTGTTTGTTTAAGCAACAGTATGCCTGTTAATTACATGGTTAATATATCAGCCTCCTTTACAATTATGGGTAGCCATATGATGGTATTTTGGTTAGTGAGATAGAGTTCCTATGAAGGGCTTCCCTTTCTTGTTCATTAGGACAAAGCCCACTTAGAAAAGCCCATCCCTTTTCCCTTCTCCCTTCCTTTTGCCTGGACTGTGGACATATGGCCTGGAGGTGCAATGAGGCAGTAAGTATAATAGTAAAGGTCTATACACACAGGACTGAAGGTCACAAAGATGAAACCATCTTGGGTACCTGATGACACTGAACAAAATGCTAAGTCACATTCCTCCTACATATTCATAATTAAAGCAATTTGGTGATTTGGTTATTGGGGATGAGGGAGAGGAGAGAGGTCACAAAAATGTGGTTTTATTTCTTTTGGTGACTGAGTTATGGCGTTAAAAGACAGACATCATATTTTATTGTGTTGTAATTAACTGTTTACTCATCATCGTCTTCCCCCACCAGGTAATGGATTCTTTGGTAGGGGGCTTTTCCTATGTTATTTACCATTGTTTCCTTTGCATCTAGCACTGTGAGGTTAGGCATAAACCTCTCTTTATTTATGGAAGCATAAATATTTGTAAAATAAAGAAATAAAGAGAGGATAACAAGTATAGTTTGTCTGTGGGAATGGCAAGTTTGGAGCTAATACTAATGGTTAAGATCATTTAAGTACTTACTATGTGTCAAAAAGTTTCTATCATAAAAACAAAACAAAACCCCAAAGCCTAAATTTTATATTCTCTTTAAAAAAAAGAGCAGGGAGCTCTCCTTCGAGCCTGTGTACCCTTCCAATACCACCATGCCTTCTCTAATCCACAGCCAACCTCTGACAGATTGGTCTGCATTCACTATTTCGTCTTCCTTACCTCTGTGACCTGCCAATTCACAGCAACCTGGCTTTGGCTCTCACTGCTTCGATAAATATACTTTGGCACACGTCCCCAGTGGCATTCCACTTGTCAAGTTCATTGACTGCTGTTTGCATTGCATCTTACTTGCCCTCATTAACATTTGACACTCTTGAACACTTCCTTTGCAAAGCTCCACCTCTCCCCAGGACACCATTTCTCCTAGTTTCTTTCTACATTTTCTTCCTTGGTTACTTTACGTGTTCTTCTTTCTTTATCTCCCTCTTAAATGTGTGTTTCCCAGGGCTCCATCATTGGCCCTTTGTTATTTAGTATCTATCTATTTTACTTCCAAAATTATTTCCATTTCTATGGCTTCAACTACAATTATATCTCTAATGAAGATTGTTCTTTACGTTCAACTGCATGGTGTACATATCCACCAAAGGACATTTCAAAATCAACATTCCAAAACTAAAATTTAATATTTCCCTCAAGTATTCAATGTTTCCCTTTCTCTTCTTGCTCATCATACAATTTATTCAAGCAAACCATAAACCTGGGAATCATTCTAAACTCTTCTTCTATCTCCTCACTCCTTATTAAATTAGTGACAACAGCCAATCCTGTTAATTCTATTGCTATACTTCTTTGGTAGTTTTGATATTCTCTTTATTAGTCAAAAGTGGAGAGGGAAATCCTCTAAGTTTTCATCTTTGTCCTGTGACACTTTTTCTCAATACTGAAAATCTCATGTAAGAGTTTTTTAGTAATTCATAGTATTGCTTTTCTTATAAGCCTTCTCTGTTGACAGAAAACGTCGCCCCTATCTTCCTTTGTTGAGAATGACTATACCTTCTCTTAATTTAGAGGAGATGCTGGGTAGAACCAGAGAGAACCTACTACAGTCATTTCTTACTAACAAACAAACTAATGTAAATATTTAATTATAATTGCCAGATAAAATATAATATGCCTAGTAAAATTTGACTTTCAGATGAACAACAAAAATGTTTTAGTATAAGTATGTTCCATGCAATACTTACACTAAAAACATTCATGGTTTATCTGAAATTCAAATTTAACTGGGCATTCACTAAATCTGATAACCCTCATTTAAGCTCCTTTTTTCTAAATATGTATCCTCTGGAATGCAGGAAAAAAAGAAAGCCTGGGGACCTACGTGGTCATTATTGTCACAACCAAAAAAAAATGCTTAAACCATCTTCAATCTCTACCATCTTGGGATTTATATCAGTTTCTCCGGGGCCTATGAAATACCCAGCTATTCATTATGACAATATATTTCCTGTTACACTGAAGTCTTCTATCCAAGCCCTGTACTGGTCCTGGATCATGTCTAGATCAGAATTGTGAAGCCTGCCTATTTTCCCTGCCAAAGAATGACCATTTTATAGAGTTAATGCCTACCTCTCGAGATTATAAGTTTTATTAGGTAGTCCCTTGCCCCTACTTTTATTGTGCTGCCTGATTCTATCTATCCTTGTCATCTCTAGGAACCACAGAAGCCACCACTCAAAAGTCTTTCCCCCTTCTCTGGAAAAGCCTTCCCTACATGTTCCCCATTTGGATGCTAATGACTACAAATTCTGCTTGCAGGTCCTACAGAAAAAAAAAAAAAAAAAAACAAAACTACATACATACAAGAATTGGTCTCACCCAGTAGGACTAGACTAATTTTATAACTAGTCTCAAAATATCCTCTGCCCCTCCATTGTTTTCTTCTAGAAAGAACCCACATTTCTTATAAAAGTAGACATACTTATTTATGGAGCCGGGAAAACAATTTGGGAGGCATATTTCTATCAAGAAGATTTTCGAACTTTGTCATTGACATATATGGTGCTAAGTCTGGTTCTCCAAATGAATCATGTAGTCCAAAAAATTTACCTCTTAGTAGTTATAATTTCCACTTAAACGGTTTTCGTATTTTCTCTCAGCTGTCATTCCAAGAACTATCATGATTGTTTCTGAATCTGTTTTTAACCACTTTTACCACTAGCCCAAAATTTGTGTAGTCCTGTTGAAAATGCATTCTGTGCAGACTGACAAACCTCAGAGGGAGGGGTGGGTGGGAGGGTGAGGAGAGATAAACCAAAGAAATTATATGTATATATGCATAACCAATGGACACAGACAACAATACTGTGAAGGGGTGGGGGGAGGACTGGAGCGGACAGGAAGATGTCAATGGGGAAAAGAGGAGGGTTATCTGTAACAAAAATAAATAAATAAAATTAATTAATACTTTAAGAAAGAAAATGCATTCTGGGGTCGGATATAATATATTAATCTATAGTAAATTGGGTTGTGTGCAATAGAGCTCAAGTTCTGAACAAGCCCCCTACTCACCCCTCCATCTAAAAAAATTGTGCTTAAAAGTCGTGGCCTTTAAGAGAACTACAGCCTAATATCTACTTATGTATTTCAAACATTTGTGGAAAGCCAAGCCAAAGATTCATTAAAATAAATTAAAGTAATTGATTCTTTCCCTCTTCTTTACAATCCTGAAATAACTTCTTACTCTACCTTCCTAGAAGAATTTTCTCTTCTCTTGTCATAGTCCCAAATCCCTATCATATCAGTATTTCTTACCTCTATACTTTTCTACTACATGAACTGCCTCCCTCCTCCTCCATCCCCTTATCACATAGTCCTTGGGGGAAGATCTCTCTTTACACTCTGCTTTTCCTCATGAGCGTATATGAAGAGCTTTGGTCTTTCTTGCTTTCGATATCAGGGGATGGAGATCAAGTTAAGTGGGTAGTGTCCAAATGCTCTGTTGATAGTTGTAGGGGGAGGCTGAGAACCTCCACATTAAAAATTTTGTACCTTCACTCAATTCTTAATCCTGGCTTCCAATAAGTGTTCATTGTATCATTAACATGAACTTTCAGGAAAATAGAAGGGATCCAGGCTGAAAGAACTCTATGGTGTCTTGTGGGGCCATTGAAAGACATTTATTGAGAGATTATGAATTAAGGAGAATCTAGGCTTTATCACTTATCACCAGAGGCAATAATCTGAGGAACTGGAGATTTGGAGCCATTGGAAGGGGGTGGGGGACAGGAAGAGATAAACCAAAGAATTTGTATGCATATAGGCAAAACCAATGGACACAGACAGTAGTGTGGTAAAGGCAGGGTGGGGGGCAGGAGTGGGGAGGAGGGGGTCGATGGAGGTAAAAAAGGGGGATATCTGTAATACTTTCAACAATAAAGATACAAAAAATATATAAATATAGATAAATTTAAAAGAAAGAAAGAGAAAGCTCAGGAGATGAAGGTCCAGAATAAGGAGAACTTCAGGCTGTGTCAGGAAGGGAATTTGGCCATGACCTGGAGCAAAGGTTTTATTCATTTATTAGTTCTAAATATACATCAGGCACCTTGCTGATAGACTGACATATGTTTTCTTACTTGGTCATTCCATCACTATGTGTATTCTTATTATGGACTAACACTCAGAGAGAATTAGTATCTTAAACTCGGTATCACATTAAGAAAGTGACAAAGCAAGGATTTAAACCTGTCTGTCTAACTGCAAGCTCACCTCTTTCTCACTACAGTGGGGATAGTCAAAGGAAAAAAGGGTGTGAGGCTATGTGGGAATATATTATTCTATCCTTGACCCACCTCTGATACTTTCTTGCCTATCAGAATGGAGTGACAGGGTGTTTTTTCCCATCCTCAGAATTTCCTGTATGACATATATTTCCTTTATTCCATTTTAGGCAATCTTTCTCAATTTCTTGGACCATGAAAAAATAAAAATGGTATAAGATTGAGAACAAAGTTAAATTTATAAAAGACTGAGATGTTAAGTTGGAAGATATGACATACAAGAGAAAAAAATCAATTAAATCTCTAAATAATCCCTAATATTAATGCATTATATTGTATCAGTAAAAGGGCATTAAATATTATTTAATTAATTTATTCCTAAAATTTCAAAATAATTTTAAAATCTGAAATAATAATGCAATGAAATTAGCATCAGTTATAGATAGACATTGATTCCTTATTGAATAGGACTGAAGAAAATTCTAGATACTTGAATCATAGAATGTTCAAGTAGATTTATCTACATGGATGTAATGTTAAGGTCCCACTCTGTGTTAGACACCAGGTGGGACAAGACAGAGAAGAAGGACATCCTTCCAGCTTTTGTAGGCAATCACACATATTGATCATATTACTTAATCAACACAGTGATTCTGGTAAGGTAGTTATTTTATCCTTGTTTGTCAAATGAGGAAACAGAAGTTCTAGTTACTTATCAGATCATACAGCTAAACACTGGCTGGGTTATTCGGGTTGTTTGACTCCCAAATTCCTTCTCTTTCTGTGATATCTTATTCTTTCTAAACCAACCCTGTCATGGTATAGAAAAGGCCATATGCCCAAGTCTCTCTAGAGTGGTTACTTATTACAGCTAGATCAAAACAACTTTTAAATTAACAAGCAACAGAAATTTATTAATCATTTTAACAATAATCTCAGAACAGTTTTAATTATGAAATTCTTGAGCCAAATTGTTCGGAATTGTATTAAAATGCTGAATGGTCAAATCATCAAAGTTGGAAATAATTAAGAAGGCAACTGATTTAAAAATTTTTGTGTGTGTTTCTTTTCCACACTGAAAATCTGGTTCTTTTCTAAGAATAGTTGGTAGCTCCTGACACCAAGTGGCCACTTCATGTACTACTCTAAATGTTTTTGAAGACTATGGTCTTATGGGTTGGGGGACCAATAAAATTAATGTATATTGTGAGATGCATTACTTGATTTGTTGTCATTTAACTATTTAAGAACTGAATATCATGGTAAAAGATGCCAGTGGGTGATTATTCTGTTCTTCATTTCTGTACTTTAAACATTTATTCCAGTTTTATTGCTGGTGTTGGCACAAGTCTTATTCATAACAGTGAGCTCAATGGTTTGGATGATCCCCTTTGAACAAGCTAACCAGCATTATAGCATGGCAACAAAGAATGATTGGCTTTAGAATCACATGAATGTGAGTCCATCCATCTTCTTCAGCCTCTACCACTGTACTGCTGAGACCTCTTCTGGCCACAGCCTAGCACTTACCCCATAGTAGCATATACAGAACATTATAGGTGCCATCATGGTCACTAGCTGATGTTCCCACAACTGAGCAATGTCAGTGCCTCCACAACCACAGCTGATGCCTGGGAACCTTCTTAGTGTTAATGGAAACCCAGTTCTTGAACTATAGATCTTGCAAATCCAGTGAAAACTATGCCTATTACCCACAAAAGCTGAAAGGATGTATTGCTCCTTTGTTATGCAATGCTCTGTCTCATGAACATCAAAGTGCTGCCTTGCACCTCAATGTCTCAAAGAACTTTTAATGAAACAGGCTCTTCAAAGTCTGTCACTAGATATGCCTGAATCCCAGCAGTGAATACCACTTACTCATGAGCTGATGCCTCTCCGCGCTCTTACCATGTCCTCTGGGTTTCAGAAATCAATCACTTGCGGTTGTAGCAACTACACAAATATTCTACAGACACAAGAGGACATGAATCTATATTTTTCTGAGGATCTTATCAAAATGTAAGGTCAGTGACAAGCCTAATAGTATGAGTATAAACTTCAGGTTCCAATGATTAGACTTCGTTCCTCTCAGATGTGCGCTATTGCAAACATTCCACTCAGCTTCGGGAGTTCAGGAAGTGCACAGATGTGGTCAGCCGAACACACTGACAAACCTTGAGCCAGAGAACCTCCAGAGAGGAGGGAATAAATATAAACATCTTAACTTAAAAATATCTCACATCTCTGGCTGGTTTGGCTCAGCAGTTAGAGCATTGGACTGCAGACCAGAGAGACCAGGGTTTGGGTCCCTCTGGGGGCATGTACCTTGGTTGCAGTTTGTCCCCGGCCCTGGTTGGGGTTGTGCAGGTGGTAACCACTCGATGTGTCTCTCTCACATCAATGTTTCTCTCTCTCTCTTCCTCCCTTTCTCCCTCCCGCTCTATCTGAAGATGAATGCAAAAATGTCCTCAGGTGAGGATAAAATATATATATATATATGTCACAGGTGAAATTGGAGTAATTATTGGCTTTAGAGTCTCTTTTGTGAGAAAACTTAAAAATTAGTTTATATGAAATAAGCAGCTAAAGGAGGTTCGTTTTCATTGCGCAGCTTCTGTTACTATTAAGTATTTTTTTCTCTCTTTTACCTCAATTTGAACAAATAAAAGAAGTTTACCTGCATGCTGGACGTGCTTCAGTACGTGTGAATAGCCTTTGAATAACATCTACTAGATTTTAGGGACCTGGATGTCAGAGTACTTTGGGATTCTAAAGTGCTCCTAAATTATGTTCTTATAAATCCCCCAGACTTTTGAGTACTGGACTCTCTAAAGGACACAAATGTAGGACCAGTCCCTACTAGCTGTTCATTTCAGGTAAATGGATTGATTGACTCTTGGCCTTTGGTCATGACTTTATTAAATGAGGGTAGAAAACAACAAAGAATGGGGTGGGCTCTTACATAAAACAATGAAAGAGCATTTATCACCTGTCCCTTCAATGTAAAATTCGGTTTTAATTTCATAATCTGCTGGCAAACATGACATTAAAATGGTGTATTTATATATATGGTATAATTTTTAAATTTTATTTTATAATTTTCCTATTCCAAGATGAAATGATGCATTTAGTAATTTTGGGAGTGGGGCAAGTATTGTGTGTAATTGTTTGGTAAGTGTTTCTCAAATTAAAACTTTCCTGTTTTAAAAGAGATCTGATTTTTAGCTCTTAAACCATTGCCATGTAAATTTCCAAAAATGATTAAAATTCTTTTCTTTTAAAATTAGAATTGTCAATATCTTGACCTTTGAGAAGGGTTTCTTAGAAAAAGGTCCTATGTTTTAACTTTTTTCTTTAAAATGTGCTATTGGATGTTAATTTTACATTCTTGAGTACTGTTCACAAGATCAGGAAAGTATTTGGAGAGATCAGTGGAAAGATAAACATTCTTAATTTAACATGAATGTAGTACACTTCTTTTTGATTCAGAAAATAAAATTAGATTTTTCAAAATAAAAAAAATATGTCACAGGTAATGCTTTATTGCATATCCATGTTATAACTGACAAGGGGAAGTTTGAAGGGTTATATAGAAGTTTGAATAAAATTATGCTTTTATATTAATATTTTCTTCTGACTGAAATAAATTGGAATTCATAATATGTATTTCAGTTATATTTCTTTTTGTTAGAACTTCTGAAAAACTTTACATAAATATACTACACGTGCTTTTCTGTATAAAAGGAGCTATTTCTTTTTAATCATTTTTATGGTATTACAGATTTCCTCCTTTTTTCCCCCTAAAAGGGACTATTTCTAAGTGCTGTGTTGATTGATCAATGTCATAAAAACTACCTTATAAGTGAGCTTTTATAAGTTCTAGGAAACCCAGTCAATCAATGATAAGAGTAGCTCAAATGCATTATAACTATGAGTCATGATATTGATATAAATGTTTTATATGAAATAGTCAGCCACTGGGTCGAGTTATATTTTAATATTTCAAAAATATTTTTTTTTTAAAAAGATGACTTTGGATTGTTAGATTCCAGGAAAAAATTCAAATAAGTTAGCTTTTCCTTCTTTCCTGGAAGAAGGTGTTGTTTTAGATAATTATAAAGAGAAAAGTAAGTAAATAAAATTTATTAGAAAATCTGAGTCTTTCAAGATAAAAATACATTCCTGATCATATGTGGAAAGGGAAAAACACTAGCTCTCCAGTGGGGCATCCTGCAGACACCACTTTGACCACTGAGGAAGGTTAACACTAATGTGATGTGGGTATCACGTATCCCCTCTCATCACACCAGAAGGCACTTCGCCTCTGAGCCATTCTTTCTGAAAACCAAAAGCGCCAGCATAATCACAAGAAAAATATCAAACTAACCCACATTTAGGGACATTTTACAAATGTCTGACCAGTATGCCTCAGCCAGTCAAGGTCATGAAAGGTAGGGAGAGGTCGAAAACTGTCACAGGACAGAAGAGACTGTGGAGACATGACGACTACATGCAAGTGGTTCCCTGGATTAGATCTTGGAACAGAAACAGGGCATTAATGGGAAAACTCGTGAAATGCAAATACATATAAAATTTAGGCAATAGTTAAAACAAACAAACAATGCATCCCTGAGCAGGGCAACATGCTTGAAGTAAATTTTTCAGTTGTGACAACTTCTACTGGGTTATTCACACTCTTTAGCAAACTATGAAAACCCTGAAGAGAATTGTGACAGTATTGCCCAAATCAAAGGAATTAAAATAGATATTTAGATCTTCTCTACTGCAAACTTACTCCTCTGCAGTTGTGCATTTCTATGAGTGTTGGAATATGGATGTTGTCACATATTCAAGAATTCCTCAGAAGCAGTAAGAGATTTTAGTTGTATGCAACTGTTTGAATAGTAGAGCATTAATCTAAGGCATGAGGGGGTTGGGTAGGATTTGGTAAAGAAAATAAAGTAAGTTTAGGACATGATGAGTTTCAGGGACCCATGACAGCAGTTATAGGTGTGGCCTGGAGCTCAAGGGACAGAGCTGTCAGGCACTATAGATAACATAGATTTGGTAGTCATCAGCCAGAGTGTAGGTGGGTCTCCATGGCAAGTACAGGCAGAGAGAAGAGCAGATAACAATCTACTTGTTTCTTTCACCAATGTCATGAGCTCACGGTCACAAAACTCAACCAAATGAGAGTTAGCTGACATCATTTTTCAGCCTAGATGTCTGCAGTAATTTCAACTTCAAGAAATACTCTGCATACAATTGATACTTGCAGACTCATGGAAAATGTAAGATATCATAGATTACTAACTTTTTTAAAAAAAGCTAGAGATATTCCGATCTAAATTTTATCTCACTCTTTGGCTTTAGTGCTCAATTTGATATTTGATAGTGAGGGTGGAGTTAAAAGATGAAAAACTGTCCACAGATTCATGCAGGCCTTGAAATCAACATGAGAAGGCCAAATGAGAGAGGTTATTCTGGCATCTATATCTGGAAGAAATCTTACCTTTTTTTATTTAATGTTTGATAATTTTCAAATTACAAATTGCTACAATTCTATATAAAATAAACTCTTAGTTCAACCCATCCTTAAGCAGAAAGAAGGCCCTTAAAGTCACACATGTTTGTCTACATATATTTCCTAGGTTTTTAAAAAGATTTCCCTGTAAATCATTTTAGATTTTCATAGAGGCCTAGAGGATTTGAACCAAACTTAATGGTGCCATTTTTAAGAGTCCAGATATGGGTTTTGGTGTTTGCAATGCACTCATTTCAATGATCTCATTTTGTTTACATCCACCAGGCTTCCTGGAAGAGTTCTTTGAGGTGACCTTACATTGTCCAGCTTGGAGGCCAGAGTGATCGGTCCATTGCTAGTAATGCGGACTTTTGCCAAAAGAGTTTGAGTTGGGAATTGCTATAATTTCCCACCAGGTACAATTTCCTGAAAGTGAATTCGATATTGGAAAATGGAAGAGGTACAGAGAAAGCCATGGAAGAGGAAGCAGCATAGCTAAAAAAAGATTTATCCTGATGAGACCATAGAACTAAAAGGAATTTTGTAGCAGATTAGTAGTTCCCAATTCCTTTGGGTTAGGTTCTCAAACCTAATAACTTTCCATTTATGAAAGGTTGAAAAGACTATATATGAAAATATTGCCTTAGGCATTTGGGAAAGAGAGATCTAGAAAAATAAAATATTTTAGGAAAAGTTCAACATGATGGAAAAAACTGACTTTGGAAAATAATTCAGGAAGCAGCATTTGGCCTAAATGAGAGAAAAGATGGCCTTAGATGATAAAGCTGGTCTCAAGAAGCTTACTGCTGTTCCTTCTTGTAGCCAAGCACCATCTATTTCTCCTGCCTATGAGCATCTATTCTTTGGACCTCACTTTCGTCCAGGTCCCATAGTAATGCTACTTACTGTTATCATTGCTTTTCTCTATGGTATGACAAATACCTATTTGTGTGGTTAGTTCCCACATCAGATTATAAGCTATTTTATCTTGACAAATTCCATTCCTGGATAATTTACAATTTCTTACAATCATCCTAGGAGATGGCTAAAACTATCTCCTTTATTTTATTTGTGTACATGTTTTCTCCTCCTCTCCTCACTAAACTGTAGAAGCGACTAGTGCCATCACATCTCTGGTTTATGTCTGTATCCCCAGGACCTAGAATTGTGTCTGACATGCAAGAAGTACCCAGTAAACACTGATTAATGAAACTCCATTTTCCCCACAAGATCATATGGCATATATATGGCAAAGAAAGACTTGAATTCATTTCTGCCAGACTTCAAAGGTCAGTTGTGCTTAACTTCTGTACTGATTAAAGATTTAACCCACTCAGTATCCCAAAGCAATCAACCAATCAGTCAAATAATCAATATTAATTAGTCTTACATAATAGGCAGAGAAGTTGTAACTGGAATAGCACACATTAGTGTGACATTCACATCTCTACTCTGATGAATCCCAAGACCTAAAATGCCCAGAGAATTTAGGACCTTGTTTTAATAGTCAGTAATTATTGAATACTTAATATGTACCAGGATTATTTTAAGACTTTGAGATATTTTCCCATATAATGCTTACTATATAATCTAAGGAAAATATTATTATTATAATAGATGATGTGACTCAACACAGTTTAAGCAATTGCATTACTTCCCATGCTGAGAATGGCAGAGCTAGGATGTGACCCCACTGTCTTCTGATCATCTTTTCTAAGAACTTGGCATATTGATGGGGTCAGGAGGAGGAGTTAGAAAAGTAGCCAGCTGTGTTTGTTTTTGCAAGGGCTAGTTTTTATTCTCAGTACCTTCCAGGACTAGAACACTCCTGGAAATAAATAAATAAAACACTTCTGCTCATTAAATATTTATAGAATGAATCAATGAGTGCATCTGACTAGCCATTTCCTTGTAACATTACTAACCTAAGAGGATGGGATTCCGTGGGAAAGTGGGAAGTCTTGAGCTTTGAGCAACGTCCCCGGATGGTGAGAACTAAAGGGATGGGTGTTGGAGGAGTGGTGGCTCAGCAGACATAGAAGAGGTGAGGGGGGCTCTTAAAGAGGGTAAATGGGTAAATAAATGAGGCCACAAGGACAACTCCAACATCCAGCTTTACAAATGATGTCCCCATCAATGAACTTTTATAATTTCTTCTGAGACCAGTCTGGTGGTAAAAACATCACCCGTGAATCCAACTTGCTTCAGTTCTCCAGCTCTTGACATGTGACAACTGAAACATGTGAACCATAGATCCCTTCATGCAACTTCCCATCCTTTCAAAAAAGTATGGTGAACATACAATTTACTGTTCACACATGGCATATGGTTACCCATTGATACGCGTCCTTTGAGTGTCTGTGAGTCACCTTGTTCAGTATCTATAGCAATAGGCTGACCCTGAGAAGACGTATACCTTCAATCTGGAAAACAATGATGGTTAAACATTGTAAGGAGTCAAGAAAGGGATCTGGCTGAGGAAAGGGCAATGGTGAAAAAAGTGATGAATTTAGTTTTCAAAATATTGAATGTTTGAAGATAAAATGACATCTAGATAGAACTATCTAAATGCTACTTAAAATATTGTGAACGTGGTATTAGAGGTCTCTTCATGGACGCGATTGGTGAAAACTTGAGAGAATTCATTCATTTAACACTTATGTATTTCAATGTTCCTTGCATTAAGCAAGAAACTGGGATACAAAGAAGGATGATTAAATTGTCATAGGGTCTTTAGAAAGAAACTCGTAAACCCAACTAGCTATAGAAAAAAGATTCAGAAAAATGTATGGCATAGTAAAGAAATTAATGTTCAAAGCTCAATGGAAGAAGAAGAAATAAGGAGACTTCAGAGAGGTGGTGAATGAAATAATCATTGAAGGATAGAAATAAGACTTGTGTTAAGATACATGTGCCCAGGGAGAGGTAAATTCAGAAAAAAGATGATGGCAAAAAAAAAAAAAGAAGTGGCAATCAACTTCACCTGGGGGAAGCAGGAGAGACTCTGGTAATGTTTCAGAGAATAAGATAATTAAAATTTTGTTTCCAGAGGAAAATGGCGGCGGAGTGAATGGAAGCTACACAGACCATCCCCCAGGACCAAACTGGAATTACAACTAAAATAAGGACAAATCGTCGGGGAAAAAGCAACAGAAAAGCAGCTTGCGAGGACGATACAACCAGGGACACTGACTCGATCCTGGTAGGATTGCGAGGGCGCGAGAGGGGGGCTGGGAGCCCACGGACAGCAACGGCCTTAGCCGGAGCAGTGCCCGCCCTCGGGGTTAAAGCGGCGCCAGCTCCACAGCGCAGAGCCGGGGCAGAGAGCTCTGAAGTCCGCGCCAGCTCCACCGCGCGGAGACGGGGCAGAGCGCGCTAAAACCCGCGCCAGCTCCACCGCGCGGAGACGGGGCGGAGAGCTCTGAGGTCCGCGCCAGCTCCACCGCGCGGGGACGGGGCAGAGCGCGCTAAAACCCGCGCCAGCTCCACCGCGCGGAGACGGGGCAGAGCGCGCTAAAACCCGCGCCAGCTCCACCGCGCAGAGACGGGGCAGAGAGTGCTGGGGTCCGCGCCAGCTCCACCGCGCGGAGACGGGGCAGAGAGCTCTGAAGTCCGCGCCAGCTCCACCGCGCGGAGACGGGGCAGAGAGTGCTGGGGTCCGCGCCAGCTCCACCACGCGGAGACGGGGCAGAGCGCGCTAAAACCCGCGCCAGCTCCACCGCGCGGGGACGGGGCAGAGTGCGCTGAAGTCCACGCCAGCCCCACCGCGCGGGGCCCGGACAGAGCGCTAAACCCCGCGCCAGCTCCACCGCGCGGGGACGGGGCAGAGTGCGCTGAAGTCCACGCCAGCTCCACCGCGCGGGACCCGGACAGAGCGCTAAACCCCGCGCCAGCTCCACCGCGCGGGGACGGGGCAGAGTGCGCTGAAGTCCACGCCAGCCCCACCGCGCAGAGCCTGGACAGAGCACTAAGATAGCCGCAGCCACTCACCTGGGCTCCGGCAGAGGGAGGGCGGACTGGACTGGAACTGTGTGGGGACACCTGGGATTTGGAGGGCGCTCAGAGTTTTTGCTGAGTTGCGGCCACCCAGGACTGTGGCCTGGTCGTCTTACTCCATCCCAGGGCTCTGGGGAGAGGAGGCAGCCCCTCCCTCGGAGAACCATTCACACCCTAGAGGGCCATTGAAATGCAAACTGAGGCTCATTAACTACTAGCATCTGCCCTACCCCCTGGAAATCCTCTCACACTGAACACCTGAGGGAGGTTTTCATTCAACTGAAAACCCAAGGCTCTTCAAGCAACCACAACTAATAGCCTCTAGGCAAAAAGCTAGAGGATAACTTAACCTTTGCTGGGCATGCAAATATACCCTGGAAAGTAAGACTCCAGGGTGCTGTTTAAGGTGGGTCCTCCCACGCTCATCCAAACCCAGTAGAGGGAGCCACAAACAACAGAACACCAACAGCCACAGGAAAATTTGGCAGGCTCCAAAAACCACTGAGATAGCCAAAATGGGGAAACAAAGAAACAGAGCCCAAATGAAAGAACAAGAGACCTCTACCGAAGATGAGATAAATGAAACGGAACTAAGCAAGTTAACAGAGCTAGAATTCAGAGCCATGATCCTGAGGAAGCTCAACAGCATGAGTAAGGACATCAACACCTTGAGTAAAGACATCCACACCATGAGCAAAGACATAGAAACACTGAAAACCAACCAAGTGGAAATGAAGAAGCAGCAAGAAGAAATGAAGAAGCAGCAAGAAGAAATGAAGAATGACATAGCAGAAATGAAGAACACATTGGAAGGACTAAACAGCAGAGTAGAGGAAGCTGAGGACCGGATCAGTGAATTAGAAGACAGGGTAGAAAAAATCAACCAATCAGAAAACCAAAAGGAAAAAACAATGAAAAAACAGGAAGACAGCTTAAGAGAATTGTGGGACAACTGGAAACGTAATAATATTCGCATAATTGGAGTCCCTGAAGAAGAAGAAAATGAGCAAGGGTTAGAGAATATATTTGAAGAAATAATGACAGAAAACTTCCCTAATTTGGTGAAGAAAGAAGGTATTCAAGTTCAAGAAGCACAGAGAGTCCCAAGTAAGAAGAATCCAAACAGGCCCACACCAAGACACATAGTAATTAAAATGCCAAAAATTAAAAACAAAGAGAGAATCCTCAAGGCAGCAAGAGAAAAGCAACAGGTTACCTACAAAGGAACCCCCATCAGGCTATCAGCTGACTTCTCAACAGAAACACTACAGGCCAGAAGGGAATGGCATGAAGTAATCAAGGTCATGAAAAACAAGAATCTGAATCCAAGACTACTCTACCCAGCAAGGCTGTCATTCAAAATAGAAGGTCAAATAAAGAGCTTCTCAGACAAAAAAAGGCTAAGGGAATACATTAGCACCAAACCAGCACTGCAAGAAATGTTAAAAGGACTGCTGTAATTAGTAGAAGAAATAGGAAGGAAAGTAGAACCACACTGAACAAAAATGGCAATAAATAAGTACATATCAATAATCACCTTAAATGTAAATGGATTGAATGCTCCGATAAAAAGACACAGAGTAGCGGATTGGATAAGAAAGCATAACCCATATATATGCTGTTTACAAGAGACCCACCTCACAACAAAAGACTCACATAGGCTGAAAGTGAAGGGATGGAAAAAAATCTTCCAAGCAAATGGAAAGGAAAAAAAAGCTGGGGTAGCAATACTCATATCTGATAAAATAGATTTCAAAACGAAAGCCATTACTAGAGACAAAGAAGGTCACTATATAATATTGAAAGGATCTATCCAACAGGAAGATATAACCTTGGTAAACATATATGCACCGAATATAGGAGCACCAAAATATATTAAAAATCTGCTGGAGGACTTCAAAGGAGAAATTGACAGCAATACAATCATAACAGGGGACTTCAACACCCCGCTGACATCACTGGACAGATCATCTAGACAAAAAATTAACAAGGACACAGAGACTCTAAACGAAGCACTAGACCAAATGGATTTAATAGATATTTACAGAGAATTACACCCCAAAACTATAGAATTCACATTCTTCTCAAGTGCACATGGGACATTCTCAAAGATAGACCACATGTTAGGACACAAACGAAGTCTCTACAAGTTCAAGAAGATTGAAATCATATCAAGCATCTTCTCAGATCACAATGGCATGAAACTAGAAATCAATTGGAAAAAGAACATGCAACGACATTTGAATACATGGAGGCTAAATAGCACGTTATTAAACAATGAATGGGTTACCGAGGAGATCAAGGAAGAAATTAAAAACTTCCTGGAAACCAACGAAAATGAACACACAACAACACAAAATCTATGGGATGCAGCGAAAGCAGTTCTGAGAGGGAAGTTCATAGCACTACAGGCCTACCTCAAGAAACAACAAAAATTTCTAATAGACTATCTAACCTCACAACTTAAAGAACTAGAAAGCAAACAAAAAGAAAACCCCAGAGCAAGTAGAAGGAAGGAAATAGTAAAGATCAGAGCAGAAATAAACGACATAGAGACCAGAGAAACAATTCAAAGGATCAATAAAACAAAGAGCTGGTTTTTTGAAAAGATAAACAAGATTGATGGACCCTTAGCTAGACTCACCAAGAAACAAAGAGAGAGAACCCAAATACACAAAATCAGAAATGAAAGAGGAGAAGTAACAACTGACACCACAGAAATACAAAGGATCATTAGCAAATACTATGAACATTTATATGGCAACAAATTCGACAATCTAAGTGAAATGGACAAATTTCTAGAAACACATAGTCTCCCAAAACTGGACCGGGAAGAGATAGAAAACTTGAACAGACCAATAACAGCTGAGGAAATTGAAGATGTAATCAAGACTCTCCCAGCAAACAAAAGCCCAGGCCCAGATGGCTTCACGGGGGAGTTTTACCGAACATTCAAAGAAGAACTAACACCCATTCTCCTCAAACTATTTCAAAAAATTCAAGAAGAAGGAAGACTTCCAAACTCGTTTTATGAGGCCAGCATAATCCTAATTCCAAAACCAGAAAAAGACACTACAAAGAAAGAAAACTACAGGCCAATATCCCTGATGAATGTAGATGCCAAAATCCTAAACAAAATACTAGCAAATCGGATCCAGCAATACATCAAAAAAATTATTCACCATGACCAAGTGGGATTCATCCCAGGGATGCAAGGCTGGTTCAACATTCGCAAATCAATAAATGTGATACACCACATAAACAAAATGAAAGATAAAAACCACATGATCATATCAATAGATGCTGAAAAAGCATTCGACAAAATCCAGCACCCATTTCTGATAAAAACGCTCAGCAATTTGGGAGTAGAGGGATCATATCTTGATATAATAAAGGCCATATATGAAAGACCTACAGCCAACATCATACTCAATGGGCAAAAACTAAACACATTTCCCTTAAGAACAGGAACAAGACAAGGATGCCCACTTTCACCACTCTTATTTAACATAGTACTGGAAGTCTTAGCCACAGCAATCAGACGTGAAGAAAAAATAAAAGGAATCCAAATTGGAAAGGAAGAAGTGAAACTGTCATTATTCGCAGACGATATGATATTATATATAGAAAACCCTAAAGACTCCATCAAAAATCTACTAGACTTAATAAATGAATTTGGCAAAGTAGCAGGATACAAAATTAACGTCAAGAAATCAATGGCATTCTTATACACCAATGACGAACTCACGGAAAGAGAAACTAAAAAAACAATACCATTTACCATCGCGGCAAAAAAATTAAGATACCTAGGAATAAACCTAACCAAAGAAGTAAAGGACCTATTTGCAGAAAACTACAGGACATTGAAAAAAGAAATAGAGGAAGATATAAAAAAGTGGAAGCACATACCTTGTTCATGGATTGGAAGAATTAACATCATTAAAATGTCCATATTACCCAAAGCAATCTATAGATTCAATGCAATCCCCATCAAAATACCAGTGACATACTTCACAGAACTAGAACAAATATTTCAAAAGTTCATATGGAACCAAAAAAGACCCCGAATAGCCACAGCAATCTTGAAAAAGAAGGACAAAGTAGGTGGGATCACAATACCGGATATCAGCTTATACTACAAAGCCACTGTAATCAAAACAGCCTGGTACTGGCACAAGAACAGGCATATAGACCAGTGGAACAGAACAGAGAATCCGGAAATTGACCCAAGACATTATGCTCAATTAATATTTGACAAAGGTGGCAAGAGCATACAATGGAGTAAAGATAGCCTCTTTAATAAATGGTGTTGGGAAAATTGGACAGCTACATGCAAAAAAATGAAACTAGACCATCAACTTACTCCACACACAAGAATAAACTCAAAATGGATAAAAGACCTAAATGTGACTCGTGAATCCATAAAAATCCTAGAAGAAAATGTAGGCAACAAAATTTCGGACATCATACGCAGTAGAATCTTCACTGATACATCACCTAAGGCAACAGAAACAAAGGGAAAAATGAACACATGGGACTACATCAAACTCAAAAGCTTCTGCACAGCAAAAGAAACAACCATCAAAACAGATAGGGAACCCACTCCATGGGAGAGCATAATTGCCAATGACACATCAGATAAGGGGTTAATTTCCAAAATATACAGAGTGCTCATACAACTCAACAAAAGGAAGACAAAGAACCCAATTAAAAAATGGGCAGAGGAACTAAATAGACACCTCTCCAAAAAGGACATACAAATGGCTAAGAGACATATGAAGAAATGCTCAACATCATTAATCATCAGAGAGATGCAAATTAAAACAACAATGAGGTATCACCTCACACCTGTCAGAATGGCCGCCATCAACAAATCATCAAACAACAAGTGTTGGCGAGGGTGTGGAGAAAAGGGGACTCTAATACACTGCTGGTGGGAATGCAGACTGGTGCAGCCACTGTGGAAAACACTATGGTGTTACCTCAAAAAATTAAAAATTGAATTGCCATTTGACCCAGTGATCCCACTTCTAGGAATATACCCTAAGAAGCCTGAAACACCAATCAGAAAAAACACATGTACCCCCATGTTCATAGCAGCACTATTCACAATAGCTAAGATCTGGAAACAGCCCAAGTGTCCATCAGTGGATGAATGGATAAAAAAGCTGTGGTACATATACACAATGGAGTACTATGCAGCTGTAAGAAAGAAAGATCTCTTATCCTTTGAGACGACGTGGTGGGACCTCGAGAGTATTATCCTAAGCGAAACAAGCCAAGCAGAGAAAGACAAATATCACATGATCTCACTTATTTGTGGAATATAATGAACATAGCAGTCTGAGGAACAGGGTAGACCCAGAGACGTGGAAGTAGGGTATAAACTGACACCCCTCAGGAGAGGGGGTGGGGGGGAGGGAAGAGATAAACCACAGAACTTATGCACATGTATGCATAAGTGATGGACATGGACAACAAAGCTGGGGACAGGGTGGGGGGATGGGGAGGAGGGTGTCAATGGGGAAAAAAGGAGAAACCTCTGTAACAAAAATAAATAAATAAAAAAAATAAAAAGCAAAAAAAAAAAAAAAAAAAAAAAAAAAAAAAACCAGAATGCAAAATATCAGGCTTAACTAGCAAAAAAATTTCCAGAAATATATTTAAGAGAAAAATTTCACAATTTTTATAATATGCCCTAGCCCTCCTTAATGAACACAGAATAAAAGTAAAATAAGAAAATATTTATATAAATGTTAGGCTATTACCTAAATCTAGCTGGTGATAGAATAAAATAAAATAAATATAGCACTACTTTGTGATATCAGGATGCAAATTACTTGATTCAAATGAGATAGTATTATAGTCAGAGGTTCATAACTACTTTTCCACTACTGCTTACTTGTTCAAAACCTAATGTACCAGGCAAAGGATCTGAACTTTGGGCAAGCAAATAATAAAAAGAAATTGTCTGTTCAGTTTATGCGGGTTCCTTATAAACATGTTCCAAACTGACTACTATCAGATTATTTTTATACTACTACATAAAAGAAGTTGCTTGAACTGTTGACTAGAATACTCTTCTTGTGGACTGGACTCAAAAAAAGCCTCCTCCTGAATCTGTGACCTTGAGAAAGACAATGCAGGTTATTAATAAAAAAAATAAAAAATAAAAAAAAAGTCAGAATTAACAGAAAATGATTGTTACTGAAATTGCTTCTCAATTAGGATTGGCTAAGATCTGCCTCTAAGGAAGGACTCTGCAATGGCACATGCTTTTATACACAAGCCCTCCAAGCCTCCTATTATCATCTATAAAAGGGATTTAAAAAACCTGACTCCAAAAGGCATCTGTAGGAGTCCTTTAAAATAATTTAAATCATGGCAAACAATCCTAATTTGGTTTTATGTCACCACCTCTAACTGGCTCTAAAGAGAAGATCTCACAGCTGAATATTGAGAGAACTGTATTAAGATTCCATGTATCCTAAAACTAGAATATTGCCATCATTTGTGCTAGACCTAAGGGCTATAGTATTATTTCTTTAGGAGTAACTTGTTGTAACAGATGGGTGAGGGCAGGGGAAGGTGACTTATTGCCACTAGTTCCCTAACTATCGAATCAGAGCACAAGCAAGAAAAGAAAACATTACAATAAACCCTTGATTTTGCAGACCTCGAAAAAAAAAAAATAAATAAAATAAAATAAAATTTTGTTTCCAAACCTTTTATATTTTGTTTATTGCAGTATTCCCAGGAGTGAATATTATGCAAATATATGAGTTTAGTCTTAATGTGTTGACCTGGATATATGACCAGACTTTAAATGAGAAAAGCAAGAGATAGAGTGTGTCAAGAACTATTGCCAAATTCTTTTGGGGAAAAAAAATGCATTAAGAGCTTTGTTGGCCATTTGTCCTGTTTTCAATGTTTTTGTTCATTTGTGAAAATATCGGCTTACTAAGCTATCACTGAAAGAATATAATATAGTAAGATATGGGCCATTCTGTGTCTACATGGTAGTTCATGCATATAACAAGGGGAATGAAACAACATGGGGTCTTCTCTCACTTATTCGCATATCTATATTGCATTGTCTTAAGACATTCTTCCATGATGCTACTTCATGCTACTCTCTATTAGAGATCAGAAGGGAAGCTATTGCTCAGTGTCTTCCATGAGAAATTTTGTGATTGGCTAATATCACCATCAATTATAAAGAGGGAGACAGTCACTTCAAGAGAGAGAACAGGTTGGATCCATATGTTTAATTATGGCAAACCTCCTTCTTCTTTTAGTTTGACTTTGGGGGTTGGGACTAAGTGATGGTCCTTAAATTGTTGGTTATGATTTTTGAGATGCTGACTCTAAATGTTTTATAAAGAACAAAAATCCAAGAAAAGCCAAGGCCCTCTGGAGGAAAATGGTTAAGTGGAGGGGATTTTCTCTGTAAGATACTGAATGCAACATTGGCAAAGTTATAAACAAATTGGCCAAAGTAATAAAAATAAAATAAAGACCAATGTCTATGAAAACCTGATATATGCAGAGGTTGCATCATGGACCTACTTAATAAATAATACTGGAAAAACTTGTTACCATGTGAAAGGATTACTTTTAAAATATTTTTTATTTTATACACAATGTACGACTTAACTGTTCCTCTAAAAATATGTAAGAGATAGAACTAACATTTCCTTTGATCACCACCCCAGTGCTAACAGTTATGCTCCCTTTCCTTGGGCAATAATAATGGCTAACATTTATTTAGTTTGAAATGAAAATTTGGCAGACACCATGAGACAGAAGGTACCACATTTCAAAGGTGGTGCTGGACCATATGCAACATTTATAAATAAGGTATTGTGACCTTTATACCTTCACGAATGTCAATGGCATGAAAGTATTAAGTTACAAATTAGAATGGGGAGAACTGCCCTGTTGATAAACTTAATTTTCCAGCCTTCTTGCATAAATGAGGACTAAATGAAAGTCACTGAGTGGCACTTACAGGAAGCTCACATTGCCCTCTCTCTTTCTCTTGCTTCTAGTCTGGAGCTCGGATGGGTTGGCTGTCGCTCAAGCAGAAATCTAGGTCAATGAAGACAATGAAAATGAAAACACATGCTAAAAATTGCCAAAGCAGAAAGATATGAAATATGGGCCCTGGTGACTGTGGAGCTGCATGTCAGCCCAGACCACCTGCATCTTGACTCCTTTTATACAAGAGAAAAATGAACTTCTGTCATGTCTATGCCACTGTTATTCTGTTTCTGATACAACAGCTGAATGCAAGTTCCAATTGATGCAAACATGTTACAAAGAAAAGATACTTTGAGGCAAATGTCATATATATGTACATGTACACATATACATATAGTATCTATACAGTATATCTCTCACACATATACACATATGTACATATATACACATGTATATATTGTACACATATATGTATATGCATGTGTATGCATACATGTGCATAAGGTAGGTGCATATATAGAGTGTGTGTATATTCAATCCATGCTCTCACATATACATCCAGTTCTATATGTCCCTTGAAGTTGTTACCATAGACAAATTTGACTTAGTAACGCTATCATAATTGCTGTGGTGTATTTGCTGTGCAAACCCAAGTTGTTGGTCATGCCACCAGAAATACTCATTAAAAAAAAAAAAAAAAGAACAAGAAGAAACAAAGAAGGCAATTTTATTTTCTATATGTGCAGCCTTGGACAGGGTTGGAGGTAAGGGTAAGGAATCACTAACATTTGTTCGGTGGGAAACTGAAGATTGCTATTCCGTACTTTTTAAAAAATAAGCGAGCTAGAGATTTCAAATTATAATTTTGTTAGAGTGTAAATGAGGGGGGAAATAATCATTTACAAAAGGACTAATGATGAACCAAGTCTTTGGCTGGTCACACTTTATTTTGTAAGAGTGATATTCAAATTACTTTCCATTCTTCTTCCATCTGTCAGGCTGTTTTACTTGGATTATATCAGCACAATTATATCTTTAAGAAAAAGCTCCTTCAAAGAAAATTGTCACACTTGGTAATATAAGGCTACTTCAATCACCAGAGTGTGAAAATTATTTCTCTAAGTGGCAACTTCCTGCTTTAGCGAAGCATATGATCTCCACAGTAGTTTTTTGTTTTCTTTCTGAAGCATTTTTACTTTCATGTATATGTGTATGATTAATTTTTAATTATACAACTTCTTGGCAAAGACAAAGTTAAACACCAATGAATTATATATGTAAAAAAGGAAAAGGAATCAGTGATCTCCTTTGGGAAGCATTGTCCAAAGCAAAATATCATGTTGTTGACCTTCACCTATTTTTAGGATGACAAGTGACGATTAGCTACATGAAAATCATAGTTCCATTTAATACAAATTGCAAATTTAGCAGGGCTTAAAAATCAGTAGAAATAATATATCAATTCTGCTAAGTCTTAATAAGCAATTTTCTTAGGTTAACAAGCAATAGATATCATCCAGGCATGAAATAGAAGTAAAGAAGAACATACTGGTAGTTTTAAAAAGTATTGCTTTATTATTAGCCAGGGTCACCTCTGTGGAGCTAGCATTTTATTTTATTTTGTTTTTATTTTTTATTTTTTATTGATCTTAGAGAGAGGAAGGGAGGGAGAGAGAGAGACAAAGAGAGAAATATCGATGTGATAGGAGAGAGAAACATGAATTGGTTGCCTCCCACACGTTCCCGCTCCGGGGATCAAACCTGCAACCTTTTGGTGTACTGGATGACACTCCAACCAACTGGACCACATTGGCCAGGGCACTAGCATTTTATTTTTTTTAGAGAGTGAATTTATGAAGCCTTGGATATGCCTCTAGTTAAAATGCTTCCATACTTCATTGACAAAGAGTAAAATGCCTACTTTTTGCTTATAGTTCAGATTTAAATGTGATTATATTAATTTTCTATAATTTCTTACAGAGTAAATCATACTCTAAAGCATATGGGCATAATTTCATAATTGCTTCTCCTTAGTGAGACCTCTTTGCTGAACAGATATAATTGACCTGATGTTACAGATAGTGTTGCTAAATATATCAGAGTGGAATCAGCATGCAAGATTTTCACATCCCCTGAGGATCTACATCTGCTACAAGTGGTTCCTGTGGCAGATGGGTGAGTGTGCAGAGATCCTCAGGCGCTTCACTGCATCTTTGTGCATGAACTGTACTTCCTATTCATAAGTAATCTAATCAGATAGTAAGTTTATACATCTCCAGAGTACATGCGCATTAACACTGCCCCATTTTGAAGAGATCCCCGATTCTCTGCTCTTCACATGATATGGCCGTACCTGTAGGTCAAATGAAACCAATCTCGCTACTCAGGCTGAAGCTGATTTGGCCAGATTTTAGTACATAATCTGAATGTAACTTCATGTCTGAATGCAAGAGAGGTCAGGTACCTCTGAGACTCAAGTTAGGTGGTAACAACTTGATACAATCAGGTCATCTCTTCTTGTTAGCCTAGTTCGTAGAAAAAGAAGGGGGAGGAGCAAAACAAGTGGTTGTTTTCATGAATATCAGTTATTGTTCTCATACTCACGTTGGCTGTTGTGCAGCTAAGTCTTGCGTGCTCTGGGTGCGAGGTGACATTGCTGTCTGTGTCCCTATGGGGAGAATTCCTGCCACAAACCATCCCCACTGAAGGTAATCTGTGCATAATTTCTCCTTGTGACCCTAAGGATCCTGAAAAGTACAGTCAGGAAAGAATATCCAGGGCAAGGTTATCAATCAAGGAAATGCCAGGGAGGCATTTGAATATTATACACCCAGGTTAAAGCACACTTTAAAATCTCAGGTGTTGGAGCAGGTGTCCCCAGGTCACCAATGTTGGAACAAAGCTTGCAGCTAGTTGATAAGGTAAAGTAAAGACTAACCTTTGTCCCCTGCCTCCAACCAAGTCAGAGCTAGGGATATGTCATAAAGAGCTTATGTTAGGGACAAATAGACTTGGGAAGTACAGAGCTGATGTCAAATATATCCTGAATATTCTTTTAAATGCGGTTTTCTCAGTACTCTGTAGAGAGAAATTCAATATTTTCTACATTACTTTGCCTCTCTTCATAGCACTGACACAGAGTTACTAAATGAATTTTTTCCCAAGTTGTTAGAAATGAGTCATAAAATAAATGACTTGTGTTTGACTTTCAAGTATTTCTAGCACCGAGCATTAGCAGTAGATGAAATCCTTCTAAAGTTTTCTATGGGTGCAAATGTGTTAGATGCTTATGACTTTTAAACTAGAGTCCTTTTAAATTTCAAATCACAAATAAAGCAAGTTTACTTAGAAACTATCAAGCAGGGGTCAAGGTATTATCTGAAAGTCAGAAAATTCACTCTGTGCTTCAGAAATAAATACAGGTGAATCACTTCCCTCCTGTATATCTTCAAAACAAATTTATTTTGTTGAAAATCTTGGGCATTCAGCCCAGAATGAGAGAACACAGAATGTTTTAATAAAAAAAAAAAATTAAACCCTAAAGAGATCATCTAGACTAATTCTTTAGTTTTACAAAGATGGAAACTAAGGTCCAGAAGATAAGTTTCTCTCTTAGGGTCACACAGAAAGCAAGTAGCCTAAATACTGGCCTCATGACCACCACGCCAGTGGTTTTGTGCTATAAAATAATCCTCCTGCTGTCATTGGATTAAAAGTTCCCTCTCTACCTGTGCTGAGGATGTAAATTCTCCATTAAAAAAAAAAAATCTTTTCTTATCTTTTCTTTGTTTCAGAAATGTTTTTCAGGTTTCTTCTCCCACTTACCTGTTCATATCACATTTCCTTCTATGGATTTCAGGAATCTGGTTGCCTGACAACTGTCTGCCCAGTCCCCATGGGAGGCTGAGGCAGTTGGATGGTCTGCCCTGGCTACCTTGAACTCTCCTGTTTCAGCCTCATCTTTTTCAGCACTGACATAAGTGATGCAGCATCCTGCACCAGGTCCTGCCCATTCTCAAGACCTTGAAGTGTGAGCCTGCTCTTAGACTCAGTTCAGCCTAAAGTCCTAGGATAGTCTGGAAAGTCCTAGCCATCTCCACAAATAATTGATGGCCCATCTGAAGCATGTATTCTTTCCTTAGTCGAATAATAGTGCAAATTCTTTGTAGAAAATTGAGAATATGAAAAATTTCAAAAAAAGCAAAAGCTATCCATATTTTCATCATCCAATCATAAACATTTTTGGTCATTCATTCATTCATATATTCATTAATTTAATATGTCTTTATTGAGCACTTATTATATGTTGGAACTTATTCCAGATCTTCAAGAGACAGCCGGGAAAGGAAAATCCCCTGCCTTGTGGACTCTAGAGTCTGGAGATCCAGACAATAAACAGGAGATTACAATACAGGGTAGTAGGTGAGAAGAGGAGAGGAGAATGTTATAAACCACCTAAAAAGGGCACCTACTCAAATTTGAGGTTTCAAGGAAGTCTTCCCCAGTGAAATAATGTCTTTGATACCTGAAGGATGTAAATGATTTAATCAGATAAAAGGGAGTAGGTGGACAGAGGAGTGTTTCAAGCAGAGGGTACAGCATTGGCAAAGGCTCTAAATAAAAGAAGTTCCAGCTGGCTGAAGTATAAAATGGAGGGTGGTTAGTGGGAAGGGTTGGGCTAGTGAAGAATGCTGCAGCGAGATCTTGCAGAGCCTCATGAACCCAGGGTGGTGGTGGTCTTAGTTCTAAGAATAAAGGTGTGCTCTTAAAGGACTTTAAGTATGGGGATGGCATGATCTGATTTCTTTCCAAAGAATACTTTCGGCTACAATGTGGAGGATGGATGGGATGGGGAGAAATCCAAATCAGGGATACCACTTTAGAAATGTTTGAGTAGTTCAGGCAGAGGTAGTGATGGTCTAGAAAGTAGTTGAGGTTGTGAAGGTGGAGAGAAGAAACAGATAGATTCAGAAAATGTTTGGAAGGTAAATTCAATTTCATTCTGTAATTTGTTTCTCTTTCCCTTACAAATAATTTCTCCATGTCACATTACCTTTCTCATGGCTGAAAATTCAGGTCTCAGCTTAATGTCACCTTCTCAGAGAAAACTTTCCTGACCACTCAATTTACAATGGCTCCCATTATCATTCTGTCCGAGCACCTATTTTATCCCTGCATAGAACTATCAAAATACATAATAATTTTATTTATTCAAAATGACATCATGTCTTTTCCCACTAGACAAGAAACCCCATGAATATAGGCACTATTTCTACTTTTTGTCCACATGGAGTGTCAAGGACCTGGTGAGTTTCTGACACATAGCAGGTGCTGAATAAATATTTGTTGATGTGAATATGAGAAGGAGATGGAGGACTCAGGACAAGCAAATGTCTGTTTTGAATGCCTCGGTGGATAGCAGCGTCATTAATTGAGATAAGAAAACCAATAAAAGAAGCAAGTTTGGAAGGAAACAAGATGTGCTCAGTTTTGGACATGTTGATTTTGAGGTGCTGTGAGATTTCATAGTAGAAATATATCTAGTAGACAACTGGATATAGAGACTAGAGTCTAGGAGAGAAATATTAACTTGAGATCTATATATAAATATATATAAAAATATATATCTTTCAAGCCTTGGAGCAATATGTATATATTATTTTTGTAATATATAAGCATTCATAACTCTATTTATCAACTTAACTGTATATTCTGAATATCATTCTATGTCCTATAATATTTTTACATGATTTTTATTATTGAATAATATTTCATTGAGAGATTGAACTATAGTTATTTAACTAATTATCCTTTGTGGGACATTTAGATTGCTAAAATTTTTTACTATCTAGGACAATCTGCAAAGGACATCCTTCAGATGAGATAGTCCCCAGTCATGACTAATTTCTGAAAAGTGCTTTTCAGAAGTGAAATGAGTAAATACAAAGAGCATGCAAAGTTTTACTGCTTTTGGTACTCTTGCAAGACATTATTTCTGAAATATAGATAGATTCTTTTACTCATAAGTAATTTATTTGCCCTCCCTGTATGCCTGCTGCACACCTCATTATAGCAACTTGGCTATGGCACCCAGAAAAATAATATGTTTGCATCTGAAAACAGAGGAAAAAATGGATTGCTAGCTTTGGTTTTTACTTTTATTCTTTTAACTTTATTTTTATTGTTGATACTGTTACAGATATCCGCATCCCCCCCTTTGCCCACCTCCACCCAGTTCCTAAGCCCCTTCCCTCTCATCATCACCTCATTGTTGCCTGTGTCTATGGGCTATGCATGCTCTTTGGCTAATCCTTTGCTAGCTTTGGTTTATAACAACCTGAAGCTTTAGTGGGGAATAAAATGACTTTTGGCAACAGGGAGGAAGAAGAGATGCAGAGGAATCCTACCACTTCATCAGAATGAGGACTTGGTATATAGATAAATTGAATAGCAAAAGGTAAATGTATATATTCTTTTTTTAAAATTTTTTCTTTATTGATTTTAGAGAGAGAGGAATGGAGAGGGGGAGAGAGATAGAAACATTGATGAGAGAAAACACCTGCCTCCTGCATGCCTCCCACTGGGGATCAGGCCCACAATCCGGGCATGTGTCTTGACCGGGAATTGAACCGGCGACCTCTTGGTGCATGGGTTGACGCTCAACTACTGAGCCACACCAGCTGGGCAAATGTATATATTCTAAACCCTAAGCTTGAAGACTGATATTGTACCCTCTTAAATGCATATTGCCAAACTGTAAAAACATTTTCAGTCAAAGAATTTGAAAAACTTGTACTCAAAGACCTGAATTATATTTTATAATTGGTATGTATTTTTAAAATAAAAAAAAACCCTAATAACATTTAACCTCTTTATTCATTTTAAAATAAATCGCATTCAATAACAAGAAAATTATGTTAAAGTTCTTCCAGATTCTTTAATGCAACACAGTCTCTTAAGTATTTCATATGCCTTAAGTGAAATAACACATAAAAAAAATCACAGTAAGAATTTCAAAAAATTTTCAGAAACCTAATGAAAAATTATGAATAGCATGGATTCGGTATACTTTTCCCTTATTTCTATGCTATTTCTACATATATCCAGAATTATATAGATAGTTATCACCTGCACTGTGTCCATGAGTAATTTCAGTTAGAGATTCTGAATTGAGGCATAGAATTTGGGAAGAACTTCTAGAGTGATCATCCCTAGCTACATAATGACAAGATGAGGTCTTTCTTAGAATGGAGCTTTTGGAACTCATGCCTTTTCTTGAAAACCACTACTTCATATATTTTTAAAATAAGATTTATTGAGGTATAATTTATAAACAACATATATTTACCAATTTTGTGTTCAGTTTGATGAATATATATATATAGTCATTTAGCTACCACTTAAATCAAGATTGTAGAACATTTCATCATCTCTCAGTGTCCTTGTGCCTTTTTAAAGTTAATTTTTTCCCCCTATCCTGTCTGCTGCACACCAGTGATCTGTTTCTGTCACTGTAGTTTTGCCTTTTCTAGGATTTCATATAAATTAAATTCTACATTCTTTTGTGTGTGGCTTCATTCCTTTGCTTGACACTCTGAAATTCATCTAACTTGTTGCCCATCTCAAAAGCTTGTTTTTATTCCTGGGTAGCATTCCATTGTATGGATGAGAAATATTTTGTTTATCAATTAACCAGTTAATTTGAATTGTTTTTCAGTGTTTTACTATTTAGAATTTGGGTATTTGAATGATTTTTAGTGTTTTGCTATCATTAATAATGTTGCTATGATTATTGGACTACAAGTCTTTGTATCAAAACACAGTATGATTTTATTTCTCCTGGGTAAATACATAGGACTGTGATTTTTCATTGTGTACATTGAACTGCAGAAAAATTTACAAAACTCTGCTCCTAAGTGGCTGTATTCTTACTATTAATCTTTGAGAGTTCCAGTTGCTCTACATCCTCACCAAAGTTGGTATTTGCCCAGAATTGGTACCTTGCTGTTATACTGTGTCATCACTTTTAAATTAAAACTAAGTATGTATGCCCCAGCTGAAGGCTTGGTTGGTTGGAACATCATCCTGTACAGAAAAAGGTTGTGGTTTCGATTCCTGGTCAGGGCACAAACCCAGTCAGCGTGTGTACGGAAGGCAACCAATCTACGTTTCTCTCTCACATCAATGTTTCTGTTATGCTCTCTCTCTCTCTCTCTCTCTCTCTCTCTCTCTCTCCCCCCTCCCCCACTTCTCTCACTCTAAAATCAATAAACATATCTTTGGGTGAGGGTTAAAACATTTTTTTAAATTAAAACTAAGTACCAATATTTCTAACAGACTTGCAGTACCAATAGTACGCAGGAAATACAAGTACCAAAGTTTTAGACAAGAGTCGCCTTGTTTCCTACATTTCATTGAGAGCATTCCTCAAGACATGTCACCACAGCATCGGTGCAGAACAGAGTTATACAAAGGAACTTGCAGAAGTCCTGGCATGGCTGCAGTACTTCCCACTGGATGAATGATTAAATTAGAATTAGGGAGCTCTCTAGACCTTCCACAGAAGCGGTGGTGGGGGTCTGGTTTCAAATATATGTCAGTGAATTTTACCCAATTTTACTCTATCCCATAATTTCTTAACTATTAAATAAGACCGACTAGTGACATGACAGCATGATAGCATTTTATCTTCTCCCTTTATCAGGCTAACGTGTAGGATTTGTGTAATCTCTATAGTTGTCTGATCTACTTCTGCTAGACATAGATGAGGATACAGGCTGAGATGTCACGTAGAGTACCATCTATCTGAAAAATATGTCCATGTTGATGAACAGATGCTAAACATAAGATACCAAGAGCTCTCGAAAAACTAAGAGGAGGTCTACAAAGTCAGATTAGTTAAACTGGGGATAAAGTTGCACTGGCAGTCTTTTTAATCTCACCTTCTTGGGCTATGAGTTGCTATAAAGATGAGAGCGGGAGCTTATATGTTCAAAGAGAATTCAATATTTCAATGAGAAAAGTGTGTGTGTGTGCGTGTGTGCGTGTGTGCGTGTGTGTGCGTGTGTGTGTGTGTGTGTGTGTGTGTGTGTGTTTAAATAAACCTTGGTCAAAAAATGTATTTTTTGGAGTGAGGCTTGAGGGATCCATGGCTTTGTTCTTATTATCATAGCAGTTGTGAGTTCAATAAAGTTTTCCAAACTTTTAAGCCACATTGGTCTCTCTGCCCTAATATGACCCCCAGGACTCCAAAGGGGCACAGCTATAAAATGAAGGGAAGTCTTGATACCAGTAAACATTTTCTCTCAAGTTGCTGTATTCTTGCCAAGTTTGATTCCTAGAGTTTTAAAACAATTCACTTTTTCAGTCACTCTAATTTAAAAAAACAGAAACAAAAAACTGGAGATGTAACTTTTAAAGTACAGATATTTTGCCTGTTAAGGTTAGTCTAAGTGTAAATGAACCCGCCAGATCATTGGCTCCTGGAAACAGTGTGAGTGAAAGGGACCAGGAACATCCTGCTTGGCAACCACCATCTCTAGCAGTTGGAATGAAGCTGTGATGCCAGCTGCCTACTTTTGGAAGTGAGAAAGAAGGATCTGAATTCGCTGTGGTGAAACTCAAAGCTCTCTTGCTAAAATCCTTTTCTCCTCCTGCTTGTTTCCCTTTTTAGGAAGCTTGTGGTCGACCACCTGGTATTCTGAATCATTAATTCATGGAAGACATTCTGTCAGGGATAGCATGTAACAGGCCGCCTGGCAACTGCCATGGATACCCCATTCACTTTTATCCACTTCAGTAATTATTTATTGTACACCTACGATCATGCCCAGCCTGGTGCTAGCAAGGAGGATTTCAAATGAAGAGAGCCTAGAATTCTTACCCTAGAGATTTAAAACATTTATTTAATGCCCTATTTATTTTAGGAGGAGCCGATTAAATATTGTACGAAGCAAATTTAAAAAAAATTTTATGTAAATGCCAAAGCACTATAGGAGAAACCAAAGGGGGAAAAGTGGGCTTCAGTTCTTCTGTTCATTCCTGCCGAGTGTGAGGTGCTGTCCACCCATAGGCACTAAGTACTTGTCATGTGTCAGCGCCCTTCATTCTCAAAACCAGCGTAGGAGAAAGGTATAAAAGCCCTCACATTATGCATGGGGAATGGAGGTCTAATCTTTCTCAATAGTTAATTCGTCAGTCAAGGAATTGTGAGTCCAATGTCTGTTAGGGTCGGGTGGGAATGTCCATGCGACTGCAGTTGGAACAGTGTTAGGTGTGTGAGTCTGAAGTGTGTGTGAGAATGTCAAAGGTTAAAAGGCAGGTGAACAGGTCCAGAAACCCAAAAGACAAAATGGTAGCAGATACGCATAGTCTAAAATTCAGATTAAATGATAAAAAAGAAAAAAACAGATCTTGCAGGAATTGAGGGAACACAGTGACAATGAGCACAACGCAGCTCACCACTAAGTAAGGTGTTTCTGGAACACAGTTCTGGGTTTTCATGGTTCTCAGGTGGTAAAAACTCACACTGCAGCAAGGAAATCAGGCAACTGGGAGCAGGTGAGTCAGAAATGGGGCTCTGGGAAAAGAAATATGAACAACTTCAAGGAACCGATTTTTCCCAGCTTGAAATGTCTATAAGAATGTTTTTGAGTTTACATTGTCTTCATGAAGCCTTGAAATAAATCATTTCTATTATGCTTTCAATTATAAAACTCAGTAGGCTAACATTAACTGATATTTTCCTCAGGTTATCAGATCTAAATATTTTGTTTTCATTTTGTGCAGACATCCTGGACCCAAGAACTGATTTTTAAAGTGTATTGGTTACCAAAAATATACAAATAAATTTAAAATATGTATCTATTACCCCAAAAAAATTAAATTAAAAAATAAAATGTATTGGTTACCAAACAGAAAAACCAGTAGCACAATTGCTTAGCTCCATAGAAAACAACATGACTAGGAATTTCCTCTTTGCTTAAATCCTCAAGGTCACGCATTTGAAGTTTTATGTCTATTTTATTCATGTAATTTTCCTTGTATTCTTGCATTTATTTAGAACATAACTTCAGTCTGGCAAAGATCTCGCCTCCAAAAAGAGATGTTTCTCCAATTAAGGTCATTATAATCAACTTAAAAATTGGGATCAGACAGAATGAACCAAGAGTTCCTGAGTGATGACTAGAGGGCTGGGTGTACCAGGCTATCGTGTGGAAAAGACAGTGGATTTGAGTGCATTGCTACTTGACTGCAGTACGTGGCTGTTTGCTAAACATATGCCAATGAACAGGGCATGAAAATAATCATCATGGGCAACTTTCATATATATTTGAAAATGTTATGTCCTTAGATAACTGTAGTGTTGTTTCCTAGAAAGAAGCAAATATTTATGCTTTCTTTTGCATCAGATTCCATTTTATTTGGAAATCATCAGAATATGTTATTTAATTCTAGGAAGGCAACTATGTAAAGCAACAATTGACAACGAAGGTTGAAATTTCACCTGCCTCTGTATTTACAGAACCTCTGCGTAATTCTGTATTTTAATATATCCTTCTCTATTAGTTGCAATAAAATTGGTTCTTTCTTCTAACCGATTTTGTGTTCACCCTGATGATTGAGGAAATATCTAAATTGGTGATTCTCAAACTGTAGGCTAAACAAAAAAATCACCCAGAGAACTAGTTTAAAATGCAGATTCTCCTAGTTATTCTGATGTAGGAAGACCACAAAATACACATTGAGCCTTAAATAAATGCCAATGTTAGACTTTCATTAATATTAAAAATACTTCTGTTTTGCTCAAAGCAATGTCAAAATTGGTATCCCTTTCATGGAATGTGTGGTAGAAATAGCACTGTGTTTAGACTCAAACCTAGGTTCCATCTACTTTATCATCTACCAGTTAATGATTCAAGAGACATCTATTTTACCTTTAAAATGAAGTTGCCTTATCTATAAAATGAAAAAAAAGACAACAATCTATGTTGTGAGAGCAAATCATGTAATAGTTATAAATCCCTAAAACCTGTTGCACAAAAGATCCTCAATTAATGCTTGATTTCTCTTCTTCCTTGATTTATGTTTTTTACTAACTCATTTACTTCTCTTTTTATCCACTGAGTTCTCATAGGAAGAATGCTGAAAGTGATACTAAGAGTCCTAGATCTTCCGAATACTCCGTGAAACTCTCACCCCTCCCTCCAGGGAGAGCGAGGACACCTCAGCACAAAGTGTAACCAGGTGATCTGGGTTGTCTCTTACCAGCTCAGCACCATCACCACTTCCTTCCGAGGCTGGGAACTACATTTCCCCAAATACCTTTCCCTGTGTGGTTCAGGCTTAAAGGCTGCTAATGAGAGGATCTGCGACACTTGGAGGGTAAAAGTGAAGAGGAAGCCAGATTCCCAGAAGGCATGGCAGTGAGACGTGGTGACTTTCTGCCATGTCTCTGTGGCTATCCTCTTCTGGGTCATGGAGACCAGGAGCAGTGATTTCTCAGACTCCTGAGTGAGCTCCAGCTTCTCTACCTACTCCAGTGCTATGAGGTGAAGTTATCAGTCACTGTTTCCCAGTCCTCCAGCCCACCAAACCTGGCTCCTTCCACATTTGTGTAAACCTTAATTCCTCTATTAACTTCTTTTTTTTTTTTTTTATCCTCACCCAAGGACATTTTTGCATTCATCTTCAGATAGAGCAAGAGGGAGAGAGGGAGGAAGAGAGAGAGAGGAACATCGTTGTGAGAGAGACACATTGACTGGCCGCCACCCACACAACCCCAACTGGGGCAGGGAAAAACTGCAACGAAGGTACATGTCCTTAGTGGGAACCGAACCCGGGTCTCTCTGGACCCCGGGCCGACGCTCTAACCGCTGAGCCAGATGGGCCAGGGCTAGCTTCTTTATCTCAGTGATATTTAGCATGGTTCTATATTTCCACCAAAACTCCAACTTACATGGCAGAGTACCTTGGCACTTTGTCTGATGTTATACATCCTGGCTCATATGTTTACTATATTCCCATCTAACAAATATTTATTTACTACAGAATACCTCAACCCATATTCCAATTCTCTTAGAGTAGCCCCAGGAAAATACATCTGCTTTGGAGCGGCCTGGTTGAATTTCACCTTTAATATGTCTGTCTCTATTACTATGTTTATAAAAGTCGAGTATTGGGTGTGCCAGTCTAGACCAGAACAAGCCAAGGAGCTATTCTGTCCTGAAATTACATGTAAGTGGAAGTATTCAAAGAACTAATACTACTATTTAATCTAGCTACTGGAAGTTTGAGTCTATCATTTCAATCATATTTTACAATGTCATCTCATCGGTTTCGTATCTTATTTGTCAGAGTATAAGATTTTGTTTTCAAAACTGGCTTTAAAATAAAACCCAAAATACATCTAAACTGTACTTCCCAGATAGTGAATCCCTTGTTTTACAAAAAGTCCCCAAATATAGGCTGACTGGGGCTCCAGTCCACCAGCTGGAGTGATTAGTTCTACCTGTTGTCAATGCTGGATCTGACTGTCAGCAACACAGCACATGTCAAAACATAAAAATGCTATCCTTTGTCAGGTAGGAATAATGATATGACCTATGTTCAAATTAGGTAAAATAATTTACTGTGGAGTTAACAACCATTATAGACACAAGTTCGATAGTTCTTGTTAGTGCTATTTTCTTCTTTGGGTATTTGCTTATTTGCTTTGTTTTCATTTCAGACTAGAAGAGATCTAATTTATAGAATACCTATTGTGAACTAGAAACACAAGGTGATATTCACATATTAATCATTCTAGTTAGGTATTTTTATCTACATGTTATAGATGAACAAACTGAAGCTGAGAAAGGTTAATAAACTTACTGAAGGTAATTAGCTAGGAAGTAGCAGACTAGTACCCAATCTCTGATGTTTGATTCCAAAAGAGTGTACTTCCCACTCTTCCAGTTTGCTTGTAGATATTATTGTTTTCAAAGAAAACAATCCAAAAGGAAATGTTTCTTGGGACCTACCAAGCTGAATAAAGAATAAAATTCAGTGTTCAGTTGTCCCCTCCCTTCCTTTTTTGTCTCCTTGGGAGAATTTATTAAAAATGAACTCCTATGTGCCCAGGACCCTTGCTTCCACGCACATCTTGCACAGCAGAGTCACAGTAATTATTTTTCATGCCAATCTATAGGCAGTGTGCACATCGCATGTCAGCAGGCACTCTTTGTAAGTGAGGCATTCGATGATTCCTGATGCCAGTGGGACATTCTTCCGTGTTTCAGCTAGACCGTGCTCATTTCACAGAGCTCCTCTCTGTGCCCTAGTTTGGGCTCTCTTAACATAAAATGTTAACTAAAATATATTAAAAGCTCTCTGTAAATTTTAAAGTTTACATTGTGTAGTGGTTAGAACAGTACCATATAGATAGCTGTAATGGGGTAACAATAAATGAGTACATTTGTAGTAACAACCTTATGACCAATAGGGGGCACTAAAAACTCTATCACCACACTCTACTCTCTTAGTAAAAAGGAGTGAGGGATTGAGGGAGGGGAGGGCATGCTAGGGGTCAAGGTCAAGCACCACAACACTTGGTGGGAGTAGAGATTTATTATGAGGAAAACTTATCTCTGTTGGAATATCCTTTTCTGTCTTTAAATTTTTTCATTTAGGGATTTGGTTTCTTGGCTCCTCTTATGCAGGGTTTCCTACCATGCATCACACAGTAAGATAGTTCGGGGACCGCCTCTTTCTGGGAGGCATGGAAAGTTTCACGGCGGGGTATGCTGTGCCCTTTGCTCCCTGAGTAGCACAATCTCAAGGGCTGAGATAAGGGGTGAGACTTGGGGAAAGAGTTCTAAGAACCTGAGTTTAGTCTAAGTCAAAAGTTCCCAACTGTGTTCCACTGAATGTTTGTCTTAGATATTAATGGGAATTCCAGAGTTAAACGGTATTTGAAATGAAAGACCATCATATATAAGTTGTGAATATTTACAATGTACAATAGCATCTTAATGCCTTTGGAACATCTTGAGGAAACCTCTTTACCTTTGTTTAATAGCTTCCCAAACTTATTTGAGCACTGAACATTATCATTCATATTTTTCTTGCTAAAAAGTATTCTGTGTGGCACCAAGTTTGGGAAAGTCTGGTCTGAGTGTTAGACTCAAAGGGTAACAGGGAACCTCAAAACACGTTCCAGGGCCAAGGGTCCCACATGGAAATCCGAGGCCAATACCCTGTTTTCACACACACACACACACACACACACACACACTGGATCAGTTTATATTCTTTGCCTTTCTCACAATACTGAACATGGGCACAGACATTTCATTATAAAGTAGCAAATTCTAGAATTCCATTTGTATTGGTGAATTGGGCATCCTGGGTTATATAGGCCTGCCTAAGTGGCAGAGGAATATAACAAAAGCGGTACATCTCTCTTTTAGCTGCTGCTTCTATTTTGAAGATAAATCGATTCTAACTGGATTGAATGTATTTTACGCTTTCATTCCTGTTTATTTGCTGCCTTTTGTTATATTCAGTCACATCTTGGCAAAACATTGATTTGTTTTGTCTAGCTTTCTTTTCTCCTGCAAAATTAGTCTCGATAGTCACCCATTTCAATCATGCAGGGTTTGGCCAATTGTTCTTCACTGCATGAATTGTTCATCCTGGGTATAAGTGAATCATTTTTTCTGATAATTGGTGGTATAGCTTCCTTAGACTGAGAATGTTCTATTATGGATAAGGACAAACAGATGACTAAAAGTCATATGCAGATATTAGATGCTTGGGTAAGCCTCTCACAAAATATCTTTTTTTTAAATGGAATTAGCTATCATTTAAGCAATATGGATTTAAATATCAATCTTTTTTGCAAATAAATAACTACAGTTATTTAAATAAATTAATTTTCTTTGCTTTATAAAAAGTGAATAATGTGTCAAGGTTTTCATAAGAGTGCAGGTCAAATTATATATTGGAATACACAGTAAAGTGCATTTTCTTGCACACATTAGGTGTTAAGGAAACAGACAATACTAAAATCTCCTGATGCCAGACCACATGTCTGCTTTGTAACCAAAGCAAGCTGCAAACTAATCAGATACAGGAAACACATGCTGGACTAATCACAATTCGTTGTTAGTTTCAGATTGAAACAGCATCAATTCAACTGCATGCTGTCTTATATATGAATAAATGCCTATATTGCCACACAGAAAACATGGAGTCTTTAACAAAAGCAAAATCCTTTCTCTGTGAAGGTAAGGGATCATGGTTGATGAGCTGAAGCACTGTCTCCTTGACAGGTTGTTCCCTATAGTATGGAGGAGTGCTTCATGTTACCTTATGTCTGAGAGATGTTTTCAGATCACCTAAGTCCCTTTGTTTCTATACTGACCTGGCAAAACTCTGATTTCCCCAGTGGCTACCCACATGACTTACCTACAGTGAGAGTGCACATGTTTGTAGACAAGAACATTTCTGTCACTTTAGAATGAGCCGTGGCACATAATCCTTGAGTAATAAAAAGCTAGGGACCCCATTTCTCTGATGTGGTGAATCTAATCCAGTATTGTTCCTAAGACTACTTAATGAACAGAAATTTGCACTTTCTGGAGCTACCATCTCTTTTACCAACTGACTGAACATTATACATTTCATTTTCCAAACAAGTTGACAACAATAATTCTCATTATCAAATAGCTAGCTGTCTTTTAATAGTTAAGGCATTATTCATTGCCATTATTAGGTCTGATCGTCAAACACAATTCTTTTGCCATGGACAACATTGCCCTATATTGGTAAAAATCTTTACCTTCACAATATTCCCCATTAGCAAAATTAATTATGTCACATTCCCCAAATCATGTTAGTCCCAGCATTTCTCATCTTATGACTTGTAATTTGTGCAAGATATAAAATTATTATATATTGTCACTCCAAACAAGTGTGTGTGTGTGTGTGTGTGTGTGTGTGTGTGTGTGTATTTAATTCTTGAACTATTAGAGGAGTAAAATAAATAAGAATTTTGGGTTGCTTGGAAGTGAGTAATGAGAAAGAAGGCATAAAACAACCCCCCTGGTATGTGATCAGAAGTATAAAGTTGCACTAGATGATCTTTATACTAGTTCCCTTATTTGGCTTAAAATGCAACTACATGAAAAAACAACATAAATACAGAGAGAGAGAGAGAGAGAGAGAGAGAGAGAGAGAGAGAGGTCAGAAGCAGAGAAGAGGTGTAGAGATAGATGGGAGTAGGACAATGCCTTTAGTATCATGTCTAAAACATTTCAGGTAAAACAGCAAAAGAAAAAAAGAACAAGAATTTACTGGAAGACAAATAAATGCATCCATCGATTAATCTCCCACTCCCCCACCAATGCCAGTACTTTTTCTTTCATACTCAACTTTTAAGGCAGGGATGCATAGCAAGAGAAACTCTATTTATGAGACCCTGATTTGAGATGATGGTGGGATCGAGAGAATGGGATTCGTCAGGCATATTTTAGGAAGTAGGCCAGATAGGACTTGTTGAAGAATTAATTGGACGCTGGGAGAAAGGAAAAGAGAGAAGGGTAGAGTAAATTCTGCTTTCGTTGGTTAAGACTTGGGAAAAGACAGAAGAATAAGCAGATATGAGTGGAAATATTTGATTCATTTTTAAAATAGCTTTATTAAGATATAATTTATATATACAATTCATCCATTTATAGTGTACAATTCAATGGTTTTTAGTATATTCAAGTATATGTGCAGTCATTACTATAGTCAATTTTATAATATTTTTGTCAAAAAGAAAAAAAGTAATCTTATACCTTTTAGCTATTACGTCCCTACATCTCTGTTTCTCCCTCTACGGCCCTAAGCAACAGCTAATCTACTTTCTGTCTCTATATACTCTAGACTTTTATATGAATAGAATGACATAGTGTGTGGTCTTTTGTGAGTCGCTTCTCTCATTTCGCTTAATATTTTCAGGGTTCATCCATGTTGTAGCATGTATCAGTTCTTCCTTTTTATGGATGCATAATAGTCCCTTGTATGAGTATGAATATACCATGTTTTGTTTATTTACTTGCTCATTGATGACCATTTGGGTTGTTTTCACTTTTTTTGCTATTATGAATAATAATACAGATGACTATAAACATTTGTGTTAAGTTTCTGTGTGCATGTATGTTTTCATTTCTTTTGGATAGGCATCTAAATATACCTAGGAGTCCAAAGGCTTTAAATAGTTGGTTTTTTAAAGTAATTTTTACCAGTTTCATAGGGGAACAACAGAACAGTGGCGCTCCTCATGCTTCATGATGGAACGATTGTTTTAATTTTGAATATGCAGAGCTCTGGATACTTATCAGTCACCTAGATGGAGGGTTGAGCAGACAGAAAGGTATATGGACCTGGTAGTCAAGGAGCAGACCTGAGCTGGATATGTAGATTTGAAAGTCGACCTAGTGGTAGAAGTAATGATAGAAATGTTATGCTAAGCGAAATAAGCCTGTCAGAGAAAGACAAGTATCACATGATCCCACTTATATGTGGAATCTAGTGAACAAAGTAAACTGACAAACAAAACAGTTCTAGAGATATGGAAGCAGGGTACAGACTGAGGAATCTCAGAGGGGACGGGGGAGGGGAGGTGGGAAGAGATTAACCAAAAAATGTATATGTATATATGCATAACCCACGGACACAGACAATAGCGCAGTGAAGGTCTGGGGTGGGGGGTGGGGCAGGAGTGGGGTGGAGAGGGTCAATGAGGGGAAAAAGGGGAACATCTGTAATACTTGCAACAATAAAGGTAAACACAATAAAAAGAAGGTCAAAATTAGAACCTAAAAGAATGGTAACATTAAAAGATTTAGTGGGGGAATCTGGGAAGAAGTGGTTAGAGAAGTAAAAGTAAATTTAAGAAAGACTGTGTTCTATGGAAGAAACGAGTCAGTGAGGATGTTCAAAGAGAAAATGGTCAGAAGTATCAGAACATGGAAGAATAAAATAAGAGCCAAAAATACTTCAAGATTTCAGATGTAAAAAACTTTACATTTGACTTTTAAAAAATTCAAGATTTTCAAGATGTAAAAAAAAAAAATACATTTCAAAAATGACACGTTCAAAAATTCGACAAGTAGAAAGACACACGGTGAATTTTGCCAGAGTGGCCGGGGTGTCCTGTGGGTGGAAGCCATATTGCAGAGGGTGGATGTAGAAGGAGGTGGAGTAGAGGGGTGTAAGCTGTTAGGAGTTTGGAATGGGGCTGTGTTTTAAGCCTACCACCTATCTCTGACTGTCCAGGATTCTGGCCAAAGCTGTGTGCACACAAAGAACAGGCAGCAACATGGACATCACAGTGACCCTTTATTCAGGGCTCGCTGGGAATGGCTGCATTGGAAAACATGGTGGGTTTCTGACCTCCGCGTACAACCAGGTCAAGGACCTGGCAGAGTGAGGGCACAGACCCACAGACAGCACTGTCCCCACGGTGAGGGCACCACCACAGGTAGACCTGGCCTGATTGGCTTACACTTTGAGAGAGGTAATGAGAAGAGTCCCGAGCCTCCTTAAAGATCCATGAGAACTATAGTGGGATTTTTTTCTTTTGGGCCACAGTAATTACATGCACAGTTAATATGGCTCAACACAAAGTGGATTTAGTATTTTACTAGAGAGAAGTGAGTAAGGAAAAGGTGAAGGCTAAAGCAAAGGTGTTCTTGAAGAGGAAGAGTCTAAAAATTCACACAGTTGGAAGTAATGGAAGGCTGAAGCTTCTGGAGAAGATGAGTGGGGATTTAAATAATTTGGATATATGGACTCAAGAGACTTACTGGCCTCAGTTTACTCAGTGGAGAGGATGAGGCTGTATGCTGGGGAAAGGGAGGGCAGTGCAGAGCTGGGCTGACAGTGCAGCAGGGTGGACAGGGTCAGTGCGTGCAGGTTCCACACTACAGTCTGCGGATGGGCATGGCCAGCAAAGCCATGCTGCCCGTCAAGATAGAATTTTAGGCTGTATAAACCGTTGGCCTTTTCTAGAACAAATCTTGTATTTTATATCCACTTTTATTGTCCTACTGTCCCTGAGAAGAGGTTTTCAAATATGTTTTGGGAAACAATGCATGTCCATGATGAAATGTTTAGTAGTCTGATAAAATAAAGACATGATTGAATTTATAGGGCTCTTCCAACTTAACAGTGTCTCTTGTTTTAAAAACTGTCCTTCCTATTTTGGGGAAACAAAATGTCCATTCTTTAATAAAACTAGGAAAATGGGTGATTATTTTAAAATTTCGCCTTTACTTAGCAATAATAAAAGAGAACCAGCAGATATTTATTCCTCTGATGTTTGAGTTCTTCCAGTCTGGAAGATGTCAACGTGTGATCATCAGCACTCTTGAGACTATTTCCTAAACCATACGCCATCTACTGTGAGCATAATTGAAGCAAATGAAGGAGGAAGATACAATGATTATTTAGCCCTGCTGGTGTGGCTCAGTGGATTGAGAGCCGTCCCACGGACTGAGAGGTCCTGGTTCCATTTCCAGTCAGGTCACGTGGCCGGGTTGTGGGCTTGATCCCCAGTAAGGGGCATGTAGGAGGCAGCTGATCGATGTATCTCTCTCACATCGATGTTTCTATTTCTCTCTAAAAAAAATCAATACAAACATATTTTTAAAAATTATTATTATTATTATTTAGCAGCTGGAATATTAGGCTCTGAATAATAAAGGGAATTACCATAAGGTAAACTTTATTCTCACAGGCACCCGCACATCAAGGTTCAGATCAGGGCACAGTTAGGGATCCATAATGAGAACATCTCATTGTGGAACTCTGCAGGGTAACTCTCAAATAGCTGCCATGGCAGAGACCGTAGCTTATAATGTCATAGACTATGTTGCCAAGGCAACAACACAGCCAGCCACAGAGGCTGACATTTTGAAACACGCATATGATTTCATTATTTACAAGTTAGAGAGAGGAGAGCAGAGCTATTGTGGTGACTTAGAAACATCTTTTCCAATATTGCCTACTTAGTTTTGAAAAAGACTGCATTATCATAGGTACCCACACTCATAAAGAGACATATGCAGACTCATTCATTCATTCATTTATTCATTCAGTTATTCAATGATTTATTGATTGCTTCATTCACTCATTCAACAAGCTTTGATCTACTGAACACCTACTATATGTGCCTAACACTGTAAATACGAGAGTGAACAACATAGACACTATTTTTGTATTTTTAGTATATGTCTGATATACGATATGATGGAGATCAATGTACAGGGTCTTAATATGATGGAAAAAGGTAATGCTCCAACAGGGGAAAGATTGTGCTTTTTTCTCCCCCAGACCTCTTCATGAACATTTAGATGGTGACAATCTATGCTATTATTTGCTGTCATTCTTCCCACAAATGATTATTCTAATGAGGTAATTATCATCCAAGATATTTTATGAAAGGGCAATTCCTAATCAAATAATTTTAAAACACACAACAGAGTATATCTTGTTCCTACAGATTCACGGGAACATTTCCTTGTAGCATGTCTCCATAGAACCCTAATATCAGTATTAGTCTTCCAAGGAATAGAGTTTGGGAAAAGCAATTTTAGTGTCTATTGTAAATTAAGATGGTCGTGATGACAATGGCAATACATGCATTAGTCATGGGCAGTTGCAAGACTGTGAGCAACATACTTACTGTGGCATCACCAGAAGATTACATTCATAATTTATGAATCCCAAGATACTATTCAACCTTTTACTGCATCTTCTTGTCAGAACCAAGCTGCAGGATTCCTGCAATTTGAAAACATTTCTTACAACATCCCTTGTTTGGATGCATGATGAGCTTGAATTTAACAATCTGAAAGCCAACTCTAATGGCTGTGTTTAGGAATATTTAAATAGGTGATTGCAACATTCTATTTTAAGGCAATTATTTATTAATGCATAGGTGCAAATCTATATATGCAGAAGGAGAGCAACTGTACAGATTTGCAAGGGAACACGAGAGGCATGGATGGCTTGGTTGCTGATGGATCCACCTAAGCAAAGTTGGCTGTTAGCAAGTGATGTCTGTTCTGTGCTACTCCTTGCTCTTGATTCAGTGAGCAACACCAGGGTGCCTGCATGGTGCTGGGGCTCATGCCTCACTGAGTTATTGCTTTTGAAATAAAATCTCTGCCTCGAACACAGCTGAGGACATTGGAATTCTTCTGTCTGCTTTTGTCATCAATTTTATTCAGCTGGTACTGCCCTGTTGCTACCTGATAATACAATTTAATTTGTGAGGGGAAGAGAAATCATAGTTCTTGCTTCCTGCAGAGGGAAAGAAGATGAAAAGAGCTTTGCTGAGCCCCTGCTGTGGAGAGACCGCAAAGGTGTTATTAGATGGAGACAGTGCATAATTCTGATGCTCCTTGCAACATCAGTGAGCAAACTGTATATGTAGGCAGGTGCTTCTGAATAGCAGAATTGCCACGACTATGTGTGGTAGACGAGGTCTGCATGATGGTTTGGCTCAAAGCCTTTCTCTGAGACAGCTTGATGCAGGCACAGATGTCCCAAGTAGTAATGCGATAGAGCAGCCCTCATGCTGAGAAATACTGTATTGTCTGACTCTTTTCAACACCCTCTGCATATGCTCTTGTATTTTTATATCCATTTTGCTCTCACACTTCACTGATCTTTTACATTTGTAAATTAACAAAAGAGACGACTCTTTCAAATGAACCAAGACTAAATTACCTACTAAAAAGAAGAGGGCTACTATCTAAAGGGTACATAAGCAAAGAGACCACCTGGTTATCTGGGTTTCCATTAAAATGGCAACTGGGGACTTTTAAAATGCACATGAATATTCTTTTTACGGTATTAGAAAGCCACTGAAACCTAATAGGAGAAAACAAAAAGCAAAGTATTTGGGGCTAGTAGCTCTGTCTTGAAGTGAGGCATTTACAGACAGGTTCAGTCATTGTAGGACCTTCCTCCTTTGCTGCCCTGGTCCAGACCCTCTGATGCATGCCAGGTGATACATAAAAATGAGTGAGACTACATTACCATATAGAGCGTCAGATATAACTGAGTTTGAAACCAAGTGTTTCGATGTAAGAGCTTAAGCAATTTCTTAACCTCTTTAAATGTCAATTTCTTCAGCTGTATAATGGGGATAATGCTGGAACTTGTTTCATAAGAATGTCATAAGGTCAAGCAATGTACGTAAATGCTGTACAGAGTATTTGGGTATTGTACATGCTTATTAAATAATATCTGTTATTATTTTTCACTAAAAGCTAATAATCTGTCAAGAACTTAAAAAGGTAAAGTGTTGGCCTTATTCTCATGTATGTGCATCTGTACTTGTGTGTTTGTACCTGTATGCTTTTTTTTTTTTCATTGAAAGTGAAGATGTGTAAGGGAAATCACCAATATACTCATCAGAGATAGAATTTTACCACTCTGTGCCATGAGAGATGATTTAGAATAAACATGAATTTGGTTTTCACTAGTGTTTGGAAATCACTAAAATGGTGTGGAGAGGAGTGAGGAAGAACTCTGGATTTATCATTCTAATTTTGCCACCAAGTTACTTTGAAGTGAAAATATTCTGAATAGACTTTTAGAGAGAAAGCAGAAAGTACAAGTAACCCAGAAGCTCTGTGTCTGGAGTCATTCATATTTATTTATTCATGCATTTATTCACTAAATAAATATTAATAGCACATCTACCATGTTGCCTATGAGAGTTATTAGGTGTAAAAAATAGAAGAGTAAGAGGTAAAATGCTTATCCTCAAGGAACTTGCAGCCCTAGGGATACAAACAAGTAAAGAAATAACATCAATTTAATATGAAAGGAATAATAAGAACACAAATTAGGTTATTTGATTTGCAGAGTAAGTTAATATCTCTCAACAGAACTGAACATCTTGATTCATAAATATAAAACAACAGTCTGAAATTCTAAGATAACTTTATTTCAGCTTACTTTTTTTTTACTCTTGTTTTAGATATATTTTCTCTGTTGAGAATGCCCAGCCTGAGATAATATGTCTTTGATTTTATATTAGCTTTTCATACTTTTTGCTGTTAGAACAACTTGCCATTCAATTTATTAAATGCCATCATACACACAGGAGAGGATACACAGACTTTAGGAGTAAAATAATCACAACCCATATAAGCAGTTATCATCAAATGTTTTTCTTTATATGGTATTAGGTAAAAGTAAGTTTCATATTTTAATGGCTGAATATGAAAAATAGATTTAAGGCCATCAGCCCCAAATGTAGCCATATTGATCAAAACAAAGTTTTCTTTTTCCTTTCTTATTTCTCTCTCTCTCTCTCTCGCTTCCTTCTTCTTCTCTTCTTTCTCTTTTCTTCCCCTCCTCCCTCTTTCTTTTTTATGCCATTTTTCTTTTCAAACTCTCTTCACTAATCACATTTATCAAAGTAGTCAAGTATTTCTATTCTCTGAAACAACTAATAGTCTTCCATAAAAACTAGACCTAAACTTGGACATTAGCTGTAAAACTTAAAAGAAATCAAACAATAAACATTTTCCATCAGGATTGGTCTCCATAAATTCTGTGAAGAAAAAGGCACCCTCAAGTAGACCATGGTGCCTGGCTCTATCACAAAAGTCTCTTTACATCACTGGATCCTACAATTAGTAGTAAAAGGAGGGGGTGCAGTGACTGACAAATTTTAGTAGCAAAATTCTGTTTTTCAAGTGAACTATTACAAGTCCCGCCATAACATAAAAAATATAACTGGTTTAGCCAAAACGGAGGAGAGGAGCTGAGTTGGCAGATCCTGGGGGTATCTGAGTAGCCCAGGACTACAAAGGATGGAATTGGAAAACCACTGAGCTAGGAACTCTCTGAGGGCTCCTCCAGTGCTCACGGCGTACGACTACAGGTCCTAAATAATTCACACAGAATTACGCTTTCTCAAATAAATGGATGCCTTTTATTTTCAGGGAAGAAATAACTGAAGTTCTCTTTATGCTTGTGACATTTACTTTCTCTTTTTGTTTTAATCAACAAAACTCAGTAACCTAGAATTAATCTCCCTGAAAATTATTCATGACCAGGAAGACACTTAGGCATAAAATACACAGTTATTTCTAGATTAATAGATGAGGGCTATTGAAAACAATATCAATATTTATTTATTTAACTACTTGATTACAGTGTGACTTCCCTTCATATAACCTCTATTGACCTAAACTGCAGTTGACTTTACTCTTAGTTATATTTCTGCCTATATATAATAATTAATATTTATACATCAGAAAAGATATGTAGCATTAGAAACTTAAATCAATATTTGGTGTTAGCATTGCTTATTTCAGAGAAACTTCTCACATTTATTTTTAAACTAACATCATATACTACTGTAAATTACTCACTTTATACTTTATTCATCTAGTCACATTAAAGATAGAGAGTATTCCATTCAAAATTTATAATAGAATACATTTTCCTTTCTATATCTCTTATATAAAACAATCAGCTGCACCCTGGCCAGTTTTGCTCAGTGGTTAGAGCGTCGGCCCGCAGACCAGAGAGTCCTGGGTTCGGTTCCTGCTAAGGGCACGTACCTCGGTTGCAGTTTGTCCCTGGCCCCAGTTGGGGTCGTGTGGGTGGCAGCTACTCGATGTGTCTCTCTCACATCGATTTTCTCTCTCTCTCTCTCTCTCTCCCACTCTATCTGAAGATAAATGCAATATATATATATATATATATATATATATATATATATATATATATATATCTCCTTGGGTGAGGATAAAACAAACAAACAAACAAAAAATCAGCTGCTTCTTTCAGCAGTGACAACTCATTATACTGCCAGTATCAGGGATGAGAGATAGATAACAGGAGATTTTCATTGACTGGAGGAGATCCTCCCACAATATCATCAGATGAAAAACGAGTTGATCTAGGAAGGGTTTTATTCTGTTGTTACTTTGTTACAAAAGTAGATGGAGTTTTCCCCAGAATTCTGAATGTCTATACCACACTAGCCTGTAGTTGGGATGGTGGAAAAGGCTGAGAGTGGGGGCAGTTGGCAGATTTTTGGAAATTTTCTCCAGAATGGAAGGTACACTCTGTGATGTCTACTTCCTTTTAATTAAAGAAACAATAGCTATTACAATGCCTGGTAGGCATGTACATCTATTATTGTGGGTCTGGTCTTTCTGGTAAGTGATTCATTAGGGTAAAGAATCTTCCTTTACTTCCAACATGTCTCACATTCCCATATATTAAACTTTAAAAAAATTTATCTTTATTGTTCACAGTATTACAGATGTGTCCCCTTTTTCCCCCATTGACCCTCTCCACCCTGCTCCCACACTCCCAGGCCTTCACTGTACTATTGTCTGTATATCAAACTTTTACTACCATGTGATAAAACTTACCCATGGTTCTTAAGGTATCTTAGTCATGTTGGAAGTGTCACTCCATTTTCACACATTGTTTGTTTTCAGTATTGAATATAGTGAACAAATGATAATCTGTGTCCCAAAAGTAGCCTCAAGAAGCTGTGAAATTCATGGTCCATTTAAAGTAAAAGAAAAGAGCTAAATATTTATTATTCTCAATCAAAAATTATTTGTGACAAGCATGTTTTCTCACCCAGTGGTTAAGAAACATAAATGATAACCAATAGTATTCAACTCATCTGCAGTTTCTCATTCCTTCCAGTGTCTGGAGCACTGTGTTAAGAACTTCAGAGGCTGCCTTCAGTATCAAGAGGAACGAATGCCATGATCAATAGGAATGTCTGCCATAGCCATAGGAGGAAGAGGTGATGTTTTCCATAAATTTGTCATATTTGCACGATTAAGGAATGTTTTTTAACTTAATTTATTTAGTTATCTGTGAGTACAGATTGAACTATCTTATCTCGGTCAAAGTTCATCAGGAAAAAAGTACAAAGTTTACCATTATTGGGATTATATTCTGGGTCTACCATATTGTTTGTGTAAGTGTTGATCTCTGAATTGTTTTTCAAGAGACAGTTATTTCTTTCAGGCTGCAATCAGTTGGCATTTGAGCACATTTTTTTTGTGTGCATTTTAAACGACCCACAACTGCCTTTTTTTTTTTTTTTTTTTAAGTTTTAGCGTTTTAGGTATCTTTGGAATTGATGAAGAACTAATACATAAAGTAACCCCACAGAATACTTCTGTAATTTATAACTCTGCTGTGAAGGACACCATTTATTACATTATTCAATGTCCTATATATTTATAATAACAATTTTTAAAAAACACGTTGAAACAGTTTCTCCTGGAGTTCAGCATCTGGAACACAGGTTTTATTTTATTTATTTATTTTTTTTATTTTTTAACTTATCTTTATTGTTGAATGTATTACAAATGTTCCTCATTTCCCCCCATTGCCCCCCTTCTCCCCATTCCTGCCCCCCTCCTGCTTTTCCCCACACTGTTGTCTGTGTCCATTGGTTATGCATATATACATATAAGTTCTTTGGTTTATTTCTTCCCACACCCCAACCCCCCTTCCCTTTGAGGTTTGTCAGTCTAACAACCAATTTGTACTTCTTAATCCTTTCACCTTTTTCACCCTTCCTCCTAGCCCCCACCCATCTGGTACCCAACAAAAGTTCTCTGTATTTATGAGAATGTCTCTGTTCTGCTTGTTCATTTTGTTTGTAGATTCAATTGTTGATAGATATGTATTTATTGCCATTTTGTTTGTTCATAATTTTTTTATCTTTTTCTTCAAGAAGACCCTTCAACATTTCATATAATAATGGTTTGGTGGTGATGAACTCCTTTAGCTTTTCTTTGTCTGGGAAACTCTTTATATGGCCATCAATTCTAAATGACAGCTTTGCAGGATAGAGTAATCTTGGTTGTAGGTTCTTGCTTTTCATCACTCTGAATATTTCTTGCCACTCCCTTCTGGCCTGCAAAGTTTCTTTTGAGAAATCAGCTGACAGTCTTATGGGAACCCCCTTGTAGGTAACTAACTGCTTTTCTCTTGCTGCTTTTAAGATTCTCTCTTTGTTTTGAACCTTTTGCTGATGATGTGTCTTGGTGTGGTCCTCTTTGGGTTCATCTTGTTTGGGACTCTCTGTGCTTCCTGGACTTGTATGTCTGTTTCCTTCACCAAGTTAGGGAAGTTTTCTGCCATTATTGTTTCAAATAGGTTTTCAATTTCTTGTTCTCTCTCTTCTCCTTCTGGCACCCCCAAGATGCGAATGTTGGTGCGCTTGAAGTTGTCCCAGAGGCTCCTTACACTATCCTCATTTTTTTGGATTCTTTTTTCTTTTTGCTGTTCTGATTGGGTGTTTTTTGCTTCCTTATATTCCAAATCGATGGTTTGCATCTTGGCTTTACCTACTCTACTATTGCATCTGTGTAAGCTATTCTTTATTTCAGTTAGTGCATCCTTCATTTATGACTGGTCCTTTTTTATGCTCTTGAGGTCCTCACTAAGTCCATTGAGCATCCTTATAAGCAGTATTTTGAACTCTGCATCAGTTAGGTTGCTTAACTCCATTTCACTTAGTTCTTTTCCTGGAGTTTTGTTCTGTTCTTTCATTTGGGACCTGTTTCTTTGTCTCCTCATTCTGGCTGCCTCCCTGTGTTTGTTTCTATGTATTACTTAGCAAGAGGTGTGGGGCTAGCTGAGACCAGGTGCTGCTTGTTTGAAAGAATTTAGGAAAAGCTGAAGCAGGATCCGAGATAGGCCAATCCTATGGTAAAGCAACTGGCAACAGCTTGGGTGGGCCTGAAAGTTGGGTGGGGCGGGGCCTCAGGGAATCACCAGGGCGGGGCACACAGTGTGAGCCAGGTAGCTGGAGTCCCAGATATGGCGACGTCTGCCATCCCAGGGAAGGGCTCACCAAAGGAACAAAGGCTTCTGATAGCACGTCTGTCCAGGAGAAAGCTGCCTCTCCAGCCCTCGCTCCAATGCCAAACAGCTCAGTTTTTCCCCATATGACTCTGGTGCCTTTCAGGCTCCTTCCCACATGCTGGAGCCTGGAGGGTGGGAGTCCGAGTAAGTCCGTGTGTGGGCCCTTTAAGAGGAGCTGTCGGGGGCTCCAGCCGCCTCAGCCTCAGTTCCCGCTGGTTTTTCCAGCCAGAAACTATGGGGACTTCTCTTCCTGGCACTGGAACCCTGAGCTGGGCACCTGGTGTGGGACGGGGACCCCTCAGTCCTCAGGGAGGACCTTTCCAGCCGAGGTGTCCCTCCTAATTTTTATCCGCCACATGCGGGTGTGTGACCAGCCCGTCCGCCTCCGCCCCTCCTACCAGTCTCGATGTGGCTGCTGCTTTAATTTCGTAGTTGCAGGACTTCCGTTCAGCTTGATTTCAGGCGGTTTTGAATGGTGGTTGTCCTGTAGTTTAGTTGTAACTTTGATGTGGTTGTGGGAGGATGCGATTCCGCGTTTACCTACGCCACCATCTTGACCGGAAGTCCTGGAACACAAGTTTTAGATCTGTTGTCATCCATTGGATCAGTTTACTGGACCCTTCATACAATGTGGAAACTTATGTGACAGCTGTTCCTTCTCCTGGTGGAAAAACCTCTAACAGGTATTCAAAGATGGGAAGCTTAAAGTCATTGCCTCAGCAGTAGAGTTTAGTGTTCAAAGTGTCCCTGATCTAGCTCCAACACATACTGGCTGTGTCTCATTTGGACAATTTATACATTAGAGGCCTCAGTTCCCCCAATCAGGAAAAGGTAGAAAATAATGCAAATCATATACAATTGTTGTGAGGATCAAATGAGGTTGTTTACAAAAATGTTTTAATACAGTCACAGAGAAAGTGATCAATAGTGCTAGCCAGCAGAATCTACCATAGTAAGAGAATGGAGAAAATAGAGCCAGAGGTCCAAGGGATCAGGGAGTGAAGGGATTAAGCAGTGGTGGATGCTGGGGCAGACACATATCCATAACTAGGGGAAATCACATAAATTTGCAGCCCAGCCAACTCATCATCCCACAGTCATGCCCATTTATGAGGCCTAATTTCCCCTCTTAACGGCTGTACCAACTCTCTAACTTAGTCCCAACAGCTACAACAACCCAGAAGCCTCAAAAGAATTTCTTTAACAAACTTGGTTCTTCCTCTTACCTGCTTCAGTTCTCCCAGGTGCCATCTTAACACAGCTAGACCAGAAGATGTTCCAGCAAGGGCAGTGCAAACACATACTGCCACACACACTTGTCAAAGCAAATCAAACTTCTGATTTCTCCAAGAGTATATGGGAGATGGTTCACCATAGGAGGTTTAGAAACCAAGGGAAGGGAAAATATTACATTGATTGATCTCAGTAATTGAAAGCCATGAGGTAAATGCTCACTGAACAGAGATTTCCACTTTATACATTTTAGAACTGCTACACAATGCTTAGTCTGATAACCTTAGTCTCCGAGTCCTTAAAAATGCATCATTTTTTAGCTTGGAAAGTTATTTTAAAAGATTGTTTTTTATTATTGTTGAAACCAAACCCAAAGTAGATGAGATTATCTCTTGTCCAGCTATCATTGTTTGAGAAAAGTTGCTAAACCAATGGAAAGTCGTGCATTTGCAGAGGATGGGGATTTAAACGAGTACTAATCTCTGCCTATTTTTATTGCAGTTAGCTCTCTTTTTGACCTAGCTAAGTCTTTAATTTGTGGGATAGGAGTCATGTTGTTATGAATGTTAAGATATTATTCTGTCTTTATCATAGTTTTGATATGATATTAATACTGATATTTTCTGTTGTTGATTTAAGGAGATTCCCTATTGATTAAATACCAAACATACAGACAGAAAAATTGACAACCTTATCTGAAAATTTGGAGAACGTCTTATATTCTCCTGATAAAGGGTCATTTCTCTTTCCACATCAGATTAAGCTGTAGGGTGAGCTCTAATTAAACTTTACATCTCCTCAAGTATTCAAGTACCATTGAATTAAAGATTACAGAAGTCAAGAGATTATTTGGCCAATTTCTAGATCAAGTGGACATAAATGAATCTCAGAAAAATAAAAAGAATATCTGGTTAGGAGGGGAGCCTAATAGTGCTGTCAGGGTGAGTAAGATGTCAACAGTGTCTTCAAAGTAGCTAAACTAGTAAATCAATTGAAGTGTTTCCCACACTGACAGATGGGAAACAGGTAGTTCATGGACTCAGCACTAAAATATATCAACTCATTTAAGAAAACAGCTATGCATTTTTTTATTCTTCTTCTTATGTTTGTGAGATAGCCTCAGTATTATGCTACTTGTCTTGTCTTTCTAACATTTACTAATCTCCTTTTTCAATACATGGGGAGCAGGACTAACCGCATTGTTTTTTCTAGTTAAGAACATCAGTATCAACACAATAATAATAGCCAATGATTTTTAGAGCTTACCACATGCCAGGTACACTTCCAAAAACTTTATATATGTACCTAGTTTTTAAATTTTTTAAAAAAAAGCTTAATATATACTGAAAAGTGCACTAATCATATGTTTACAGTGGTGATTTTTTAAAAACGGAAACCACCAGCACCCACATCAAGAAACGGAATATTATAAGCATCCTTCTCTTACCCTTTCCAATTCCTACTTGCTCAGAGATAATTGTGTCCTGACTTCTAACAACACAGATTTATTTTGCCAGTTAAAGTACTATATAAATAGACACATCTGTATGTACTTTGGCTCAAAGTTATGCTTGCTAGATTTATCCATATTGTTGTGTGTAATTATAGATTGTTCATTTTCATTGCTGAATAATATTCTGTTATATAATGATATCACCATTAATTTATCCATTCCATTAGTATGCATTCCATTATTGTCCATTTGTACAGTTTCCAACTTGGAGCTATTAAGAATAGTACTGTTATGAATATTCTAGTACATGTCTTTTGATAAATATATGAGCACATTTCTATTGTGTATATGCTTATAAGTGGAACTGAGTCATAGGTATGTATTAGTAGAAGAATTTTTCAAAGTGGTTACATCAATTGACATTTGCACCCATAGTTTATGAGCATTTTCATATCCTTTTCAATATTTGGTACTCCTTTTTTTTAATCCTCACCTGAGGATATTTTTCCATTTATCTTCTGATAGAGTGGGAGGGAGGGAGGGAGAGAGAGAGAGAGAAACATCAATGTGAGAGAGACACATGGATCGGTTGCCTCCCGCATGACCCCGATCAAGGCTGGGGACGAACTGCAACTGAGGTACATGCCCTTGGTCAGAATCGAACCTGTGACTCTTTGGTCCGAGGGCTGACATTCCAACTGCCAAGCCAAACTGACCAGGGCAGTACTTTTCATTTTAGCCATACTAGAAGAGCTAAAGAAGCATACAACATACTCTAGGCCGATCTTCTAGGAATGTAGCCATACTGAAGAACTGGATTGCCTGGTGAGCTGTGTCTTTGCTATGAGCCATACCAGCAAATAAATACCCATTGCCTATAATTGCAAAGCGAACTTCAGCAGTACTTAGGTTAAAAAAGAGAACATTGCCTTCAGCTCCCAGAAGACCCTGTCTGTTCCTTCTGATCTCAAATTCCTACCTCCTGACTTTTGTGATGATAATTCTGTAACAGCTTCCTTATTTTTAAATAGTTCTACCCTATAGCTGTAAACATATTAGTTTATTTTCTTTTTGAAAAAAATCATTCTGATATATTCTTTTATTTCATGCTTCTCTGTAAGGTTCTTACATGTTGTACATAGTATAGCCCATTCATTTTCATTGTTTATAGTATTCCATAGTATGAATATGGTAAAAATTATTTATCCATTGTATTGTTTAGGTTGTTGCCAGTTGTTAGCCATTCTAAACAATGCTGCTATAAGAATTCATATGTGCTCTTTGTACATGTAGATGGGTTTAAGGTACACACCTAAAAGTATTGGGTGGTCATAGGGTTCACATAGCTGCACCTTTAAGAGATAAATAATGTCTAAATGTTTTCAGAAGTGATTGCACTAATTTAAACTTCCACAGGAAGTTTACAAGAATAGATGTTGTTGCAAGTTCTTGCTATTATTATGCACATTTTCTATCGTTAGACTTTAATTCCATATCTAGTCATTATGTGGTGTGTTTTAATTTTTATTTCCCTGACGATTAAAAATGTTGAACACCTTTGTATGTTTATTGGATCTTTGGATTTCCTTCTTTGTAAAAGGTCTGTTCATATTTTTTGCCCATTTTTCTCTTGGTTAGATTGTCTTATTGATTTGATCTTCAGGAACACTTTCTATATTAGGATACTTAGCCTTTGTTATGCATATATATTATAAATATCTTCTCTTCCATGATAGGTGTTTTAATTTTCATTTCCCTGATGGCTCATAAAGTTCAGCATGATTTCATTTTAATTGGCCATTTGGACATTCTCTTATGAGAAGGAGGTCAAGTCATTTTTACAGTTTTCTATTGATTTGTCTGATTTTCAAGAGATTATTGATTTATAGTTTTTCTATATAATATGGATACAAATTCTTAGTCATATATATACAAATATATATAATATTTTCATGTCTATGGTTTCTTTTGTCAATGTCTTGATGAATGCATTTTTTTTTTTATTTTACTATAATTCCATTTCAATTTTAAAAAATTATGGTCAGTGCTTTTTGTTTTCTGCCTAACGAAACTTTGTCTATGCCAAGGTTATAATGATGGTCTTCTATAAGCTTTGTTTTCTCTTTCATATATACATCCTTAGTTCACCTAGAACAGATTTCTATTTAGTGTGAGGTAGTGGTCAAGATGCATCTTTTTTCCCGCACAGATATCCAATTGATGCAGCACTATTTAATGAGATCATCGCTTTCCCACTACACTGTACTGTCACCCTTACTGTATTTCAGGTGACTGAATATATGTGGGTCTGTTTCTAGCATTGTATTGTGTCTCATTCAACAGTTTGTCTATCATAGTCCCTATATACCAATGTCTTGACTAATACAGCTTTATAATAGTCAGCGAACATCTTGCAAATTTGTTCTGCTTCTTCAAAATTGCCGTGGCTAGTTTCCATAGAAATTGCCTTGTATTTCCATATAATTTTTAAAATCAGGTTATCAGTTTTCTCAAAAAAAATCTGTAGAAATTTTGATTAGGAAAACATAGTCTATAGATAAGTTTAAGGAAAATTGATATCTTTATCTCATTTGGTTTTCACTAAAATTTTCTAAGATAGTAATTATTCTCTAGATTTTATCAATGAGATAAATGACAAAAAGATCAGTTAAGAAAGTTGTCATGTACAATTCAGATAGTTTATACTTGACCCTATCTAGAGTGGCCAGAACAGAATATAGTTAAAATTAATAACAGTATTTTGTTTTCATAATATTTAATTTTAGAATTACTTTCTATTTATGACTTATGATACAGGTTTTCAAATAATAGTAACAGCAAATTTACATTTGAAATTTAAAATAAGGCTTTTTAATGAAAACTTTAAACAAATAGTAGAGGTGCTAGTCAGATGGTAGAAATTGAGAAAATGTATATGTAAAAGGTTGACTGAGAAAACTCTGACTAATTAAAAGTGCTTGCTTGGTGATTACTAAATTAATGTTAAGCTGGCTTGAGACAATAACTAGCTAAAGATGTCTAGTTTATGTCATTAACATTGACATTGATGTATTTTCCTTGATTTTATTCCTGCTAGCTGAATGATATGTCAAAATATTTAGGAAATAAGAAGGGAATTAAGACATAGCCCTGTTCCAAACTGTTTAGAATGGATATCTCATCTATCAAAAAGCTATTTTCAAGAACTCTCTTTCTGGTAATAATACTAACTTTTGAAAAGAAAAGTTAACCTGGGACTTAAAATAAAATTATTTTGCTTGGGAAACAGAGACATTCAGTTATGAGGGAACTGAGCATATAATCCTGAAGTTCTCCCCAAGGTATAAAATTCTATTATTCTGTGAAATCAAAGACTGGAAACGATTATTAAATATTGCAAAAAAAAAATTACCTTATACTATGTTCTTGGTGAAAATGAAACAAAGGTCATTCCATGGTAGCTATGACTTTATCATGAACAGTCAATAAATAAATGCCTACTGAGCTATAAGCACAGTGCTAGGTACACCACTGAACCAAACACACACAGCTTCTGCTTATATAAAGCTTACAGTCTAAAAAATTCATCTCCATGGAGTATTACAGTGAAAAGCAAGTCCTAAAATTTATTAAGACATTGAAAAAATGACTTAACCCCATCAAGCCTCATGTCCATTTTTTAAAATGGGGCAATATATAAAGCTAACTCTTTTTGATTTTGCTAGAATCAAACATAGGTTGTATTGGGATTTGACATCCAATTTTATAGTGAAGTTAAGTAGAGTAATAAGTTTATAATTTGAGTATATAAAGGGTCACTCTTTTTTGAAGATTGAGTAAACTTTATATCTGTCTGAATGGAACTATGCTCAATGTATTAATTATGATATATTAATTAAGATAAATAGTAGGACAAGTATACCACTAAGGATAAATTTCTAAGTATTCCTAACATAATAAGTCTAATAGTGGGTATTTTAAATATTTAGGTAACTGATATTATCTTCAAAAATTGAGTTACTTGACTTCCGCGGCGTAGGTAAACGTGGTATCGCCTCCTCCCACAACCACATCAAAATTACAACTAACCTACAACACAACCATCATTCAGAACTGCCTGACATTGAGCTGAATGGAAGTCCTACAACTACAAAATTAAAGAAGCAGAAGCAGCCACATTGAGACTGGTAGGAGGGGCGAAGGGGCGGAGGCACGTATGGGCTGGTCCCACACCACCTGTGGTGGATAAAAATCAGGAGGACACCTTGGCTGGGAAGGTTCTCCCTGAGGAGTGAGGGGTCCGTGTCCCACACCAGGCACCCAGCTCAAGGTTCCAGTGCCAGGAAGAGAAGTCCCCATAACTTCTGGTTGTGAAACCAGCAGGAACTGAGGCTGCAGCTGCTGGAGCCCCAGGCAGCTCCTCTTAAAGGGCCTGCACATGGACTTACTCGAACTTGCTCCCTCTAAGCTCAGAGGGGAGGCAGCTTTAGGGGCGCCAGAGACATACAGGGAAGAACTGAGCTGTTTGGCCTCGGGAGGAGGGCTGGAGAGCACGTCCTAGACAGACGTGCTGGCGGAGGCCGTCGTTCCTTTGGTGAGACCTTCCCTGGGATGGCAGACAGCCACCATATCTGGGACTCCAGCAACCTGGCTCACACTGTTTTCCCCGCCTTCATGATTCCCTGAGGCCCCACCCCACCCAACTTTCAGGCCCACCCAAGCTGTTTCCAAAAGCTTTACCATAAGATTGGCCTGTCTTGGATCCTGCTTCAGAGTTTCCTAAAATCTCTCTAACAAGCAGCATCTGGTCTCAGCAAGCCCCATACTTCTTGTTAAGTGGCCCCAGGCCTGGCACTAGAAGCAGCCAGCCTTGGTTCACAACTTGGCTTTTCCTGGGTACCTCCAAGCCTAGCACAAGAAGCAGCCATCAGCAGATCACTTTGTAGCTTAAGCCTGGTGGCCCCGGATAGAACACAGGCAGTGGCTGACCTTGCCCCAGAGCCAGCACACCCAGTGGACAGCTTCAGACCACATCGAAACACCACCAACCAATCACCTCCACAAGTGACACACTCAGTGAGTGGACTCAGTGGGTACCAGAGCCCTGATGAAGTAAGTCTTGATCTGTGTGGTGGGCCCCTACACAGCTGCTCCTCCAAGGTAGTCAGAGGCCAGTGGTCAGTGGGCACAGCCAGCCCTTGCAGCTGATCAGCCTGAGTAAATCCCTCTCATTGACATGCCAACAGCAATCAAGACTCAATTACAACAGAAGGGTATATAGTCCACACTAGGGGTGCACCTTGAGGGCCCAGTTGAGACAGTCAGGGAGGCTGTGCCACTGGATCCTATAGGACACCTACGACAATAGGCCACCCTATGAAGCCTAGGAGACATAGCAACTCTACCTAATACATAGAAACCATCACAGGGAAGCAGCCAAAATGAGGGGATAAAGAAACATGTCCCAAATGAAAGAAAAGAACAAAACTCCAGGAAAAGAATTAAACAAAATGGAGATAAGCAATCAATCAGATGCAGAGTTCAGAAAACAGGTTATAAGGTTGCTCAAGGAACTTGGTGAGACATTCAAAGAACTTACTGAGACCTTCAAGGAACTTAAGGAGAACTCTAAGGAACTTAGTGAGAACATCAACAACATAAAAAAGGACCAGTCAGAAATGAATGATGCACTAACTAAAATAAAGAATAATTTACAGGGAATCAATAGTAGAGTAGGTAAAGCCAAGAAGCAAACCATTGATTTGGAATGTAAGGAAGCGAAAAACACCTAATCAGAACAGCAAAAAGAAAAAAGAATCCAAAAAAATGAGGATCGTGTAAGGAGCCTCTGGGACAACTTCAGGCATGCCAACATTCGCATCATAGGGGTGCCAGAAAGAGAAGAGAGAGAACAAGAAATTGGAAACCTATTTGAAACAATAATGACAGAAAACTTCCCTAATTTGGTGAAGGAAACAGACATACAAGTCCAGGAAGCACAGAGAGTCCCAAACAAGATGAACCCAAAGAGGACCACACCAAGACACATCATCAGCAAAAGGTTCAAAACAAAGAGAGAATCTTAAAAGCAGCAAGAGAAAAGTAGTCTGTAACCTACAAAGGAGCTCCCCTAAGACTGTCAGCTGATTTCTCAAAAGAAACTTCGCAGGCCAGAAAGAAGTGGCAAGAGATATTCAAGGTGATGAAAAGCAACAACTTACAACCAAGACTACTCTATCCTGCAAAGCTATCATTTAGAATCGATGGACATGTCAAGAGTTTCCAGACAAGAAAAAGCTACAGGAGTTCATCACCACCAAACCAGTATTATATGAAATGCTGAAGGGTCTTCTTGAAGGAGAAGAAGAACAAAAATATGAACAATAAAGTGGCAATTAATACATATCTATCAACAATTGAATCTACAAACAAAATGAGCAAGCAGAACAGAAACAGACTCATAGATACTGAGAACTTTTTGTTGCTTGCCAGATGGGTGGGGGCTGGGAGGATGGGTGAAAAAGATGAAGGAATTAAGAAGTACAAATTGGTTGTTAGACTGATGAATCTCAAAGGGAAGGGGGAAGGGAAGGCAGGATGAGATAAACCAAAGAACTTCTATGCATATATGCATAAACAATGGACACTGACAATAGTGTGGGGAAGGCTGGAGGGAGGGAGGATTGGGGAGGAGGGGGTTAATGGGGAAACAAAGGGGGAACATCTGTAATACATTCAACAATACAGATGAGTTAAAAAAAACTGAGTTACTTAAAGCTTAATGTGTAAACAGTACCATTATAAATTGAAGAATAAATTGGGATCAATAGATAAATATCCTATGAAGTCATTAAAAAATTGTGTTTTTACAGTTTTTTCACAGAAGTCATTCATGGGTAACCCTATTTCCTAATCTTAAATGTATATTAACCTTTGTATTGGAGACAACATTTCTTTTGACTTCTAGGGAAGTCATTGATTAAATAATAAAATATTAATTCTAATTTTATGTGAGATTATTTCTTAGATATAATTTCACAAATTTACTAGTATTTTTTCTTTTTTTCCCATTGCTTCTTTGAACACTTGGTTGACTCTATTGGGCTATTCTGGAGGTTGTATACAAGGTGAGTATGCAAAACAGCTTATTCTTGTATTATTATCTATTAATTATTGTATTATTTTCCATACAAAAAACTGTAAACCTACTTTTGCCCCATCCTGTATATTGATTGATATGTATTTAGAAGGAAAATCTCTCTCAGAAGAATCATAAGCAGAATATTGGACACTTTTTACCTTCCTAAGTTCACTCATGAAATTCTAAAGGGCCTCATTTTACTTACTGAGCTGGTGCAATATTGAATATGAGAGAAGTTTTAAGGGAAAAATGACAATTCTCACCTGAACCCAAGATTACTTCCTTAGAGAGGGAGAAAAAAAAAGTGCTGATCATTAAATAATCAAGTGTATTTCTCCCTTAATCAGACATGTAAGTAAAATTCTTCTTGTTCTTAACCAGAGCTTATTTAGAACTTGAAGATTATAATCACACAAAATTGTAATCAAGAATTTCTGTCTTTTAGTAATGTACTTACCCCTGTTATGATCGCTAATAGGAAGCAGTTTTTCCAAATGATATTTTCAATGTAAGAATCATTTTCAGAATTACTGCCAGTTCTGTCATGCTGGTCACCCACCTAATACTGTGATGTCAACTAGCAGACTATATATATTTGGTTCAGAAAACACCACACACATTAGCAGCAGGGATGGCATGTGTTAAAATATACTAGGCTGGCCTTTTAAGAAGCTTGATATGAGGTCGAACACATTTTTGTTATAAGGATAAACTATCTCAAAAGCTGATATTCAGGAATTACAAGGATAAATGTGGTTGGTTCAGTCTTGTCTCTATCAAAATTACTTTGTTTGAAGGCAGGATAAGAGAGGCTAAAATCTCATTTTCTAAAAGTCAGGTCTCTTGTATTCATAAGTTAATTGAAGCCCAAGATAGACAATCATGGGGAACAGAAATCACCAGGATAAAGGGAATGTTTAATTATTCAACTCTTATTTTGTTTTGGTATTTATTTGTCTTGATTCTGTTTTCAATGCCCATAAGAAAGAGCCTCAGATCACAAAAAGTTGGATCTAATGCTGGTGAAAAGAGAATTAAATCCCAAGATAAGTGCATTGTTTGCAATAGTACATAATCTCAAAATGAGTTTGTCTCCTGATATAGGCAAATGATAATCTAAGGTACCAAAAATCACTGCAAACTAGATTATTTTTCCTGTTAGTTTTGAGAGACAGGAGGCAATGTGAATGTCATGACAGAATATTCTAGGAACCAAGATTTACTTATCTAATTCCAGAAAAGGAATGAGCTACAAATTATTAGATTAGCAAATTATGATCCTAAGAACAAACATAATTGTTTTTCTCCTAGATGTGTTTACTAGTTTGGCAGGGAGGAAATAAATATTCAGACTATTTCAAGAAATATTCTGTACATACTCTTCACTTGATTTTCAATGTAGCCATTTGACCCAGGTAGAAAAATGCTTTCTCGCTGTTCAGTTCATAGCAATGTATTTGTAGAATGGATTTTATAGAGTTTTAAATAAATACTTAACAATCTTAATGCTAATATATACTTAGATAACCTGCTCTTAGTAAATATAGCTAAAGAATTATATTGAAGAATATTTTTACTTTGGTTTTTTAGAACAAGATAAGTATAAATAATCAAGTTCCTTAATTCTCAACGGGAATCTTTCTCAACTAGAAGCTTTTCCTCTAGATAACTTCACTGACGTTTCCTCTGAGACATACAAGGGTTGTATTGACCAGATTTTGTAGGTGAGACCTTTTGAGTTCCTTTCTGTTTCTATCTCTCAAGGATTGGGGAAGCATCTCAGTTTGCCCTACAATTAAACTCCTTAACAATCACAGTTTGAGCTTTTCATTTAACTAATTAGTACTTATTCTTCCAATTGCATTATTGTCACCCATATGGGAGAGGAGCAGCAGATTGCATGTCTGTTCCTGTTGATTTTCCTGCTAAACTGTAAAACATGGTGTTTCCTTTCTGGTTTCTTGTCACTATTCTCTACAACCAAGAGAAATTGTGAGGCAAAGAGTAGGAGTAATTCAGTCCCTTACGGAAAAGTCTGATGCACCTGCCTTGACACGTTTGAACATGTAGGGCTCACCTATACAAAACAAAGTGTGTTCATTAAAAATTCTCATGACAATAAAAGTGAGCAGGCAAATTGTTGTCTGGAAGTCACTGATGGCCAATGCCCTATGTATATACATCCCTAGATACGTGTATATAAATGTGAATTACAGCAATGGCCAAGTTGTTTTGAAATAGTAAAACTGTTTTAGGTGATTGTTGTTGTTGTTATTTATTGTTGATAACAAATAAATTCTGATCTCAGCTACATAGGGGCAGTTATTTATCTATCAATTTCCAGGCAGACAGGCTCACACAGAAGGGATTTTTGAAGCAAATCCAATAAAAAGACTGTCTACAAAGGAGTGAGCAGAAGATAAGGAAGCTAGCAAAAGATGTAGAAGCACTCACATACTACTGGAAAGTGAAAGGTATTCCCACCTCTAAGCCCGAAGGAGCAAGGAGAGGAGATAGTGCTGCCTGCACAGATGAGAAGAAAGGGAAGTAGGAAAGATGAGAGCAGAAATACCTTTGCGTCCCTACTTCTACCCTTAATCTTCATTCATCGTCTTGTACAGAGGTTGGATGGGCAAGGAGGAGGGGCTTGGGGTACAAAGTGAGAAGAAATAAACTTGCTAAATGAAAATACCACAAATGGAGTATAACCTGAGACAGTTGTAAAATTCGATTTTACCTTGTTGGCCTTCTGTTGTTATTGTTCAGTCTAGTTCTATGACCCATGGTTGGAGATGAAGGTGATGTAAATTTTAAGCAACTATGACATTGTAAGCACTGAATACGTTTCTGTTGAATAAATAAATGGGAAATTTGAATCATCTATTAGGAATTTTTCAAATTTAAGATTAATAAATGCCTTGATTCTAATTTGATGATATAATAATTTTTATATTTCCAAAACTATTCTTCATAAAAATCATTCTTTTTCTTCCCACTGTTTGATTCTAATTCTGGAATTTAGCAATCCATATCTCTAAGCTCATTGAGTTATGTGAGCCTCAAATTTCCCACTATCGACCCAGAATGCATAATTCAGATCAACCAGGTGCTCCTTAAAAGAGGATGGAGAGCCCAGCTGGTGTGGCTCAGGGGACTGAGTGTCCTCCCATGCACTGAGAGGTCCCGGTTTGATTCCCAGTCAGGGCACAAGCCTGGGTTGTGTGCAGGAGGCAGCCAATCGATGTTTCTCTCTCACATCGATGTTTCTATCTTTCTCTCTAAAAAATTAATAAAAACATATATTTTTTAAAAGAGGCTGGAGGAATCCAGTCCCTTGTCCTTGCGCCCCAAAGCAGAGGAATGAAATAGTATTAATAGAGTTGCACTATACCTAAATCAAGCGTTATATATTATATATTTTTTCTCTGTTTTATTCCAATAAGGGAATACTTCAAATTAGAAATTGGCCTTGTGTCAAGGTAGAGACAGTCATTTTCTGTGCTGGAAATACAGTTAAATATAAAAGCGAGAGAGATTTCAGTGCAGTGAGAATGAAAGCAGCCTTTTGATAGATTATGAGCTTCTCCTGTAAATATCAGCATCTTAGAATATAGTATGTTGATCATGATAACAGTCATATCCATTTAGTGAGTGCTTACTGTGTGGCCAGGAAGGACCAGAGGTGCTTTAAGTAAGTTCTTTCTCCCCTACCATTTGAACCCTGCAGGGTTTGACCATTTTTAATGATAGTAACATCAACAAAGATAATAGCCACTATCTAGTAGGTGCCCAGTAAAGCCTCATTTGTATTTTCTAACTCAATTATCCAAACAATATTATGAAGTTGGAATTAGTATAACATTTCACAGCTCAGATAACCTTGCCCAGGGCCACACAGTAAGAGCAGTAAAGCACATACTCAGTAAGGAGCAGAGTATAGTTGGAGCCCAGGTTGTCTGATACCAAAACTGTTGCTCTTCACCATACACTGACAACCCTCTTTTGATTCCTATTTGATTTAATACAGTTTGGGCTGAAATTAGCAAAGTTCATGTCTCCCATTTGCCTCTGCAGGGTGCTCCAGAGATACCTCTAAGAGCGGAAAGAAAAGATTCAGATAAGTGTATCGAGAGTAACTGGGATGAGAGAAGAGAGATCAAGAAAATGTAAAATGAGAAAGTTAATTTGTGAACCAAAAAAATGCCCCAGTTGAATAAAGCAGAGTGTATTGTCATTCTACTCTATGTTCTCCTTCCACTCAAGCATATTTTCAAAACGGAGCTAGAGACATTCAACCTGACCCATTGCTACCTTTAAATAGAGTCAACTCTGCCAAGCAGCTTCTGAGCAGCAGCCCCCAAATAAAAGCATTGGTGACAATACCACATATCAGTCCAGGTAATTCTTGCTTGCTTTGACTGCTGCTTCTTTCTTCAGGGTGACACTGGACTCTAGTTTTCCCATATTAGTTTTTAGTCTCTAATCTGATGGCACATTTGGCCTTCCTTCTCTAGCTTAGTAGAATGAATCTCCCTCTTAGACTCTACCTCATCTTCTCAGGTCATCATTGATAGCAACTTTGAAGGAATGCACTCCTTCTCAGATGCTTCCAACCAAGCCAACCCCCAGCACAACCACTCAGAAGGACAAAGTTAAGCCTAACTTTTTAAAAAGTAAAAGTAAAAAACCTTTACAGAATTTGACATATTTAAGTATGGCAATGTCCACCTATTCTCTTCAAACAAGCTTTAATATGTGTTCCTGTGTATTCAGTTCTATAATGAGTACTTCGATCCCTAAGTTTCGATCTAGGGTTCTGTTTTCAGATATATAAGAGAATAAGACTTTTTGTAGAATGCTTTATAGTAAAGAAGTTTTCTTGGATGCTTAAAAATTTTCAATGATGCTTAAAAATCACTTTTGAATATAGGCAAAGAGAAGAAGGGTCTCAAAAAAAGATCTAATCTGCATACTCACTTCAGGAATTCTAGAATGTTAGAGCAAGTAAGAAAAAAGAAGACATGGGAGTTGCAATGAAGAGAGAAGCATAGCACAGTGGTTAAACACATGAGCTGTAGAGTCCAACCTCCTCGGCTCAGATCCCACCTGTAACCCCTACTAGTCATATGACTTTAGACAAATTTCTCAGCTTTTCTTTCCTTCCATTTTATCTGTAAAATGTCAATTAGTATCATTATAGCACCTAGCATATGGGGTTTTATGAGAGTTGAATGATAGGACATTAAAGCATGGGAAGCTCTTAACACAGTACCTGGCATAGACAGTGCTTGACAAATGGACTTATCCTTGTAACCAGCAACTAGCTATGTGACTATTGCAAGTCACAGGCCTCAGCAGCTCACCGTCTTCCTCCCTAAACAGCATCCGTCTTTGATTTAGAAGTCCCTGCTGTCTCTGGTAAAATATTCTCTCACTAGAAATAGGCTCCTTTGACCAAATGGAGATCAGTTAAATTCTGACTGGTGGCATCGCGCACATTTCTACATTTCTAAGCTCTAGTGTAAATCTCTTCACTCTTATTATTCCCCGTGCATGATTCGAAATGTACTCCCATGTGTCTGGTAGCTGCAGTAACTCCTGAGAAACCTCATTCTGTCACTAGAGATACAGCCTTTGAGGATTTGTCTGCACTGTGGGGAAGCATTGCACCCTCCACTTTAATCTCTCAGACGAGTGGGTGTCTTCTAAAGAGAGGTCGTTCTAAAGCTTGCACAGGTAACTGTTTCCCTCTCTTCTCCTGTACCCTCTTTATGGGCTCTCTCCCCCTTTAGGATTAGAGACAAGAGTCATCCAGAGGATTCATTCAAAATCCATGCCCTTTCCTCCTCCTTGTGACAGGACAATATAATATTTGAGTTCCACATGGGAGGCAGACAGATGTAATATCCCTACTCCACCACTTACTCGCTGTGTAATGCAAGGCATTTGTCTTGATATCTTTGAGCCTCAGTAAATAAGGGATATTACGAGGGTGAATTAAACGAGACGATGCACCTAATTGCCTATAGTAACCTTTCAAAAGTGGTATCAATTATTGCTGTACTTCACTCTGTTTTTCCACATTTCCTCTCTGCAACTATGTCAACATCTTTATACCTCGTTTATTTATCAGTCTATTCTCCTTTCCCTCCCCTCCCCCGAAAAGCACATCCTCTGAGTGATCTGCTCTGAATCCTTCCTCACCACCTGACATGCTCAGATTTTGTACCCTGCTTTTCTCATTACAACACTTCTGCTTTGGTAATTTTCCAAGTTTCTTTCAAAACACTTATTCCAATTCCTCTGCTTGATTATCTGCAGCTCCACACAATTTAAAGCAATTACCGTTCCATTTTTCCTAATGCACGAAGGTACAGCTTCAGTGGTGCTCTCACTTGCCGCAAAGGCCACTTCTCTGAAACACTAGAGCGCTGTGGAGGAGAGCTCCTGGGGCCGCTGGCGAAACTGATACCGGGGCGGATCGAAAACCCACGGGCTTCCTCAGATGGATGCTCCAGGCACAACCACTGTCCCCCTCACTCCAAAGATGAGGGTTCAGCTGAACGGAGCCCCTGGCACCAGAGCAGAGGGAGAGAATCTAGATGGAGCACCGCAATCAGGTGAGGTGGCAAGCACAGAAGAGAATCATGCTTAGGGATATGGGTTTTAAAATCAAGACGGATATCAGGCCAGATCCTAGCAACACTGCTTTCTACCAGTGTGGCCTGGACCAAATTATTTTAACTTTTCTGACTTTTGTTTTATCGATTTAAAAACAAGAGGATTAATCAAAGAGTGCCTACTTTTTAAAGAGGCTCTAAATATTAAATGGCATAACGCACCTGAAAGGGCTTAATAAATTTCCTGGCATGTTATTATCATCCTAATTATAATCAATATGATATATAGCTGAAAATGTATGCATATACATATGTGAAGATGATATGTCTACATATATGTACACATACATCTTCAGCTGAATATTGTATTTATAATTATAATAGTAATAAAATATGCCAGACAATATATATGTATAATATTCATTCATCTCCTTCTCCTCTGTCTTGATGTTTCCTTAAGCTACTGTGACGCTCTCCCTGGAATAATACAACAGCTTTTAACTAGTCGTCCTGTTCTGCTCCTGCATCTTTCTACTCTATTATCCAAAGATCTGTTAAAGTGCTTTTAAAACATGTAAACTAGATCATGTCACTCTTCTATTCAAAATGCCTTCATTGCATTTAGGAAAACTCTACTCTTTGACATGTCCTCTTCATGTCATACCTCTTCTCCCCACCCCTCAGCTACATTTCAGTCCCACTAGTCTTGTAATTTCAGGTGCACGTATTTCTTCCCTACCCGAGGGCCTTTGCACATGCTATTTCTCCACCTGGAGTGCTCTTCAGCAAACCATTTGCCTGTCATCACAGCCCATTTCTTCAGGTCTCAGCAACGTTTCCTCAGAGAGGTCCTTCTTCAGTCCCCCAGCCTTCAATCCCCTTTTGGATTCCCCCGTAGCACTGTGAATTTTCCTTTAGAAAGCTTATCCTCATTTGCATGTCTCTGTTTATGTTTCTGATTCTCAGTTCAATATCTGCCTCATTACCAGTCTATAAGCACAGTGAACACAGGACTCATACCTAGTTTGTTTATTTCTTTACACCAGGCCTCTAACCCAGAGTCAGTTACATGGTAGATGCTTCAAGAATATTTGGAGAATCAGTGTTGAGTGAATATGACAAATACAGGCAGGAAGCTCTTTCAGCTCTTGCCTTACCATACTTATCACCATCAGCACCATCAGCAGGATCTTCACAGTAGCAGTAGCTGTGATGGGAATGGTTGCTGTGTGCCAGCCCCGTGCTATACTTTTTCTCTGTATGTTCCATTTAATCTTCACTGTCATCCCACCATACTTTACAGATAAGGAAAAAGCATATGCAAAGTTATGTAGCTGTGGTGGAGTTCAGAACTGAACCAATACTTAGTTGACTTCAGACCTATGACCTTACCGCAAGGAAAGAGAATTCTACAAGTTACAGCTTCTCCAGAGGAATGCATTCATGCTTTTCTTGTTCTTAGAAAAGCCTCATTTTTCAGTATCTCCATCAAAAGATACATTCCAGTGCTTAAAATTTCCAAACGACCAAGAAATCAGGCTTGAATCAAAACTGTCTTCTTTTAATGCTAACTGGAAATGAATAATACATTGCTTGTGTCCTAAGTTCAGTAAATCTTTCCGTGCAGTTTCTATTTTTTCAGTGTGTCACTAAGGTAAGAGACAGAGAATTAGAAAGTGATGTTGCTCAGACATCAGGGAACTACTGCACTGATCCTGGAAGGGGCATTTCTCCTGCCGCTCTGTGTCGGTACCTCATCATTAACAGTGACCTTTCTAACTAGTAAATAAAGACAAAGTCCATCTTAGTTTATAAAGAAAACAACAACATTGTAATGTAATGGAATTTTATTAATGGCTTCCTACAGCAGAGGTATTATATCACCTTAAATGGTCATAGGTAATGTGTTTTAGTTATTTAATCATCACAGAATTGAATTAGAGACCATTCATTTCAATAGACTTTTTATTTTACTTTCCTTTAAAAATAATTTAAAAAAAAAAGACATTTACCAAAATTGTCAAGCATAAATGTCTTCACAGAGAGATACAGATTCTTAAAAATAACTCCAGAAATTGTATGGGTAATACTCAGACCACAAAGAAAATCTACCTTTTTCTGATTGGTCTTTTAAAATCTAATATTAGTTAGCCAAGGGTAACAGATAGCCATCTGTATGCAGTATTTTTTTTGTTGTTGTTGTTGTTAATCCTCACCCAAGGATATATTTTCCATTGATTTTTTTTTTTAGAGAGAGTGAAAGGGAAGGAGGGAAGGAGAGAGAGAGAGAGAGAGAGAGATCAACATTAATGTGAGAGAAACACATCAATGTGTGAGAAACACATAGTTTGGTTGCTTCACACACAAGCCCCTAACTGGGACCCAGGGATCAAACCTGCATCCCAGGTACGTGCCCTTGACTGGGAATTAAACCCATGAGCCTTTGGTGCATGAGACAATTCTCTAACAAACTGAGCAACACCAGCCAGGGCTGTATGTAATGTTAAACTAACCTGAGTAACAGAGTCACCAAGACTCAGAATTTTTCTTTGACTTCCATGTGAGTGTCTGGGAGCATTATAAATAACTTCCTGGTTTTATGCTTGTGATATGTATACACTTTTTACAGCTCAACTTGACCATTTACCTCTAACCAACAAAACAGTTCATTATTTTGACATGACTATTGTGAACTATTTAATTAGTTTGGAGTACAAATATGATCACTATATTATTCGGCTAAGGCTGCCGTAGCAAAATATTATTGACTGGGTGGTGTAAACAACAGAAACTTATTTTCTCACAATTCTGAAGGCTGGAAGTCCAAGATCAAGATTCTGGCCAATTTGATTTCTGGTGAGAGCTCCCTTCCTAACTTGACACCTTCTCACTGTATTTTTACATTGTAGAGAGAGAGAGAGATTAAGAAGGAGATTTTTCTGGTGTCTCTTCTTATAAGTACACTAATACCATCAGATCAGGGTCCAACCCTTATAGCCTCATTACCTCATTAAACCTTAATTACCTCCAAAAAGTTATATCTCCAAATACAGCCACTGGAAGTTAGGGCTACAACATATGAAAGTTGTGTGTGTGTGGGGGGGGGGATTGGGGGGGTGGGCAGGATACAAACACTCAGTATATAACAGTTACAGTTATTTTATTTTTAAATGAATAAGTCTAGTCTCCATATAAATAAGCAGGAAGCTAAGAATCTTCTCCTTCAGCCACACTGTGTCCCTAATTTAAGAACTTTTGTGCCTTAATTGTTTCAAACATAGGTATAATAAATGTAAGAATCAGCCCGGCCGGTGTGGCTCAGTGGTTGAGCATCGACCCATGCACCAAGGGGTCGCTGGTTTGATTCCCGGTCAGGGCACATGCCCAGGTTGTCGGCTCGATCCCCAGTGGGGGGCATGCAGGAAGAGGCCAGTCGATGTTCACTCTCATCGATGTTTCTCTCTCTCTCCCTCTCCCTTTCTCTCTCTCTAAAAATCAATAAAAGAAGTCAAAAAGAAAATGTAAGAATCAGATTGTTGTGCCGGTAGAACCCAGCTTTCTGCCTGTATCACTTTGTCTTGACTGCAGTGATGGCGCTGAGCACTGGTTCCACAGACTCCTGTGCCTCTGTGATTTCCTAATGGGTCCCAGTTTTGAGCAGATCACAGAGGTTCCAAGATGAAAGTTCAACCACTAGAACACTGAACTGAACACCGCTTTGCCATAAACACCTACGTGTAGACATTGAGCCTGAGTCACCAGTTCAGACTTCTCCTTCCCTCATGAGTTTTCTTTCAGGGCCTTGATTTCCTTTCCAGCCATAAAACTTTAGTGAGACCATCTCCATCCATCAGACCAGTGCTTGAACTTTGAAAGAAAAGTCTTCTTTGTTCTTATGAATGTTTATTTAGCTCTTCCCCAGCAACCAGAGCTGCATTCAGGGCTATTTTTCAGGGGAACATCCTTTCTGAAGCCCACAGACATCTTATAATAACATTGCTCTAGGACAGGGGATGCCTGGGACCCTTATTTTTGCAAATCTGGAAAAGTCCATTAGAATGACTCTTCCGTGTTTATTCTTCACTCACCACCTTTATTTATATCTTCATTTACCAAGCCTCTAAATAATCAAGAGAATCTTCTGTAGGACCCCACCAACTTAGAAAGCGAAAGAGTTGGAAATTATACATATTTAACATTTATTTTCTTCAATCACTTGATATTTTCTGTAATGTTTGAGGAAACAGAAATAATGGGAGAATGGCAATGGCCCATAAAGCAAACAGAAACAAGACACAGAGTTAGTAAAACCTGGACATGCAGATGATGACATTGGGATGCTGACCGCTGGAAATTTTTTCAGATGACGGTGAGCCCAGGGAATGTCTTCAGATAATGTGAAGGGCTTGGATATATGGGCACACTTCATATAAACTTGTGTGCATGGCTGTGCATACACAGGTTTATAAATGAATCAAAGGGGCACTTCATAAAGCAGCATATCAAGAAAGGATGTGCCTAGGATGCGGATATGGGCTTTTTGCTAGAAAGATACTAAAATTGGAATTAAATGTGTCTTCTGGTCTCTGGGGGGCGGGGAGACCAGTTTTCAGAACAGGCAAGAGGTTCTATGTAATGATATTAGAAGCATGGATTCTTATACTTATTCACAAAGATGTGATTAAGGTCTTGTCTTACATTTCTATAATACAATACTCAAAGAGCTTAGGGCTACTCTGTGATGGGCCCCAGCAATATTACTTTGTATTCACTCAATGATCCAGTTTTAAACTTGTACTCAAGCATTCCTATCCATGTTTCCCTTAGCTAAGGAGACTTTAAAATATTTTGAAGACACTAGCCTCATGTGGTTGGTGATGATAATAGAACTGATCCCTCCTAGGATAAAAATGTAGGTAGGTAGGTAGGTCTGTCAAAAACAGCTGTAAGCCTCTTCAGAGATTGCTCTAGCTAAAGAGAGCTGCTTCACACAAGATCGTATGCTTCTCAGAGGGACCCTCATCTAATGGTTGACAGAGGCAGGGATATGAAGATCCAGCTATTACACTCCAAAGGGACATCTCTGGTGAGCTATTTTAGCTCCCAAGCTTCCCCTGGGTTGGGCTGAAGATGTCATCCAGCCTACCTCACGGTGTGACTTCTCCTTCTGCCCATTCCTGATTCCTCCCACTCCCTCCAAGGAGGCTGATTATGGCAGATGTGGTAGTTGCTTCCAAATATCTATTATGCATTTTGCATTTGATAATATAATTCCAAATTTTAGATGAGACTATTAAAGCTCAGATACAAGAATGTATTTCCTAAATTAATTATTTCCTTGCAAGTTGATATAGCCAAGGAGTTATGTTTTGGTCAAGAAAATGTAAGAAAAGCATTTTTTTTAAATGTTACTTTTCAACTATAGTTGACATTCAATATTATTTTGTATTAGTTTCAGGAGTACAGCATAATGATTAGACAATCATATAGTTTACAAAATGATCCCCCCTATATTTCAATTACCCACCTGGCACCATACAGAGTTATTACAGTATTATTGACTATATTCTTCCCTATGCTGTGCTTTAACATTTTCACGACTCTCATTGTAACTACTAATTTGTACTTCTTAAGCCCTTCACCTTTTTCACTCAGCCCTCCAACACCCCTCCCCTCTGGCAGCCATCAGACTGTTCTCTGCAACTAGGAGTATGTTTCTATTTTTTGTTAATTTTGTCATTTATATTCCACATATAAGTGAAATTATATGGTATTTTTCTTTCTCTGTCTGACTTATTTCACTTGGTATATTACCTACTAAATCTATCAATGCTGTCACAAATGGTAAGATTTTATTCTTTTTCATGGCTGAGTAATATTCCATTGTATACTCTCTTAGAGATGAAGTAACATACTAAGTATGGTAGCAGAACAAAATAAGATCTTGGGTACTTGATACACGTAAAGCCACAGCACCAGCTCAGACTATCTACTACTAGGTTTTCCTTACATGAAAAAAATTAACTTCCATTATTTAAGCAACCTTTGGGAAAGGTTTTCATTTTTGTTTTTTACTTACAGCTGAATCTAAACTAAAATAATATACAAGAGATATGGGGTTGGGGAGTATCAACAAAGGGGAGAAGCAAAGGTAATTCTCAAGATGAAAATAAACACTCCAGGAAAAAAAATAAAACCTGTTTATTTGCCCTGGAGAGCAAATTGTTCAGATCAGAGCATGAAAGCTGTTTCTAGGAAAACACCTGGAACTAATAATTCATCTGACATGTTTGAGTGTCAAAAAATTATACTGAGAGGCATTTTAAAGAGCTATTGGAAACTGAAGAAGACTTAGTCAGATCTTCAAAGGCAGCTAAGTGAAAAACAAACAACATTTTAGGAATTTAGTAGCTACCAGGGAAATGACTTGTATAAGAAATTGAAAGCATCATAGTCTTTTACCTGCACAGCATAAACAACACTTATGCAGTTCTAACAGTGAAAACACTGAATATGCTTTAAACTAAAAATTGAAATATAGCAATCCCCCCTTATTCGTGGCTTGGCTTCCTTCAGTTTCAGTTACCAGCAGTCAACTGCTGAAAATATGAAATGGAAAATTCCAGAAATAAACAATTTAAGCTTTAAATTGGGCACCACTCTGAGTATCCTGATAAAATCTCAAGCTGTCCTGCTCCCTCTCACTCAGGACATAAATCATCTCTTTGTCCAAAATATTTTGAGAGAGAGAGACCACATTCACATAACTTTTACAGCATATTGTTATAATTATTCTATTTTATTATTAGTTATTGTGGTTAATCTCTTAGCATGCCTAATTTATAAATTAAGCTTTATCATAGGTATGTATGTGTAGGAAAAAGCATAGTACATATACGGTTCCATGGTTTCAGGCATGCACTGTGGGTCTTGGAATTATCCTCCCACATATAAGGGAGACCTCCAGTATACTGAGATAATGTGATGGTTAAGGGAGAAGAGGAAAATTGTGAATGAAATCCTCATATACCATAATAGAGTATTTTTGTTGATGAAGGAAGAAAATGTAATATATGTTTTTTGTTTGTTTTTTTTTAATTATGAAGACAGATATCTAGAAAACAAGCTAAAAAAGCAGTTATCCTTGGGGAGTAAGAATATTGAGTGACTGTCATATTTATGTCTTTTAACACTATATTCTTTTGAAAATATTTCTTTGCATATAATGCTTTGATAAAACTAAAATTTTATTTAAAAAAAAATCAGGAAACAAAATTGAAAAGGGTTCAGAGGAAGGCCCAAAGAAACATGAGGGATAGATCACAAGAAAGGTGGAAGCAAGTTGAAAGCCTGAGAGTCCTTTAAATATCTCTGCAATGTCATTTCTTATCACATGATATGAATAAAATCTGAGCTATGACAATTATAATTATTGCAGTATACTAGGATTTCCCCAGAGAACTTTAGCTTTCTGCCAATTCACATAAGCTAAATGTCCTGAACTTTCATTCTGAGAATTAATGTTCTTCCCAGAAGGGAAGATCCATGCTGCATTCATTTCTAGAATTTGCCATATTACGCGCTACTTCAAACTTCAAAAGACATTTAAGATCCAGGATTGCCAAGGGGAGGTTTTTTCAATATCTGTTGACTGCCACAAACTCCATATTAAATTGCTCTACAATAATAAAACGAAAAAGCCTTAGCCATTTTTAAGACACCATGAAGACTTTGTGGGGCTTAAAAAAAATTGATTAGGTTCTACTTTTGAGGGCTACCTTTTCCTCTCTGTGACTGTACGTAATGTCTTTTAAAATATTGGTCCCAGAATTATTCCTTAATAACTATCATCAGGAATCCCTGTTTTATTTTACTTATAGAATCTCTGCTTGATGGACGAAATAACATTTTTAATGATTTTTATGTAAAATATTTCCTGGCTTTGTTTTCCTGTGAAATTTTCCTATTTCTTTTTTTCCCCTTTGTTTATCCATCACCCATCTCAACTGTCACTATTATTATGAGTCTTACAAATGTTTAAACAGGGCATGTGTACTTTAGTGGGGCTAACCAAAACTTTATCCAAGTTTGCTTATTAAATCAATAAAAGCTGTGCCAAATACTCAACTATTTCAAACTTTAAAAAAGATATATGCCCTGGCCGGTTGCTCAGTGGTTAGAGCAATGGCCTGTGGACCAATGAGTTGCAGGTTTAATTCCGGTCAAAGGCACGTACCTTGGTTGCGATTCATGCCTGGCCCTGGTCAATGTGTCTCTCTCACATCGATGTTTCTCTTTCTCTCCTTTTCTCTCCCTCTCACTCCCTTCCACTCTACCTGAAGATAAAATGGAAAAATATCCACAGGTGAGGATAAAAAACAAACAAACAAACAAACCAAAAAAACCTTTAAAAAAATAAAAAGATGTATATGTGATCAATATTCTCCTTTATTCAACTTTTCTCCTTCACTAATTGAAACAATTTAGATTCAGTTGTTTCAAAACTTTTAAATCAAAATTCTTTTAACCTTGCTTTTTATATGTGAAAAATGTTATTAAACACAGTCTTACCTGACTTCCCAACTGCTTTAGTACGTGTTGATTAGAGGTTCCATGGATGGCAATGTTCTGGCTAATATTTGCTATGTAAAAAATTACTCTAAAACATGAACTGATAAAAACAACTACTTAAATTTGCTCACAATTTTTGGTCAAAATTCAGAAAGGGCTCAGCTGGGCATTTCTTGCTTGGGGCCTCTCATGCAGTTGTAATCAAATAATGTCTGGGCTGCATTTATACAAAGGCTCAGTGGGCCTGCCTGTCCCAAATGGCTCACTCACAGGAAGACTGTTGATGGAAGCTGTTTGCTGGGAGGTTGGCTGCGACGTACATTGAGTACATCTACATTCGTTCCAGGGTAGTCAGCCCACTTATCAGGAGGCTCAGGGCTCCACGTGTCCATAAACAAGAAGGAAGCTGAGTAACAGTTTTGGCATCGCTTTCAGAGTCACTCGGTGTCATTTCTGCTGCATTTTATTGGTTAGAAAAAAGACACAGTCCCACTCAGATTCAAGGAGAGAGGATAAAACCCTACCCCTTCGTCAAGTTAAAAAACTTGTGGTCATTTGTCTTCATCTCAAGAAGTACAAATGTTGAGGTAATGTTGTAATAGCCCAAGCTCATATGGTCATTTTTGTGATATTTTTGAGACTTCATAATAAATAACCTTTTGAACCTCTGTGTTTTTAAAGAGTTTACTGAAATTAGCCCCACTCTGCTACATGTTTGAAGTTGTTTTCTACCCCAGAGTGTTTTTTTTCTCTTTGACAAATCTACCATATTAAGCTTTTAAAAAATATGATGAGTTTGCCAAGTAGATGTTACAATGGAGTTTCTAACCATCTCCCATCACATAATTAAAATATTTCCCCCATATTGTTATGTTTCTCTCCTCAATATTTCCTTCCTCTTATTCCCCTTCTCCACTCCCCACCCTTCCTTCCTTCTTATTCAATACCCTTTCTTTGAGCTTTTGATTTCACACTCTGCTAGGCACTGGGGATGAGATGAATAAACTACATTCCCTGCTGTACAGGAGCTAGCATTTTGGTGGGGGAGACAGGAACAGAAACGGACAAATATGTGGTGAATGTGATTGCAGAGATATGTGCAGAGGATTGTGGGAGCACTGAAGCAAGATTAAAGCTCCCCCACATCTAAGTTATTCAAGAGAGAGCTGTAAAAATTCATACTCGCTTTATTTTGTAAGAGTGAGAAAGAAGAGATTCCAGGTCTGAGATTCATGACTATGACACCCACACATTTCTGGATCATGCATCTCCAAATATAAATCATTTTATCTCCTAAAAATAAGACTTTAAAAAATAATCTTATCCCCATTTATACAAACATCTAAAAATATACATTAATTAGAAATCAACTCATCCTACCCCCAGTAATCAAACCATTGAAAGTCAGCTTCTTTGGAGGTAGCAGAGATAGTAGGAAAACCCCTTGAGATGGTCAGAAGTGCTAACCCCCTCCAGTGACTAGGTTCTCTCAGCTCAATTAAAAGAGCAATAGCAAGCATATCTGGTCATAAAATGTAAAATATTTATGAGGATAAAAGACCTGTGACAGCGTCTTTCACTATTAATTTACAGCTGGATGGAAGAATTACTTTGGAGTCTTTTACTTTGTTAATTTCTATGACAAATGTACCAACTATTTCCCTTTGGGTTTAGCTTGAGAATCCAATGACTGCTTGAATTTCTGATGATTTTAAAGTAGTTTCTTCCCTTCATTCCCTCAAGAGAACTTGGATCTTCAACGTTGTTGAGAGAAGACAGAGGAAGAGGAACTTGAAGATCATCAGCACATTGTACTTAGTAGAATGCCAGGTATCTAAAGCGATTCAGTTGAGCAATTGGGTTAAGTTTGGAGATGTTTAGGGACTTTCGTGAGTAGCTGAGTGAGCTCCAAGATATTTAATACACAAGGACAATTGCTTTCGACTAAAACACTGGTTCCTCTCTGATACTTTAGGAAGGAAGAAGAGATAAGGTAAATGTTCCTTTTACAAGCTAGCCTGCACTACGTTGGGACAAACTGGAAAGCAGAGATGTTAATCGTGTGTCCCTCTGTCTTTGAATTCCCAGCATGCAGCATGAGTGCCTGAGCAGAGTGTGCCCTCAACCAATTTCACTAAATGTGTGAAGCAAGAAATGTGATGTGCAGACTGCAACATAATTTAAAATAAAAATTAAAAATCACAACTACAGCTAGACAAAGGGTGGACAAATTAAGTTGCCCTATACTTGAAGTTTGAAATATCATTTTCCTTGGTATTATTTGAAGACAGCATCTGTTCTTATTATCCTAATCATAAGTCTAGAAGAAATGCATGTAATATTATCATTGTTATGACTATAAGAAATATGTACAAAAATAGAAATGAGGACTCTCTTGGGTTGATAGAACTTGGTAATGAGTTACTTAGTCCTCCCTCACAGTGAGAGGGAGATAGGGTAATACTGTTATGATCCACTTAATTATTTCTACAATATTTTTGATAGATGGATGTTACAGCTTAGTAGATGTGACAGTGACATTGATTCTTCACAGTGACAGACTTTCATTACATATTTTACAGTTCATTATAGTGTTTTCTCCCAATATTTAGCCTCCATTTCTATCGCTGCTTAAAGTTGATTGTCTTGATTTTTAAAATAATGGGTTTTATCTTGCAGGCTGAGGCATCCATTATGTTCTAATTCCCATTACAATCAAAGAAAGACAGAATTCTTACCGTGTAAGAGCTCCGGCTCTGTCTCAGAACTAACATTCCACATTGCTATTCGGTTCTCATTTTTGTGAAGCATCCATTCTAGTTAATTTTTGCTACAATCATTGCCAGATAACCAAATTCCATTTTCCTAGGCACCCTGAAATCAAAATGTTAATAAGGACTTAGGGAGTTGGGCTTAGCTTGCTTATACAGTTTACAAAATAAGAATGCTGTTTGTGGAATGGCCATGTTTGTGATATTTCACAATGAACTTGTTCTTCAGTTCTTCTGTTGCTTATTTTCCTTTTCTTATTCTTACTCTGAAACCTATGAACCATAAAAAATGATTAAATTGCCCTTTCTGGAATAATTCCTTCCTTTTTGGTTAAGGGCATTGTGTGTGTATGTGTGTGTGTGTGTGTGCGCGCGCGCGTGTGTGTGTGTTTAGGGTTTAAAAGAAACAAAACAAAGGCATTTATTTGTAGCTTTTTGTTATAGCTATAATTATAGCAAAAGAACTATATAGAGTGATAGATTTTAGGTCTAAGTTCTTCATTTATCAATTTTTATATATATTCACATATGTTTGAATGAGGTTTGAGAGTTGGAGTCCACTTACTGCCTTTTGTCTCCTTATTTATAGATATTGTTTCTACTTTAAAAAAAATATTGATTATTTTTTTTTTAGAGAGAAACATAAAGTTGTTGTTCCATTTATTTATGCATTCATTGGTTGATCCTTGTATGTGCCCTGACCAAGAAATTGAACCCACAACTTTGGTGTATCAGGATGATGCTCTAACCAACTGAGCTACCCAGTCAGGGCCTGTTTCTACTTTATTCATACTGGAGAACTATGTTACAGCGGCTTCAGATTATATAGGGTCCTTAACTAAACATTGATTTTATACCTATGATGAGATAGGCACTATTTTCAAATCTAGGAGTCAGAGATCAATTAAACCTGGTATCTACCTCAAAGAGTCTAATGAGATAGAAAAATGCATGAAAATATGTCACATTTGGGTGCTTTCATAGATATCAGAAACCCAACTCATTGGACAATTTGTTGACCTGAGTTATCAAGAAGGTCAAAGGTGAGAGGAAATTCAGCTCAGTTTAACTCTGACTTTCATTCTGTTTATGATTCTTTAGCTTCTTTCCCTCCTGTGTGTCAGCTTTATTTTCAAGCTAACTTACCTTGTGGTTCTAAGCAGAAACAGGGACTACATGCTCCCTCTCTCCCCAGACATTGACCAAAAGTTTGCACTTTACTTTGACTGGACTATTTTTGAGCCAATTGTGGCTAAAGGAGTGCCACCTTTGAATTGGCTGAGGACTGGTCCCTTCCTTTTCCTTAACCAATCACTGTAGCCCGAGGGAATGTGATTAGACTTATTGATTTGTGCCCTTTAGCAGAGGGTAGGGTCAATTTCCCCCAAACCACAAAGCTACTGCATAATAGAGGAAGATGGTTTCCTAGAGGGAAACCCCGGTATTGTTACAGAGAATGATGGGAAATTGATATTTGTAAGGCAACCAGTGAATATGTGATTGGATCTAGACAGCATCAGTTCTCTGCCCATTCCCACTTTATGTTCAGACTCGGTGTTCTATGATTATGGCAGCTTGATTGCAAAACTGGTCCTAACTGCTCTACATCCATAGCAGTATGACTTTGTAGGTCTTCTCATCTAGAACTAGAGTCAGTTCTCCTATACTTTGAATCTCAGCTAGGCTGGTGATTTATTTTAACCAAATAATGCTGTGGAAATAACCTTGGAGGGGCTTTGAGCTATGTGTGTTTCCTCTCACTCTTCTGGAACCCTGCTGCCCCCTGTGAACTTGCCTGGTCTAGTCAGCTGGAAGATGGGAGACCACCATAAAACAGAGACAAGCCGTCCCAGCTCAGGCCGTCCCAGACCACTCAGTGACACAGCATTGGACCACAGAGACATGACTGAGCCCATCAAGACAAGGAACGTCTGGTGAGGAGGTAAAAGCAAGGATTAGAGGGTTAACCCAATAAACTTAAAACTAGAGGATTTTATTAATTTGTAGTAAGCTCATTTTGCAGCAAAATCAAGTCTGAACTTATGAAAGCCTACTAGCACTCTTTCTTTATCCAAACCAGTGTAACTATCCATACTTTTTGTTGGAAAATATATTAATGTGCTTGACCATAGGGTGCTGCCTCTGATACCACTGGTGGTTTTACAAAATATATTGTTTACGCAAAGTTTTATCTTTTTAAATTACAAAAAGAAAAAGCTCAAATCAAACCAAAACAAACAAACAAAAAAGCAAATAAACCAAAAAGCCACCTGAATCTATCTTGAAAAAATTTTCAGCCATCCTTTCTCTTTTTGCTTCTTCCCATCTGTGATATTTTCATTCATAATAAGAAATACATATTTGGTACAAATCACCTAGTCTGCGATTACTGGAAATAAATATTTCCTACAGTTCTATTCTCTGACTCATACACATTTTTGAATAAAATTGGGATATCTGACTTTTATTGATATCTGAATTCATTCAAGACAAAAATCAGGTAAAGCAGTAAGGGGATACTTTAGGAAAAGCACTTGCTCTCAATTTGGCCACAGTCTTCCCTCACCCCTATTGTCTGTATCCACCCACTTTATTTAAATAACATGTCTGCCTGGTCACTGTAAGCATTATTATTTAAAGGAAACTTTTCAATTTAATATGATATTTTTTGTTCCTAAAATTTTGATAGTAAATGAGGCCTTCGTTACTCTGAATTTTGGTTATTTTTATTTTCTTTCATCACTTAGAAGAGCCAGCTTGGGGAACATAGTAAGTCATATTCCTTGTACTATTACAATTTTATGACTGGGCCTCTGTCCAGACAATTCTAAGAATGTTTTTCTTACCACCTTATAACCTAGCCTCTCCTGATAACTCTAAATCCACTAAGAATATTTATTTACAGTCAGTCAATATTATGCTGAAGAGAGAAAGCTGGAAAGCATCCTCAGTCATCATCATAAGAGACTGATTGTTAAAAGTCCCTACACTGCCTTTGATTCATATGATAAATTTACTTCTCAAATCTATTTTTCCATCGATGAACTCGTTGTAATCATGATTGTGTGTCCCATTTTTAACAAGGTATAACAGAAAAATTCGTGACTTTAATATCATCATTTTACTATTGTCAATCATTTTGTAAGCATAGAATAAGGAACCACTGTTGCCCATGATTTTTACTGTTTCATGCCCGTGTGCAGCTTTAATGTTACAGAAAGAATATATTGGTTTTCAAGTAGCTTAAATTTTATCTGGGAAGAGAGACCACATAGAAAGCAGTATAAAATATACACGAAATACTTCTATTGACGTAAAATGACAGTTTAAAAAAAGTGTATTACACCACTAGAATGCCAATTGGAAGAGTAATATGTTGGGGACGTTGAACAAGAGAGACTCTTGAAAAGGTCTTTGGGTCAGATTTTGAGGAAAGTTTTAGACTTGGACTGATAACAGAGAGATATAAAGTTATTCAGCAAGTGGTATTGTTTGCAGAGCCTTTCAGGAGCTCAGTCAGGCCACATTTATTCTTTTTCTGCAAGATTTTGAAGGATATTTTGTAGTTTGACCCAGAGTTGATATTTTTTAATGCTCAAGAATATGTAGACAGTCAAGTATTCTGCATATAGAAGTAGGGAATGAGAGAGAATAACAAAGATAAATAGTCATGTCTAGTCTCAGTTCAGTCTTGTCATTTTCTTCACTCTATTCAATAGAAACATTGCACTTCCTGCAGCAGATAATAAGACATTTCATACATGGATACTGACCTTAAGGAGCTTACAATTGCCATTAGACATTTAACCTCCTCAGTGAGAAATTAAACAATATGTGCTAGTCACCTATGTTATAGGTGGGGAGCGCTCCTTATCCCCACCAGTTGCTGGGGGATGTGGGTTTCTTGCAATATCATGAGAAAATAAGTTTTCTGAGACTCACATGGGAAGATGAGATATTGTAGAAAGCCTTATTTCTGTGAAATTAAAACCCTGAGTTTCCAAGGTCCCATTTCCCTTTGTCCCACCAGAGAAGAAGTCCCATATTGCTTTCAGCAGACCTGGAATTAAAGCCATTGCCCAGAGTTTCCATTCCATTGGGACACAGCCCAAGACAGCATCAGGCTAGCTTAGTTTGTGTTCCCTGCTGCAGTTCATCAGTCCATTGTGTGTGGAGTCAGCATTGCTGCATGGCTATGGAGGGAACACTGGCAAGAGAGTCATGAGCCAAGAGCCAAGAGTCAAAAGAACAAGAATTCTTTTGTCTGGGATTATGCATCTCCAAATTTTCATGGGCTTGCAGTGGATCTGCCCCTTTAGCCAATGATCTCTGTTCCTAGGTTTGACTGATAGGCACCTTCCCTATGTCACCCTGACTCACTGCACATGCGTCCATCTTCCCCTTTGTCCAGTCCCTTCCCCCAGTGTTCTCCAGGGAATGGACAGGTGATTCCCTGAGGAGTGTAAAGTTGCAGCTTCCTGGTGAAGCTGCCCAAATGACATGCCTATAATGTCTGGCTTCCCCCTTTGCTCCTTTCCTATTATTAATAACTAGCTAATTACAACCATATTACCTAGACATACAAGTCAAGTCACAAGGTAGTAGCTGATAAATATAAAAAATGTCAGTGCTGACAAGTCCTAGCAAAGTTCATCAGAGGCAGAATCTTTGGAGGTTGGCTTGCAGGACGAGGCCTTCATGAAAGAGATGTAACAGCAGTGAAACTACAAAGGTCCTCGAATTCAAGACGACACCCTTCTACAACATCATTAATAAATGGCTCTTCTTTTTTTCCCCCTCTCTAGTAATACAGAATTCACTTTCATGAGACATTCTATTTCAAGTTCTTAGAGAGAGAACTTGGACTTTTTCCTTATGCTCAGCCCCAAATTAGCTTCCTTATTAAATCTGACAGTGCTATCCAGAGCTTCCCCGTATTGGTCATCCTCAGGGGCTCCAGTGTATCACAGATCTGCTGGCTTATTTATTCCCTTGCCCTCCAAGTTGTTCTTCCAGGCCTGAAGTAGCCACAGCATCATGAGAAACCTCCTGTGTTTGTCTCAGTGCAATAAATATTATCACTTCTTAAGTATGCTTTGCTGTGCAAAGGATTGTGAATTATTGCTCTGTTTGGCGTCGTAGTGAAGAGATCTAGGTTCTGGAATCAGACAGACCCAAGTTAGAATCTTGGTTCTGTCCGTTATTAGTTCTTATACTTTGGGAAAGCGATGAAATTTTACACTGTAAAATGGGTACAGTAATACTGGATCCTTTATAGAGTAGGGATAAGAAAGATGATGACAATCAGGACAAATAAAATACTATCATTGTCATTGGTTCTGCTTTTACCCTTTTTAATCATGATATAGAATTTCTCTTCTATTTTACAAACTTCAAATTATTTAAAGCTAGTTTTTGTTTCTTCTAAGTCTCCTCCTCTCGTTAAATATCCCACTTTCTTTCAGCATCTCCTTGTCCAGTGTGAGTTCAAGTTTCTTCAACTTCTTACTTGCTCTCTTCTAGACACTCTATGGTGTCTTTGTGTTCCCTTTTCTAGTGGCTTGATGCGATAGTCCTTGAATGGTGGAGAGAAGAGGGAAATGGAGAAAGGATATTCTCACTGCAGAACAATGTAATGAGCATAGGAGAAGAAACTATAATACACACATGTTTATCAACAAATGGGCCTACCTTGCTAAAAGAGAGTCACAGGGGAAAAAATATTTTTAGAGGCTGGATTGTGAAGTCCCTGGAACTATGAGACTATGGATTCTATTACTATAAAAGAAAACCAACAAAATCATCATTATAGATTGATGTATCACTTGAAAGCAAGCAACCACAGAATTTATATGAGCCACTCACAAACAGCAAAATGTTATAAATATTATAACCCTTCTTTAGCTCCCCTTGGATGAAAGCAATCAATAACCCTAGAATCACCCCAAAGGAGATGCTGCAAACTTGGAGATGATCCACAAACCACACATTTCCTTTGTCTGCTGCAGTCCACTCTGATTAGAAAGAGGTTGATGACCTGAAGAAGTCCCTTGTCCTATCCTAGGAGTCACAACTCAGTAGCTTCAACCTCCAGATTGCCTTTTTTTTTTTTTTTTAAATTGTTGAAAGTACTCCTTTGTTTCTAACCCTTTCTCTTCTTGCCTTCTGGTCTCCCTTCTCTTCATTCAATTTGCAGAAAACTTAGAAGCTTATGTGGTTCATACCCCACCTGCGCTGAGTACTAGCTTGTATGACTTTTGGCAAATTATTCAGATTCCTTGTAACTCAGTTTTCTCTTCTGTGAAACAGGATTTTTACAGGACTTTAAAAATTAATTATCAGCATTAAATGAGTTAATGTACAGGTCCCCCATGCCCACCCCTGCTATCCAAAAGTAAAGTGCTCATATGAAACCTTTTCTAAGCTGAAATAGCATCAAGTGAAGTAATTACCACATGGGAAATTTTTTAAGCTTTCCCAGACCCCCAAAATAACCTACCAAATAAATCCTAAAATAACACCAACATAGTAAAAGGGATGATATGATAAATACACAGCCTACATAAAGCAGAAACAATGTATGTACAGTGTTGTTTCACATACCAGTGCATACTGCCTCTATAACAGCTTGTTGCTAACAAATGCTGACCATTGTTCTGGCTTTTCACCTTTTCTCATAATTGTCAAAATCCTCTTCGGAGTTCAGACCGAGGTGGCATTAAGCCAACTTTCGGAAAGTGGGGAATACCTGTCTCTAAAGTGATTAGGAGAGTATGGCCATGTACTATTTATGTTCGTTGTTATTTTGCATCATTATTGTTCATAATTCAACAGATACCAGACACTTTGCACAGGGGATGCGAAGGTGAACAGGACAATCTCTTGTCCTCAACAGCTACATTTCTCCTGATTTTGTGGGCAAGGCAATGACATTAGAAACAGGTTTCTGGATACAGTTTATTAGCTACCGTTTATTGTTTTTGTAACCTTGGATGAGGCACTTAACTCTTCTAATCGTCTTTCCTCCTTTGTAAAAGGATGAATAAAACCGACTTTGAAGATTTGTTCTGACTATTAAATAAGACAAAATGTATATATTGCCTGGCATACAGTTTGAACTAAATGTACACTCCTTCCCCCATAATCCTGTGGCTATACTTGAGGCTGGGGGACCCCACCTTGAGGTTAGGAGCCAGCGCTTTCTTCTAAAGCGCGAGGCAGGAGTATGGAGGTCCAGGGAAGGGCAGAAGGGCGGTGTGGGAGAAGGAACAGACCACAGCGAGGCAGGGACCCCCCCCCCCCGCCGGACTACATCTCCCGGGATGCTCAGCAAGAGGGAGCGCCCCGCCCCGCCCCGCCCCGCCCCGCCGGCACAGCGGGCGCTGCCCACCGCGCGGAGCTCGGCGTGCGCTGGCTACAAGTGCACGGCGGTGATCGCGGACTTTCCCGAGGAGCCCTGCGGACACGAGCGCGCTGTCCTCCGGCCGCCCTCGGTGGCCAAGGCAGGTGAGTGGCGGAGAGTGAGCTGGGAGGAGGCTCTGGGATGAGAGAGAGACCTCGGGATCCTGGCGGGGCAGGGGAGCTCGTCCCCACTCTCTGCCCAAGGTGCCTGCCCAGCCTCAGGGTACTCAGCGGACACAGCCGCAGCCCCGGTGCCTCCCGAGGGCGCGGAGTTCACCCGGAATGAATTGATGGATCCCGCGGGGGATCGCTGCCCAGTGCCAGCGGCACGCGGTCCCTGCACAGCGCTCACAGGACGGATCCCACGGTCGCCCTCCCCGGACCAGCCTCGCCCGTGTCAGTTAGTTCCAGTGCAGATATTCGTGCTTTTAATTGATGGCAGACGGACAAGGAAAAGTGCTGTCTCCTCGCTTTGAGGTGCAATCTTATCAACTGCGCTCTTAAACAAACCGGAGAGAAGACAGGGAGGAGATGGCAGGAAAGAGCCTCTAGCTGGTCTCCTGGGATTATCTATTCTCCATCGAGGATGGAAGCCCCGGATCACAGAGCTGCAAAGGAAATCCACCGTGCAGCTAGTGCACCGCCGTTGGAGCAAGCCGAGTCTCTCTTTGAAGAAAAGATAGACGTACAACCAGGGAATCAAGTGGAGATTTCTCTCCCTCTTTGTTATAAATTCAAAGTCCCCTAAGGGACTTTGCCGATTTTATCCAGAGTGGTCCAGTGTGATGAGTTCATTGTGCCAAAGGTTAATCAGAGCGCCTGTCTGAGGGACCTGCCAGAGGAGTTCTCGTTTCAGTAACCAAACCCGTTACCATCGCTTCGTTCGTGGAGGGATCGTGCAGCAGGAATCTGCCCACGGGCTAAGGGGAAGCTCTGGCTCAGCTGCGGTTTTCCTGCACTTGGTGTTTTTTTTGTTTGTTTGTTTGTTTTGTTTTGTTTTGTTTTAGCTGCAGAGAAACTCCAGTAATAGGAGGAAAGTGGGTTTAAAAAACCAACTAATGTATAGCAGAAAACGTGGATTCCCTCTCCCACATATTAAGTGAGTTGTGAGATTGACCTTAAGTGTGTCTTACCTGTGCTTCTTTGTGGGTTACCAGCTCTTGGAGCTGTGGAGTTGGATCATAAATTCCCAAGCCATGGGTTAAATCAATTACTGCCCTGGACTTGGAATCAAAATAAAAGGGGCCCTTGTTTGAAACCTCTGTGCTTGGTGGTAGTGGAAAGGGAACTTTTATTCCTCAGAAAGATGACAGGGGCAGAGAAAGATGGGCAATGGTTTTTTCTGCTGAACTTAATAGTTCTATCTGAGGAAGGTCCCTTGCTGTGGTGGGGGTGAAGGAGTGTTGTGGATACAAAGTTCCAGAGGTAACCTTGGAAATAGCTTCTCACCTATTTGCCTCAACAGAACCCTGACTCTGTGGGTTTATAATTTGTCTTTTATTGTCAGTTTACCTCTGGAATGGGTTTGTAAAACTTCTGGATGGTCAAGATCCTGTGCACATGTGTTAGCAAAGCGTGCAGAGGGAGAGGAACTCGGATCCATGCAGACTTAGTGAGCAGGAGTAGCCGACCTATACCTGGATCACGCAGCTGTGTGTGTGTGTGTGTGTGTGTAGGAGTGGGTTGGCCCGTACATAGTATTTGCAGGGATCACACAATGAGGCATGTTGTCTACACATTTCCAGGTACAAAGCATGCTGCCCTCGTGAAGCAGCAAGGGGATGGGCTAAGAATGCAAGCACAGTGAACACGCTTAGGGTCTTGTAAATACAGGGCTGGGTGACTAGGGTCATTGGATGTATGCAGCATAAGGTTAGGAGAGGTGGCTGATTAATTAAGCCTGCCGTCTTTCACCCACTTCTGAGCTACGCAGTCAAGATGCTGAGCCCCAGCTCCAAAAGAGCCCAACCTATAGTGACATATTCATTCACCCATGGAGATGCTCTAAAGCTAATCTCTATGAGAATCTGTTCTGAACGAAATAGTGTGTAAACACTTAAAATTTAACTGAATTATTGAGAAATCTGTGCTTCCCCAGGTTCTCCAGAAAATCAGCAGTTCTGCTAAAAAAAGGTCCCTGCCTTTCTCATTTGTGTCTCTACAGGAAACCTGCCTTCTCATTGAGGGATCCTGTCACAGAAATGTGTGAGTCCTTGGATAAATTTGGCTTGGTGACGGCAATGCCTTCTTCACAGACACTGCTACTTCCTCCATGCTCCTTTCTACCCTGACCTGAGTTTCCTAGTGCTAATCCCTGTGATAAGTCAGAGGATTTGCCTTTTCACACTTTCTCGACACTAAGCATCCTCTTCTTTCTCTTACCCTTTCAGGAGGACCTGGAGTTGCAGTGTCAACACTAGCTGCAAAGGAGATGGGGGCCTCGGAAGCAAAACTCCTGGCAGTGCAGCCTTAGTTGGGTTCTTCTCTGTGCTCCCATTGGAAACATTTCTGGAAGCTGCTGGGGGATGTCTGAGTAGCTCCAATGGAGCTCCACCACCTTGCTAGGAAGAGCAGCCAGGCAGCCTTGTGTGATGCTGTAGACTGGAGTCCAGGAGGGCCTCCCGCTGACCAGGCGGATGCAGCAGCCACCAAAGCTGCCCTCTCCTGCCAGAGACACTGCACATCGACACCAAGAGCAGCCGAGGTGGAAGGCTCTAAACGTAGCCCTTCTCCAGCATCCCCCTCCTCCTCTCTGCAAGACAGTGTCATTCAGCCAGACTCCTTCCCACCAGGACCTTTCAACTCAGGGAACAACCAACTAACAGAACGAAAAGTCTGCAATTGCTGCAGCCAGGAACTAGAAACTTCTTTTACCTACGTAGACGAGAATGTTAACTTGGAGCAGAGGAACCGGAGCTCCCCTTCAGCAAAAGGGAGTCATCACCTGGGAGACCTTGGCTGGGGAAATCCAAATGAGTGGTCCCAGGAGGCTGCCATATCCTTGATATCTGACGATGAAGATGACACAAGTTCGGAAGCCACATCTTCAGGGAAATCTGTAGACTATGGTTTCATCAGCGCCATCTTGTTCTTGGTCACTGGCATCTTGCTGGTGATCATCTCTTACGTTGTCCCACGGGAAGTGACTGTGGATCCCAACACCGTGGCAGCCCGGGAGATGGAACGCCTGGAGAAGGAGAGCGCAAGGCTGGGGGCGCACCTGGACCGGTGTGTGATTGCCGGACTCTGCCTGCTTACTCTTGGGGGGGTTGTTCTGTCCTGTTTGCTAATGATGTCTATGTGGAAGGGGGAGCTGTATCGGCGCAACAGGTTTGCCTCTTCCAGAGAGTCTGCAAAACTCTATGGTTCTTTCAGCTTCAGGATGAAAACCAGCAGTAATGAAAACACCCTGGAACTGTCCTTAGTAGAGGAAGATGCTCTGGCTGTACAGAGTTAGTTCTCCTTGTGAACTTCTGAGAGTCTGCCTTGGCATTTTATATGAAAAAACAAACAATCGAAAACAAACCACGTTTCTTAACATTTTAACAGTGCAGTTTGTTTGCCTGGCAAGAAAAGTTTATTTCCCAAACCAGCAGCCTGTGACTGTTTTTGTTCTCCACTTATTTTTTATTTAGAAGAAAAGCCATGTAAGATGCATTAGGAAACCACACCTAGCTACACCTGTCCATCTAAAGAGCTGAGAATAATTAATCTGTAATGGCCATTAGCTTCTACTTCTATAGCAAAATATTTCTAACAGCCCAGTATACAAGTGATGTCTTTTACAAGATATAGGATATTATTCTTTGGACACTAGGAGTTCCCACATACAGATCAATTATAGTCATCTATTTTGTCAAAAAGAACTTAAACACTAAGCACATAATAAGGCTTATATTTAATTCTCAAAGGCTCTTATCCATTTTCTTGATAAATTCTTCTTATAGTTTGGCTACACAGTAAAGTACAGGGTTTTGAGTTTGAATATTTTGAAAATGGGGGATGTTGGTTATTTTTTTTTTAAAAAACTATGAAATTGTATATGTTATATTTAAAATTATTCCTGTACTCAGAAGTGGTAATCAAGTCACTAGAGTACACTTTCTAGTAAAAGAAAATTATATAGATCATTATAAGACCAATTTGAATTTAATCCATAATGGTAGTGCCGAATGTTAGCCAGTGTTGCATGCCCATTTTCTAGATGGAGTAAAATTAGTTGCTGATGTAAATTTCATTTTCTGTTTGTGGTTTACTGGTTACCCATGCTGCTGAAGTCTTTCCTAATTCTCACATCAGAGAGGCAAAGCGTAAGACATTTTAAATCTATTTCCAGACATGCAAATATCTAGGCAGGTCTGAGTCATGATTGGCTCAGGCACACTCCAAGGTGACGTTTTGTTGTTTTTATTTGGAGAAAACTTCCAATACAATTGCAGCTAGACTTGGGGACTGTGCCTAGAAGCCTGTATCACTTGCTCTAGGCCATGCAATAAGACATTGCCCCAGGATGACAGCAGTACTTAAGCCCATAGCCAAAAAATTAAAATGGAGAGAGAAAAAGAGAGAGAGATTAAATACACTGATTCAGTGGAACTGCTCCCCTCATCGCAGTGGTCTAGGCATCATTCTGAGCTGTTATATCCAGGTCCTCAGTAACTGAGCTCTGGCCTTGGGAAGCTCTGTGAGAGGCATGATGGGCAATGTGGTCACAACTTGCAAGACACCCAGTGTCCACACTAACACACCAGCTCCCTATGGTGATGGTTCAGGAAGTGGGTAGGAAATGCAGCCTCAGAAACATTTTGCATTTTGCAACTATTCCTTGAGGTGTTTCCAACCTCACACTAGAAGATGTGTTGTGACTTCCATGACTGTGTTGCCATGATCAGTGGGGTTATTCTCAAAAAGTACCAGAACTGGGAATTGGGGTGGGAGAGCAGGCATGGGGAAGTGAGAAAGTGACTTCTTTGTAGATTATAAAGCCTAATTCTAATGTCTGAAGAGTTTGTTGTTATTGAGGACTGTGGAACATGTTGGTGACAGGCTGGCAGAGTGTGAGAGTCAGGATATCTATGTGAATGAGCTCTGGTGGTGTCAGATGGATTTGATGAGTATGCAGTGTGTTACTAAGGGTTAAGGGGAAACACAAAAGGGGTGGTCAGAGGATAGTAAAAATAGACAGAATGGGTATGTGAAAAGACTATTAGGTAAAAACGAGGAATATATGGACATCAGCGGAAGCTAGAGAGAGATCACTTATCCTATAGAACAGATTATTATTTCAGAAAGAATTGGAACAATATACACAGGATTCCTGTTTTCTATTGCTGGTTCCTTGTGCTTTTTGAACAAACACTTTGTTTCACTGTGAATGTCATGTTGTGGTTTGTGTTGAGGCAGCTTACCGGCAGGATACATTTCATGTTCTGAAGGTTCGTAAGTTGTCAGGTTCTAGCCTGCTTGAGGGCCCTCCTTGGATGAGGCGATCAGGGTACTGTCCACTGCTTGGCTGAGAGAGTAGGTCTGAGGTCTTTGTTTTTGTTTTAAATACATTTTAAAAATACATGTTTATTCATAGAAGCTAAGTGGGATCAGCTGAGTTTTGTTTTTATTTATTGATGAACAAAGATTAATTTAGCCAAATCACAGACTAAACTGAATTAATTGTGTGGCCTCATTTTCAGCTTATTTTCAGGCAAATTGAAGAATCAAGTAACAGGAGTTGTTTTCAATGCTGTAAAACTGATAATAAAGGAGAAAAACACTAAAGGTTTTGAGCTTTCCATTTGGAAGCATTTAATAAATCTTGGAGTGCTACCAAATGATATGTAGTTCTGATGTGCTCTAAAGGAGATGTGTGTGTGTGTGTGTGTGTGTGTGTAGGACAAGAAAATATTCAGAAGCAAAAAGATTTAACAAGTCAAAATATACTTCTTTTAAAAAAATTTTACATTGAAATGTAGTAAGTAAATGTTTATTTCAACATTATTCAAATCTGTTCATTTTTAGGGCCCTTTGTAATGGTTCTAAATCAGGAGGGCAGACCAATATGCCAAAAGGACTCAATTCAGAAAATCATCTGGATGTCTCCTTTAGTGCTGTGTTGACATAATCAGATAACTGCCTTAATCAGCTTTTCCATAGGCATTGAGTTGTGTAGCTTAGACCATCCTGCCAGCGCCTGAATTCAAGATGAAGATTACTTGAATTTAAAGTGATGGTAACACAGGAAACTAAAGACCCTGAAATTTAGACATGTTGTTTACAATCTGATGAAGAGGGTTTTGGGCGGCTCTAAATAGTTATTTAGAAGTACTTGGGCAAGATCAGGTGATAACTGTTATAGACGTTGAGCAGACCATAGCTGTGGTGTTGATCTTGAATCCTTCATGGAGATTTATGACCTTACACCTCTCCCTTCAACATGGTGCTGGTTGTTATCTGTGAGAGTTTTTGTTGCTAGACCTGGAAAAACAAAACTTTTTTCAAAGGTAGTTTAGGTCTTTAACTTATGTATCAGGTTTTAGAAAACTAAACTCAGAGTCACCTTCCTAATCTTGAAAGAAGGCAGCTCATTGTTTAACAATGCAGCCCGAAGGGGCGAGTACCAGAAAGAAAGCCTTCCTCAATTTCTACACACGGCTAAAGGACAGTTTAATCCTCTTAATGGCTTTAATAAACTTCCTTCTTAGGGCACCTAAGTGTTTTCTTTGTGACGTCATATGTCCTTTCCAGCCATTTGGAGCTCCTGAAGCAGAGGGTGTACTACAGTGTACTGGCCCCTCGTGAGAAGAATGTCTTTTCTCCAGGCTCCCCATTTCACAGCTGACTGACAAGTTAGAGGAGTACTGGGCTGTGGAAGCTTTTACCCAGGACTGCTATGCCCCTCGATTCTGTACTACCTGGATGCTGCCTTGATCTCAGTGTCACATGCTTTGCTCTCTGCGTACAATATCTGAGGCCATCCCGCTCATACTTATTTGTTTTAGGGATAGAGTTGGACCAGTGCTGGAACAAGTCCTTCAAGGTGCAAATGTAGACAGAGAGACCACCCTTCCAAATTCATTTGTGCCTTACATTTGCCTCTGCGCCTAAGAATAAATGAGTGAGTGAGCATTATGCCAGTTGAATATCAGGAATTAAAGGTCTGAACCTAAATGACTCTACATTTTGTTACTTCTCTGTGACAGGCGAACATTTTAGACAAGAGGACTTGAACATTTCAACCATCATCTTTCACATGTGACAAGCACATGCAAAACCTTACCTGGATTAATCATCTAAAGTTAAAGAAAAAATGTTTTCTATATCTCTTAGGAGAAGGTTTTTCAATCTGAAGGTCAGATTCCATTGTAGCAATTACTGCTACCACAGAAATACGGTCTGACAAAAGAGATTCACAGCCTTCACCAATGGGTCACCTATTCAGCAAGATTTAATATTACCAACTAGATTACACAGTGACAAAGGAAAAAGACAGATCCTTACAGTTCTCTGGAATGGGGTTTAACCTTGACTGGATGTAAAGAATGACTATAATGAGAAGAAATATAATGGCTTTCCTCAGTATAAAATGGTTCATAAGAATTAATACATCATCTTTTAACCGATTTTCAGCTATATCATTTTATGGTTCATAGAACTCTATAATATTCTCTCCTTCCAACTTTTATGGGCATAAGCTTTGGGAAATAATTTGCCTGACTTGTGCACTAACACTGTAAAAAGTAAGATGTTATTTTAAATACGTAAAAATGATTTTAAAAAATCCGTGGCTTACACTTGAGAGTGTTCCGTGGTTTATGTTTGTTAATGTGCAAGTTTAGGTACACTCAAGTCTATGTATGTCTTAGGAGACTATTTTATAACTATAGAACTGTAATATCCAAAGCTATTGTTCGAATAATTTTTTATAGGAAACTTGGCATGCCTTAATGTTGGCTTTTAGGACAACAGACATCTTTCATGGGTCATGAATGAAGAATTCAGAATCAACCTCAGAATGAGATGCCATCATTATACAGACCTGTTTTGGTCGTTCAGCATCCGAAAACATTCGACTTATTTTCTTAACCTCTCAATTGTGGGCTCATAGAGTATGGCATATTTAGAAATTATTTTACCATGAATTATTATTTTATTTCAGGGAAATATGGGCAGCAGACAGTATTTTCCCTTGATCCAAGTTTTAGTCATTCTCTGTGTTTCTAGAAAGGCCAATCTAATTTGCCCACCGCCACCTTCACACTTCCCAGCCAGGCTCTGAACGTCCTGCAGGAAAGCGAAGACAGGTTGTTGTTCTGTAGTATACTGAGAGTTTTTACTTTGTGGCTTTTGTTTTGCTTTTCATTTTGCTTTTCTTGCCAAACAAGAAATAGAATTTAATGTTGATTATGTGTCATTTGATATTGTAAAAGGGCAGTTATTAAGGTCATGGGCTTTTTCTTAGGGCATTTGATGCCTTATATGTTAATAGCAAGTGTGTTGTATAATTTTAAAATAAAACTATTAAGACATTTTATTGTGTTAGTTAACTTTTATTTATATCTGAATCTGTGATGTTGAGTTGGTCTTTTTAAATTTTATTGAAATTATGTTTCAAAAAAATAAAAGTAATATTTACCCCTGACTCAAGTATAAGATTCTTCTTGTTCCTATCATTGAACAATGTAAACTATGCCTTATTTTTTTACTTTATATGAAACAGTTAAAGCTATTTGGGTTTCTGTAAATACTCTGTATTGAATTTAGATTGTGAATTGCATGATGTGGAAAAAATACATAGATGGATATTTTTAAAAACACTTAACTAAAAATCTAGAAAGCTTTTAGGTGAGAAACAAATATTGAATTAACTATGCCCCTGCTCTTAAACTTCTCTAAATCTAATTCTGACCTTCATTTTCCTTTGAGGGATGCATCATAATCTATATTATTAAGTGGAATTGTATCTTTAATATGTATAAGTGGTGTCAAAGTTGAGAATTCTAAAGGGACAATTTTAAGTGAGGCCCCAAATATTGCTTCATTTATTTAAGACAAAAACTGGATCAATATTCTTATCTACTATAAAGAAATAAAATCTAGTTTTTAAAATATATATACTTACATATTTTTTCTACACTTTCTTTTTTTTAACTGCCTCTGATCATTCAGAATGAGCTACATGTCCGGTCTTTGCTACGTGACCCTTAAAGTTCGGCAGGGAAGCTCTCAGTGACCTAGTCTGATGCAGGTACCTTTTCAAATGTTGCTGGTTGTCAAGCTAGAGGGGAAAAGAGAGTCTGAAAGGTCTGGAACAGGCACTTCATCTCCTCACGGCTTGTTCCGCAGGACTAGTTACACAGTCCCACTGAAGCCAGGAAGCTCAGTTCAACCATGGGTCCTGAGATGGGAGGGTTTGGACTGTTTGGCAGATGACACTAATGATGGCCATAATTCCTAAGGTCTTTGTGTCGTTACAGCACACTATGGATCTATGAACATAGAAATTACTGCATTCTTGAATGACTAAATTTTTTAATACTTTTATACTGAGGGCAAAAATTATTAATATTTTAAGAACTCTCCAGAAAAAGTAGAACTTAGTAGTGTTTTATTAAAAATACTTAAATAGGGAAATGATCACAATTTTTCTTTAGAAAACCTATATGATTGTGGTGTATTATTTTATCATAAAAATCAGGAGATTAAAATAAGCCAATAGCAATGCTTTTAGCTCACAGACAGGAGGAAATACTTTCTTAAGTCCTTACTATGTATTATTCAATTTATGCCTTACTCATTTAATTCTCACAATATTCCTGCAAGACAAGTATTATTATCTGCATTTCAAAAATGAAAAACTAAAGCTCAGGAATATTAGATGACTAGCCAGAGTTACACTACTAATAACAATGAAGAAAGGATTAAAACCTAGGACTGCTTCTCTAAAAACTCATATTTATTCCAGGTTACTTGCAAAAAAACTCATATTTATTCAACACTACTTGCAAAAAAATATCAATTTATACTACCTACTTTATTTTGTATTTATCATTTTATAAAATAAATTAACAGTCAAGAGATCTGAGAAATAAACTCTATAAGAAATAATACCAATATTTTGCTTTTGGATAATATAGCCATTTCTCAAAATATAAAACAAAATTAAACCTATTGAAACTCACGACCATCCTACTCACTGCTCCCACTGAGATTCAGATAAGCCTCTGCTGACAATTTTCCTTGGAGCAGAAAAGAGAATGTAGTTATTCTTCCTACGTGCACAATAGTTCTCGAAGGATGTACGTAGTCTCCAGTAAGGAACCCAAAGATGGAAAGTCGTATTTGAGTGGTTGCTATGTGCCAGGCATTCTGCCTTCATGTCCAGTGTCTCTCTTAATCTTCACAACCCCGGGTGTAATAAGGGCTTCAGAACCAGGAAACAAATGATTTGAAGTTGGAATGCCTGCTCCTTCACGCTTGTCAACGCATCTGAGCTGTGGTCTCTCCATCTGTTAAATAGGGATAATACTGTTCGCTTTGCAGGACTCTGATGAAACCTAAGATAAATGAAACAAAGGATGAGAGAAAATCCTGTGTGAAGTCCATCATTAGATCTACCATTATTGTAAGTGGGTTAGCTTTCTAACAGCAGAACCTGGGTTTGGGGAAGTACTTTGGGAGTTCTGTTCATGATTAAGTACTACTGGCTGACAAATAACTGAATTGGGCCATCATCGGTTCATAAATAATCTCCTTCTCCCCTCACTTCCTCCTTCTCCTCCTCTTCCTTTTTTCCTCCCTCTCCACCCCTCTTTCATCATTGTTATCACCATCATCATCTATGTAGAAACCGTTCATTTGGAGGTCTCTTACTCCTACCATCATAGATATGTCCAAAAAAAAAAAATTGTATTTCCCTTCATGAGACATAAAATCAATGTGAAAACTGTCTTTTGCTTAATTGTGAGTTACGATGTGCTAATATCTTGTTCCATAGTCTTTCAGACCATGAATAGCCATAGCTGTAATCATCAGCATGTTATGTGACAGAAAACTCAGTTATCTTTTCAATAGAAGATTTTTTGCCAAGAAAAAGCCAACAAAATCCTCTTATTTGGTTGAAAATCTTTCATATATATATATATATATATATATATATATATATATACATACATATACACACACACACATTCATAGAGTTTAACTGAAATCATTCTACTCAGTGAACACTGCCATTTAGCCAGACCGGAGAGTTTCTGCACTTATATTGAATTTACATTTGATTTTTATTTAACCTTGCCCAAATTCTGCCAAATTAGCAAAAGTAACTGCTTTGGAATACAGATAACATTAAGGACAATTGCCAAAATTGGACTAATTTTCCCTTCACACTTGAATGCCCTACAGCTAGGAAATCAGGGCATCAGAGAAGGAAGAGAGCAAAGCAGGACTTGTCTTAAACTGTCTTAGACAAATGATGAGCTTAGGAAAGAATTCCCTGGTTGCAAACAGAATAAGAGAGGATTGGGAAAGACTGATGCTCGACCCAAACAGTAATAGATGAGGCTAAGACTTTGACAGGCAAAGTTTCATTAACTAAACGGCCTATGTCAAAGATCCCATTAAGAGCACAGCTGTTTTGGATAATCTCAAAAGACCCATCACTAAGCTGAGAAAGAGAAGCCAGGGGTCAACAAGGAAAGAAACAATTCAGGCTGCAGGCAGGACACTTTTGAATATGGATATTGGAACATGAAACTGATGAAATCAAGTAGCACAGAAGCCTAAGTTTCTGAAGGAATTCCATAGTCAAAGAAGACTTTGCTATTTGATCCTCAAAATCAAAACTTGGGCCCCCCAAATTTTATTAGTAAGAAGCAGGTCTGAAATTTGTATAGGCCCCAGGGAGGGGGAGGGGGAGGGGGAGGGGAAGAAGAAGAAGAAGAAGGAGAAGGAGAAGGAGAAGGAGAAGGGGAAGGGGAAGGGGAAGGGGAAGGGGAAGGGGAAGGGGAAGGGGAAAGAGGAGGACGAGGAGGAGGAGAGGAGGAGGAGGAGGAAAGATAAAAAACATGAACACTAAAATGTCAATAAATACATATCTATCAATAATTGAATCTATAAAACAAAATAAACAAACAAGCAGAACAGAGACAGACTCATAGATACAGAGAACATTTTGACAGTTGCCAGATGGGAAGGGGGTTGAAGGGATGAGTGAAAAAGGTGAAAGGATTAAGAAGTACAAATTGGTTGTTATAGAATAGTCATGGGAATGTAAAGTACAGCAAAGGAAATATAGTCAATAATATTGTAATAGTTATGTATGGTGTCATATGGGTATGAGATTTATTGGGATGATCACTTAGTAAGTTATAAAATGTCTAATCACTGGGTTGTACACATGAAACTAATATAATGTGGTATGTCAACTGTAATTGAAAAATAAAAAATGATTTTAAAGAAATCAGAGCTGACTTTGGGCCTTGCAGAGAAACATCCAGCTCTCGAGTTCAAATGAAAGGTCTGGGGATGTGGGCTATTATGAACAATACATTGACCTTGAGGGAAGAGCCAAGCGCTCCACTTCAAAATATAAAATGCGCATCATTAATTGGGGAAAACCTCCAATTCCAGTCTCTTTCTCTCCTTGGCAATGACAAATCTGTCCAATTCTCAACTAAACCACCCATAGTTATCATTTATGGTGAAGAATCATTAGTACCTCATGTTCACAAGTGATTTACTAAATTTACTAAATTGATGCCTAAAGAGGCTAATGATGAAAACTATTGACTATTGAGTGCTTATAATGTGCCAGGCCCCACTTTCACATTTATTCATTTAATCCTCTCAACAATCCTATAAGGTAAGTACTCTGATTATTCTAAAGTTATTCATGAGCAAAGTTAGATTTACCATAGACATTATTAGCTTGCTCAAATTATTAGTTTTGTCACACAGCTCATAAGTGGCAGAGCTGGAATTCAAGCTAGAGTTTGACTGGTTAATTCAGTTACTTAAGGTTAAAGCTAATAAATGGTAGAGCTGAGATTTCCCACCTGGGTCTGATACAAAAATCCATGCTCTTTGTGTCAGTTAAAGGCTGCTGTTTACTGTCATTTTACTTGAACCACCTGCCCTTCCTTCTGCCAAAGCCAACCTCGTTGACGGTTACATCACCACTGATCTCTCCCCTCTTTAAATAACCATAGCACTTAGTATCTGTAGTCACAATTCACTCAGCGTGGGTTGCCTTGTATTGATCACTAATTGTCTCATGCATTAGACTTTTCTTTCCAATTAGACTTTAAACACGAGGAGGGCAAGGACCCTCTCTTACCTCCATAGTATCTAGGGTCAGTACTAACTCTTACCAGCCACTTGGTGATTATTCATGACTTGGATAAATAGAAACATAATGAAGTTTCCTGTTATGCCAAATACAAGTAGACTGGCCCCAGTATTAAAGTAGCCTTTTATTCTGGTTTACAGAATAAGAAAAGAACTGAACCAAAGGTAGAAAAAGCCCTGCAGAGGAAAGCCACGTAGTAGATTAAAGTTAGAAATCGCAACCCAAGGGATAATGTCAAAGAACAATGAATTCCACTTGCATAGCCAAAGGCTAAGGCATAACTCAATAAAAATTCCCTAGTTTTAACAGTTGATATGCAGAAACATTCACTTTCACTAGGAATCAAAAATTCAAATTAAAAAATTAAACTGACAAAATTTTTATCATCAAATCAGGAACATTGTTTCCTTTTTTAAAAGCAATTTTTAATGTTGCCTTAAAAGATGATATCTCATATACTACCTCATGCGAGCATCAAGTAATGCATTTCTTTCTAGAGCACAGATTAATAGTATGCACCTGGTGTTTTCAAAATATCCTTTATCCCACTTCAGGAAACTTAGAATAGAAATATTTAAGGAGATGGATGAAAGTTTATTTGCAAAGATATTTATTGCTGTATTACCTAAAAGAGTGATATACTGAAAATAATCTCATAGCTCAACAATAAGAGGATTGCTAAAATGGCTCATAAAATGGATTGCTGTAAAACCACTAAACATAATTTTCTGAGCTTTTTAAGAAATGCTCATAAAATAAGATTAAGTAAAGAAATTGATGATACAGAACTTTTCTTCAAATATAGCATCATCCCAATTGTGTGCTATACAAGTGATTTATATATATACGTAAGACAAGAAGGCAACATTAAAATGAAAACAGTTATCTCTAAAGCAAGGTTATTGGTAATCTGTTTCTTTCATTGCATTTTCCAAATTCTTTCTTTTGTATTTTCTAAATGTGCTTTTAATTTTTTAACAAACTTTTTTTGTAACACTTACTATATACCAACATTGATTCAAAAGATTTTACAGATATTACTCATTTAATTTAATCCTCATAAAAACCCAATGAGGTAGGTACTATTGTTACCTCCATGTTATTGATGATGAAACAGACACAATTTCCCCAAGGTCACACAGCCAGTAAGTTGTGGAAGCAAGATTTGAGCCATGCACTTAACTGTACTCTGGCTGTGAAAAACTTTTGAAACCCCAAATCAAAATAAAATAAAATTTAATTGGAGAAAATAACAAATTATGAATTAATTATCTTGACTTGCCTGGGGTACTATAAGAAGATAAGAAAGCAACATGAAGAATTCAGTTTTCCATCAGGAAGATTATTCTGACATCCAGGATTATTACACTAGAATGAGTCATAAGGCAAAATGAGGAAACTTCTCAGTGGGGCCATAAAAATGGGATCAGTGGTTGTCTGGTATAGCTAATGTCTTCTTGCTGAGAGTAGGAAGGTGGATCTCAAGGTCCCTGCCAGACCTATGATTCAGTGATTCATGAAATAATAAAGCTGGGTTGGATGACCCAGTTTGTCCCCTAATTACATTTATATTCTTGTCCTTTAAAGGAGTCACATAGATAAGACTCTTCCTTCCTGTAAATACAATAATTTAATATTTTTGTCTAGAACTTAGAATAATGAACATAATTTAAATAATTTCTAAAGAGAGAGAGTCCACTGTTCTCTTTTTTCTCAGACTTGAGTAAGTCGACTGAGGAAAATATAGTAGAAAGAAGAGCTGGTCAGCATTTTGTCAGGTAAGTATAGGAATTGCACCATATAAATAGCTACTATGAATAATTTATTTGGTAGCTAGATGGCATTGTTTGTGCTGAACTGTACTTCATAAGTTTTCCTTCCTCTTTTGGGGCTTTTATGAGTTTAGATTTTGGGTCAGACTATACATCAGGGAAAAAGAAATATTATCCTTTTAACAATCAAAGAATATTCTCATTTGTCAAGAGGCCTATAATTCTTCCGAGAAGTTGGTTTATTGTTGTTAACTTCTATCTAACTGCAGTAGGAAAACAGTTTAGTTTTTTAAAAAAATTACTAATTTATTTTCTCACTGTGGTAAACCAAATTGTTTTTATTTTATTTTATTTTTTTTATTTTTTTATTTTTTTTTATCCTCACCCGAGGACATTTTTTCATTTTTTTGTTCAGATAGAGTGGGAGGGAGAGAGAGGAAGAGAGAGAGAGAGAAACATCGACGTGAAAGGGACACATCGAGTGGCTGCCACCCGCACGACCAACCAGGGCCGGGGACAAACTGCAACCGAGGTACATGCCCTCAGCGGGAACCGAACCCGGGTGTCTCTGGACCGCAGGCCGACGCTCTAACCGCTGAGCCAAACCGGCCAGGGCTATTTTATTTTATTTTTTAATCCTCATCTGAATATATATATATATATATTTTTCTATTTATCTTCAGATAGAGCGGGAGGAAGAGAGAAGGAGAGAAAGGGAGAGAGAGAAACATCCACGTGAGAGGGACACCTCAACTGGTTGCCTCCAGCAGGACCCCAAGCAGGGCCTGGGACTAACCGCAACCAAGGTATGTGCCCTTGACCAGAATGGAACCTGGGACTCATTGGTCCGCAGGCTGACGCTCCAACTGCTGAGCCAAACCCGCCAGGGCAACCTTATTGTTTTTAAAGAAGGAATTTTCATTTTATAACAGTGGCCCCACTTTGTAGATTTTGCTCACAAGTTGGCCTGGAGAAAGTGGGTAGAAAGAAAAATGACTCTATGTGATAAATAATGAGGAACTTGAGGGTCGGGCACAGCAGCGGGGAAGGGAAGGACAGAGGCAGGGGCCCAGGAAAGCGGTCAGGGGCTTCAGAAGGAAAAGCGTCTATTGACAGATTCCTGGTCCTAAACGTGGGTGAAGGAATGTGAAGATCAGTGATGCTATGTATTTAATAATATTAAGCTGTTCTCTGTTCTTTGTTATTCTGTATGTTCTCTCTCAATGTCTTCAAATCTTTCAAACAAGTCAGCCATATGTAACATCCTGGCATTAGTGGAGCTAGGGAAATTTGAGGATGGGGCATGGAAGAGAAGCGTAGGCCCCTCGGCGTCACCCCTCTGCTGCAGCCCACACTGGGGAGGCACCAGCAGTTGGGGAGGATGATTGCTCCAGAATCCCACGATCTTTAGGGAGGCAGGTGAAGGTGGGACCAGACCTGAGCTGTAGGTAGTTGCTGGCAGTAGCAGAAAAGCAGGTTCCAATACACACTGACTCACCTTCAGTTTCTCCCAAAACTATTAGGAAGGTGGTCCTCGAGAACAGTTGTTATGGGAGCAGGGGAAGGAAGTGGGGGTAGACAAAGGGTGAAAGCTGCAAACAGTTGTGTTATAGGAGCAAATGGTGAAAATTGGGAAGGAGGCAACCGCTGTATGTCACGCTTATGTAAACTGGACTTCTATGAATAATGAAAGAACTATTGAAAAAAATAATTAAGGCGTAAACAAAGTTCAGTTTTAGGAAAAAAGACTCAGAGGATGGAGTAGAGATTCATTTGGAAAAGTGGGCAAGGGCAGCTGGGAAGCAATGGGAAGTGGCCAAGGAGAAGTGATGAGCCAGGAGAGTGAAGAAGCTGAGAGGAGCTAATACTCAGGCATTTCAGAGGTGGAACAGATGAAGTTGATGACTGATTTGAATGGGGTTGGGTCAGTGAGCGAAATTGCTCAATTTGTCAGTAACCTGGCTATAAAAAGCAGAGGACAAAGCACCACGTTTGGTGGAAAAGGTACGCTGCGTCTGAGGTATGTGGGGAACATTCAAGTGGAGATCGCTAATGGCCAGTGGAAGTATGAGTGTGAAGCACTGGAATGATATAAAGCTATGAGAAAACATTCTCTCATCCCCAAATTGGGACCCAGGGTCTTTCAAATGTTCAATTGGCAGTTTCATGAAAAATTTTATAGATATAAGAATGTGGAAGTATTACTGTTAGATTTTAATTCATCATCTTTAAGTGAAAGAATAAAGCCACTTGAAATCCAAATGTCCTTTGAAAATCCAGGATATGTGGTCAATATACTTATATCTCATCTATATCAAAGAGGATTGATCCAATTTATGATGTTAAATCAAAGCTTAACAATAAAAAAGATGAATTCAAAATCAATCAGAAGGATGTAAAGAGAATATAAACTAGATACTTGAAATGAGTGAGTAACCACAAAAGTTTAAGTTAACCTTGAAGTTTCTATTAAAAAATTTTTTAAAAGAGTGAAGAATATTGAATTATATTTATATGTATATTATAAAATAGTATCGGATAAAATATATACCAACAATTATCTGTCTATCTATCTATCTATCTATTTATCTATCTATCTATCTATCATAGTCTTTAATAAAAAGAAAGACTAGGTGTTAATTTAGAGGAAGAAACATCTCCTGGCACAAAATTCTAAAAGGAATTTATCATGTAGATCTTAACATAAAGGATAATGAGTAACATAATGGAAAATGGTTTTACCAAAGCTATAGAAATGTTCAAATGGAAGCTTTCATTGTGTTCTATATATTTGATATATTAAAAACTAAGGACATATTATTAATCTAAAGGAAAGATATTTTCAGAAAACTAAGATACTGCAGCCCAAATGACTTTCTGATGATAATTTGTTGTTGTTGTTTTTTAAAAATTTTTTTTTCCTTTATTGATATTAGAGAGAGAGGAATTGAGAGGGAGAGAGAGATAGAAACATCGATGAGAGAGAACATCAATTGGCCGCCTCCTACATGTCCCCACTGGGGATTAGGCCCACAAACTGGGCATGTGTCCTGACCAGGAATCAAACCGGTGACCTCTTGGTGCATGGGTCAACGCTCAACCACTGAGCCACACTGGCCGGACATCTGATGATAATTTGATTAAGGAAAGGAGCCAGAATCCTTGAGGATTGTGCAGTTAACATGCCTCTCTGACTAATTCTCAAATATTGGATTATTAGGAAGCTTCTGACAAAATGTTGAATATCTTTTGTTATTGAATTCTCTGATGAGTGCTTAAATTGCTGATATCCTGTGTGTATATGAAAGTAAATTTCAAATGCTTCTGGTATACAAGAGTTGAGATTCTGCTGAGAAAATTTCAGAAGCTCCTTTTTATAGTGACTCATTGGAAAGTCTTGCTATGTTTCTGTGAATGAGAGCCACTAGGGGTCTTGCAAAAGTCCCTGTCGCTTGGAAAATTATTTTGAATTTTTTAAATTGCTCAGAGAATTTTCATACAATAAAGCGTACAGAATATTATTTTGGCTTAGTAACTTTGAAGGCTTATGTTGATAATTTGTTAATTTGGCCCCAAAATAAGCTCCTCATTGCCTCTGTAAGAGAACATTCTGGTGAGTCTATAATATCCAAATGAAGTAATCTAATAATTAATAACAATAACAATAATAATAATAATCTTTCATTGTGTTCATTAGGCACCTTCAAATATTATCTCTTTTTAAATCCTGCTGGATAAGCTCATTTAGTGTTGCATACTTAAACACTACGTTTAAAAGTTCCACCCCTAGGGATTGTGAAATAGTCAATAAATGGCAGGCTTTCTTAGTAATAAAAAAAATAAAGACTATCATTTACAATAATACTTGAGTTTGCTAAAGTATTTTCTGTTTAATACAAGAAGTTGTCTATGAAGAAATGACTTACAAGGCAATAATATTTTCCTATGAATGATGTTGCACAGCAAAGCCATAGTAGAACCACTGCTGACTGTGGTATTCAAATCCTGCTTGAGGTGGCCTGTGGATGGATCTAGGGATGCTCAGCAGGCTGTGTGAAGCACGGCTTCTAGCAGGCATTCTACACCCGCATTAACAGGACCCTTCCCGTGGGTCTTAACCCAAGCTGGACCACGTTTCTAAGAAATATGTTCTCATATGTACTTTATCGGGGTAAAGTTGAATGTCAATGTGAAATCATTCTGGCTGGCCCACTGACATGTTTATCAAACTTTTTACTGGAAAACTAGGAAAGGATCCCATATCACTGGACATGGAAAAATTGACTCTCTAAAAGGAGGCCTATTCTTTCCCTTTTATCATCTCTGTTCCCTCTGCTAGATTTTTCTATTTTATGCCTTAGACTGCTAATAAAGAAAGAATTTTAAAGTGCTAAGACCTTAGCTAGATTGTCTTGTCTGTGGAGTCACCAAACTCATAACTGCCTCTTAAAACCCTGGATAATGAAGGCCCTTCAACAGACTGACTTAAAATTGCAACGTCACTGGTGGCTGGAGACGAGTGTACCCCAGCTAAGGCAGACTTGTCAGGCCTGAACCTCTGTTCTCAGGGTTGGCCAAGCTCTGACCTCCAGTTCAAACCTGGTGTTGAGTGTTAAGGCCAACATTAGTGAGAATATATTGAGGTCATGTACTTTGGATCTGATGAAAACTGAAGAGGAAGAAGCTGGAAAACTCGGGCATATCAGAGCCCTTGTAATGTGATATAGCAGGTGGATGAATACTGGTAAACTCAGCTTGAATGAGTTCTTATGGATTTTCTGCAGCTGGAGAAACTGCGGCTAATTCTTCAGGTGCCTAGGAGAGTGCAGAATGTCTGTGAAGGTCAGATACCAGCATTTTTTCACAGCTGGCACATGGAATCAGAGATCAAAGCAGAATGAGATGAGCTGGACGAAGAGACACTACCCCTCCAGCACTAGTTCAAGCTCATTCCCTGTCACCGTTCAGACATGACCTTCACCAGCTACCCCTAAAGATCAAACTCAGCATCGCAAATGTGCTGTCTCTTTGAATGGCACAATGAGGCAGCCATATGACTCTTAGTCTTAAGCTAACTTTGTCATACATACAGAAGGGTAAGGAATTTTTTTCATCTTAAACTCAAAGCAACCCCTCCTCAGAATGGAAAACAAAATGTATATGGTACCTTTCCAAGATCACTTTCTTTTTCTAAATAGTGTCATGTTAAATTGTGTACATGAAAGCATATTTAAATAATCAGAAACCTGTAATGACACTAGGTAGAAGAATTACTGCTTAATTCTGGGAACCAGGGTGGACCTTTTTTCTGCCGAGGGTCATTTGGATATTTATAACATCATTCACGGGCCATACAAAATTATCAACTTAAAAATTAGCCTGCTGTATTTGGTCAGGCTAGTTTGGTGAGGCGTGTGATGTTAGCTGGTATGGATTTTGCAGGCCGAACATTCCTCACCCCTAAATAGTCAGGAGACCTATCCTTGCCTGTGAGATAACTTGGAAGATTGTTATAACTTCCCAATTCAAGAATTCATATTCAAGAATTCAGATACAGACTTCATTAATTGAAATTAAGATTCTGGTCAGAGAATTAGATCTTTTGCTTCAGAAGTGCCTTCCACATCTGCTTTGAGGGCTAGGTGTTGGTATATATTTATTTATTCCTCAAAACACTATAAGGGTAGACATCCTTATCTAAGCTAAAAATGACCTTCATGGTTATCCCCAAGTAATCTAAACCACAGATAGCAAATTCAAATGTGAACAGTCTATTGTTACTTTTATATTATTTATACAATCAGCAAAAATAATGAATATTGGAGTTAATTTAATTTAATCTGATTTTTTTTTATCCTCACCCGAAGAGAAGACATTTTGCATTTATCTTGAGATAGAGCGGGATGGGGAGAGGGAGGAAGAGAGAGAGAAACATCGATGTGAGAGAGACACATCGACTGGTTGCCACCCACATGACCCCAATTGGGGCTGGGGACAAACTGCAGCCGAGGTACGTGCCCTTAGTGGGAACCGAACCCAGGACTCTCTGTTCCGCGGGCTGACACTCTAACCACTGAGAAAAACAGCCAGGGCTGGAGTTAATTTTATTTAAAACATTCTAATACTATGCAAATCATCTAATGCTTACATTTGTATTTAAATAGCTGAATTTCAGGATAGGAATTTTAGTGCTTTACAAGTTAACATTTTTCAGAATTATCTACAGTGCAGCTTTTTGCCTGTAACTCCTTGGGGTTTGTGTTCATTGTTGCTGACTCATGACACCTTATTTATCTGGATGGATTGGAGGCAGAACGTGGGGGAGTGTCACGATGGGGGAAAGGATTGGTTTCCTAGACGTATCAATGTAAAGAGAAGAAGGGTATAATTAGGATTCAGCCAGACCCATGGGGCAGTTTCAATCCATGAGAAATATGGATTAGGTGAAGATGAGAAATATCTAAGAGAGAGTTGTGGTAGGGCAAAATAAAAGAAACAAATTTGAAGGAAATTTATTCTTATGAATTCTTGCATTCATTCAATAAATGTTTACTGGTTGACTACTATATTCTAGAAATTTTTCTAGGCAATAGAATACAAGGGTAAGGAAAACAAGACCAGACGGGGATATGTGGGAGCGCATCATGGGGGAGGTAGTGTATATAAGGCTACCAGTGACACTGGGGCTGAGACCTGAAGGTGGAACATGGTGGGAAGATCAATGCTGTCGTCAGGTCATTGAAAATGTCACCAGGACATGTTCTACCCACAGGGCTGAATTCAGAATCCCTAAATGCTCTCTCGTGAGGAGAAAAGATGAAGAACCCAGAGAAAATGAGCCTGCATCATTAGGCCCTGAACTTGCGTGTCACTAAATTTGCTCTGAAAGGTTTTTAGCCTACTCGTGAGTATCAGCTATTCATCCTTAGGAAAATGTGTAAAATAATTTGGGATACTTTCCTTTATGTTGAAGGAACTCCAGTACAATGGAGGCTAAACCCATCATGTCAGAGTGCATAATGTACTTTAATTCTTTGAATCTCTGAAATTGTAACCAGGTATTTTAGAGAGATGAGGAAGATTATAGTCTCTGCCTCTCCAAGGCCCCTTCTCAAGCCCCCTTGAAGACGATGCCATTCAATCAACCTTCTTGTTTGGTGTTAGTAGCAAGAGAAAGGAAACACTGGTGAATCATTTTCAAACATTACTGGATTGGATTCTGAGCATTAGGCAGAGAAGGGCCCTTTCCTGGCCTTTCTTACAGGAAGCCAAACAAAACAGTACCAAGCTCTTTGGCTAGGTCTGCTGTGTGTGTGCTTTGATGGAAATGATGATTGACTAATTTTTCTGAAAGATAAAATTATTTGTATATCTTTTAGAAAAAATCCGTGAAATATATTTCATAGAGGAATTGCCTAACTTTGGGAAGGTGCAGTTCATGCTATGAATGTCCTCATGTAAGGACCAACTAGAGAAGAAAAGAACTCAGCCCATCTGGAAGAGCTGTAGGGCTGCATGTAATTTGGGTAGAAAGGGAAATAAGAAGAGGGCAACATTATTTTGTCTGTGGTTTCTGACACCAAAGACTTTGGATGCGAGACCATCAGTTTTCAGGTCCAGGTAATTTTCCTGGAGAATAATAGGGTCAGTTGAGCTGTTAGGATATCCTCCAATAAGCTGGAAAAAGCATCTTTGTTTCAGGCATGGCCTAGCTGCGGAACTGTTGTTATGGCTCTCATTTAAAAGAATACGATAAACAATTTTCATAGAGCATTATATTAATAGATGAGGTCACATTTATTGAATACTTACGGTATTAAGCCTCTGTGCAGATCTTTTTATATTATTTCATTTAATCCTTACAACAACTCATTGAGGTAGAATCTATTTCAATGATGGGAAAACTGAGGTATGGAGAAATGAGGAAACCCAAAGTAATATCTAGTAAGTGGATAATCCTGGACTAGAGCCCAGGTTCTGACTCCAGTAACCATGCTCTTAACCACTATAACATATGGCTTTTCATTCCCAGAGCTAATATTGTGTCAGCTAAACTGAAGATGTTTATGGGTTGATGGAAGAATAGATTGATGGGTGAATAGAAATAAAAATAAGGTCATTTGATTCAATGAGATGCTCTTGGCAAAGGAAAAATTAAAATAGTAAAATTTTTAATTGAGGTAAAATTTCACACACACACACACACACACACACACACACACACACACACACACACAACAGAATCACTCACCGAGGACCCCATACAAGTAAAAAGCGGTTAAAAACCTTCAATAACATAGCTAGATAGGTGAATTTCTTCTCAATAAAAGGGGTCTCATAGTATTTAGAAAGAGGGAGAAAGAGACAAACAGGGAGACAGAAAGACAGAGCGACAGAGACAGAGTGAGACACAGCCCTGGGTTTTCACTTCAATTCAGGAATCCAGGAGCTGGTGCGTCACAGCTGCAAGGAAGGAAACACTGACAGGGTCCAGCCAGTTATGATCCAATCCCTGAGCTAACAAATCATTTCCTCTCTCTTCTGCCCTGCAGCTTGGCTTGAGTGTTGAACTAGTAATCGCTTTTGGGGTTGCAGCACTTAAGGATAGCTCACTATGGATCATGGTATAGAGTTATATTACTGTACCCTCTCCAGGTAATGACACCCTTGGCTAGGGCTCATATCAGGCGCCAGTCATCAGGTATGACTTTGCTGCAGCCACACTACAAAGTGACATGGAGAGAATTTTGAAAAAGGGCAAGGGGATAATTGCATCTCTTCTAAGGAGAGTTGGGCACTCAGCCAAGTAAAAGGTTAAGGCAAGTTAATGTTGCAGTCAGAGCAAGAACAAGCCACAAGCATTTGCTGCCTCTCACACTCCTGCCAACAGATGCATTCTGTCAAAACCGCACTCAGAATGGGCTTGCTAGGAATCGTCTAGCTCTGCTATTGGCAGCTCATCTCCTAAGACAGGAACTATGACCAGCAAGGCCCGTGAGAGCCAGCATTGCTTCCTTGGTGCACTTGGCTTTTCAGCCCAGATCACCAGTGCCAAGAGATTGGCTTGAGCCTTGTTCTGCTTTATCTAAGCTGCTTGGATGTTCCACTTGGAATCATCAGATCCATTATGGGGTCTGTATGTCAATGTGCTCTGAATATCACACTGGAAGCCTTCAAAGCAGTGCTTTGCATCATGCATTTTAGATGGTTGAGCCATATAAAATTGTTTTTGTTAGAGGTCAAAATATATAATGGTTCAACTAACACATTTATCTTACCCCATTTTGAATGTTAAAATAGATGTATATATTTGGAATAGTATCTGATCTGTTCACAATTCCACCCACTGAGTGCACAGCTCAAGGTAAGTGTGAGATGAGAGAAGGATATTTGCTCATCCCTTAGCTATTTAATTCCACCTGCCCCTTCACTACAACCAAGCCTCAGTTCCCACAACTATGAAATAGCTACAGCAATTTAACACCTTAGTGGATGCCTATAAGGATAAAAATAAAACTATAAAAAGTACCTGCTATATGATGTTTCAATAAATGTTAGCTTTCTCTCTCTCTCTCTCTCTCTCTCTCTCTCTCTCTCTCTCTCTGTCTCTCTCTCTCTTTCCCTCCCTCTCTGTCTCTCTCTCTTTTCCTTTTTTCTATTACACCCAGTTTTGATTTACTATTTGAGGCATTTAGAACTTAGAACTTGTGACCATTTTATCCATATCAGGAAACACACATTCCAGCTTTAGATCTGCCACTAATAATCTATGTGGCCCTGAAATATATCTCTTACTAGCTCAGGACCAGAACTTCCCCCATTCGTCAAATATATGTGTTCTGTGGTGGGAGTGGGAGGAACATTTTCTTAATTATAATTCAAATATGACATCAAATATCCATAGAAACCTTAACATCGTTGACTAACTTTATACTCTATTTGGTATTTAGTAGAATGTTGTTTTCCTTCCTATCAGCAAAACTAAGCTAAAAATAATTGTGTGTGTGTGTGTATACACACACACACAAATTCGCCAGTAACTTGGTAGGAAATATGAACTTAATTACATTAATTCAAATAAGGATTTAAAAATGAAACAAAAAGACTGTAAAAGTATTCAGAAGCATACTGTAAATTATTTTCTCATATTTCTTGATAGATTATAAAAAGACCCTGAAATTAATTAGGTCAAAGAGTGCAAGCATCTTTAGGTTTACTAAATAATGCCACTCTGAGCAGTGTATCAGCACTGTCATTTCTCAACATCCTCCACAGCTCTGTTCTTTGATCGAATAAATGTGATGTGTAACATTGTGTAAGTTTAAGGTGATGTGTAAGCGTTGCTTTGATGCATTTATATATTGTAGTATGCTTGCCGATGTACTGATATTTATCACATTACATAATTATAGTAAAAGATTATTGTTTATATTCATTATACCGTGCACTAACCTCTAGAGATCATTTTCTACATGTTACAAGTTTACACCCTTAAACACCATCTCTCTTATTTACTCCCACCCACATCCCCATAACCACCATTTTACTCTCTGTTTTCTACAAGTTTAGATCCTACATATAAGTGAGATCATACAGTACTTGTCTTTCTCTATGTGACTTTTCCCACTTAACATAATACAGTATGCTCAAGGTTCATCCATGTAGCAAATGAAATAGATAAAAATGTGGTACACACACACAGTGGAATAGTATTATACACAGTGGAATATTATTCAGCCTTGAGAAAGGAAGATATCCTCTCCAGCTCTTCACATTGTCCAACTTTAAAAGGTTTGCTAATCTGATGGAAGTAAAATTGTATTTCTTATTGTCTTAATGTGTTTTCCTCCATTGCTAAGGTGATGGCGTATTTTTCACAAGTCTATTGGCCATTTGCATTTTGTGTTTTGTGAATTGTCTTTACATGTGTCAGGCCTTCCCCTCGCTCAGGTCAAGAGTTAGGCCTGGTGGGTGTTTTTCTAAGGCCTCCCTTCATGGAGCATGTAAACCTTAGGGAGCTGGGTACAGGCAGGAGTCTCAGTTTGCATGCTCACTTACTGGTTTTCACCACTCCCTTTGTGCTCTACATTTAAAAGTACACTTTTTCTGGTGTGTGTGTGTGTGTGTGTGTGTGTGTGTGTGTGTGTGTGTGTTTTGTAAAGGCATATTAAAGTAAGTTGTCTAAACTATTCCTGAAACTGGATATTTTCTATTAAATTTAGTTTTAGGTTATTATAAAATTTTTATAGAATTCATTGTGATCTAGCCTAGATACTGATATCTCCAAGAAAGCAGCTGCATAACTGTCAGAAAGATGTTCTGTTTTTTAAAATGTCATTTTTAAATGCTCACAGAGAAAAAAGATTTAAAACCCTCTCTTGATCGCTTAAGAGAAAAAAAGCTCAATTCAGCCAAAAAGTGAAATATGCAGAGTTCAGTACATAAATGATTCAGTGCTAAACAAGTAATGGTACAGACTTGAGAATAAGTTGCAAAGCATTTACTAAGGGAAATTGCTCATGATTTGATAAGGGAAAAATAAAAGACTGGACCAAGAAAATCACAAAGACATTTAACACATAAATGTATTGTTATTTTGGCATCATTGGGCTCATTTTCTCTATTACAGCTATAAACAAATTTAAAAATACATATACAGCTGCTTCTTGGAAGCATTAAAAGCAATTTATTGGTTTTAAAAATAGGAAAGAGACAATTTATAGCGACAAGCACTTAAATGAACTTCACTGAAGTTCTTTCTCTAATAAAAGCAATTAATTAACTCACCCCATATGTAGGCATATGGAAATCCTAAAAAAAGGACAGCAAAAGGATAACTCTTCATAATATTATAATATTTGAAGTTGATCATTTTATTTATTTTGTTTTTGCAAATAGTCTGTGTTGAGATAAAGATTAATGTCTACAATCTGATGAAATATACTAACACAAGGAAAATGTTATATACTTATTTAAAAAGGATTTCACTAAACTAAGACTACATATTTGTTATCTTGAAGTTATCCGTATCAAGGATAATCCTAATTATTTAGCTTACATAATGCTAATCAGGCATCACTGTCTCTCATTGCTGACAGTAAGAAATATTTGGCCTCTTAAATGCTAAGTGTATAGATCCTAAATTAGGAAATGAAAGAATAGTCTATACATAATCTCCTTTTTTAGTTTTGCTCCTTTGAGTATAGTCTCCTAGCTCTTAAGAAAACAAAAATGATTAATGGAATTACTGAAGTCTGTGGTCAAAGCAGAGGTCTGCTGGGAATAATTAGCAGTGTTGACACCCTGAAATCAGAACTTATGCTATTACCAGGTAAAAAGAAGCTTTCCCCAATTTAGCATCATTCTTGGAGTTCCTATAGCATGTTTGGACCCAGTCATTTTGAATAGAGCTATAAGGATATGGCAGATCTTTACTCGTGGGGAAAATTTGATTTTATTTCATGAAGTGATCACACTCTGTTCCTCTAAATTTTCAAATATGTATCTTAGGTCATAAGGAATGAACATGTTGATTTGGCCTAAGGTGAGATAAGCTTCAGGAGCACAACAAAGATGTCGAGGTTAAATACACCAAGAATATACTGTAACAGATTTCAGTCCCTTCCATTTATTTCTAGGTTAGAAAGGGAAACAAAGAGATGAAATGATTTCTCACTTGCTATTTACAGAAACAGACTGGTGAGGGGAGATCCAAGAATTTGGTAGAATCAAACACTATTAAAAGAGTTTTCCAATTTATGAACATAGTAAAACCTAGTTTCTGTATCAGGTAGATTTATACTCCCAAATTCTGGAATGCTATCTTCTATTTAATTGGAGGTGGATAAAACCCAAGCTGTTTGAAAATTTAATAATAGCATAAAACAAATAACTTTAAAAGTTCAAAAACAAATTTATTCCAAACTCTAGTTTTCAATTATACTTTGCTTTTGTATCACAAAGTATTTGTTGTTGCTTTCAAGTGATTAGAATAGAATACCTTAATCCCAGGGCCCTTTTTAAGCAATGAATGAATTACAATCACAAAAAAAAATATTCCCTCTTATTCCAATATTCCCAAATCCTGCTGTACTTTTTCTTCTCCTGTTTTGACTTTTTGTCTGCCCATACTCTCTCATCTGAACCTTAAATTCATTTTAAGTTGGTAATAAGTTTATGTTGCTACTAATATTAGACTTACTCTGACCTTAGTTCTAATATGACTTTTACAAAACTATAGTACTTCTTTTTCTTGTGTAACTCTCCTACATGAAAGAAATTTATTATTTGGCATTTATTTTCTGATTAAGCCAATCATTAGCAGAATTCATAATTATTTCTTAAACTTCTGTAAAAAAGCAATCTAGGAATGTATAGAATGCAAAAGTTAGATTACTTTTGGATTGTTTAGTTTAATACAGAAATCTTAGTTAGGCTTGAGCCCTTGAGCAATAAAATTAATGATGCCAAATAACTATTTTATCACAGTGTAAAATGTCCTCTTAGAACTTAAAATTTTAGACATTACATAGTTTTAAGTGGGACTTCTAATCTTATTTTCTTTTGCTATCTTTTAATTTTTTTATTCTTTTAAATTTTCTGTTAAAGTATAGTTGGCATGCAATATTATAGGAGTTTCAGGTGTACAACATAGTTTAACACTTATTATACCTTATGATGTGATCTCCACAATAAATCTAGTAATCATCTGTCACTACACATAGTTATTATGATATTATTGACTCCATTCCCCTATGCTGTACACTATATTCCCGTGACTTATTTTATAACTAGAAGTTTGTCCTTAATCCCCCTCATCTTTTCTGCTCAAACATTTACCTCCCTCCTCTCTGGTAACTATCAGTTTGTTCTCTGTATCTATAAGTTTATTTCTGTTTTGTTTTGTTTGTTCATTTATTTTTTTCTTTTTTCTTTTTTTAGATTTCACATGTAAGTAAAATTATACAGTATTCTCTATCTGACTTATTTCACTTAACATAATACTCTCTAGGTCCATGCATGTTGTAGCAAATGGCAAGATTTCAACCTTTTTTATGGCTGAGTAATTTCCCATTGTATGTATGTACCACATCTTCTTTATCCATTCATCTATCAATGGACAACAAAGTTGCTTACATATATATCTTAGCTATTGTAAATAACGCTGCAATATAATTTTGTGCATATGTCTTCTTGAATTAGTGAGAAAGACACACAGACAGAGACAGACAGAGAGAGATCTCCCATATTAAGAATGTAGTGACTGGGCTGTAAAGCATAAAGATATCTCTGGAGTCAATCAAGGGAAGCCATGTTGAAAGAAAGTCACCTCCTTTCCTCAAAGCCTTTGACCCCTGTGGTGAACTGCATATAACTGAAGCTGCAAAGAAAAGTACAAATTGAGCTCAGATAAAGGTTAGATTGTCTCATCACCATATCCTACCAAATTGTGGTCTGACATAAGATGGGGCACATGCTTTTGGGGGGGGGATTAATATTACATATTTTATCCTCTATTGTTCTTGTGCATCAATATTCAGCATGTAATAAAAGTTACAAGGCTTGAAAGGAAACAAACAAAAATGTGACCCATGGTCAGGAGAGGGAACAACCAATTGAAGCAGATCCAAAGGTGATGCAGACATTAGAATTATAAGACAGGGTCTTTAAAAGAGCTTGTAAAATATGTTAAAAGATTTAGTGGGAAAAATGAAAAACATGCATGAAGAGATGAGAAATTTCAGCAGAGAGATACAAACACAAAACGTGGAAATGTCAGAGACGAAAAAATGCAATGTCTAGAATGAAGACTTTATTCTATGGGTTTAACAGCAAACTAGATTTTAAAAAGGGGGATTATTGAACTTGAAGAGAAGTCAACAGTGTTTATCTAAACTGACACACAAATAGAAAAAAAGAATACAAATTAAAACAGGACAAAGTGTCCAAGATTTGTGAGATAATAATAATAGCAATTGATCTGAAATGCTTACAATTGGAGTCCGTAAGTGAGGTCAGAAAGAGAATTCAGCAGAAGTGTTTGAAAAGATAATGTCTGAGAACTTTCTAAGACCATGAAAAATATCAACCACAAATCAAAGAATCGACAAACCCCAAGTAGGAAATTAGAAGGATAACCACACCTCAGTATCTCTTAATTAAACTTATTTAAATAAAGGTAAGGAGTAAGTCTTAAAATCAGCCAGAAGAGAGATATTATGTATAGGTATGCAGTGATAAAAATAATACCTGGTATCTCATCAGAAACAGTGGAGGCCAGAAGACAACAAATATCCTTAAAGTGCTAAAGGAAAAAATATTGCTAGCCTAGAAAGTCTATAACCAATGAAAATATCCACCAAAAAATAAAACTCAGTAGAAACATTTTCAAGCAGACAAAATCTGAGAGATTTTTATCTCTACCCATCCTGCACTACAAGAAATGTGAAAGGAAGCTGTATAAGCAGAAGAAAAATATCAGAGGAAAGCCTGAATCTGCAGAAAGGAAAGGAGAGCATCAGAATGGGTAAGTATGTAGGTTGTGTTAGTTTTCTATTCTGTATAACCAAGTATCACAAACTTTACAGCTCAAAATAGTTCACATTCATTGCTTCACAGTTTCCGTGGGCCAGGCACCCAGGCACAGTTGAACTGCATTCTTTGCAGAGGGTCTCATAAGGCTGCAATCAAGGTGTCAGCCAGGCTGTTTTCAGATTGGGAGGCTTGACTGGGGAGGAATATGCTTCTAAGATCACGCATATTGCTAGCAGAATACATTTCCTTGAGGCTGTGAGACTGAGGCCAGTCTCTTGCTGGCTGTTGGACACAGTTCTCAGAAGCTATAAAAAGTTTTTAGAGGCAGCTCACAGTTCCTTGCTACATGGTCACTAATTTCATACCAGCAAGGGGAGTCTCTAGAATGAACCTGCTAACAAGACAGAGTCCTATGTAATGTGACATGACCATAGGCGTGACATCATATCAGGTTTGCTATATTCTGTTGTCTAGAAACAGGTCAGAGTTCTGCCCACTCCTAAGTGGATAGGATGAAGACCAGTAGGCAGGGATCATGGTGGCGGGCACCCCAGGGCCTATCTACCACATAGGTAAATATAAAAGATGTTTTTATTATCTTTAATATACTTTAAAATTTATTTTAAAATCTATTAACATTGTAAAGCAAAAATAATAGCTACATTGTGGAAGTTTTGCATATGGAGAAGTAAAATACATGTCGACAAGAGCACAAGGGGGGTAAAGGATAAAATGAATTTGACTGTTTTTGTTTCATACATTGCTTATGAGATGGAACCAGCTTATTTGACAGCAGACTGGGGTAATTGAATATGCATATTGCATTCTCTAGAGAAGCGGTTCTCATTGTGTGATCTCCAGAACTTGTTAGAAATATAAATTCTCAGGTCTGACCTCCTTTTTGAATGAGAAACTCTGAGGTTGGGTCTAGCAATATGTGTCTTAACAAACCCTCCAGGCAATTTTTATGCTTTCTAAAATTTTAGAACCACTAAAAAGTAACACAGTGAGGTATAACTTGAAACACCAGTAGAAGAGGTGAGGTAGAATAATAAAATACACTTGATTAATAATTAAATGCCAGTAACAGAGGAACAAAGAGCAGATGAACACATTCCCTGATGGAAAAGCTCACACATAAATTTAAAACAATAAGAAACAGAGTAGACATGTCTAAAATACTGATGTAAATAAAGTTTTAGAGTAACCTCAGTAAATGCAGATGAAAAGGACTAATAGATTAAAATTGTCAGAGTAAAGCTGGTCATTATAACAGGCAAACTAGGTTTCCAGTAAGGATAGTTTGTATCCCTGAAGTGTGGAACTCAAGAAACGAGGAAGGAAATATTGAAATGTAAAATACAAGAAAATTCCCCCAAATGCAGAAACACCTGAAATTTCCAACCAAAAGGCACATATGTTCCAGGAAAATTGATTCCTAGCATTCAACACTCAGGATAGCAGGAAAATGTAAAGGCAAGCGTTCAATGCCTAGGTATATCATTAAGTTACTTAATTTCAGGCATCCATACATAACAATAAAAATGCCTTTAAAAAAGAGAAAAATAGGCTGGCATCAAATTTCTGTACACAAACATTCAATGCCAGAGACAATGAAGCTAAATTTACTAAGGTCTGAAGGTAAGAACTGATAAGCTAATAATACTTTATCCAGCCAAGATATTTTTTAAGTAGAAGCAGACCTTCTCAAATACAAAAAGATTTGGAAAACAAAATACTTCAAAGTCCTTCTTGAAACACTACTTGACCACAAATTCCAGCAAATTAAAAGATAAATCAAAATGATTAAGAACAGTTCAGAAGTGGAATTTAGAAAAATTAACACAAACTGGAAACTGTGGGAAGGATGTGTTAAAAGTATGTCTGTGTATAACTGTTAATACTCTTTTCATGGCTTATGTAAATGTTATACTAGATGCCAAATACAGAAAAAAATGAGACAGAAGGCTTGGGTCATGATAGTTCACAGGATAGACATGATCCAGAGTGTTTTTCTTAATGAAGGCTATAAAACTGACTGCCTTTCATTTACCTGCCCTTCCCTTCTGGGGAAAAATCTGGCCTCAACTCAGATCCCATGGTTACATTATGGCTCCATCCCCAGTGGTCAACAAGATGATGTCAATATTGAAAATTCCTAGGAATGAGCCTTCGTAGTGCTGTGAGACCACACTATCTGACCAAAAGGCCGGTCATCAATGCATTCTTCAGACTGATTTATGGCCAAAAGGGGGAACTATGGATGAATAAAAAGGTAGTTTTTTTTTTTAGAACTTGCTAGAGATCTGGGTTTTATAGAAATTAACTTCACATTGTGTTCTGATCATAAATTCCTAACTGAGCAGGTCATGGTGGGTAGTGAAGCTTCAGTCATATAAATTTTTAGAAAAATGTTTATCTTTGCCTTAAGCAAGACCTGTCCATTGTTTCTGTGCATCTAGCGTGTAGGTTACACCTTTGAAATAAGCCATAACCAACCTCAAGAGAGCACATAATCTTGTTGACTACCCTGCAATCCAATCCCTGCCTTGCCTGTTCCCACCCCCTCGTCACCTTCATTATGTTCCCTCCTGAATTTCAAATGCATAAAAAGAAACTGCAAAACAGTTATTCTCTGGAACATTTGAGATCTTGCTCCCCAGCAGATGTTATCAGTTTATCTCAAATAAACGTGATAATAATTAAAAATACATATATTTGACTGTGAGCTACCAAAAGGCAAGCTGAGGTCAGAGACCAGTGACTTTTGGGTGACAAAGGATTTCCTCTCTTTAGCTGTCCAGTTAGAAGATATTCATGACAAGTGTATGAGAAATGAAGAGGCAAAGAAACTGGTTGTACTGATGAGAAAGACATTGTGTCTAAGCCAGATAGGAAAGGAAACAAATTCATGAGAAGGCAATGGACTTGGAGAAAGGAAGATTTAGGTGTTTGGAAAAGTACAAGAACAGTTGAAGTGAGGATAAGAGTAAAAAGGGCGAAAGGATATGAGGTTATGGGCAAAGATTAATATATTTGAGTGGACAGAAGCTGTTATATAAGATTCCATAGAAGAACTAGTTTGAAGTGACAATAGGTTTTGGCTGAGACCATGCAAGTAGGTGGGTCAAGTGATTTATGGGTACATAGTTGGGATGAAAGGTGGTAAAATAACTTTAAAACTGGTTGGTTAGGCAGGTTATTCATGTGAAAGCAGATGTTCCAATGTTAGATGCCATAGCACTGACTTTTGAGCAAAGCAGTAAATGCAGATGAAAAGGACTAATAGATTAAAATTGTCAGAGTAAAGCTGGTCGTTATAATAGGCAAACTAGATTTCCAGTAAGGATAATTCGTATCCCTGAAGTGTGGAATTCAACAAATGAGAAAGAAAATATTGAAATGTAAAATATAAGAAAATTCCCCCAAATGCATTTATAAATTTATAAATTTCCACCCTTCATTTTTCATTCAATATTTCCTAAGAGTTTATTCTGTGCTAGGCATCCTTCACAGGTTTGAAATGGATAAAGATTTACTCTCAACAACTACATGAGATATTATTGTCACTCTTACTTTAAAGATGAGGAAACTGAGATGCCAAGAGGTTAAGAAATTGAACCAAAGCCACTTAGCTGGCAAGTATAATAATAGAGCAAGGATTCAAACCCAGAATTCAGAGTCAGTGCTCCTTACCACTGCTACTTTGTTTCATATTGCCCCATCCTATATACCACTTAAAAATGAGGGGTTATATGCCCTTGCATACAAGGAAACCTTGTCATTCATTCATTCATTCATTCATTCATTCATTCACTCACTCATTTACAACAACATTGACTGATGCCATGGTAAACACCACAGACAAGAGCTTGCATCCATGGAGTGTCCTTTTTCTCCTAATAAGTGTTTTCTACTAGCATCTGTAGAGCAGTTTTCTCCCTGTTACCTCTTCCTTTCAAATTGTCTTAGCTGTTTTCACATTTATTTATTCCAATTAATTTTAGAATCATTTTGTATGTTCTCCAAAATCCTGTTAAGGTTTTGGTTGGCAGTATGTCATATATGGAAATGAGTTTAGGGAAAATAAACATCTTTATAGTGTGTGTTTCCTAGGTAAGAGCGAAGTATTTCATTCTATTTCTTGTTTGTTGTTGTTGCTATTGTTTTAACATCCCTCAATAGAAAAAAATTTTGTTTTGGTTTGCTTTTTTCATTTTTTTGTTTTGGTTCTGAGCATTTCTGGTTATATTTAGCCCTATTTTACATTTTTTTCTGTTGCTGCTATAAAGAAGGGCTTTTCTCCCATTCAATTTTATAAACAGTTATTGTCAGTATGTAGTAGAGCTATTGATTTTTACATATAAATTTTGTAACCAGCGACCACGTTGGATTATTTTATGGTTTTTAGTAGTTTTGAGTATGCTCTCTTGTGTTTTCTAAGTACATAATTATGCCAGTGCTTTGCTTCAGGATTTAAAAAAAAAAATGTGTGTGACAGAGCCAGAATTCAAGTTTACATCTTCTGATCCCAAATTCAATGCCATGTGTACCATGCTGCAAATTGCATGTATGAGGATAGGGATGTGACTGCTTACTGCATGGCATGGTCTAAGTAGAAACTGGATTTGGACCCCTTTCCTAAAAATATCTGTTCTTCCTTGTTGCTTGTCGTGGGGCCTAAAATGTTTCAACCCTAAAGAATCATTCGTCTGGGTCTTGAAAGGAGTTTAATCCTCAAAAATAATTCTGTTAAAATTCACATACTACAGGGAATAATAGTGTACTGTCTCCAAAATGGATAGTTCCTTGTTCAACTAGACGCTCCAGTGTGGACCAAATGTCACAGTGGATGTTTGGAACAGGACCAAATACCTTTCAAGGTAATAGGGACTTTCTGAAAAAAAAATCCATAATAAAATCCATTTCAGCAACGTCATGTGAAACGATATTTACATAGGTTGCTTGTGGACTTCTCAGAGGATTTATGTCTATGCTATCTATTGCAGGAGCTAGATTTTCAAAGTTTTCAGACTCATTTTGCCATGGAGCCTTAGCATTTTCCTCAGAGCATGTCATGACTTTGAGAGTGCTGCTGAGGGACCCTGAGCTAATAGATATCAGTAGTAATTAGCCAATAGAGCAAAGGCCTGTGGGCTGTGGCCGAGAGTAGAAACATGCAGAAGAAGGGCGAGGAAAGGAGAAACAGGAAGACTCTAAAGATGCAATTTGCCTGTTTTTCAATTTTTGCCTAATTCTCACGTCTGAACCCATAATATAAACTTGCAAGGACAGAAAATGACACGTAGTTGCTAACTAATCTGGCACCATTTCCCAAAAGCTGTGAGCAGTCCTTTTAACATCTGGACACCAGTCATGGTTCTACCATTGTAATGAACCCAGTTGTTAGTAACTGGAAAGGAGCAAAGGGAAAGCCAAATAGATGCATGCCCAATAAAGTCTGGGTGACGTATGGAAGGTAGTTGCCTGTCAGTCACACTTAGGAATAGGTCACTGGCCAGAGTAAGCGTGGCCACTGCAAGCATGGGAAGATTTGAGATACACAAGCTCCTAAACAAAGGAGTTCCCTCTCTTGCTCTTGTTCTCTTGGTTCCCTCTCCTGGCTTGCAGAGCTGTCATGCTCCTGCATTTGCCTATATGGCCCACAGATATGTGGACACCCCCGCACAGTGGACTGCAACCAGACTCATGCTGAACTGGACCCAGCTTCACCACGGAATGGAAACTCTGGACACTGGCTTTGCTTTTAGCTCTGCTGAATCCCCAGCTGCCTCTCTTCCAGGACTGGAAGAGAGGAAATGGGACTTTGGAAATGCAGAGATGTAATTCCATGCAAAGAAAGCTTTCTACCACATCTCATCCACCCACAGGGAGCTCTGAAAATTCTCATTCCAGTGGCAGCCCAAGAATCCCACTCCCACTAGCAACAGAGAATGGTCATCCATGCATTTCTCTGATAACAACGGTACTCCAAGTATTCATTTAATCTGTCTGCAGATCAGAGCAATCAGAATGTTACTCTGCTGCTGTGAATCACAGGGGCACATTGCCTGGCCACATCTAACAACTTAACAGGATCAAGTGGGACATACTTTATCAGTCTAACTCACCATATCAGTCTAACTCCCATATTTCTCCTCTATCCTGTTGCATTCATCTATTTTTTTTCCCTGTAATTTTGCAAGTTTCTTAAATTCTTTATTAGCTGTACAGGAGCATATATAAACAAATGAATACTATTGACAGATATTTTAGAAGGCACTGGGGCCCAGTCTCCACCTTCACAAAGCCCCTAACCCATCAGGAGACTAACACTTAGCAGACAATTACAACACAGTGTGGTAGGTTGTATATTGGGGCATGTACAAGGTATAAAGTGAATGTCTGCATCATCTAGAAAAATCCAGCACTCTTCCCTTTGAGAAAATTCAGTGGTTCATCTCATTTCAAATGCAAAGTAACTCTGAAAGCCATTTCTCTCTGGGTAAAGAATGCCTCCTGGAACTTTCTCAGTCAAAAGATCCTCCCCTCTTGTATGATCTTTGGGACAACATTGAAATGTTGCAGAGATGGCGAGCATGAATCTCACCAAATTTGGGGTGACAGAGGGAAATTAACCTGGAATTAATGTATTTCAGCTATTCTATAGTGATCTTATGCAATTTTTCAACTACTGACACATATGTAAGTTTTTTAAGTGCTTCAATGTACATCAAGGTCAGCAAATTATAGCCTGTGAGTCAAATCCAGCAATTGTTTTTGTGTGGCCAGGAGTTAAGAATAATTTTTTGCATTTTTAAATGTTTGTAGAAAAAAAAATAAAAAGAATAGAATTTTTTGAAATGTAAAATCTGTAACAAAAAATTTTAGTGTTCATAAAGATTTTTTTGAACACAGACACACTCCTGGGTGTATATATTGTCTATGACTGTTTTTGTCCTACAACAGCAGCCTTGAGTAGTTGCTGTAGAGACCATAATGACCCACAAAACCAGAAACATTTACTCTCTGGCCCTTTATGGTAAAAGTTTACTGACCCCTGAGATACACCATTGTTCATTCTGCACAAGAACTATAGAGAACTTAGGCAAGTAGTCACTCTACTTGAACAGATGAAGAAAGAAACATCGCTTATGAGTGCTTGTAATACAATCCATATTTCGTGACTTCAGATGGATCCCTTTCCATTACAGTAAACAAACTTTTGGCCATTTTGCTTTCATTGTTGTTACTATTGTTGTTTGAAGTTTTGTCTTGGTTTTGTTTGTTTATTTTGGGTAGAGTAAAATTTGTGGTTCCTTTTGCTGAGGCAGTTAAACTCTCTGGACTAAAAATACTCAAGGAATCTGAAGTGAGGTCAGGTTGACTCCAAAACCCACAATCAGAATTTGCTGCCTAGGAAACTCTTGCCTACTGAAACTGTGAGCTCTTGATAGAGGGTAACAATAAAATGACAATAGTAAAACCACTAAGTAAGAGGACATGTTGAATTCCAACAGGCTGCAGGTGTACTAAGCATTGCCCACCTACTGACTTTATTCTCCTGCTTCCACTAAGAAAATAGGATTACGTATTTTGGTTGGCATTTTCTTTCCATCTCTGGATAAAAATCTAACAAAGATTTTCACGTGGATTGCAGTTTACATCTCCCCCTACATTTTCAAACATTCCTCCTCTCCTGGGAGAGCTGCTCAGCAGAGGATCTCTGTAGGAAGGTGGAAGGCTATATGGAAGACTGGGGGAGGACAGGACATTATCGAGAGAAAAATAAAATTTCTGTGAAAAACAAACAAACTGAGCTGTCTGAACCTCTTGGTATTATGAATCATGTGTTTTTTTGTTTTTTGTTTGTTTGTTTTTCTCCAATGAGATAAAGGTCTCTAGAAGATTTTTCTGACTGTCAACTATTATAAGAGTCAAGAAAACTAAAATAAACCAAGGAAAGTCTGCCAGGTAATTTTACAAGGCTATAAAAACAACAAAGTTATATATATTTGCCTCTCCTCTTATTTCTATAGCATTTTGAAGGATTTTTAGAACATATATTTTTATAGATTCTATTTTTATTTTTTTTTCTTTATTGATTTTAGAGAGAGGAAGGGAGAGGGAGAGAGAGATAGAAACATCGATGAGACAGAACATTGATCGGCCGCCTCCTGCATGCCCCCCACTGGGGATTTGGCCCACAACCTGGGCATGTGCCCTGACCCGGAATCAAACCAGCGGCTTCTTGGTGCATGGGTCGATGCTCAACCACTGAGCCATACCGGCCTGGCATAGATTGTATTTTTTAAATAAAATCGAATTCCTCCACATTGTTGCTCTGTACTTTCTGGTGAGACTTTTTGCTGTTTTGCAGTGTTTTACAGGTAGTAGTCCCCTTATCTGCACTTTCCCTTTCCCAGATTTCAGTTTCCCACAGTCAACCACAGGCCAAAAATATTAAATGGAAAATTCCAGAAATGAACTACTCATAAGTTTTATTTATTTATTTGTAGCAGTTTTACGATGTGGCTTGTAATTTTTATTATTTTTAAACATATCAATTTTCAAATGTAATATATTCATATGGTTCAAAATTAAAAGGTTTAAGCTGATATACTGAAAACTAAGGCTGAACATTTGATCCCCAGCCACTCAAAGTTCTCTCTCAAAGAGGCAACCAACCAAAATGACTAGGTTTTATGTATAAGAAAGGAAAAGAGGTATTTCATACATATTTCAGGCAAAGGGATATATATATGTGTGTGTGTGTGCATATATATATATATACATATATATGGCAGGGCAAAAATAGGTTTACAGTTGTGAGTTCATGAAAAAGTTTGTTCTTGTATTATCATTTATTAAATATTGTATTATTTTCCATATGAACAACTGTAAACCTACCTTTGCCCCACCATATATATATATATATATTCTTTCTCTCTTTGTTTACACAAATAGTACATTGATTGGACAGTCATTGGGTGTTTAATACATACTTCAAATTCAACATGTTCAAACTGCGTCCTGATCTTCCCTGCAGCCTAGCTCCACCTGCAGCCTTCCCCTTCAGTCCACAGCAGCCCCAGCCTTCGGGCTGCTCAGTTATCCTCAACCCCTCTTTCTTTCATACTCCACATCCCGTCCGTCAGGCAAACCTGTCGGCTACTTTGAAAATGTTTTCAGACTCTGATACTGCTCACCATCTCCTCTACTGTCACCCAGGTTGTGGCCACCAGCAACTGCCCTCTGATCTTGGCTATCCATGACCTCCCAGGGTTTTCTCTGCTTCCACCCTGCCTCCCACAGCCTATTCTCCGCAAAGCACGAGAGAGATCCTTTTCAATTTTAAGTCATAAAATGGCACTCCGTGGCTCCAAACCCTGCAATAGTTCCCTGTTCACTCAGAATAAAACTCCAAGTCTTCACAAGGCCCTGCATTGATCCCATTATCTCCCTTACCTTCTTCCCGCTATGCGTTTTTGGATCACTCTGCTCAGCCACACCAGCCTCTCTGATGTTTCCAGCACTCAGCAGACATATTCCATGGGTCCTTTACTCTGGCTCCCTCTGCCTGGAACTCTGCTCTCAGATAGTATTTGGGTTAACTCCTCACCTTCTTCAAGTCTTTGTCCAAATCTCGCCTTCAAAAGCCAACCCTGACCACGCTGTGTGTAACAGTGCACATTGACTTCTTCCTGCCCCCAGCCTCCTGGAGCTCTCCTGACCTGCTCCACTTTTTCTTTTTAACCATAGAACTTACCAGTTTTTATATCCTATATAATGTTCACGTTTGCTGTTTATTGACTGTCTCCCTTAACAGAATGTAAGCTCCACTATGGCAAACTACTCGTAAGTTTTACATTGCACACCATTCTGAGCAATGTGCTTAAATCTCCCACTGTCCTCACTCAGCCCCACGCAGGGCGTGAACCATCCCTTGTCCAGTGCACACTTACTGTATAGCTACCTGCCCATCTGTTGCATAGCAGCTTTCTCAGAGTTATCAGATAGACTATCGAGGTATTGCAGTGCTTGTGTTCAAGTAACCCTTATTTTACTTAATAGTGGCCCCAAAGCACAAAGGTAGTGATGTTGGCCATTTGGATATGCCAAAGGGAAGCTGTAAAGTGTATGTATGTATAGGAAAACACATAGTACACATAGGGTTTGATACTGTCTACGGTTTCAGGCATCCACTGGGGGTCTTGGAACATATCCCCTGTGAATAAGGGGGCAGGGTGAACTACTATAGTTGTTTGTTCCTAAAAAGGAAAAGATAATGATGAAGGAGGAGGAGGAAGAGAAAAAGAGTAAGAAGAAAAAAAGAAGGAGGAAAGGGTGGAGAAGGAGCAGGAGAAGGAGGAAGAATAGAAGCTTCTCCCAAATTATGTAAAAGATAAGAGAATGAAGCTAAATAAATACTGTATAATATTTCCAGGGCTTTCTTAAAAAGAAAAAGCCACAACTTTAACTTATCTAAGCATTTTATCACCAATGTCAAATTGATTCATGTACAGTAAAAGACTGAGATCATTTGCTTTCTTTTCAACTAAAAAAGTCACCTCCTGAATTAATCGAGGCTCAGCCCATAACAACAGATATAAGTCCTTGAACATTTCCTGCTCAAATGTTCTTGCTGATCCATTTCAAGGCTGTTGCTATGCATAAAACTATCGACTACATAAAGCAACAAGCAATGAGGAAATGTTACTTGTGCTGAAAGCAAAAAATGGTTTTTAAATTGTTTTGAGTTATATCTTTATTGATTTATGACTTTCCTGACTGAAGTACACACTAGGTCATTAGTAATAACAGTAACTCATATTTTCATGGTGCATTCTGGTTCACAATCTATTTCCATTTGTATGCCTTCATTTGATCCTAGAGTCAGCCTGTAAAATTAACAGGTACATTGTTTCCATTCTACAGTGGAAAAACCCAGAGTCTCTCAGAGAGGCAAAGTGGCTCACTGAGGTTTGCATTGGTGGTAAGCAGCTGGGCAAGAAAAAGAGCTCAGGACTTTGAATCCAGAACACTTTCTACTATAGCTACTAACTTAGCAAATATTCAACATTCAATGTATGTGACATCACAGAATGAGCAGGAATAAAAGTAATATAAATAGGATAAAATAAGAATACTCTTTTAACAGAAAAAATTAGGCAACTTTTCCAAATCACATATCTAATAGTGGTATATACCTCTTAGGTCTGATGTGAGGATGAATTAACCTAATCTATGTACAGTGTTTAGACCTGTGCTTCATACAAAGTAATAACCCAATAAAACCCAATAAATGTAAGCTAGTATGGTAACAGCTAGCATGACATGGTTCACATTATACTGAAAATGAATTTAATAGTTTTAAGTTGCTTTATCAAATAAGTAATACATGGATAAGGCACAAAATTCGAATAGGGCAAAAGGTTTACAGAGAAAAGTAAGTGTCCCATCTCCACCTTTCAACCATCTGATTCTGCTCCACTGGCATCCACTTCAGCCATTTGTAAAGTATCTATTTCCCAAGCATTTTGTTTCTACGAGAACCTTCTTTTTCAAAATTCTGGCTGTAATTAATTCTTTTGTTTGTTCTTTAAATTTAAAGTTATATGTTTTTGAATAGTTCATATTACACAAACTGAAGCATTATATATATATAAACACTATTTTGCATCTTGTGTTTTGTTACTTAGTGATAGTAACAAATAATTTATCATTTCAATCATGCCAATTTGAGGGTAAAAATGATGCAATTAGCAAATTATACCAGGGCCACAGGTATATACAGTGACTGTCTCATGCAAACAATGATATAGCTACCTTAGTCAACGATCTGTCTTAGACATTGTTCTATACCAGCACATAAAGTATGTTTTCATTTTTTGTCATATATGATAGATACCAAAGACTCGGGACATGTATATGAGTGTAAAGCATAAACTCACACCACTCAACTGAAGAACATGTACTTTTTACATGTTACATACAGGCAGGTCACCTGTGTGCTCACTCATATCCCTTTCCTCTACTCCCTAGAGTTCAACAGCCACCTAAATTCTATGCTAATAATGTCATTGCCTTTGAAAAATAACTTTCTTGCACATCTTTCCAGGTGCACTTGTGCAAGAGTTTCTCCAAAGCACAGGAATGAAGTTGTTGGTTCTCAGGGTATGCATATGTTCAGCTCTATGAACAATGCCAGATTAGTTTCCAAAGATTTTAGTACCAATTTACACTCCAACCAGTAGTGAGAATATCCTTCGCTCCACATGACAGTACTGGGATACTGCCAGTAAGGAAGAAAGGAGAGAATGAGTATGGAGTAGACAATAGGCAGGGTTACCATGAGGTCCACCCTGCACTCGAGACACCTTTTTTCTCCCCATGCTCAGATCACATTCCACCTCTTCCTGAGGGCAGCAACCTCAAAATCTCAGACGGTTATTGCATCCCACTCAAATTCAAGACCCTCTGGCTAATGTGCAGTCATCACTCAATCAGGTTCCAGATGTGGCTCCAGGTACCTATAACATAAAGGCCAGCTTTCTGACTGTATCATTGTCATTTGTAAGAATTTCTCATACATATTTGCTTTTCTTCCACAGTTCTCTGTTGTCTCCCCAAACCCTTTGAATTTCCTAAGTGGCAGGAGCTAAAAGGTGGCTCTTATGTTAATGAAGTGACTTTTGGAAAGCACTTAAGGATTTGGGCTGGTTGCCAATGAAGCCAATCTTGTGATTAGAGGGTTGGAACTTTCAGTAACCCCTAGGAAGGGGAAAGGGGCAGCAGAACGTCCAATGATTTCATCAATCATGCCTGTGTAATGAAATCTCCATAAAAACCTAAAAGGGCAAGCTTCAGAGAGCTTCCAGGTTGGCGAACACATGGAGATCAGGGGAGAGTGGTGTGCCTGCAGAGGGCACAGAAGCTCCTCACCCTTTCACCATACCTTGCCTTATGCATCTCTTCCATCTGGCTATTCTTGAGTTATATCCTTTTATAATAAACTGGTGATCTAATAAGTAACATGTTTCTCTGAGTTCTGTGAGCCACTTAAGCGAATTAATCAAACCAAAGGAAAGGGATGTGGAAACCTCTGATGTATAGCCAGTTGGTCAGAATACAGGTAGCAACCTGGTCTTGCAACTGGCATCTGAAAGTCTGAGGAGGGAGGTTGTGGGAACCTCCAATCTGCAGTCAGTAGTTGAGACGCACAGGTGATAAACTGGACTTGCACATGGGGTCTAAACTCTGTGTGTGTGTGTGTGTGTGTGTGTGTGTGTGTGTGTGTGTGTGTGTGTAGAGGGGGATGGAGATAGTCTTGTAGGACTGAACCCATAACCTGACACATCCCTGGGTACATAGTGTCAGATTTGAGTTGTGCTGTAGGAAACCCACCTGGTGTCCTCAGAGTTGCTTGTTGGTTGGAAAACCTCCCCTCACACGTTGGAATTGGGTACAGAACCCTAAAGACTGCCCCAAATAGGGAATGGGTAGAATGAACATGATTAAAACAAACAAAATAAAATTTTTTCAAAATTTTTCTATTTAGAAAAGAGTAGAAACAGGAGACTATAATCATTGGCCCATAGCCCTGGGGGAAATGCCTATTCTGGGAGCTGTCAAGCTTCTGCAGGGGATGGCCTTGGGGATTGAACAATCACAGACTGATGCCAGTAAGGCCTTGAGTTTCTTTGATAAAATGGTTTCCTCATAAACTTAGTAGGCTTCTGGTGTGTATGCCAAAGAGCTAACGACCTCTCCTACAGCCTCTAAGTCTGAAGAGTTCTTTCTTTCACTAACTGACCTCTGCTCTGCACATCCTGTTAGCCCACAGTTTATTGCAACTGTATTGAAGCAATTTAAAACATTCTCTGTTTTCCTTCAAACTCAAAACCTCTATGTGATGCAGGACTCTTAAGAAAAGTTGCTTGGGTCAGTCTTTGCTCTTGTTAAGGCTGCCACAGCCTTGGAATTTGTTTAGAATGTGAAAACAAATATTTTCTTTCTCTCTCTTTTTTTTCAAATAATCTTTTAGTATCCAAATTCAGTATTCAATTTAGATTTCAGAACACAAGCATAAAGCAAATGTCTTAGAAAATTTATATTCTCTTTCCAAAGAGAATAGTTCAAACTAGAATCATCTCAAGAAAGAGCATGCACATTTAGAAAAATAGTGGGCTGAAGAGGAAACCCTGGGGGAAAACTAGTGAAAAGCAGGTGGGTATAGGGGAGAGAGAATGACAGACATCATGAGAGATCAGTTAAAGAGACAGCCAAACCAAAGAGGGAGGAGTTTATAAAATTTTGATGGAAAATTTCAAGTATTACATATAGTTTGAAATGTAGGCGGTGGGTACAATACAATAAAATATGTGTTGTATTGTATTATGAAAATTGTTCCTAGTATTTACATGAAAGTGTTATATAGTTTCAATAGAATGGTATGCAGACCAATTTACAGGTAATTGAGGACTGAAGGGAAAATAAGAAAGTGGAGGTGTGACTAAACTTAGAACAAAAGTGTTAAGTACTTGGAGGAAAGGAAAGTCGGGCAAGATAGTTAGAAGCTAGAAATATTCCTGGATAACTGGAATAGGGAAACTGAGACAAGAAAATTAAAAAAGACCAAACAGTTTGGGCAGCTTACAGCCAGCTTGTGAATTGTAAGACCTTATCTTCCCCAACCAAGGACACTTGCAAGCAGCAGTCTTGGGAACTGCCAAGATAAAATCACCAGATGTTCTCATAAACTCTGGGAAAAGTCGCAACAATGTAAAAGGGGGACTTTGAATCTAGTCTGTCCAGCCGGGAAACCTTGAAACCTATGAAAGAAAAGTATAAAACACTTGAACCCCTACCAGGTGGGGCACTCAGACTGAGTTGCCCACTGCACACCAAGTATATTCTTTTTTAATCCTCACCTGAGGATATTTTTCCATTGCTTTTTAGATAGAGTGGAAGGGAAGGGGAGGGAGAGAGAAACATTGATGTGATAGAGACACATCAATTGGTTGCCTCTGCATGACCCCCACAGGGACCGGGGATCAAACCTGCAACCCAAGTACATGCCTTTAACCAGGAATCAAACCTGCAACCCTTTGGTCCATGGGCTGACTCTAACTGCTGCGCCAAATTGGCCAGGGCAACCAAGTGTATTCTTAATAAATCTACTTGTTTTGCTTCCTTAATAAATTCGCTTGCTTTGCTTCAACAATTTTGTCTGTCACTTGTCTGAATTCCTTCTTGCCAGCTGACAAGAGCCGAGGAGGGAGGAGGGGAGAGCTGAACCCCCTATGACTGGGGCAGACAGCTCTCCTGTAACAGAAAGGGTAAAGGAAGATAAATGTATTGCCTTGAGTAAACTATCCAGAAAATTCCTCCTCTACTAAATTTGCATTGTACTGGATTATATGAAGTTTATTGATTTGTAGCTACAGAGATCCAAGGACACCTTTAGCTCAGACAGGTGACACCTGTACCTACCAGTCCCAAAGAGGTGGATGTAGCTAAACTCAGTGTGCCTGAATACTAGAAGACAATTTTAAAATCAGACTGCCTTTGCTATAAAACAATGTATTTGAATATATTTTAATATTTAGAGTCCACACATTTAATTTCATTAAGAAATTATGCTTTCTCTTTAAATAAAGCATGAACCAGATCCAAAGGACAAATGTTCTGAGTAATATTGTGTCTGGAGCACATTATAATTCTGCCAAGTTGATTTGCTATGCAAGTCATTGAGAAATCATGTTAATCCAATCAAGAAGAATCAATCTAGAGCCAAAGGGAATAAAGAAACTATATGCAGGCACTTTATACATATTAGCTCCTCATCAGTAGCCTCAGAGGTTTGCATTTTGAGATTGAGAAAAAATAAGGTTTAGGTTGGTCAGGAGTCCATATATGGTAATTAGCAGAGCCAGAATATGAACTCACAGCTTTCTGACATTCAGGTCATCAACTTTCTACTATTCCACTCTGCCTTCTAGAGCAAACACTTCAAAGAAAATAAGCAGAAGGTCAAATGGGGCTTTTAGTAAATTACTGATGTTCCTATTCTACTTTTATAAAATTAAACACTTGTTTTTATAGGAAAGCTTTGAAATAATCTGACCAAAGGGAATTTGCAATGAAGTATCATATTGAATTATATATATAAAATGGCCTATGTTACAATGAGGCTATTTACAAATGTATGTCCTTTTTTACAGAGAGTGTCATAGCAAGGTAGATTTATCATTTGTTCTAGAAAAGTAACTAAAGGGTCTACTCACATTGCCCAATATTGTGACCTACCTGCATAACAAACTATATATACAGTACACAGGTCTGATGAAAGTTTTGCAAGGATGAAAATGTCAAGGTTATGTAATTTGTCTGAAAAAATACCTTGTGCAGATTACTGGGAACATTGTAGCTATTTCTATGTTTTTTCTTACCTTGTAGTCTAGTTCTGAATTAAAAGAGAAAAAAAGAAGTAATTATGAAACATTGTATTTTGTGTATGATATATGTTGATAATATTTTATTAAAGAAACATCTTTTTTTTCTGCAAAATGAAAACAAAAACAACAAAAAACCCAATGAAAACATTGTCCTGCATCAAGATCTCTTTTCATAGCTACTCAGATCATTTTGCTCATCAACTTGTATTTACTTTAAATTAAAGGCTTCATGTGTATTTTTTACATTTCTCTGGAATTGAAAATTGTAGCTTATAGATACTAATGGGAAAAAAGAAATAACATTCTAAGAGTGGCACGCAGACTAATAAAATCCAATTATCACTAGAGTTGTCATATCTACAAATTTATGTAGGAGTATCATCAGGGAGAATAAGCTATCTGTGACATTGATTTCAAGAACAATGTACTACCCATTTTAAAAATAATTTTACTTCAAGTAAAAAGAAAAAAGAAGGCAAAAAAAAAAATCCCTGTGTAATTGAAGGTAAACAAACTGCTATAACCAGCAGATCTCAAATGTGAAATGGTTCAAATACAATAGACGTTATTTTCCTTTATGAACAGTGCACTGGTGGTGCCAGCGTGCTGGGGAAGGGTGGAGTGGGGTAGTATGGGGGGGGGGTTCCATGTAGTCTTTTAAAAACCCAGGCTGACAGAAGCACTGTTGCTCAGTGCATAGCTGCAAGGCCAGATGGTGAAAGAGAAAAGCTCATGGAGGATCACACATGGGGGTTTTAATTGGCCAAGCCTGGGAGTGGCTTACAAGGATGTGCTGATTCCTTCCAGGATGCCACTCACTACCCCTCATTGTCTCCAGGTTCAGCACTGCACAGTTGAAAAAAAAAAAAAAATCAAGGCCTAAAGGAGAGGCAAGATCTTCCCAAGATCTTCCCATGTAAACAGAATTGTGGAGATCATGTCTGGGACTAGATTTTACGTAGTTTAGGCCAAGGTGGTCAAGTCATAAATTGACATCAGGCTTATTTATTCCATTGGGAGCACATTCCCAGGATTTAGAATTTAATGTGTTAGCTCATGCCATGTACCTTCTTCAACTAGATTGATTAATTGAAGCCTGGACTCGATGGTGGTCCACAGCAAGTGATGGGGAAATGGCCGCAGTGTTGGAATTTTTCTACAGATTTAAGATAAAGGGAGTCCAAAAGGTTCAGAAGGATGGAAATGAACTTATTATGTGCTAACTATGTAGTCACCCTAAGATATGGGCTCAGAGGATATTTCCTTCATTAACACATTAATATATTATAAATAAGGATACTAGTATCTTTGAAACTCTCCATAGTAAATGTAAGCCAGAGATGGGATTGGGGATACCTCAAAGAAATTGGGCACTTAAATTTTAATAGGAATATTAGGAATTCTGAACTGGTAGAGTTAAAGGGTTGATCACCTAATAATTAGTTAAGGTGAGTGACATTATCATAATAAATCTCAGGGATAGAGTAACTGTAAGGTTGGGGGTTTGGAGGGTGAAAAAAATGTAAGCTTGAGGTATGCATTCTTGCAGCCTGGCTAGCTGAGGACAAAGTATGCATGACATGGGTTGGACAACCGCCCAGAGAAGTGAATGTGTTAGTTAAGAATCTCAGCTGAAAACAGTCAGGTGCAGCTGGAAGAGTAAGAATGCTGGGCTTGGCAGAAAGGTCAGCAGAGATGCTATTGCGAGGACATAATTACCTAAAACTCAGTGTAATCTAAGGAACTGCTAAGAAAATAAATTGGGCTGCATCCAGAGATCAGGAGCATTTGCTCCCTTGCGATGCTCCCCCTCACTCCAAGCCATGTCTGCTTATAGTTCATTGCATTGCAATGACCCCTGGCAGGCCGAGAGTTGGCAAGTAGCAATCACAATATTTTGAACACAGGGATCTCTGACAATGACAATATTTCTTCATGTGACAGGTACTGCAGTAAACGTTCATTATCTTATCCGAGGATTATGTCATTACTCCTTCTCTATGTTATATATCATCCAGATGTCCTTCATCATCATCCTATCCCCCAGAATATCATGCTGGTCCATTGTGTTGATTATATTTACTACTTGGACACGTTGAGCAGAAAATAGTAAGCGTTGCTACATGCCTGATAAAACATAAGCTCATCAGAACATGGGAAATAAGTGCAAGAGTTCAGGGGCCTGAACATTAGTAAAACATCTAGGCCTGGTGGTCTGTGGGCACATCCAGATATTCCCTTTAGTAGAAGAGACAAGGTAAGGCATTGCTCTTTCTCGCATAACTCACCATCAAGAAAAAGGTACATTGCTTCGACTCTTTAGAATTAGGAGGCCACATTTAACATACTTGGGTATGCTTTTCAAACCCACTTATTAGGTGCCCATTAGACTTCCATATTGGGTGGGATTTGGGGGAAAAAAAAAAAAGCTTTCCAGAAAGCCTGGCTATGTTTCAACAGTTGGATCTTATGAACAGAAGCGTCAGTAGTAACAGAAATGTCTATGATAGAAGAAATCATGAATAGAACCTCCAGAATACCCCATATAATCATAGCACAAATCTCTACAGTTTGGGAGTAAGGCCAAGCCTGTGTCTAACCACCCTTTTCCACTGGAAAAGTACCACCTAGATTTGCTACTGGGCCCAACGAGGCTGAACACCTGATAATGGAATACCAAGTTGACTATGCGACTTACACTGCTCATGAAGAACTGTTATCCAATCTTTTAAAATATAAAATTGAACATGCTCAACAGTGTGAGGAAGGCACAGTCAACTCCACGAGTGGATGGATTCGACTCTCATGGTACCTTTTCCTACAGCATCACCACACCTTTGTCTTCATGGGGAGTTTCCTCTGGTAAAATAACAAAGAAGCAAAAATTGTGGACTTGGTTTATGAATGGGTCTGCATGGGGTGTTGGTGTTTTATCCTCCACCTCAGTGCTTACTCAGTGGCCCTGGTGCAAAAATGCCACGACAGCAAAAGTGGTGGCTTTCAATGAGCTCAAGGGCATCCCCTTGACAGAGGTAAGTATTGGACCCACCAACAGCAAAGGCCAGTGTTGAGCTCTGCTTGGCCCATTCCCTTTGGAAGGATTTTTGCTTCTCTTTCCTTAAGTTTTTCTCTCCTTCCTTTTTTTTTTTTTGAACAAAAAAAATTCCAAAAGCTATAAAGAGTTGAGCACAGAGGAAAATAATGGAAAGATGAGTTGGAGTGGGATAAGGAGGAGAGGAAATGCTGAACATAATAGAGGTGATGATAGAGAAGACAAATAATTGAAGTATTTTGTATTTTAAATGGTGCCAAAGGATGACATGTATGAGAGGAATGAAGAGACTCAGTGGTTTTGCAAGGACTTGAAGTTCTAAAATGAACAGACTAGATAATGCTTGGTGTCTGTGGAATGTCTCAGCTAGAGCCATGTTTCAGCATCTGGTTTATACTGGGATTTCCAGTTAGATAAAAACATACCAAACACTGAGCCATTGACTGGGATGTGAACATAAATAAAACACAGTCCCCTGTATTTAAATAATTCCCTGGTTATTACAACAAAATTAATGTGGGATATTCATAGCCTGAATTAAAGTCATAAGCAGTAATGGACATATCTGGAAGACATTTTAAAAAATGTTTACTAAGTTCTACTTTACAGTCAGTGTAATGCACAGATCCTGAGTGTATAGGTTGTTCAGTTTGACAAATGCGTACACTATGTAACCCACATCCTTTAAAAGTCAGAATATTCCCATCATCTCAGAAAGTTCCCTTCTACCTCTTCCCTGTGAGTCCTCTTCCACATTCTCCAGAAGCAACCACTCATCCGATCTTTATCACCATAGGTTACTTTTATTCATTCTAAATTTCTTATCAATGGAATCATAACTTATATGCGCTTTTGTTTCTGACTTCTTTTACTCAACATAATGTGTTTGAGATTTATCCGAGTTGTTGCATGTATCAGCAGTTTATCTCTTTACTGTTGTTCTATTGTGTGAATATAGCATGGTTTATTGGTCATTGTTCTCCTCCTGATGGACACCTGGGTTTCTTTTCAGTTTGGAGCTACCGCAAATAAAGTAGATCTAGACATTCTAGAACAGGCCTTTTGCGGATAGATGTTTCTACTTCTCTTAAATAAATTAGATAAATACTTAGGAGTGTAACTGCTGAGTCATAGGGTGAATGTGTGTGTACACGTTTAACTTTTTTAAGAAGCTGCTAAACTTTGCAAAAGGATTGTACCATTTTTTACTCCAACCAGCTATGTATGGGAGTTCCAGACACTCCACATCCTCTAAAACACTTCGTGTTGTCGATATTTTTTTCTTTAATCCTCACCCGAGGACATTTTTTTGCACTCATCTTCAGATAGAGTGGGAGGGAGAGAGGGATGAAGAGAGAGAGAGAGAGAGAAACATTGACATGAGAGAGACACATTGAGTGGCTGCTACCCACAGGACCCCAACTGGGGATGGGAACAAACAGCAACTGAGGTACTTGCCCTTAGCGGGAACAGACGTTCTAATCGCTGAGCCAAACTGGCCAGGGCGATCTTTTTAAAATCTGTGCTTTAATTTGCATTTCCCTGAGCATTAATAATGTCGAGCACTTTTTAATGTACTTATTAGTCATTTTGTGAAGTGTTTACTCAACTATTTTGTCTACTTTTTATACAATTATATGGCATTATTATTTGAGTTATAGGAAAAATTCTTTATGTATTTTGAATATAAGCCCTTTATCAAATGTATTTGTTATGAATATTTTCTCCCAGTCTATAGTTTATTTATTTTCTTAACAGTGTCTTTTGATGAGCAGAAGTTTTTTATTATCATAATGTCCAATTTATGGTTTCTTTGTCTTCTCTAAGAAATCTTAGCCTATTCTAAGCTCATAAAATATTTACCTATGTTTCAATCTAAACGCTTTATAATTTTAGTTCTTATTTAAAGGTCTGTAATCCATTTCAAATAATTTGAGTGTGGAGAGAAGTAGAAGTTGAAGTGCTTTTCTTGTTTGGATATGCATTTTTTTAAGCACCATTTGTGAAAACATTTTCCTTCTCATTGAAATGCTTTGATGTCTTTGTTGAAAATTATTAGATCGTATATATGTGAGTCTATTTCTAGATTCTATAGTTTGATCTATTTGTCTATTATTTTACTAATACCACACTTTATTACTGTAGCTTTATAACACATAGTGAAGTTGGGTACCTCTAGCTTTGTTTAAAAAATTGGTCTTTTGCATTTCCAAATACATTTTATAATTAGTTTGTCTATATTCTTTAGAAACCCACAGAGACTTTAGACAATTTGTGATTATATTGAATACATACACTAATATAAAATTGCGGGGAGAATGGACATTTTAATAATATTGAGTCTTCCAATCAAAAATACAGTATTTATTTCTATTTATTTAGGTTTTTTAACATTTCTTTCAGCACTGTTTTGTCATTTATAGTGAACCAATGTTGTGTACCTTTTGGTAAATTACTCCCTTAGTATTATATGGTTTCATCGCTATTGTAAGTGGTATTTAAATTTTTTTAATTACCAATTTTTCATTGTTTAAGATATTTGAAAGGAACAATTGGTGGGGCTTAGAACTGCTGTGTTTAGGAGCTGGGAACGGGGGCACCTGGGAACAGAGGATCAGATATAAGTCCAAGCCCGTACGTTCTGGGGATCAGAAAAATCTGCTGTTAAATTGTGAAACAAAGAAGTTGGCTGAGGAGGAAAAAAAAAAAGTAGTATTTTTTTTTTAGACTCTTTCCCTTTATCTATTTTTATGTGGTGTAGATTCTCAAAAAAAGATCCATTTGTAAAAACAAGCAGAGGAACGATTTCTCCTGGAGGAAATAGTGATTAAACTTAAAATCTTCCACAAAATAATACTCTAAAATTGAGAAAATATTCAGACATGACTCAACTAAGAATAGTTTTTGTATGACCACATTGGCCTGGGTACTCCATTCATTCAGAGCGTCAGGCTGGCTACCTGTGCTGAGTATATTGGACTGAAAATTATTAGCAAGCACAGTCTGACAGATGCCATGTTCTGTTCCAAATGTGTGTCTGTTCTATCATCTAATACTCCCTGTGATTTAGTGTATCCTACAGAAGACATTTTTATTTGAAAATAGTGCCCTATTCTTATTATAAACAACCAGGACGCAGGGAATGCTTTGGAAGGCAGAAATAAGCATAGAGATTTTATGCTCCTGAGTATAATGAGTAATTTTTGCTAAATATAAATCATTATGTTAAATCAATATGCTGATTTTCCAGCTATTGAGAACATATATCCTATTAATTGATCAGGAGATTACACATTTTCCCAGAAAATTCTGATCATCTTTTTTGAAAACTCTGCTCTCTACAATTTAAATGACCTTTCACTCTGTCCATTTTCTTTTGACAGTGATATAAGGCAGCAATTTATTCAACTCCTTAATCTGGGTAGAAAGAAGGGACTATACAGTTGACATATAAGCTCTAGAACACACAAAAAAAGAGGCTTATAATAATGCAAATAGAGAATGAATGAAAAAGATGTTAAAAATAGGAGAGGATGAGGGAAGCAAGCAAGGTAAGTTATTTTCTGAGTGAAGAGAATATTGCAAAATATTGTAAAATTCCACCATGTATGGCCATGCTGATGGAACAAAGATCTTTATAATGACACATGACATTATTCTCCATACCCTCCTTTCTCTGATAAATTAGTTCTGACTCTGGCTGAACAAAAGGATCACATCAGAACTTTAAAAAGTTCAGATTCCCAAGCACAACAGAGATCCGCTGAATCAGACCCTAGCAAGGAGTGTCCTGATAATCTAGGCGTTTGTAAAAGGTCCCCTAATTAAATGACTGACATTTAAAGTTGTTAAGACTCACAGATATAAAATTGTTATGGAGGCAACCTCTGAAAGAATTAAATATTAAAACTGTCAAAGTGAATTCTTCTAGGGCATGATTCTGAAACAGGTAGAAGTATAGGGCAAGAGAATGAACTTTTCACTTCCTAGCCCTCTATAAGTTTTTCTTTTACCATGTGCCCATGTTATATTTTAAAATAAAATTTAAATACCAGTTATATATTTTTAAAGCTCACCAAATAACTGTAAAGAAGAGGGAGAATTTGAGAACAACTGCTCTAAGATGCAGCTTTAGAGGATTGAATGGATCAAAATAAATAAACAGCAAAAGGATTGTTCCCACAGCAACTCAACTGTTAACTCACAAACATACTCTCCCTCAGGATTGATATTTATCTCTCATGACCTACATGGAAATAGCAATTGTTTAAATATATAAATGTTTTCCTACTGACTGGCATCTCCCCTGACATCTAGGACCCTCTGAATCCACCCACCTTCCAAAGACTAAAAAGTCAATACCATGCCAGGTATAATGAGGAGTCTCCAGGACACTGCCCCAGATCTCTGGCTGATGTCTGTTTGGTCTGGTCAGTACCTTACTGGATGCTCAAAAATATGAATAGTACCCCTACTTTCCTCTTACCCCACAGACTAATGGTTAACTTAACTGTACCTGCTAAGCCAAACTAAGTTTCTCATTACCTCAAAAAAATTGGTGAAGGCTGCCTACATTTAAAGCTAAAGCTTGTACAGTTTTACATTCTGGAGGTATACAATAAAAGAAAACAATAAATGAACACACAAATGAATTCTTTAATGAACAAGAAAAGAGCTTTATTTGAGCTGGGAAAATGACATTTTCTCTGAAACATCTGTATCCCAAAATGAAAAAAAAAAAAAAAAAAAAAAAGAGTAAGACAATGGTAGAGCCAGTGTCTTGAATGTGTTGATAAAAGACTGAGTCTTTTTTGTCTGTGAAGGACAGTGCCAGGGTCTATATAACAAGTTGCTACTGTTTGAATCTTCAGAGCGCTGCCTATGAGCGCTCAGCAATCTCCTACAATGCACAGCAAGAGCCATTGCCAAAGGGTCAGAGCATCCCAGGTGGATTTAGACATACCTGCAGGCCTCAGGCCAGCCTGCCCCACCCCCACTCTATTGATCGTGACCAGGAGCCTTGATTGTTACAGACCTCTGTTTGACCTTGTAAAGTTAAGTTATAGAAAGACGAGCAGGCCCATGCCAATTCTCAAATATTTTCCTTTTTAGTCACAAGGCAATGCCCCAAAACATTTTTTTTTCAGGCAGTTGACAATACAGGTGAAGGAGAAAAATGTCTTCTGGAAACTGCTGGGACCCCTTGTATATCCAGTTACTTGGGAAGTATTCCTGTGGTCCAATAAGGCACTTGGATCTCTGGGGTGTATAAGGCAACTCCAAGCTGTTTTAACTCAATTCATTTGTCCGCTAATGTTCATTTACCACATTCTGTTGCTGTAAATTATGTGTTTGTGATGTTTTTGCAACTAAGCTGCGAGCTCCTTAAGAGCTAAGAGAATGTCTTCCATCTTTATATCTATTATAACTAGCATTGGCGTCTGGCACATAGAAGTTGTTCAACTAAGGTTTCTGGAGTTGAAAGGAATAGAATGGGATAAATGAAAATGAATGGGAAGAGGAAGAATGATATTTAGGAAATTATAATTAATTTGTTGCTTCTCTTCTTGATTTCTCTAAATGGGATAATATCTATAATTGCGTATCTCAGGGACTATGCATAATTTTATAGGAAAAGCTTTTGAAAAGTGCCTTGAATCTTTTAGGTGAAAGATTTTGGTAGATAGAATGCCCACCCCCCAAAAATGTCCACACCCTAATCCATGGAATTTGTGAATACATTACATGGCTAAGGGGCTTTGCAGATGTGACTAAGGTTATAGGGAGATTATACTAGATTATCTAGTATGGCTAATACTAGATATCTAGTATCTAATGTTGGTTGAATCTAATCACATGAGCTCTTAAAGGCAAAGAACTTTATCTGGCTGAAGTCAGAGAGATTCCAGATGTTAGAGGGACTCGACGTGCCAATGCCAGAGGGGACACAAAGCAGAGTGAAGGGATGCCTCTAGAGCAAAACCAGCCCGTCTGACAGCCACAGAGAAACAGGAACTTCAGTCCTACAAACACAAAGAACTGAAGTAAACCAACAACCTGAATGAACTTGGAAGTGTCTTCTTCCACAGAGCCTTCAGTAAGGAAAGCGGCCCTAGTGACAACTCAATTTTAGCCCCTTGAGGTATATGTCAGATTTATGACACAAAAGACTGTAAGATAATAAATGAGTATTTTTTAAGCTGCTCAAGTTTCAGCAATTTGTTACAGAAGCAATAGTAAAGCAATACAATGTTGCAGTGCCTATAATTCTCACATTCTTAAATAATTTGGGACTTAAATTTTTAATTGTGCTTAATTTAATATAATTAGTACAATAAGTGAATTGACATATTTTGGCCTCCTGTTTTGTTTGGAAAAACACATGATTAATTAATTCACTCATTCAACAAATATTTATTGAGAGTCTATATGTCTTAGGTACTAAGGAATAGTCTGTGAATTATTACATCACTACAGTTTATACCAATAACTTTAGGTGAAAGATTGGAAGTGATTAGATTACTTGTATGCAACTAATTTAGCTACAAAAGAGGGAAGTTTTACTAACATTAGCCATATGTGTAAGCTAGTATAACTCCACAGAAACCTTATTTTCTTTAATCTGATCTTTTCTTTTGACTTTTTTTTCCCTTTGATTTACACTGGCCTCACCAAGTGCCCTGACTCACTCAGCTTCCTCTTTCTTGCTTAATCATCACACCTTCAGGGCAATGAGGTTCTGGTCAGCATCCAGTAGCGTTGGAAACAAGGTGCTGGGACTACAGAGACAGAGTTTTTAATCAAAGTAATGATGACATCTTGGCCTCATTTGTGTTTTAGCTTCAAACCCAGGAAAGTGGAATGATCCCACTGGATACATTCTTGTGGAATCAGACAGAATGACTCCATGGCTGACATCAGGACCAGATGCAATGAGCGATTACCCCCATCCTAGCACCAACCGATCAGTAGAGACCATGATGTGAGTCCTTTAGTCACCCTGATTAATAATTTTCCCCCTATATAATTCATCCCTGGAAGCCAATGGAGAGCCAGGTCTGTGAGCATTAGCTCACCTGTCACTCCAGGTGTTGCACCATTTCTTTAACTAATAAATCATTATTTTCTTGGCTGCAAACTCCTGTTTGTGTCTTATTGGGCTTTGATGTGTGCAGGCAAATGTACCTCTTCAGTCAGGTAACACTAGGACTAGCCACTGTGTCTCTCTGAACATAGTTTGTACTTCACTAAAGTGAAGGGGTGGCCATAAATCAGTGTTTCCTGGTGTTCTGTGGCACCTGAGTAAATTAGTATGCAGCTGGGGACAGGGAGAAAAGGTTCCATGATCATAAAAGGATTTTTCCAGACTCCCACCTCTTCTCCCACATACCTACCAATATCTGCTCCCACAAACTTTACTTTCCTGTCTGTTACCACAAATGAACTCTCTGCGCTGATCTCCAAAGCCAGAGTCTTACTTGTGACTATGGGGAAATGTTCTAGCAAGTCCCTGCTCCCCTGCATCATCCATCTTTCTCTCTTCTGGATCACTGTCATCAGTATGCAAGCATATGACTATTTCTTCCATCTGAAAAGGGGGAAAAAATCACCGTTGGCACCACTTTCCTCCCACTTCCTCTGTGATGCCATTTGCAGCAAGATCCCTTGGGAGAGCTGTTATGCTTATCATCTTCAAGAATCCCTCTCCTCACTTTCTCCTACACTTACTTCATAAGAGTGTTGACTCCATCATTCTTCCAAAATTACACTTGTCAAGGTCACGTAGGACCCCACATGGCTAAATCTAGTGTTTAATTCTCAGTTCTCACTTTACTCGGTCTGTTGGGAGCATTTGATACAGCCGTCACTCCCACTGCTTGATCTGGTGTCATCATTTGTCTACCAGGACACCGCATTCTCCTGGTTCACCTCCTGTCTCCTTGGCTCCACCACTGTCTCCTTTGCTGGTTCTTCCTCTTCTCCCCAGTCTCTTGATGTTGGAGATACCAAGGCTTACTCTTCTGTCCATTTCTATTTTCTACTGACATAATCTTGGTGACTTCCTCAAGTTTCATGTCTTTCAATATAACTGACATGATTGCTTCCAAATTTGTGTCTCCAGCTCAGATCATCCCTCCTGAACTTCTGCCTCATATGTCAAACTGCCTTCCCAGCATCTCCACTTCTATGTCTATGAAATATCACAGATCCAAAACTGATCTTTCCCGAAAAGCTCCACACACAGCCTTCCCATCTCAGTAGATGGGAACTCTGTCCTCTGAGTTCCTCAGTCTGAAAGCTTGGCAGATACCCTTGACACTTCTCTCTCTCTTTCATACTCCACAGTTAATCAGAAAATTCTCTTAGCTCTACATGCAAAAATCTCACCCTTTTTATCATCTCCATTGCTAGCCTCCTCATTGAGATCACAATTATCTTTCAGGTGGATTACTGAAATAGACCCCTAATGGGTTTCATTGCTTTTGTCCTTGCAAATACAGCAGCCAAAGTTATCTTTTTACAAATTAAATAATTCCAAGTTATTTCTCTGGGAAAAACTTTGCACTGGCTCCCCACTTCACTTAGAGAAAAAGCCAAAAGCCTTAAATGGCTCACAAAAATCTTCACCAGCAATCCTCTCACAGTGCTTCTCCTGTGACCATCCCTTTTGCTCACTTTACTGCAGCCACAGTGGCCCCCCCCATTTCTGCTTGAACCTCAGATCTGCTTTGCCGTAGCATTGGTTGTTCCCTCTGACTGAAATGCTGTTCCCCAAACTATTTATATAATTCCCTAGCCTCTCTGTCAAGTCTTTGTTCAAATGTCATCTTCTCAATGAGGTCTCTCTTAACCACCCTATGAAATACTGAATGATGTCTCTTCCCAACCCTGCACCAGTCCTCTTAATTCCCCTTACACTGCTCTAATTTTTTATGGCATTTATCATTTTCTATCATATTTCATAAATTACTTATTCTAATGTTTATTGTTTATTCTTCATCTCAACCCTCCAACATGTAAGCTCCATGAGGACAAGATTCTTTGTTTTGACACTGATATATCCCAAGTACCTCTGACAGAGCCTGGTACACAGTAGGTACATAATCAACATTTGTTGAATGAATGATATGTATGTTCTAAGTTAATTTGGTTTGTTTACTGATGAATTTCTCAGAACTTTTAATGTACTAATAAGACTTGAGAACCTCCATCAAATACAGTGTGCAGTGATTCGACCACAGAACTAATGTGTAACAGAATACTTATTAATATCCCATAATATTCACATTCCACAGTTTAAAAAGCTATGTCAAATCAAATATATTTGGTCCTTTTTTCCACAAAATGTATAATTCCACCAGGAAATGTTGTTGTTTTTTAATCTTAAATTGCTAGGCATGCCCCATCAGTGATATTTGTTAATTGATTTACTCTACTTTGAAAGATGTAATGTACTTTCCAAGTGGCATATAAGGCCAACCCATCAGATATTTGAAGTATATGAATTTTACCTTCACTGATCTCATTTTTACACTTTCCTCCTGCTTTCAGTGAATTTTACCTCTGAACTTGCAACATTCCAATTAATTATAAAGTTTTCAGACCTGCTGGAGACCTTAGAGATGCTGACATACATTCTTGTCATTTTAACAATGAAGAAACCTAGGCTACAAAGGGATTTTTCCCAGGCTCTCACTGCTAGTGCTCCGTGAAGCAGGCCCAATCAATAGAGCCCAACGTGTCTGTGTTGTTTGTGTATTATACTCCAAACTTACCCAGGTGCATTTTTCACTTGTTCAGTTTTCACATAATATACCAAAATCTTTTTCTCATCCCTCACTCCATAAATATCTAACAATCTCACTCTAATTATGACACTAATTGCATATTAGCATTTCCCACTGCAGATATGAATTTTCTCTGAGTAATTCATAGCAGCTTAGATATTAAAAAAAAAATCTTAAATTTCTACAATAATACATATTCTGATTAATTAATAGGATCTTGGCCACTATATCATTTTTTAAAGACAAGTAATTATTTCTTTCATTTCACAAAGAAAAATTAAAACCTTCTCCTGGCCCTATTTCCTTCTTACTTTTTCTTTGATCTAATATTCAGCAAAACTCCAGGGAAGAGCTGCTGCACTTTCTATGCTTGCTTGGCTCTAGCAGAATCCACACACCTGTCTTTGAATATCTCAGAACCAGAAGTATTTTCAACATTTACTCAAGATGCCAATCCTTTCAATTCATCTACTAATTTTCTAAACATTTAAGATGCATTACCTGAATGTGTTCTTAATCCCAGCTTGTTCAAGAAATATTTCAAAAGAATACCAAGGGAAATGAAGAAAAGGAATGAGTAGTTATTACTGAAATTTGATTCCCCATAGCACATTTATTTATTCATTTGTTCAAGAAATGCTTTTGAGCCCCTATTTGCCTTTGGGAAGGCGGGGATCTGGGACACAGCGGTGAACAAAGTGTCCTTTTTTAAAAAAAAGGATTGTGTGGTCTAGTGGAAAGAGACAGAAAAATAAGCAAATATCAAGAAGGTAGTCAGATAGTGCTAAATGCTATAATAAAGGTAAAGCAAGATGATATACTTGAAAGATTTGAGGAGCTATTAAGATTCAGCAATCAGGGAAGGCTAAGGAAATGTCTTTAATGTCGATCCAAATGCTGAGACAGCAAGTCTTTAAAAGAGGAGACTTCTCTCCATTCCAGAACAGAGGAAGTTTCATCAAAAGCTGAAGGTGGGACTAAACTTGGTGCCTTCAAGTAAGAGAAGGAAGGAGAGTGTGACTGTAGCTTTTGAATGAAGCAGAATGTGATGAGAAATGGTGGGTGAGGTCAGCAGAGTGCAGACCACATAGGGCTGTAGGCTGAAGAAAAGGGTGTGAGTTTTACTCTAAGGGGATTGAGAAGCCATGAGAGAGTCTTAAGCAGGTAAATGATAATGGTCTGATTTCTTCTTTTATACAAAGAGATTGCTCTGGCTTCTGTGTGGACACTAGATAGCCAAGAGAAGGGGATAAGGACGTTTTAGCAATTGAAGTTTGTCCAGTGTACCTCAAAATACACTGTGAAGATGTATTTTCTCTGTACCTAAGACTTCCCTGAGTATGCCTAATGAGAGGCTTGCTTCAGGTGTCAGTAATTTTAACTTGTTCTGCTTTTGTCTAAAATATTTTTAGAAATCATTTTTAAAAGATTGAATTTTCTTGTAATGAATGTAATAATGTGCAACTTTTTATCTCTGAGAAGAGACGAAAGGATATAATTGTCTCTTAATCTTGTGTGTGAGTTTCCTCATGAATATAATTCAAGTGGCCTCATCTTACAGACTTCAAGATGCCCATGGACACATGGCACCCTGTGTACTTGGCCCTACAAGAACCCAACTTAATTTCCTAACATGTTCTGGGCACCCTGGAAAGTTCTGAGAATACTGAAGTAAATAAGTCTCTTCGCAAATACATTCAAATTTCAGTCATGGAGACAAGACCATAAACTAGTAACTAGAATAGAACACATGTTTGGGGGAAGGGGTGGAAGGACTGTTTGGGGAGGATTATTAAGAAAACGGGATATTTGAGCACTGCTCAAAGAGCAACAACCAAGGGTGGAGAGAATGGAATCTTCACCAGGAGGAATCACAGAGCAAACCATGTGGAAACTTTGGAAATGCAAAGTGTTTTAGGGAAATGTTACTGAAGTGAAGGGGTTCATTGCCTGCATGCATCAAAGCCCAATAAGACAGGGACAGGAGTTTGCAGCAAAGTGAAGGTTTATTTAAGGAAATGACAACAAGCCTGGAGACACAGGTGAGCTAATGCTCTAAAACCTGGCTTCCCGGTGGCTTCTAGGGTATGGGTTTATAGGGGGAAAATCATTAATCATGGTAACCAAGGGAGTTAGGGTCATGGGTTCTACTGACTGGTAGTGGTGTCAACCATGGCATCATCCTGACTGGTTTCACAAGGATGTAGTTGGTAGGTTGGTAGGGTTGTTCCTCCACCATGGGTCTGGGACTGAAACAAAACTGAGGTCAAGATGTTATCTTAAGAAAAAAGAAGATGTTGCCTTGTCTGGATGGCTCAATTGGTTGGAGCATCATCTCATATACCAAAGGTTGTGGTTTCAATTTCCGGTCAGGGTACATGCCTAGGTTGTGGGTTCAATCCCCGATCAGGGTGTGTATGGAAGGTGGCTGATCGAGGTTTCTCTCTCATATCCATGTTTCTGTTTCTGTCTCTCTCCCTTCCTCTTTCTCTAAAATCAATAAACATACCCTCAGGTAAATGCAAAAAAAAATGTTATTTTTAGTTTGACCAAAACTCTGTTCTCTTGATCAACAGACCCGAGGCTTTGTTCTCTAAGATAGTATGAAGCCAACCAGACCCAACTGTCCAGAGGGCTTAGTGATTAAGGGAGTGGACGTGTAGTGTGTGCAAGGTGGAGGGATCTGGTGGAAAGGAGGCAAATGAGTCATGGTACTATTAGATTAGACAAAACTGGCTTAAAAAGGAAGAAGTCATGTTAAAGAAATGAAGTGCATGGTTACATAAACAGCAAGTTATATGTGGGGCTCAGGCTAAGGTCTTCATCATGCTAAAGAAAATTCATTGGACTGCTGCAAAGATACATTCATGGTGAAATAAAGTTCCACAGTGTCTAAGATAGAAAAGTATTTCTTTCCTTCGCTTTAAAAAAAATAGTTCACAGATAGTTGCTTTAAAAATTGAATTAAATACTTCCTTAGGAGAAAGGTTTTTAAACTACATTATCTTATTTCTGGCCATGGGTATCCTCTTTTAAACTTATTAATATTGCATTCTGGTTATAGTGTTGAGTGTGACATCTTTCTTGTTTTATATTTTCATTTTTCAAAGCCAAAAATAAGTCCAGGGCTGCTCTGGGTTTTTTGGAATGTTGTAGCTCTTCTGGTTGAATTTGCTTCCGTGAAACCATTTATAGTTTATCGCCTCAGCAATCTTTGTCACAGGAAGAATTAATTTCTTTGAAAGGTTATGGCTTGAAAAGATTCAAAATGATTGCTGCCTTGGCTATTTTAGTGTAATCTAAATATATATGCCAAAAATATATTTTGTAAATTATGGGATTTACAGTCTTGGTCAGCCACTGAAAGATACTCTGGTATTGAGATTATTTAAATTTTCTCATCTTGCCAAAGACATTAAGAGCATTTTATAAAATAATTCAAACTTCCGTTAACCCAGAACGTAACTAAATTAATGTTCTGCTTCAGTTTTTAAAGATGTATATATAATTTCACATGGCTGTGAATCTGTGCAATTTAAATCACTCCTTAATCAGTTTTGCTAAAAACAGAATCCAAGGAAACAAGCACCCCCCTAGCTCAACTGCTTCACAGGGTTCTCACTCACATGGAGCTCCCCCTAAGGGCCATATTAATTACTGCGCCCCAAAGCCTACCCAGCACAGGACCGGGATGCCTAGGTACTCAGGCTTGTGGTAAGCACTTCACATTCACTTCCGTTATCCTCACAGCAACACCATGAAGTAGGTAGGTCCTATTTCTCTCGTCACTCAGGAGAGAAGAACACTGAGGCATAAGCAAATAACCTGATCTCACATAGCAACACATACTGACATAAAGATTTAGACCTAGGACTCTGCAACTCATAACTTTTCTACTAATGTATTCTTAGCCATGATATTAATATAAAGATTAATGATTTCAGTGCACATAAACCAATAGCATAAGCATCAGGAATACAAAAAGCATGTTCTTTGTCCAGAAAAATATAGCCTAATGGAAGCGGAGTTTCCTGGGAGAAATGTAAATGATCATATATTTTATGTGCCAGGTGCTATCTGGCCATTTTAACCTACAATATCTCTTTAGTCCTCAAAATAATCCTATCAGATAAGCATCACTACCCTGTTATTAAATGAGAAACCTGAAAGTAAAGAGCAAATTAACTTGTTCAATGTTGTGCAGTGAATAATGGAAAAAATGGGGATTCGAATTCAAATCCCAGTTACTCCAAAGCCCACGATCTTTCCACTACAAACTGGGTGAGCTTTTGGTGGTAAAACTTTCTTTGGTTCTCAGTATTTCTCCTCCCATCCCCAAGATTTTCACCATATTAAGCTATTTTAGAGCTACATGGAAGTCACGTATATAGTATAAAAATCCAGAAATATTTGCTTACAAAAATCCATCTGTAGTAGGCAGAATAACAGCCTCCCCCACCCCAAGATGCTCATGTCCTAATCCCTGCAACCTGTGAATATTTTATCTTACAAAGCAACAGGGAGTTCTTAGATATAATTAAATTAAGGATCTTGCAATGGAGACCACCTTGGATTATTCAGGTGGGTCTTATATTATCACAGAGGTTCACCACAACTCAGAATGAATCGTAGCCTAAATGTAAAATCTAAAACTATAAAACATCTAGAATAATACATAGAAGAAAACATATTTGGCCTTTGGTTAGGCAAAGATTTCTTAGATTCACTACCAATAGCATGGTCCTTAACAACAAATTATTATATTCTATACATCAAAGAAATGCTAAATAAGTATGCTGAAAGAAGTCAGATAAAAAATAGTGCATACTATATGCTTCCATTTGTATACAATTCTAGGAAATGCAAACTAGTGTATGGTAATAGAAAGCAGATCAATAGGTGCCTGGGGATGAGGGGCGGGGACAGGGAAAGACAGGAAGGGAAATTACAATGGGCCATTTAGAAATTTTTGGAAGTGATAGATATGTGCAGTATTTTTATCACAATTTTGATTTCACAGATATATACAAATGCCATTAATGTCAAATTGCGTACTTTAAATGTGAAGTTTATTGTACATCAATTATGCCTGGGTAGAGCTGTAAGAAAATCAACCAGAGTTCCAGTGGTAACTACTGGAAGCATTTAAAACAGAATATTTGAAAGTTAAAGGAATGTATCTGAGGCTGAGAGTGGAAAGAAAGAAGAGACTTTCACTTTTCTTTCCATATTTTTGTTTAAGCTGTTTTCATTTTAAATCTTTATTTTCTTAATACAAAAATAATATAACTAGTGTTATGTTCTCTTGAACTCTTTATTTCCAGTGCCACGCATATTGTTGTCATACAAAATAGAAAAAAAAATTATAATTGAGCGTAACTGTCCTGATGAACTGGTGGGTTGTTCTTCTATAGACTGGGATATACTGGTGAACAAGAAATACTTGCTTTCATGAAAAGCTTTGTTATCATGGAATTTGTATTCTGTGTGAGGAAATAATAAACAGGCAATACAATAATAAATAGACAATACAATTTCAAAAAGTCATTATTGCTATGAAGAAAATACAACAGTTTCATGTGATAGAGTGACTGGAGTGGGGTGACTAGCTGAGGCTGGGGAAAAACCTCTCCCTCTCCGGGGAGATGCTGTTCAACCCGAATCCTGAAACACAAGATCCGCGGCAGAATATTCAAGAGAGGTGGAAAAGCAGATACAAAATCCCTAAGAATGGAAAGGGCTTAGGCAATCCAAAGACAGAAAGATGAGCAGTATCATTAGAGCGAAAAAGGGAGGAGAAGGGTGGAGCTCCTGTCATTACCAATGTTCAGCATAGTTCTATGCGGATCTGTCCTGTCCCAGTTGTGATTTGATAAGACTCTGGTGAGACAGATTACCTGTTTTTATAAAAATATATACTTTTTTTAATTTTTATTGATTGTAGGGGAAGAGGATGGGAGAGGGAGAGAGAGAGAGAGAGAGAGAAACATCAGTGTGAGAGAAAAACATCAGTTGGTTGCCTCTGCATGTGCCTCAACCCGGGATCAAACCCACAACCTTTTTTTGTTGTCGTTGTTAATCCTCACCCAAGGATATTTTTCCATTGATTTTAGATAGAGTGGAAGGGAGGAAGGGAGAGAGAGAAACATCAATGTGAGAGAGACACATCAATTGGCTGCCCCCTGCACAACCCCAAGCAGGGCCGGGGTTCAAACCCACAACCCACATATGTGCCCTTGACCGGGAATAGAACCCTTGACCCTCAGTCCATGAGCCGATGCTCTAACTGCTGAGCCAAACCAGCCAGGGCCAAACCCACAACCTTTTGCTAACAGGACAATGCTCAACCAACTGAGTCACACCGGCCAGGGCTATCTTTCTTGATAGAAAGGACAAGATGGGATTTGGGGAGCTAGTCTTAATAGCAACACTAATATTGTAAGTTTCTTGACTGCAGATATTGGGGACCCTGACTGGTTTATTCATCACCAGTACCTGGCTCATACTAGGCATTCAATTAATGCTGATTAAATTACAAAATTTAAAAATCATCTCTGAAGTAGACATTTTAATTTTATATCATAATTTTGGGGACTCATTTCACCTATTCAAAACCTTATGTTGGGTGTTGTTGTTTTATGCTAGATACTATGCAAAGAATTAGAGATACAAAGATAAGAGTCTGTCCTATTCACAGATAGTTTATTGGCTACCTCATTTGTTAGCATTTACATCATAATTTTAGCTTAAAATATTTGTTTGACTAAAGGTATCATTGAACTAATTATTCAGGAAGTATAAAGAGTTATACTGTTATGAGAAAGGCACTTTAACAAATTACAAAAGGGGGCATCTCATAACTGGTGTAATATCTGTGTCTTTTCTACTTCAAGATTGAATTTTGGCCATTATGTAAACATTTCCCACAGTACTGCAGACTCAACAGTTCTCATTACTATGCTCACAAAACAAAATTCATTTCCAACTGTAGTTGAGCTGACAGCTGTCTGAAAAGCTAGAACAGTTATTTTTTTCTTAATCAAAGTCAATGCAGAATGTGATGATGATTTCATTTTTAAATAAATTTGGATACTCATAAATAGTTGTTTTTTTAATTTGGGTGCAGCTGGTCTGACCACCCTCATGGAGTAATTTTGAAATTTACTATAATCCTTGCCTATTTATAAGGTCAGAGAAAGAACAAAATCCTATGCACTGAAAATTAGCTAAGGCTTCAAAGAGGTTGTGGGCAGGAACGCCATCTCGAGACAGAGACATAAGTAGGATAAGGAGAACAAATTAGGTTGAAATCTCAGGTAATAGACCTTTGTGCCCATGATGTTTTTCTTTTTAAAATATATTTTTAAACATCATAGTCTGTGGAAGAAGATACCACACTCCAACAAATTGAAACAGTTTTATAGATACAGGGCAAAATGGTACAACTTGTCTAGGGGAAACCTTTGCAATATGGAGAAAAAATCATAAAAATGTGCATGCCATTTCACCTAAAAGCTCTTTCAGAGCATCATCTTAGATGCTTCTCAAATGTATCCACCAAAGAAACTTCAGTGATGCAAGTGAATATGATTTCCTCTCATCCCCAACACCTTTTTACTTACCTCCCCTGCTAGCCTCCCCACTCTCTAAGTGGCCTGCTGACATCATGAAATTTCACTAAAATTCCAGTTTTATATTTAAAATGTATGCATTTTTATTTTATTTTTTAATTTATGCATTTTTAAAATTCTACTCCACTACGAAACTAGATATATTGAACATTAAAACATTAAATTTATTCTATGCTTTCTGTGAAATCGGGACACCTGGGAAAACTGATTAGAAGCAGAAAAAGAAGAATGCAATCGGGCAAGTGCTCAAAGACAAGACAGCAAAGATGGAGATGGACGTGCTCTTACAATCAAGATAAATCCTCAGCAACACAGAGCTGCCAAAATAGGAGACTGGTCCAATGAATCATTGTATTGTGGCATAATATACTCCTGTTCAAAACTTCAGTGAAAATGTATATTAATTAACAAAAATGGGTAGATGATCATTACGTAGTACCTAAATAAAAAAATAAAATAAAACAATTTAGAGAGCTGACCCCATTTTCTAAATATATATGCATGTGTGTGTGTATCTGTGTATCTCCCCAATTTAAAATATATATGTTATTCCCATTAAAATATATCAGGGAAACCTATATCAAGAGAATCGGAGTCACACATCTTAGAGCACTGTATTTTAATATGTTAGAGGACAAACTTAAGGTAGCAAACTGATAACTGCTTATCAATACACTACTGTATTTTTAAAATATTCATTAATAATTTGTGTAATTTTTATTGGGGCACTTTGCATATATGATTACAGGGCTATAAATACATACACAAATGTGATCAATAGCTGTCTTTGTAGTGTGCTATAATGGGTAATTTCATTTATTATCTCTTTTTTGGTTGTTTATTTTCTGACTATTTCTAAAAAGAATATAAACTACACAAACATAAATTACACGTGTAAATAGGAATGGAAAATATACAATATTCATATGGATACCACATTTTTAAATGTTGAACCATATCAATGTTGTTGTAAAAGTCTATAAAAATACAGAACATCAACATGAAACAAATTACACACATACCAGCACTTCAGCTTCAAATCTTTACACAGAGCACTCCCACACAATCAAGCAATTAATCCCACCCTAATTTCTCTCTTCCCGTTAGTGTCATAGAAAGCCTAGCATATCACAGGTGTTTGGTTTCTGGCAGGTATTATCACTCATTAGCTCTTTGAACCTAGGCACTGAAGAAGTCTACCCTCAAGTAATACCAGTCACCTGCCTGCTTTCTTGTTACTGTGGACATTGCTTTTCAGCATTTTAAATCATGTACTGCAGATAACAGAATTTGAGCACACTCAGATGTATGTCTATTTAGTTTAAAGCATATCCATAAGTTATACCAATACACTGTATCAATACACTGCATTTTATTTCTAGCCATGTCCCTCTTTCATCTACTCAGAGGAGCAGCCAGAGGGATTCTTTAAAAACATAAATCAGATCATTATCACTAGAAACCTCCAATGGTTCCCTATCTCATGTAGAACAAAATCCTAAGTCTTTAAAATGGTCTTGTAGGCCTTGTACGATCTGGCCCCCATCTCTTGGTCCCCTTCACTCACTCCATTCAAGGCACACTGGCCTCCTGGCTATTCCATGAGTATACCAGGCATATTTCTGACTCAAGGCCGTAAGTATCAGAGCTAGAGCAGGGTGAAAAGGGCATTCCCATCGGGAGTAAGGGAGTAACCTGGTGTGATCAAAGTGAATATCATTAGTAATTCGACAAATGGATATCGTGTGACATCTGATAGGATGCAATGAGAATACAGCATCACTTTAGTGATATTCCTGCCAAAGATGCATAACCTGAGGATCGAATCTAACCTAATCTAGTCATGAGAAGACAACAGAGAAGCTAATCTGAGAAGCATTCCATAAAATAGTTGGCCTGCAATCTTCAAAAGGCTCAAAGTCATGAAATTCAAGGAAATTTAAGAAACTCTTCCAAACTGAAGAAATCTAAAAGGCATGTCAACTAAATTATTGGATTTAGTAGGATTCTGATTCTGATCTTTTCACTAGAAGGATATTATTGGGGCAACTGGTGAAACTTGATTGGGTTTTAAGAATTAGCTGGTAGTAATGTGTCTGTATTAATTTCCTGATTCTGGTGGTTGCATTGTGGTTACATAGGAGAATGTCTTGTTTGTAGAAAATACACAGTAAATATATTTGGAGTAAGAGAGCAACAAATTACATTTAATTGGCTCCAGAAAAAAAAAAAAAATGTTCCTTTCCTGTACGTGCAACTTTTCTGAAAGTTTGTGATCATTTCAAATATTTAAAAGATTATTGAAAAAACAAATGCAATTCAGAACACAGCATTCCTTTTCTTCGAAGTCATTTTATACCTCTCGTGACTCTCAAAAATCCAGTCGTTGTACAATCGGGCCATTGACCACAGGCCAGCATTTCTTTCAGTTCTGAGATGCACATGGTCCTTCCTATCACAGAGCGTTAGTGCTTGCTGTCCCCTTTTCCGGAGACATGTTTCCTCTGCTCGTTGCAAAGCTTCAGGTGCACTTGACTTAAATGCGCTTCTCTAGTCTAAATATGGTTCCCCTGCACCTGCTCACATGGGCTCTATATTCATCCTTTGCAGGACTTGCCATGACTGTAATTGTAACCACACAGAAACCTTATTTTTTTAATCTAGGTTTTTATTTTTATTTTCTTTCTTTGATTCAAACTGGCCTCCCCCAGTGCCCTGACTCACCCCCCTCCCTTCCCTTGTGTAATCATTAAGCCCTCATGACAATGAGGCACTGGTCAGCCTCCAGTAGTCTTAGGAACTAGGTCCTGGGTCTATTGATGACAGAGACAGAGTTTTCAATCAAACTAAAGACAATATCTAGGCCTCACTTATGTTTTAGCTCTGGACTCAGGAAAGCAGAACGATCCCACAGAACAAATTCTTGTGAAGTTGGATAGAAAATTCCACGGCTGACTTCAGGACCAGATGCAATGATCACTTATCCCATCCCCTCACACCCACCAATCAGTGGAGACCACAACCCTAACTCCTTTAGTCACCATGATTAATGATTTTTCCCCAATGTAATCCATCCCCTGGAAGCCACTGGGAAGCCAGGTCTTTGAGCATGAGCTACCTGTGACGCCGGGCATGGCGCCATCTCCTTAATAAGTCCTTGCTTTCTTGGCTGCAAACATCTGTTTGTGTCTTATTGGGCTTTGATGCATGCAGGCAAATAGACCCCTTCGGTCCAGTAACATAATTAATTGTTTGTTCAACATATAATTATTCCTCTAATAAGCTACATGAGTTCTGGGACCTTACCTATCTTATTTACAGCTTCTCCTAGATATTGTATAGTACATAGATAAATATTAGATAAATAGTAAATATAGGTAAATAGTAAATAAATATAGATAAATATTAAATATATTAAAAGTTCAAGGCTTTCTTTTGAAGTTGTTTATCCACATTCTAACTATGAAAATACTGAAGCTTAAGAAAGAGTATGTCGAAAGTCATGTAATTAGAAGTAAAAAAAATCACAATTAAAACCCAAGTAGTTTTGGCTCCAAAACACATGCTCATTCTTAACTGTTATTTCAAACAATTGAGCCAAGATTGGTAATCCCAGAGCATACGTTTATAGGCTGCCCACAGGCGAGGGTATCCAAAGTCACAGGTCCTCCTGGTTCCCTTCCACACACTTCTGTTTCAAAAAAACTCCCAGACAATGGAAACTTAGATTCTATGCTCTTCTTATCAATGCCTTCAGCCATGGTCTCTCCTTAGGAGAGAGAACTTTTTCTAAGGTATTATTACTGTTCTATGCCTAGAAAATCAGCAAGATTGTGTTCTTTGGCACAAAATAGAAATGAACGAGATCTTATTGACTAACTGGCCAACCTAATCAGTTTACAACTGTGTTAACACTTTGTGACAGTGAGTGATCCATATAAGTCAATATGCAGTTACTTGGTAGAATTGAAAAACTTGTTAGGGAAAAATGAGAGGTAAATGTGGGCATGGTTAAAGAGATTGCAATTTCTCTGAGCAAATTAACAGGGCTTTTTCAAAACTTTGCATGTAGCTCATATATGAAGCTTTTGTGTGCAATTCCAACCACTTGGTGTGAGATGCATTTCACTAGTGAGTGTGTGTGTTTGTATACATCTAGCCACTTAACTCTCTGGACCATGCAGTAGCCCAAAACATGCACAATTAAAAAGTTGGTGTCTTTCCCTTGTGATTCCACTTACCTCAGTTATATAACTTAAAAGAGTTGGTAGATGCATTGCACCTGTCACAAAACAGACACTAAATAAATGCCTGCATTTTTTTTTCTCTCTTTTGTCAGCCTATTTCTATAAATCAAAGGAGTAGTGGCCATAGATAACCTTGGAGAAGACTATTTTCTGGGGAAAAAATCTTGCTTTCTTTGAATGTCTTCTTCCTTTTTCATCAGTGCCTAGGAGAGTGTTAGCCACGTAATAACACATGCCCCCAACATGCTGCATTACACAGTGTTAGAGGTTCAACAGTCTTGCAAGACAATTACTTTGCAACACGATAAGGGATATGGAGAACATGGCATTTTGCTAACACCTGAAAAATAAGTAAGGTGATGATAAATAGAAGAGAGGGAGAGTGTTTTGGATAGGAGGTAATAATTTTCTTGGTTATTGAGAGTAAAATCCACTTTTGACTCTCTCAGGAACAGCCCTTTAATTCACAAAGAGTGGGGGCTTTAGAGCAAAAGAGACCAGGAATGGAATCTCCAACTGGCCACTTCATAACTGTTCAACTTTGCATAAATAATTTAACCTCTCCACCTCAATTTCTCATTTATAAAATGGGAATAAAAAAGGTTGTGGTAAACTAGACTGACTAACTCAATTCCAAGCATAAAGTAAGTACCAAATAAATGTTGATTCTCCCTTCATCTTGAATAATTGGTATTCTGAAAAGAAAAAGCAGCAAATGAAAGGAAGAAAATGAATTACAAGGACATCATGAGTCGTATGCAGTTCCTATGGCAGACAGCGGGGGCGTGTGATGGCAAGATTTGGTCTGGTTTTAACCAAAACATTAAGATTCCGGCACAGTTGGCCACAAGCTCTGGCTCTTATCACATGTTATGGTAAGAATCTGGCAGTCTAATGATATCAACATCGAGGTCTCTGCAGCCCTCCTCCAGTGATCTATAAAGGATGCAGTTTCAACAGAACTGCTAAGCAATCCTTCTAGGTAGAAGGGCAAAGCAAAGAAGCATTGCAGGAGAAATACTTAAGGACATACTAAACACCTCCTATCCTAATGTATAATTATAGTTAACACTTTTTAAAGTTTTTTGTCATGCCAGGCATTGTGCTAGGCACTTTACAGTGCAATCTCATTAATTCTTCTCAGTAACTTGAGAAAATAATCATGTTATATCTTCTGGTGGTGACCAGCTCTACCAAGCTCTCTGCTGATCCCTTCCTCCAGCCCACCAGGATCATCAGGCTGTAACGTATCAGTCATTCCGATCGCGTTTTCCAGATAGGTGTTCTGAAGCAGCCTGGAGAGATCTCCCCATTGCGAGGGAGGCTGGAGCAAGACCCCTGACTCTTTGTCCCCTCCTGTAAACGTGGGATGGAAACTTGCTGCCCACCCTGTGCTGGGGTCCTGTGGAGGATTTGAGCACCAGGAGCCAGAGCATTTGGGCCTTGCTTTCTCCTTGAAACTATCTCAAGTCCCCCGTCCCCTGGCCTCTTGGATCATAATGAAGCATTTTAACTTATTATTATTATTTTTTACAGATGAAAAACTGAGACCCAGAAAAGTTATACAATTTACCTGAAGTCACACTTCTGGTAAGTGGTATATCTGAGATAGGACCCAGGTAATGTTATTAGATTCATAATCCTAAAGCTATATTGTTAAGAAAAACACACACACAAATAAACAAGCATTTGTCTTAAAATTTGTCTTAAAATCAGTAGCTACAAGCATTGAAACAATATTAAGGTCTACTAAAGACTAGAGAGATTGTCTATGCAAACTTTAAACCCAATGCAAATGTTTTCATGTGCTTGCCTTTTTAAAACAGATTTCCACCATAATTTGTCCAGTCCAGGTAATTGTGAGATCTCTTTGGAAAGAGCTGGATGGGGGTAATGAAGAGGAACCTGAGAAAGTAGTACTTGGGCTACAAGAGGAGTAGCTGCCCAGCACCTCCAGGTGAAGGTTGCTCTCCATTCATCCATTAGCCCATTTACCTATTTCACTTTACACTTCTATCCTAGTGCCTTAAGGTGCCCCAAGAATTTCAGATATTCTTACCTGTGTGTGTATGGGTGTGCTGGTGCTTGCACACATATACACAAACATTCACACACATGATAACTCTAGAAATTAATAGCAAGTGGAGGAGTTGGCTTGTCTGCCAGATTATTGGTAAGCATAAGTACGTGGAAAAAAATACTGGTAACCCATTTAGAACTACATATTAATACTGTGATATAATAAACATCTTCCTTAATAGAAGGCATAATCATAGAGACTTTTTCAAGTAAATTGCAAAAAAAAAAAAAATTAAGTTTAAAATAACCTTACCGCCTGGCCGGTGTGGCTCAGTGGTTGAGCATCCACCCATGCACCAAGAGGTCACCGGTTCGATTCCCGGTCAGGGCACATGCCCAGGTTGTGGGCCCGATCCCCAGTGGGGGGCATGGAGGAGGCGGCCAATCAATGTTCTCTCTCATTGATGTTTCTTATCTCTCTCTTCTTCTTCCTTCCTCTCTCTCTAAAATCAATGAAGAAGAAAAAAATTTAAATAAAATAAAATAACCCTATGGATCAATGATTCACACAACCTTCAGTGTTCAATTCAATTAAAAAATATGTATTGCATATCAGTGTCATTAAACCAAGCCACAGAGACTTAAGGGACGGGAGGGGCTATTTGTGTGGATATTCAGAGAAGAGCATTCCAGGCAGAAACAGTAAGTTCACGGACACGAAGGTGGGAGCATGCCTGGAACGTTTAAATTTTGGGTGTGTCCATGTGTGTTGTGTGCATGTGTAGGTGTAAAATTAGTATCTCCTTTGCCTTTGGCCTAATGGCTGAAAAATTAATAACTTTACCTTAGTAATTTGATTTTTCCTAAATTAAATGAACCATAAAACGTAAAACCTAGTTACTGGAAATATTTTTGGAACTGATACGTGTTGAGCTCATTCTTCTAGAAGGAAGGGCAAAGTCTTGGGAAGTGAAGGAATACAAAAGGGAGATGGGAGCCTGGGCCCAGGGGGTGCCTCTGGGGTCCCCTCTCAGCACCTGCTGCCTCCAGCTGCCAGCACAGCCCTCTGCCTACAGCCACCTGCAAAGTCAGGCAACAGGATTCAGAATCTTCTGAAAGGCTGGGCTTTGCTCTTTGGAATCTTGGTCACAAACAAAAGAAGTTTTCTAAGAAATCAATGCTGTGCTCCACGGAACATAGACATCCTCGGGCCATTCTGAATGACATGTATAGCAGATGTCTGATTCGCAATGCCAAGTTCTCTTCTTCTGAGCATCTCTAATGAGACTGTTTGTGATTATTGATATAACAACCTCTCTTCCAAACATGGAACGTCAGATTCTGTATAATACAGAGTATATACGTATGTATGTATGTATGTATGTATGTATGTATATCCTTTCTTCCTCCATGAGATCCCTGCAGCAACCTTGTAAGGTTCACAAATCAGGTGTGAGCTCCTTTTTACTATTGCAGTATCTGGACAGGGCATCTGCAAATACTTAGGCAGGTCATTCACCAAATAAAGAGACCAGACTAAGGAGCAAAGAGGGCTCAGATCCATCCCACATTCTGTTCACCAAGCCTAGTATGTAGGGGGCTACACATACCCAGAGGGGGAGCCCTTTCTAATTAGCACAAAGATACCAAGTGAGCTAGAACAGCCCTGTTTCTGGATATTGGAGGGATTAAACAACCTGCCCAAGACCTATTCAAGAATGAACTGCCTCTCTTTCTCTCCTAATCAAATTTCTCTTAATTAAATATGCATTGCACTATAATACACTAAAACAGATTTTGAGGCATTGTTAATTGATAAATAGCCTTCATTATCAGAATACTTTGCAAGTATAAATTCATTTATTTCATCTTCCACTTTTAGGTGTTTTTCTCATTTTATTTTTGGCTTTTTCTTAATGGACAACCTACAGAGTTTGCTAATCACAAGTTAATACAGCTCCTCGGTAAAGCAAAGGGCTTTACAAACTATGGGACTAATTTAAGCTGTATAAATATAGAAATATCAATTATACAAGTAGATGGAAAGAAAAGGAAATACTATCACAACTTTATTAAAAGTGGTGTTTCTGAATGACTTAATTGACATGTAAAATTTGGTCTAATGTATTATATCAGATGTTTAATATCTTTGAATTTCAGTGATCACTGAGTAGATTTTTTTTTATTTTTTTACTTTGAGATTTACAAACCTGTGAGGCCACTCAAGGGGCAAAGAGTTGAATAGCGATGTCTGTGAAAGTGTGCTTGCAGTTTGACAGTCTTGTTTATGGTCTTTATTTGACACGTAACCTCAAGAAACTGGACGGTGAGTCACCACTACCTCTCGGCAGCCTCCTCGCTCCTTCAGTGCGAGTTAGATGCCTCCTCCCTGCTCTGAGCACTCCTCTGTCGGGGCCCTGAGCACGCTGCTGCCTCTGATCATGTGTGTACTTTTCTGTCTTCCCCAATAAATGATAATTCATGGAGAAATGATAGCTTGTCCTTTTTTAGTTTTTGTATTCACCACATCTAACTTATAGTAAGTAGGCAACACATGGTTGCTGAATGATATCTAAGTGGAAGAGAACACAGCATGAGGTTTGTTCCTATCCTATAGGCCTAAATTCATAAATAAAGTCCCTTATCCAGAAATTTATAGAGGATATCAGACAGTCGGACAGACAAAAATTCATAAGACACACAGATACACAGAGAGACCGCTTGCGAAAGTTCTTAACCTGTTTTGAGTTCTCAAGAAGAACAGGCAAGAGATGAAAACATGAGTTTAATGTGGTGGAAAATAAAGGGGAAATATATTGTTAAATACATATGCTGGAGCAACAAAAACATTTATAACCATATCCCAAATCTAGCAAACATGAAAGGCGGTGTCATGAAATGAGTTTGAAAGCACACGTTTCAGTTCCCTCTCTCACTCCCTGCTGCTACTCTCTTCTCTCCTAAGATAGACACAGGCCAGCTGACCTTCCCAAGCAGCAAACTCCCCACTGATAAGGCAATTGGATTTAAGTGATGTCCTTTCTAACCCTAACTTCAGAACTTTTTACTGCCAGAAGTCAGTCTTTTATACTTCTGTCAATGTTCCAGAAGGGGGCAGCATTTCTTCACAGTAGTTAAACCAAGACAAAGTTTTTACTTGAGCTGGTCTTCAAAGCAGGAAAGCTTGGGAAGTTGGATGAAAGGGACACAAACTTTTTTTCAAATTGGTGTGAGTACATAAGCATGTCAGGAGTAGGAAAGTGGGTGGAAGCCTGGTATCTACTCAGCTGTGTGGGTATTTAGTCAAGTAGCTCTAGGATGAAGAGATCAGTCCCTCTTGTTCATTCACCATCAACCCCTGATGCTGAGTACAGTTTCTGGCACATAGTAGTTGCTTAATAAATGAATGATTGATAAAGAATGGGGGTGGAATGGGTTCCCAGGGTGAGGCTCAGGCAGAAGTGTGGATAAGGCAAATCTATCTTTGGAGCTTCTCTGCTTGTACCCTTTTCTAGGGCTCACCCCTCCTTCCTTGTTTTCAACACAGTTCTGTGCACCTGCAGCTCTACTTATCCCTGAACTCCTCTTCCTCACAATTATTGATTCATCCACACATTTACTTAACAAATATATTGAACATCTGATATATAACAGATTTTGATCTGACTTCCCTACCCTGACAAAATACATGCTGATTCTCCTTATGCCTCAAGATATAACAGTTCCTAAGGATAACCATATTAGGGAGCAGGGTTGGGTTAGTATTAATCCCTTGTTTTAGTATGTGCCAGGATACAGACTTTATAACACACAAAAGTGAATCTCTAATGCATCAGGTAAACAAGGTGATAATTTAAGGCAAGAGGACCTGTTCAGGTCCTCAGGAATCTCATCACCTATGTGAGCTCTCCAAGAGCAGTCTTGATTGCTTTGTTCCAAAACTGAAAAATCAGGAAGGGCAAAGCGACCTTAGACATTATCAGTTTCACCTGCTTCCTTTTTAATATGAACAAGTGGAGCCTAGGGAGTTTGTTTCTTTCCCAATGTACTGCTGATTTCGTTGCAGAGCAGGGTCTAGAGGCAATTCTCCATGCTCCCTGTCAAGTTCTCTTTCTAGAGGCCAGTTACTCTTTTTTTAAAAATATCATTCCCACCAAACACTGCCTATTATATTTTTTAAAAATACTTTAATTTTTAGGGCCGCTTTAGGTTAACATAAAAATTGAACTTATTAATTAGATCTTTCAAGAATCATGTCTTTGATGTTAATCTAAAGAGTCATGATCAAACTCAAAATCATCCAGATTTTCTCCTATTAACATTATCTTCTAGGAATTTTATAGTTTTCCATTTTACAGTTAGGTCTATGATCCATTTTTAGTTAATTTTTTGTATTGTATTTGAAGGATGGCGTACTAATATAAATGGTATCTTGTCTTTAATTTCAAATTCCACTTGTTCATTGCTGGTTCAAGTCATAGCAACTTATTTTTGTATATTAACTTTGTATCCTACAATCTTACTATAATTGCTCATTAGTTCCAGAAGTTTTTTTGTTAATTCTTTTGGATTTTCTACATGGACAATTGTGTTACCTGCAAGCAATGATTTTTATTTCTTCTTTCCCAATCTTTATACATTTTATTTCCTTTTTTGTCTTAATGCAGCAGCTAGGACTTCCAGTACAATGTTTAAAGGAAGTGGTAAGAGGGGACATCCTTGCCTCATTCCTAATCTTAGTGGGAAATCTTCTAGTTTCTCATTAAATATGATGTTTGCTGTAGGTTTTTTATCAAGTTTATGTTCTTTATCAAGTTTTTTTTGTTTTGTATCAAGTTGAGGAAGTTCCCCTCTACTTGTATTTTGCTGAGAATTTTTTTTATCATGCATGTGTGTTGGATTTTTTCAAATGCTTTTCCTGCACCTATTATGATCATTTGACTTTTCTTCTTTAGCCTATTGATACAATGGATTACATTCATTGATTTTCAAATGTTGAACCAACCTTGCATTCATGGAATGAGCCCCACTTGGTCAGGATGTACAATTCTTTTTATGCATTGTTGGATTTGAATTGCTAGTTTTAGACAGACTACTAGGCTCTCCTATGCATCTGTTTCCTCTTCCACAACACAGGAATAATAATCCTAATGCCAGGTATTCCTCTAAAAGGCCTGTGCTGCCAATCTGCAGGCCTTAGAAGCCCATCGCTCAGAAGTGAAGCCTGATTTTGAATCCTGCTCTGCCTCTCCTCATCTAAGCAAACCTGGGCCAGTCATTCACCTTCCTGGGCACATGCAGTCACTTCTTTATTGCAAACACTAAGGACATCCAGAAATGGCGTTTAAACACAGTTTCTCAAATTTTCATTAGATCAATAACTTGTTTTATTTCTGTTGAGCTTATTAAATCACTATGTGAAAGCACTTCTTTTCTCTCTCTTTTTTTGTTATCCTGAGATTACACGTCCCAATAAAGCATCATCAATCAAGCCTTGCCATGCATTGTTTTCTACAAAACTTGACCCATGATGGTCATTTAAAATAGTATTATTATTAGGCACATCATTGCAGCATTTTTTCTTTTCATTTGTTTCCTGTTCGAAGTTGCTGGCTCCTCATCAGGGTTCTCCCAAGGGAACAATTTTATTTGGGTGAAATCAGGTTTAAAAATGACACCAAGTGCAGCTGAGAGGAAGACAATGCATTCCAAAGGGCAGCGTGATGATAAAAGGTTTGTCTGTAAGGATGGAAGAGCTGCCCCTTCTGTTCCAGGAGCCTCTCTGCTTTAGCAACCGCCTGGCTGGTGCTAATATTCCCAACTGAGGACCCCACTGGAAGACTCCTTTCGGGAGGTGGGTACCTGGCCACAAACACACACTCCAATGCACACACCATTTGTAACTCATGACAATCTCTCTATTTCACATTTCCCAAAGTCTAAGGCCACGGTTCCCTTATTTTCCTCTTTGCAGATCGTTTCATAAAAGAAAGACCTCTTTGTCACAACACTATAGGAATTACATAATCTGAGTAAATGAACTTCATTTCAAGTAAATAAATTTAGCCCTAAGAAAAAGTCCCTGCATTATCCTTATTTTTTGCATTTTACCTCAAACCAGTGAACTTTTGTCACAGACCTGTGTTTAAAAACCACTGGCAGAGGGACAGCTCAGTTAATGAGCTAGAGAGAGAGCAGGGAAAGGCTGAGTCACTCACAAGGTGAGGAATGTTCCAGTGTAGACAAACAGCAGGAAACACTCCATTCAGGAGAGGACAGTTTAGGATCAACCTCAACGCTGTAAGTGGTTAAGACCACTGTGAATTTACTAGACATTGTAGAGTAACGCAGAGGGCAGAGGAGTGGTCAAGGCACCCAGGCCTCCCCCCTTTCCTTTTGCAGAGATTATCCTTACAACCAAGACTGAAGACTCAATTTTTTATCATTTTTATGATTATGATTTCAATATAATTTTTCTCCAAATATATCTGAGGTATTATGGCCGATGTCATAGAGCACTGAGTAAGAGTAACACCTGGAGCATGTGTCTGTTTGTTTATTTGTTTGTTTGGAGAACATGACCCTCCTCAGTGACTCTGTGGCCTTGGCAGAGTGTGGGTTTCTCGGTGTGTTAGGGTGTCACCCAGAGCAGGACCAGACACAGTCCCTGCTCTTGAAGTCCTCACTTTCCAAATATTAAAGACACGGGGCATACCAAAGGGTAAGTTTTATATTTGATTTTTCTGTCTGCTTTAATTCCTTAATAGAAGGAAAGAAAGGAAGGAAATAGGATGGGAGGGAGGGAAAACGGAAAGCCATGGTGGTGGTTCCCAGAAAGAAAGGCCATGGCTGGTGGGAGATTTATGGGAAGTGAGAGCCCTGATCCTGCCCAGCTTGTCCGGGAATTCTTCCTGCTAGAGGGTGATTTGTTAACTGCTGTCTGGTCAGCCTTTCCAAGGAGTCAGTTTTGGACTCTAATCCTCACATTTAGAATCAAAAAGCCAAGCCAAGGTTGTTTTCCAGGAATAGGGTTTTATAGAACAAAGTTTCTTCATGTATTGTGTGGTAATTGGTAAATATTTTACTTCATATTTAAGAACAGAGTCAGGACAGAGAGAAAGTGGTGATATTACAGAGCTTGAAAAGCACTAATTAAAAAAAAAATTTTTTTCTTTCCAACATAAACATGGCACCATGTGATAGCCAGCCCTGACATGGTCAAGCACTGTGACCTCTGAACTCCTAAAGTCAGGAAGGACTTTCATGGATGTTTCAGAGTAAATATGATACCAATAATTCTGTTTAGTAAACTACTTCTAAGTTAGGAAATAGTAATACCAACAATAGTAATGACTGGCATGTATTGAACTCCTCCCACATGCCCGTCACTGTCCTAAACAGTGATTTCACATGAGATATCACATTTAGTCCTCCCAATATCCCAGAAAGTTAGTTAATATAATTATGTCCATTCTAAAGATGAGGAAACTATGTCTCAGAAAGTTCAAGTAACTTATTCAAAGTTAGTTAGATAATAAAGGTGGAGCCAGGGTTTGAGCCCAAGTGGTCTGACACAGAGCCCCATTTCTTGCGATCATTATGTATTTTCTTCCATTCTAATAGTTACATTTCTTGCTACAAAGGGAAATAGATAAAACATCTTTTCAGTCACCCTGAGCTTTAAAGTTAGATAGATATAGATTTAAATGCCAATGTGTGACCTTAGAAAAGGCGCTGAATTTCTTGGAGTCTCAGTTTTTTATTTGTAAAATGGAGATAATGACACCAATTTGCAAGATTACTGTGAAAGCAAGAGGTAATATGTGGTAGCCATTCAATACATAGGAAGCACAGACATGACCCAGACTGCCAAGATGAAAAGGGGAAACCATTAGACAAAAGAAGCACGGAGCCCGGCACTCGAGACAGATCTCCAGGGCAACAGATCTCCAGATCATCTTCAGAAGAATTGAAGGAAGTAATTTCCTTTTAAGTAACTCAGTCAATAAAGTAAACTTTAATTATGCTTGCAAAATAAGAAGAGATTTCAAGTAGTAATGTAGAAAAACAAACACAACCACCACCACCAACAACAACAAAAAACAAGAAAAGAAAATCAGTAGACCATGTATAAAGAAAGAAAGCGAAACCCAGACTATTATAAAAGATTATGCTCTGAGCCATACCAAGCCAAATTAATTCACATAGTAAAGGAGGAATGGAAGCTTATATCAGAACTTATTTGCCTGTCATATGTAATGCAATGTCTACAAAGGTAGCTTAAGTTAGACCCCATGTGAAACTAGACATAGTCTTCATCCTATGTTGTGAAGAAGTCATTTCTGTGACCACATTGTTGTCTCAATGAAGCTCTAGGTTAAAGAATCACTCTAGTAGAACTCCACACTGAGTGGACATCCACTGGCTATTGCAGCCAAGAATCTGGTGTGCAGGGTGGGCGAAAAAGTAGATAACAGACCTTACAGATAATCACTGTCACCACGACTCCAGCCTTCTTGTGCTCTGCTTTCTTTAAAGAATGTAAATTTAGCCCTGGCCGGTTTGGCTCAGTGGTTGGAGCATCAGCCTGCGGTCCAGAGAGACCCGGGTTCGGTTCCTGCTAAGGGCACGTACCTCGGTTGCAGTTTGTCCCAGGCCCCTGGTTGGGGTCGTGCGGGAGGCAGCCACTCGATGTGTCCCTTTCACATCGATGTTTCTCTCTCTCTCTCTCTCTCTCTCTCTCTCTCTCTCTCTCTCTCTCTCTCTCTCTCTCTCTCTCTTCCTCTCTCTCCCTCCTGCTCTGTCTGAACAAAAAATGGAAAAGGTGTCCTCGGGTGAGGATTAAAAAAAAATAAAAAATAAAGAATGTAAATTTCCCAGTCCAGTCGAGTTTCACAGCCCTTCCACTATGGAAACACTAAAGATCTAAGATGAAAAGAGGGGAAAAATTGGGAAGGGGAGAATGTAAAGGACAGCACACACAGCAAAAGTACAATCTAAACTAGCCTGAGGAGGGAACTGCTGTACTAGCAGCACAAATCTCCATGAGCATTTTGCTATCATTAGTGGGATTCTTCCATTCTGTAGGTCCCTATCTTCACAGTGCACTGCGTGAAAAGGAAAAATTCATGAAAATAAGACCCATTCCTTGCTAGTTTGTTTCCTGTACATAAATTGTGCAGGCAAGAGGTTTAATTAAAGCATTCAATCAATTAAACTTGCAGTTGTGAGATTTACTTAATTGCTGTCTACTCAAACAAAATCAAAACTCATATAATGTCTGTGGAGGGAAAACTACAGCATCCCCAGTTTTTTGGAGAAACTCTTCAAAGGGGCTTTCATCCATCAACTATTACTATATCTTTTAGAAACTGGCATTGAAGACTGCTATTAGAGTGGGAAAAAAAATGATTGTGACTATATTCCTCATTCTAACCTGTGCCATGGTGTTTCAATCTGCTACTAGGACTTGAACACCTAAAGGTATTAAATGAATATTTTCTAAATAATAGGAAGAATTTGCTAAAGAGTTTAAATGATATTTCATGATAATTAAGACCAAGGGTTTGAGACCAACCAAACAGACCTGACTAATTCACTATCTGTGTTTTTGAACAAGTTTTTTAATCTCTCTAAGCCCCAGGTTTTTCATTTTAAAAAATGTCAGTATATATTTACCTCTGCCATTGGGTGGTCATTTAGATTAATGAGATAATCCATATAAAACTTTTGGGTCAGAACCATGCTCATAGTAAGTGCTAAAAAAGGTTAGTTAGTAACATTTTATGCTTCATTTTAGGCAAATAATGTACACAATTCTTTAATCTGCCTCTTTGGCCATACAAGCCACATATTAAGGCTTTTTTGGTAGTATTGAGCATGTTGTCATTGCAAAGTGACACACCCTTTGGTGAAGACTTGTAAGACTCATCAACAAACAGATGAATGCAAACATTTCATAATTTGACTTGTTCATGGCTTCATGGTAGATCATGGGCAGCAGGAGAGGAAGTGGATTCAACAGCAGAGGGTCCGGAGAACAGCGACCAGGAGAATGAGAATAATTCACTCCTGAGAAGAAAAAGGAAGAAAGGCCCCTTTTCTGATGCTGAGCCTCATACCATCTCTGAGAGGCACAGTTGAAAAAGTACACATTTCAGAGCCGGGTCATTTATAAAAACAGTTACAGGTTACAGTTACATGGGAAGATAAGGATGTAACCCCCCCCTTCTCCCCTTTCTTTTGAAAAGGAGGAAGATGAAAAGAGGAGAAAGAAGCAAATATATATATATCACTATACACAAAATAGAGAAGATCCAGGTAGGGCTGTGGGGGGCAGTGTGGTATAGTGGACAGAGCATGAGCTTTTATAACAGGACAGGTCTAATTTTTGTTTTCTAGCTCAGTTATTTGCCTCCCAGGCTAAGTTCGCTGCTTAACAATGTGTGCCACTCTTGCTTCATCTTTTAATGGTAATAAAAACTGTAGTTATGTCATGGGGTTGCTGTGAGGATATAATGAAACAACAATGCTGGGAAAGTGCCCGATCCATTTTCTGGTTTATAAAAGGTAGTTGGAAAATATTTCTCACACTCTGCAGGTGAGGAAGGTACAAAAATGCTTGCAGAAGCATTGTTTCTTGCATTTGCTTACTCATTTCTTCCATAAGCATTCCTGGTAACTCTGGGAGAATCCATTTATCTACGCTGGAACTACATTTCCCAGAATCTACCTTTCCTTCATGTGGTCAGTTCAAACACAGATTTGGAAGGCAGAAGTAAAGCCCCAGCTCCTGATTCTGAGAAGGCTGGTTCTGAGAAAGGCACTGTTGACGCTCCTGCCAGTTGGCACTGACCTCCTGGCTTCCTGGCTGGAGGGTGGCAGCAGCCAGACCCTCAGCTCCTCCAGATCCTTCTGCTCTGGGTTCTCCAACTTCTGGCTCAGGTGTGTGTTTAGCTTCTTGACAAAGGGGCACCAGCTTCTTGTGACGAAAACCCTCATCATCAAAGTTAGAAACTTGGAGGTGATAAGAAACCCATATGAGTTCAATCTGTCTTTGTTTCCTCCACTCCACAACCACCTTCTCTTCCCAACCACCTGCCTGTGCACATCAGGTTCCAGCATTAGACTCAGAAAGGAAACATCACATAAACTGCTTCTCCTGCTTCCATAATAGTGTAAGGTCAAGTCCTTATGATAAATCTCTATATAAATTTATATATATATATCCTGATGTTTCTACTCTGATAAGAGCCTTAACTGATAAAATGGGCTCTCTCTATATATGCCAGGAACTATATTTTGAGCTGAAGAAACACAGACGAGTAAGGTATAGTCCCTACATTCATAAAAGTTCACAGTTCTTAAAGGAGAAGTCAGCCATCACTCATCATATAAGAAATTATAAAATTTCTATGGATTTGCCTAATCTGGATAGTTCATATAAATGGAATCATAATATGTGACTTACTGTATCTTTTTTTCACTTAGCATGTTTCCTAGGTTCATCCATGTTGCAGCATACATCAGTACTTCACTCGTTTTCATGGCTGAATAATATTCAACTGTATGGCTATATCACATTTTGTTTTTTTGTTCATTTGTTGATGGACATTTATGTTGATTCCACTTTTTGAAACCATGTAGTTCCAGCTAGATAGTGATGGTTACACAACATTGTGAACATACTAAATGACACTGAATTATATACTTTAAATTAGTTAATTTTATAGTATATGAATTTCACTTCAGTAAAAAAAAGTTTTAAGTTTATAAAGTTGGTTTCCTTTAGTTAAAAAATGTTAACATGTACCTATAATTGTTCATAGTGAAATTAAAGACACTCCATTGAGTTTATGGGTACCAAATTGGTAAAAAAAAAAAAAAAAGTATATTCATTAAACTAGATGTTTTCAGTGATAAGATCAGATGGTTTCCACATTTGACTATAATCTGCTTCGTATATTATTCTTTGCTGTTTTGCTACAAGCCTGCCATTGATTGGCTTCTTGACATGCACATAAAATCAATTAACAGTCAGCCTCTGAGAATAATTCTCTTAATAGGTTACTGCTTTCACCATTTAGCCAACAGAGAAACATTTCTTTCCACACTGCCCCATACTTATTTAGAAAGGCATTTGGTAACACTTATCAGCCTGCACATGCCGGCAATTAGATGTCAACAGAATTTCTATGTTCAATCCTTTGTATACAAGGAACATATTAGCCAAAATTTCCAGTCCTCTCACAATTTTCTGAACTCAGTAGTTTTTATCTTTTTATCATGGGGCAACTTTAGAGACATTGGATAACAGCCCACCACGTCTGCCTCCAAACTTCCCCTAATATGGGGATAACATGAATGTAGATAATCAAGATTGAGAATATGCCAGGCCAGTTCTCTTCTCCTCATATTTCAGGAGATACAAGGAAGTGCCATTATTTTATTTAACTCTTCTTATACATGAAAGTTTTCTTCCAACTGCCAACTCAGCTTTCTTTTTTGTTGTTACTTCTTTCTGACTCCCCAGTTCTAATCTGAGCATCACTGTCTTACAGAAATTCCTGAACCCACCTTTCTCCACTGTCCTTCTCTTCCACACTGGCTTATATCTAGCTCCCAGAATAGGTAAAACTCACTCCCATCTCAGGACCTTGACAGTTCCTGCTCCTTCTGCTTGGATAGTCTTCTTCAACAATGGTGCGTGCCTTCTCTTTCTTCATCATCCAAGTCTCAAGTCGTTTGGTAATGGGCTTCCCTAGCGACAGCAGTACTCTCAGCCCCATGCTACCATATTACCCTATTTATTTTTTTATTTTCTGTATCTCCTCATTAGATCATATAACCCTTAACATAGGGACTCTGCCTGTACATTTTACATCTGTCTTCCCAGAGTTTAGAATAGGCTGGAACAGATAGTAGATGCACAATTAATATCTTGGTTGACTGGCTAAGAAACTAGCAATCACTAATCATGTGATTTATGCTGACACCATTCCTTGTAATAGAGAATGCTGGAAAGTATCAGATATGTAATATGTATGTATGTAATATGTTGCTTACAGTTTTGTTGGGGGAGAGGGCAAGTTATAAGTTCAGTTTTGATATATTGATTTTCAAGTATTATTAATACCCCAAGGAGTGATATCAGGCTGGCAATTTTGTTTATTAGACTGTACTTAAAAAATAGAGTGGTCTGGAGATAAATTCATGAGACATCTGCTTCTCAGTGGTTAATAAAGGTAGACATGGGCAAGATAATCCAGGAATAGCAAGAAGAATAAGAAGAAAGGAATGAAAGTTAGAATGCATAACACTGGAAAGGGACCAGAACAGGAGTAGTCAGTGAGGGAGGGGGATAACCATGCAAGCGTGGCAGCCTGTAGAAAAGAGTTGTTATGGGTTGAATGTTTGTGTCCTCCAAAGACCCATATGCTAAAGTCCTAATCCCCAATGTGATGGTATTTGGAGTTGGGGAAATAATTAGGTAAATACCTCCTTTGGGAGTAATTAGGTTTAAATGGGGCCATGAGGGTGAAGATCCTACAATGGGATTAGTGCCTTATAAGAAGAGGAAGAGGTACCAGAGCTTCCTCTCTCTCTCCTCATTCACACAAAGAAGAGGTCATGTGGGCACATGATGAGACAGTTGCCATCTGAAAGCCAGAAAGCGAGTCCTCACCAGAAACTGAACCTGCTGGCACCTTGATCTTGGACTTCCAGCTTCTGGAACTGTGAGAAATTTCTGTTGTTCAATCTACTCTGTCTGTGGTACTTCATTATAACAGGCCAAGTTGACTAAGAGAAGAGTATTTCAAGTAGGAGAGAATTGTACAATGTGTGAGATGCTTCTGAGTTAGACATAAGACAAGGACTGAAAGGTATCCTCTGAATTTGGTCACAAGGAAGTTGTTGATAACCTTTGTTGTTGTTTTGCTGAAATGATGAGGCCAGAATTCAGACTGGGGAGTAAAAGATAAGAACATAAGGACTATGAGTACTGGTGACTCTCACACACACACAAAACTGTTTTTTGCTACATCTAACCTTGGGCAAACCTCATACAATTTCTAAATGTCACTTTATAATCTGTAACTTGAGAAACTTATACTTATCTTGAAGATATGTTGTGAAGACTGAATGATATGTCACGGAAAAATACTTAGAACACCATGAACTCTCTATAAATGCAGATTCTTTTCACTTCTCCCACTTGAGAACTTTTAAAATAAACCTGCTGACCAGAGTCAAACATATGGCTCTAAACAAGGACTACATGGAAAGTTTTGCTAATTATATGATAAAATACTATATAAAAACAGTAATTTCCAAATAGGTATAGAAATTACATAGGAATGATAAATGTGTGTGTGTGTGTGTGTGTGTGTGTGTGTGTGTGTGTGTGTGTATCCTGTATATATAACCCCTTGCAGAGTTGAAAATCCATGCATAATTTTGACTCCCCAAAAACTTAACTACAGTACATAAAGGATTGGTTCCAGGACCTCCCGTTGCTACCAAAACCCCCGGGATGCTTAAGTCCCTAACATAAAATGATGTAGAACAATGCATATAGTTGGCCCTCCACATCTGTGGATTCCTAACTGTGGATCAGAAATACCGTTTTCAATTCATGGTTATTTGAACCCACGATGCAAAACCTGGAGATACAGAGGGCCGGCTGTATATTTATTGAAATAAGTTCAGGTATAAGTGGACTCAGACAGTTCCTTATTTATTGTGGTTCTGACAGGAACAATTTTACACATTTCTATATTGAATCTCTCTTAAAAGACTGCATTTCTTCACTGGTAAAAGATTGCAGTGAGCTTGATTCCTTCAAAATGTCCATAATCACTTCCAGTTTATAACACCAATTCAGACCTGCTGTAGTAATCACAAAGTTAGATGTTCACTTTAGATTTCAGCTCTAAGAATGCTGAGCACAAATGACTACACACTCTGTTGTTTCCAATGTCTTGTTTTGACTACAAGTTCCGAGTGCTCCAGGCACATGTCAAATGCTTAAGAAACTGTAGCCTCTCTGGCAGTTTTCATTTCATGACCTCCCAGTTCAGGTGCTCCTCCTCTGAGTGCAGAGGACGTGTGTCGTATGGTGCACTTCCCCTCCAACTCCTCTTTCCTTGTAGGGAGAAACCAAAGATACCATATCCCTTGTCTTTGGAGCACCATTAGCCAGAACAGGCTCAAATGTCCCAGGCTCAGTCAGCCAGAAGCCCCAACATGGGACTGTGAATCTTTAGCAAGGAAAGCAATGATGTAAGTGACCATTTAGGTTCTTTCATGGAAGCAGCAATAGCAGCAGCAGCAGCAGCAGCTCCAGACCAGCCTGTTTGGGCTAAAAGAGCTTGGCTTCCTCCTTCTTGGCATAGAAGTCACTTGATTCATATCCAGTCTGTATGGCTGGTTCTCTATCCTCCTATTGATTCTGTGACCTCCTGCTATCCTTAAACATGTTAATGTTTTATAAATATCTATATATATTTTTTCTCTTTCTTTTTTCCCTTAACATTGATCAGTTAGTTCTTGTTACCTGCAACCAAAACATTCCTCACTAATAGAGAGGGAGGTCCTCCCATGATGCACCCAAGTAAGAACCTAGCAACCAAGTGGCTGAGCTGGCACTTCCTAACAGAATTATTTGTTACTCTTGGCAAATTTCAGGGGGAAAAAACCCACTGCCTCGCCAGAGCTTCTGTTGCCAGTGACTATCACTCTGGGGTATTCTCCAGGGAAAAAGAACATTTTTCTCTTGGAAAAAAAAAAGCAAGCATTGCAATTTAGATCGCCACTCTGTTTAATAATGGGGAAATGGTATTATTTTACTGGTAATTAATTTTTTTAAAAGCCCCATGTAAAATGTCAGCTGGGCGCTGTTTATTGGAACATATCAACACGTTAGACAAACTGAGCCTTGTTGATTTACTCAAGACAGCTAAGCTGACGAATTTCAGTGGAGCCTGATTCAAACTTGGCTCTGACTCTGTAGAAATGTCTATTTTGAGTCAAGACTGGGTAGAACTATATACATATATATGTATTTTCCTGCCTGTAATGAGAGACACAGATATATGAAAAAGTTGTTTATCCTTTGAGCACCAAACATCACACTGAGTACCTTTGAAATGTTAAAATTTGGAGCCATGGGTCTGTTATCTACAGAGAGAAAAACAATACTGTGGCTTCGGGAGAAATGGATAGGAGGGAGTGAAATGGGAAGAAAAACACCAACAGGAATGATAAACTGGGTTTTAATGACAAAGTCACTTTGCCAACTGTAACTCGGGTGCTGGGTAAGCTGATCTGACTTCATTAGGTGATAGCCATCCTTGCAAAGCCATCATCAGCCTGGAAGAAAGCCATATGTGTTGGTCGCACAAATGGACATTGATTTTTCAATAAACTGGAACCCAAAGCCAACATCACTCCAATGATATCTTTTCTCAGGAGAGAGAATTTCTCGCTCACGCCTGGCACCATGTCTCAGCTCTTATATTACAAGAATTACATGGGTGAAGCAGAGTAGAAAACATCAGCTCACTTAAGTCATGTGATAAATGAGGCAATTAAGTCAATTAGATGCATAGTTACTGAGTTATATCTGTTTTGCTTTGTAAAATATAATTTTAAATAGGATCATCTGTCTTACCATACTTGACAGCATTAGAATTCTGTGGGGCAGAAATAATGCGGTTCATTACTCTATGAAAACAGTGCCTACTCTCCAAACTGGATAAAGTAACCTTGGTCTTTAAGTTGGAGGTTGTGATCCCTTAACTCTTTCTCTGTAAAAAGACAGAATACATTTTGTATTTGCTCTTTCTCCCCATTTCTTGAAATGCATGGCTTTTCTACTAGTCATCATGTGGTTGGGGGATTAGCAGAAAAAACATTAGTTTTTTTTCAATGTATAATTTACCAGAGGCATCTCTTTCTGGAAGAAGAGAGAGTGTACAGCTGTAGCAGATTTATGTTGCTCTGGGAAGAGTCACTCAAGTGACTTCATAATGGAAAATTAAGCAGGCACTCTTGTGTAAGAGGACAGCGCCAGACCTTTAGTGGCTTAATCAAGTGCTGTTCCCCACAAACCCATCCCCTTGGTATGCAGACCTTATCACTGGGGAAGAGATGTATACATCTACGGGAGAGCCAAGGGGTCTTCTGGGAAAGACAACCACAAGAAGACCTCTTGCTTTGGGGGGATCAACACTTCTAGAGCCTCCGATGGATTGTGTGTGGGCAGGACACCAGGAGCCACCAGGGGAAACTAACCATGAATGAAGGCAATACTGGACAGGTGGCTGAGGCTAGATTAGAGGCTTATCAAGATATTTCTCATATGACAAGTTATTTTTCCTGTGCCCTGCACAAATACTTTGTTTTAAAGTAGTGAACCAGCTAAATTTAGTAAGCCATGTAAAAGTCAGGATATTTCATATATAAATATGGATTACTTTGGCCAGGGCACATGCTCTGCATTTTCTGTCCAAAGCCTACCACTCACATATATATACCTACCCTCCCTGCTTCATTCATTTCTCTTACTTTCTGGAACCCATCAGGTAGTTGAGGTCTTTACCTTTTGCCAAATAGAAGAGGGTGCCGATTCTGTTACAAAATGTGGTTGGGACTGGAAGCCCCTCCTAACATAGCCACCCTCACCTAGGGGTATGATTGAGAAACTTTGGCTGAACATGTCAGGAGAAACTGAGTTGTAGCCTTGGGAACATTCTTGGTTGAAACTGAATGTGTGCATTGTGATCACACACTGAGAAGTGAGGATGTAGCCAGGGTACCATCACAGAAGACAAGGACATCAAACATGGATTTTTAAGATAGAATTGTGGTCAGAGTATGTAAATTTTATTTTTTTAAATATTGTTAAATTTACTTCAGAAAGGTTGAGCCAGGTGAACTATTGACCAGCATAAGTTTGCATACTAGTCAGCATTGGCCATTACTGATTTTTTTAAGTTTTGCTAATTGAATGGGGAAAAATTGCAACTTTGATATGAACATTCCTGAATACTGGTGAGTTGAAGCATATTTTCACATGTATGCTGACCATTTGTATTTTTTCTAAGAACTAACAGTTTATAACTATCATTCTTTTTCTTCTTAGGTTTTTTGCTTTTCCTATTGAACTGTAGGAACCCTTAGAGGGCTCTCCTTTCTCTGTCGCAAATAGTTTTCTCCAGTCTTTTACCTGCCCCTCGACCTTGCAGTTGGATCCCTCATTGCGCAGAAATTGTTCATTTCTATTTAGAAAATCTGTTAATGTTTTTTATGGTTTGGGGGTTTCATAGATTCCCTCAGTTCCATGATTGTCAAAATAACCTCCTGCACTTGTATTTGATTATTTAATCACCCAAAAGTTATTTGTATATTTTCTGTGAGGTACAGATATAATGTTTTTAAAACAAATGGATAATTGATGACCTCAACACCATTTTCTCATTATTTGAAAAATTAATTATATCTTAAATTAACAGGTGTCATTTTGCTTTTTGGTTCATGTTAAAATTCCATAAGGCAACTTTCTTATTGGAGATTTGGGGTTGCTGATTACTCACCATCCTTCTCCCTTTCTGGATTCCCTCCAAATTGACAGTAGACAGAGTCCAATAAGAATGAAAATGTGTAACATCAGGTTTACAATGAATGGGTCGTGTCCAGTAATCTCCCAAAAATATAGAACTTCCTATATATTGTATAAGAGGACATAGTTTGACCTGGAGCCAAAGTGAAGCTTTTTATTTCTTCCCTTAATGATCTCGATTTTAGGATCTGACTGTGGGGAGAGTGAGATCTGCAAAGCAATTGCTTAAGCAGCTCAAGGAAGAGGATGCCAGCACCCCAAGCCCAGTTTTCTTGGGGTATGTTCTCCAACAAAACTTCCTTCCAAGGAGGAGTAAACATTCTCTTATCTCTAATGAAAAACAGGAAACAAAGGAATGACAATACTTCCCAACTTACACTCTTATTGTTGATCTCTCTCAATTTGTTTCTTTTTAGGATCTCTTTCCATATTTCTCAGATACATTTAAAAGAAATTCGTAACTTTTATTGAAAAAAAATCTTGATATAGTATTAATTCCCATAGCATTTAATTCATATATATTTGGGTGTAATTAACATCTTTACACTGTTGCTTTTCTTATCCTGGAGCTAGTTTATTCTGACTTTTTATATATACTTTTGGAAAATAATTTGGTAACATAATTTTCCCTAAAAAGGTCTTGTGCATTCTGCTAACTTTACTCATGGGTATTTTAATAATTTTTATTGCTACTGAGTTGGATTTCTTCCTCATTAATTTTCTATTTAATTAGCTTTTTACTTGTATATATAAAAGTGATTTTTGTGCGCTAACATTGTACCAACCTGTTTTAGTAAAATTATTGTTTCTTTCCTTCTCTCAGACAATTCTATTATATGCAAATAATAAAATTTTGAGTCCCTTATTCCAACATTGCTATTTCCTGTCCTTGCTGCATTGACTAGAATTTCCAGTTCTAGTAGCCGTGATAGTATTAGGCATCCTGATTTTGGTTAAGACTTCGGTGAGAATGCTTTTAATGCTTCACCATTATGTTTGCTAAGTTTTTCAGACAGATTTTTAAAAAATTAAATTAAGGAGGAGCCTATTTATTCTTAGTTTAAATTCATTAATAACAATATTGATTCATGAGAAATGCTTTTTTGTAATAATTATATAATGTTCTCTAAATCTTTTAATCTAGTTGAATTATATTAATAGATTTCCCAATGTTAAGCCATTATTGCACTTCTAGAATAAATCCTGTTTGGTCATTTATATTATTCTCTGAAAAATTTCTGGTTTTAGTATATGTGCTGCTGAAGGAAACACGGAAAATTTCTGGTTCTAATTTGTGAATTTTTAACTTAAGGTACTTGTAAATGTGATTAATCTATAGTTTTCCCCATTTTTTGTTTTGTTTTGTTTTGTTTTCTGGTTTTGTAACAGGGTTATGCAGCTTAATTAAATGAGTTTTGAAGTTTTCAACATTTTTTATGATTTTGAAAGTCTACTTAACTGAGTAATTATCTTTTTTTTAAAGTTTGAATACAATGGGCATATAATTTATTTTGTGTGAGTATCTTTTATAGGGATGGATTTATAATATGGTTATTAATGTATTCAATTTTTACCTCTTCTTAAGTCATATAAAGTAATTAACAATTTCTTAGAGAATTGTTTATTTATTTGTTATTATTATTTTGGGGGCAAAAAGTTATACATAGTATTCTGTCAAGATTTCTTGACATTGCATACCTCTAGCTATATTTTCCTTGTCATTGAAATTAAGGAAAATCAAGTAAATTTAATAACAAACCACATTATCTCTAGGTGGATAGAGTTTTTGAAATCTTTTAGTCTAACTTTATTATATTTTTTTTTCATTTATTCATTCAAATAAATAATATTCAGTGCCTACAATGTACTGCATGCTCTGCTATGTGCTGAGGGTACAGCAGTTAACCAAATAAACATGGTTCCTACCCTCATGAGGCTTACAGTCTGGGGAGAATGCACACAATAAATCAACCAAAACAGGTAATTTTTAATTGTTCTATGTACTTTGAAAAACAAAAAAGGTTCTAGAAAGAGAATAATTTAGATGAAGAAATCACAGAAAATCTCTCTAAGGAAGTGACATTTACATTATGATGACAGATGTTAGGTAGGCAAAGAGTGAAGGCAGGGTGGTGTGGTTGAAGGGAATAGCATATGCAAATGCCTGGAGGTGAGAATGATCCTGGCTTGCTCAAAAGTTAAAAGATGACAGGTTAAGCTTATACCAAATTGAGCAGTGGGGGAGATACAACACGAGACAGAGACCAGGACCTGAACATGAGCAGGTAACTACAACCAGAAATTTTGGATTTGATCCTAAATAAAATGACAAATCACTGAAAGGATTTAACCTCAGGAATAACACAGTATAGTCCATATTTCCAAAAGACCCATCTGGCCTCAGTGCAGAGAACAAACTGAAGCAGAGCAGCAGTGGAAACAAGAGTAGTTAGAAATTGATGACATATATCATGTGTGACATAATGATGGCTTGTGCTATAGTGGTGGAGTAGAGATAGCAAATGTATGCATATTCAAAGCATTTGATAAGATAAAATCAATGTGACTAGGTGATGATGTTTTATTGTGGTAAGATACAGGCACCATAAAATTTACCTTTTTTTAAACCATTTCAAGTGTACAATTCAGTAGCATTTAGTACATTCTCAGTGTTTGCAAACATCACCACTATCTAGTTTCAGAATATTTTCATCACCCTAAAGGACAGACTCATATCCATTAAGCAGTGATTCCCTGATATGGGCTGAATTGTGTCCCCCCACCAAATTCCTAGGTTGAACTTCTAATCCTAAATACCTCAGAATATGACTGTATTTAGAAATAAGGCCTTTAGAAAAAGGAAATTAAGGTAAAATGAGGTCTTATGGGTAGGCCATAATCCAATATGATTGGTGTTCTTCTAAAAAAAAGAGATTAGAACATAGACATTCACAGAAGAGAGACCATATAAAGATAGAGGAGGGACCATATAAAGACAGAGGAGGAAACATCCATACAGAAGCCAAGAAGACAGAACTCAGAAGAGATCAGCACTACCAACACCTTGCTCTCAGACTTCTAGCATCCAGAACTGTGAAATTTCTTTTATTTATGCCACCTTGTCTGTGATACTTTCTTATGGCAGTCCTAGCAAACTAATGCATTCCCAGTCCTTCTTCCTCCCAGCTCACAGCAACCACTTACTGACTTTCTGTCTCAGCGGATTTGCCTATGCTGGCTATTTCCTATAAAGGGAATCATACAATATGAGGCCTTTTGTATCTAGTTTCTTTAGCTTAGCATAATGTCTGCAAGGTCCATTCATGTTGTAGTATTTATCAGTACTTTATTCCTTTTTATGGCTAAATAGTATTCCATTGTATAGATATATCACCTATAGCAATCTATTCATTAGTTGATGGTTGATGATGATTTTGATGTAAGAAATGAAGGAGAAGAAAGTGTCAAGAATGACTTTTAGTTTTCTAGCTGGAAAACTTGAGTGAATGGACGCCATTTATTGATGTGGGAATGAATGGAAGAAGAATATCTTAGAAGATTTGGGAAGTTTATATCTATAAGGGGTTAATGACTAGTTACTTGGCCTAGGCAGATGTGTCCTCCCACTCCATTCCCCTCCCTCTTCCTCTGACAAATCAGCATGAATGAGATCATTCAAACCATTTTAGTGGTTTCACCCATTTGCCTTTTCCCATCTACCAACTGAAATTATTCTTGGTCATTTCTAGCCCAGGAATATGCCCTCTGGCCAATTAAAATTCCCCAAACAAAAAAACTATGGGCAAAGACTTTCCACATTGAATACAATGTACTGAATTTAAGTACTAACCCATCACAATATTAAAATTCTATTGACTAACCATATGATCCTTTCTCCTGATCTCCTAGAACATTCCAGTTATTTTTAAACATAATTTCTAATTATGAAAGTAATAAATGCAAAGTTTTTAATTTTTAAAAAATATGTTTTATTGATTTTTTAGAGAGAGAAGAAGGGAGAGGGAGAAAGAGAGTGAAACATCAATCGGCTGCCTCTTGCATGCCCCCTACTGGGGATCAAGGCAGCAACCCCAGCATGTGCCTTGACCAGGAATACAATGGATGACTTCAGCATGGGACAAAGCTCAACGAACTGAGCCATACCAGCCAGGGCAATAAGTACACATTTTAGAAAATTTGGAATATATAGGAAATAACATAACATAAAATAAAAACTGCCCTAGCCTGTTTGGGTCAGTGGTTAGAGCATCAGCCCGCAGTCCAGAGAGTCCCTGGTTCGGTTCCTGCTAAGGGCACGTACCTCAGTTGCAGTTCATCCCCGGCCCTGGTTGGGGTTGCGTGGATGGCAACCAGTCAGTCGATGTGTCTCTCTCACATTGATGTTTCTCTCTCTCTCTTCTCCTCCCTCTCTCCCTCTCGCTCTATCTGAAGATAGAGGCAAAAATGTCCTCAGGTGAGGATAAAAAAAAAAATAAATGAATAATAAAATAAAAACTATTTACGATCTCTCCACCCATAGATAAGCACAGCTACATTTTGCAATTTCATTCTATAAGTTTTACAGAAATATCTCTCTACACTTGAGTTGTATTCCTCTCAAGAAGAAAGGCAGCATGAAAATGAGCTTTCTACTTGAAATCTACATATAGCCATGGTAAAAGTACTATCTTCTGTGATCTCTTTCAAGGCTATGATAAATTTGGGGTGCTACTAAAAGCTGGTGATAGAAATAAAAATAAAATGTAAAAACCTGGATCATTGTAGTTTGTCACAACTCATCTATATGCATGTACCTTAAATGTAAGTCTTAGTTAAAGGGACCTGGGAAGACCTAGGCTGATTCAATCTCCTGACTCCAAAACCAATTAGCCATATTTGGTCTCATGCCCAAGTGGAAATAAAATTCTGATCAGTACAGAAAGATGAATTCTGTGGCAAAACACGAGGTCAAAGTGACTGTTATTACTTGTCAATATCCTCTCTTGCCACAAGGTAATGGTGGAAACATGGCCAGAGTTTGAGCCATTTCTGGAAAAGAGTCATCTGGTCAGATTGCACATGATTCATTTGTTTCGAAAAAGGTCAAAATACCAAGGTTGTTTTGAAACTCACTTTAACCAAAAATCATTTTTTTCACATTAAATGTAAGCTATTTTATTTTCAAATATTTTATAACATACTTCTAGGTCACTGATATGCACAGTGCATTTTATATATTAATTTTCCTTATTTAAAAATATTCTGTTTTATTTTGGAAGATTAATATATTTGTTTTCATGGTCAGTAGTGACACACTGTGTTCAATTACTTAAAATTTTGCAAAAACAGATATTTTAGTGACTAATTATTTGGAATCACTGAGATGGAAAGAAGAGAAACTAGACTATATTCCTCTGTCTCCAGGCTGGATCATCGTAGGCCATATGACACTGTCTTCCAGAAAATGTATTCATCTCATATTTTACCTAAATAAATTCTTATCTTCTAGCTTAGGAAAGTGTGACATTGGATTTAAGAGATTTATGAGGACATATTTCCCTGCTAAAGATTGAACTATAAATTTCAGCAGCTGGAAGAAATAATTAGTTGGCCTTTGAATAATGTTTTGATTTATGTTTTGTTGTCTGTGACCAAAGTCAAGGTTAACTTAAAATTTTACTTCAGCACCTATAGGATTTTTCTAGTCATACTCATAAAGGTTCATTGATTCTTTCATTTAGTTACTCAATAGCTATTTTGTGCCAGATGTTAGTGTTAACAGAGCAAGCAACAAGTCATCATTCATTCATCCATCCATTAATATTCATTGGTACCTGCCATGTTGTCAAGCATTGTTTTAGATTATTGAGATATATCAGTGAAAAAATCTAGACAAAAGTATAGCCCACAAGTTGCTTACAGCCTAGCTGAAGGGAGGAGGGGAGTTACATAAAAGATAAACATAACATATAGGTATATAATGCATTTTGTTAGAAGGTGAAAATACTATTGGTGGTCAGGGGAAGGATTAAAATTTTAAATATGATTATCATAGAAGGCTTCTTTGGGAAGGTGACATGAGCAAAGACTTGGAGGAGAAGAAGGGGTGAGTCATGTGCACACCCCAGGGACAGAGAGAACAGCTTATACAAAGGTTCTGGACTGTACCTGGCATGTTTAAGGCCCTGAAAGGAGGCCAGTGTATCCAGAAAGGGATGGATAAGAAGGATAGTCATAGGAAATGAGGATAGAGATGTCAGGGAGAAGATCATGTAGGGTTGCACTGGAGGGCTTTGGCTTTTATTTTGAGAGAGATAGGTATCCATTGGAGGGTTTTGACTCAAGGAGTGACGTGAGCTGATTTAAAGTCCCCAAAAGTGTTCCTACGAAGGTTCTGGTATAGTGTACATGTTCTCCTAATTCACTGACTTGCCACATTCTTTTTCTGCTATCCTAGCCCATCTTTCCCTTCTCATCACTGATAACTCTCCCTTTGAATATCCTCCCCTTTCACACTCAGTATTCCTCCATCTTTTACATGAGTCATATAATTTGTATTTTCTTTTTAAAAGAGTCAATTTATCATTTCTCTGCCTATCCTTTTTGTTTATCTTTTTTTCTCAAATTATTTTGCGACTACAACTTATACGTATAATGTTACCTCATTGTCATAATTCTTCACACTAAACTATATTCAATGTCACATGTTCCCAACCATCTTCAAGTAAGTTCTCTGGAATGGACATTCTCTGGAATGAGTGTCTTCTAACAACTATAGATAGCACTGGCCTAGGTCTATGCCCCATTGCTCTAAGGGTAGGCACACTCACCATTTCCTAATGCATTCTTAACTGCTATGTCATATCCTCTGAGTTGCTGTCACCACTCTAAATTTAAAAATTTCTGCCATTTAGCTTCCTGAGTGGCTAATAGAAAATATTTGGGTTTTTATTTTTCTCTTTGAACATTTAATTTCCATTTACTCTGAAAACAGAATTACTTTAAGGAGACTGCAATATTGGGTAGAAACAGAAACGTTCATTTGAACACTTTGAGATTCATTGGAGTCCTCTAATTGGGATTTTAAATCATTTATTCAATGGGCATAGATGGCAGCATAGAGGGTTTTCTCTTACATTTTACAGGAATGTTTATCATACCCTGCAACTCCAGTAGACAAGGAAAAGGACTTCTCTAAAAGGACCAGAATCACAACCACATTCTGGAAATGTTTAAGCTGATCTAGGTTACACCTTGTTTTGGTTTCAGATCTCAGGTTGTAGATCCTGAGATAAGAATCTACGAATTTACATTCAAGTACAGGCAATACCAAAAGGAAAGTAGGGAGGTGACACAAGAAATGGAAGGCAATCAATAAAGTGTATACTATTCTAGACACCACAGTGGACAATTGGAGCTTATTCCCACAGGGGAATTCTGGGAAACAGTACAAAACATATACCTCAGAATTATCTAAGATGCAAGGAGCTGGGAGATTTTACATATATATATATTTCCATTCACTGGTGAAGAGCTGTTCTGTGGGTATTAACTCAGTCTTCCAACATGCCACTTTTCACAGTTAGGGGAGAGGGGTGAGAGAGTACAAGTCCTTGGGCTCATCTGGAAGTTAGAAGTCAGGCAGAGCAAACTGAGATGTTTGAGTGATAAGGGTTGGGCACTGATAGCATCTGCTACACATCTGGATCTACCTCCCCTCCAGGGTTGCATATATTAACTCACAAGTTGTCTGCTGTACAATGCTATGGAATGTCACTCACATAAATGACATTGTAAGTGGTGCCCCTCTGGAATCATGCAGCTTGGCCTTGTCCATCTGGGGCCCAGTTTAATCCACACAATACAAGCTGTTTTAGTCCATATGACATGTTAAACAGTCAACTTCTCTCATAGATAGGGTCCCACAATTAATTGTCATAGAAGTCTACAGGCAAGGTCTGACCTCAACCACCATGGTTCAATTACAGAAATTTCTGAATAGCCCAACTAACCCACATGAGACTGAATTTCATACTTATTGATCTTTGTGTTTTCAGTATTCTTACTTTTCACTAACTGGTCTGACCAGCCAGACACATATAATTCATGACAATTAGTATAATGTTCCTGGAACGAAAGTGAAGACTGATGGGTTACAACAGCCAAGATAAAAAGCTAAGGATAGTTGCACCAGTATTTTGCACTTTGTATTTTGTGCCACAGTCCTTTACTCTACTAATATGCAGAGAAATACACATACATACACACCATTACTTAACAAATTCATAGAATTCCAGTGATACCCCATGTTTTATGTTGAGTATATTCACATGAGTAAGACACACTTTCAGCTCACATTAAGCCCGTGGTATATGGGAAACATAGACATGAAAACTGACAATTACAGTACAACATGCTTGTTGAAATAAGAGTCTTTAGAAAGAGCTGTTAATCTAATTTTGCAAGCTCCAGCCATCAGTATTGAACTGTAATAGTCAAATTGGTTTCACATAGTCCAGGCATCCATATTTTTAACTTGGAAATTTATGAAAATAATAGGATATTTTGAAAATGTTTGAACCTATTTGTTGACGTGGGAACTATATAATTTACTTATGGAATGACCTGAAAAGTGGTCAAGAAAATAATATCTTTTCTAATCTCAACTGGATTTTTTTCTTCTAGGTTTGCTGATTTTTCTGTATCTCGCATAATGTTTTCTTTTTTGTCCCATACAATTTGTCCTGGGATTGTGTCATTCTGAGCACTTACTTGAAGTCTGTTTGAGGTAAAGTCTTTATCACTTGGATGCTGTTAAGTTTTTGTTCTCTCTAATGTTCTCTGTAAAATGCTCCAGTTGCATGGTTGTCTCACTAAACTGACTACTATGTTCCCTCTACTGGCCACATCCCCTGCCATAGTGACAGAGGGTGACATTATGGTTACATTCAGCTCTAGCTCTCCTAATTGGAATCTGTGCTCAAAATAAGCCCCTCATTTTACAGTGCCAAGACTTTCCCAATGTAAGAGAGCTACATGGCAGCTTACCACTCTAGGATCAGTGTTTGGAGGTCATATAATAATAAAGGCAGGAATTAATATTTCCAGTAGATATCAAGTATTACATGTGTGTACTGGTTCTACCAGGAAGGTACTGAGTAGAAGAGTCTGACCCTGGAGTATACTTCTTTGATCTGTGTTTGAGAATAATAGAGACAGCATCATAGGATTTTTAGGTGGACTAGTTAATTCTCCAAATGCTATAGTTTCTTGATTATCCATAGTATTAGTTCTCTGGCATTCCTTTAGTAGAATAAGGAAAATCCCTCACTCCCATTGAGTGATTTAAAAAAAAAAAAAAAAAGAAAAACTTCACAGGAGATCTTATAACACTATGAAAACATCTCATGAGTTTTGATGAAGTTGTTAACATTATTATAAAGTGCCCGGCTGGTGTGGCTCAGTGGTTGAGCATCGACCCACGCACCAAGAGGTTGCAGGTTCAATTCTTGGTCAGGGCATCTGCCCAGGTTGTGGACCTGATCCCCAGTGGAGGGCATGCAGGAGGTGGCCAATAGATGTTCTCTCTCATCGATGTTTCTATCTCTCCCTCTCTCTTCCTCTCTCTCTCTAATGTCAATAAAGAAAAAAAAGTTGAAAAAATAAAATTACTATAAAATATACTCATCACCACAAATTGATTATTGCTAATACTCCTCTGAATACATTGCTCATTGCTGTGTAGTCATTCCAGTGACGTGATCATAGAAGACAAATATGGTGTAGATGGCTAGAATTGACCTTCTCCAAAAGATTTATCTCAGAATTTTCCTTTTATTCCTTTGCATGCTATGCATTTATGCATGGAACTAAAGTCAACTTAGGGAGAGGGTAAAAAGAGCAACTGGGGGAGAGGGAATTAATATTTATTGAGCACCTACTATGAGTTAGGTATAGCTCTTTGTAAATATCTGATTTGATCTTCATAAAATTCTTACAGGTTATACATTTTCTTTTATGGTTGAGGAGGCTTGAAGAAGATAAGTGATTTTCTTAGAATTTGAATTTATGTCCCCAGACTACAGAGGCCATGATTTTCCATTTATGTTTCTGCTACATAAGATAAATGAAGTTGAAAAGTTGTATTTAATTAAATCTTGATCCACATGTCAAAACCACCTCTATTTGAAATATTCCAATTAATTCACTCAACATCTGCTCATTCTCTATCATCTTGTCCTGAGCAAATGGGTCTTGCTATACTTCCCAGATGCTCAAGAACATGATACTATTACAGATTTTAATTGACTTAACTTCTTTGAACTTTGGAAGGATTCTTGTTGGTTGGTCTCTTTCAGATAGATCTGAATTACAGAGAGGAAAGTTAAATGCCACTGCTTTGTAAATGTTAATCCTTTGACTTGAAACCATGAGGGTACTAAAATCATTTCCAGTGAACCAAACATCAAACAAGGCTCCATCCCTGTGCAAACTTCGCACAAAACAGCCTCTTATAGGTTGAAGAGTGGCTGTAGCAGTGGACTGACACCCCAAAAAGAGTTGTGTTGGTCCAGGATAAACTCATGACAAAGTCCTAAATAGAGAGACCTACCAGCTAACGAGAAAGATACTGAGACCGTGTCTCACAATGCCAGAAAAAAAAAAAGTCTCCCCATGCCCTGGCTGGTTCATCTCAGCAGTTAGAGCATTGGCCTGCAGACCAATGAGTCATGGGTTCGGTTCAGTCAAAGGCAAGTACCTCGGTTGTGGTTTGTCCCTGGCCCTGGTCAGGCTTGTGAGGGAAGCAGCCAGTCTATGTCTCTCTCTCACATTGATGTTTCTCTCGCTCTCCCTTTCTTCCTCTCTCTTCCTCCCTCCCACTCTATCTGAGGATAAATAGAAAAATATCCTTGGGTGAGGATTAAAAAAAAAAAGTCTCCCCATGATTTCATCTACAATGAAATCAAAGATTGGATTTCTGGAAACATCTGGATGACTGAGTAGATTTTTGTGCGGCAGCTTCATCTCAGTATTTGGTAACATTTAGACACAGCCTGAGGTTCCTAGACTGAAGCCATTCCCTACTGTTAAATACACATTTTTTTTCATCCCCCCATAAAAATGGTCTCATTGTTCTTTATTTAGTCTAACAGAAGGATCCATGTACCAGCACTGCCTTCGCTTTGCTTGGCTTCAATTATACAAACTAACCACACTCAGCTGGATGGCAACTGCCGTGGCGGTGAGCCTGCCCTCTCCAAATTCATGAGGGGAGTTTTCCACCCACAATGTCAGGTACAGGATATGAATCGAGGATCAGAATTCTCTAGTGCAAATAGAGAGAAGTTCCAATAAAATAATACCGCTTCTAAGATTGAGGTATGCAGACCTGCTCCCCTATACATAGTAATGATAATAGCTGCCAGGCTTTTAATTGATTAATCACTGTGATCCTGGCACTGTACTAACTTCCTGACATATATTATCTCATTTAACACTTTACCTTTTAAGGTGGGCAATATGGAATTCATTTATAATTCATCAAATTCTTAAATACTTGAATATGTTTCTCTCCTACTTTTTTTTAAAATCACAGTTTGCTTTAATTCAGTTGAGCTCTTGGTCCTCTCCTGTTTGTGGTCCCTGAAGGCTGTCAACTCCCTGCTGCCATGCAATACCAATTACATACTTTCAGACCACTAATCTCTCTCCACCCCACCAGCTTTCCTGCTCCTGACCACAAAGTGACAACATCAGCTGCACCATGCCACGGAAAACAGGACTCAACATTTCAGGAGAATCAGCTCAGCTAAGAGAGTTTCCTGAGTTGTGAAAAACCTCAACACTTCAATATTGTATTAACCTCGGCTTCACCTGCTTTTTTATGTGGGGCAGGGGGGGGTCCACAAGAATCATTAGTCATGTGAACATCTTCCATCCAACCACAAACAGAAACAGGATGGTTGCTTTTGGCCCAGGGGACCATCTCAGCCTGGCAACAAGGTGATACAGCTCAGTGGGCAATGGGGCAGTGGAAACCCTGTTTTCATGACAGCCAGAAAACCAAGGTATTGTGTGACCCTGAGCCAGTATTTAATCTTTGACTCTGCACCCAGCACCATTGGAGGCACCTTTTAAAAACAATTGAATAATTAATAGCCAAATATATAAGAAAATGCTTTCAAGAGTGAGCACTGGCCATCACCTGTCTCCGCCAATAATTCAGATCATATGTTTTGCCACCATTTTTAACCAAGGTATCTGTGGACCCTCATCAGGTCTCTGGGCTGTTTCCTGGCTAAAAACAAAAACAAACAAACCAAAACACACACACACACACACACACACACACACAATACAAAAAAATAAACAGCTTTGACAGGGTTAATGAAGTGTTTTATCTTCTTATTCCACCTGTACACTCATTTTAAAAGCATCCTATCACTAAGCATAAGTATGGGCCTCTCTTCACTTCTCCAGTGTTCTTCTTTGTTATTAATCAGCACCATTTGTCATTCTCTGGGACTTGATCCAGGTCTTGTGAGGATTCTAAAGTTTAAAATAAATCTAAAGGTTTATAAGTCAATTACATTCTGATTATTTTCTTATTTCTTTCCACTTTCCCTCCTGTTCCTTTAACCTAAAATGCATTTACTTTTCACGTATTATTTTCTCCTAGATTGATGGGTCTTAATGTTAGAGTGAACATGGGGTAAAACGCAGTTTGCTGGTAACATCTCACAAACCGCTGAGTTCACCCATCGCTCATATATTTCTGTATCCAGACCTTCCAAAGAGAGTGTTACTCTTTGTTGGATATAATTCGTTTCAAGGATTCTTAATCTATTTCTGAAAGGTTGAAATCATTTTAGTAAATGTCTTGTGGGGTATTGAAAAAACTAGTAAAGTAAGGGAATCAAGTTAAAGTATCCAAATAAATCACTGTGATCTTCATTTGTTTTTAAAATGGGGAAGTGATATCATAGGGTGCATTAAGACTTGGCCACAACCACACGGCACTGTAACATATGGGAGAAGCAAAATTCTATTAATGATCTAAAGCTCTCATATATAGTGCTGCACAGTGCCTGATACTGGATTAGACTAATACGCTCTTTTCTTTCCAAAGACTTTGCAGGGAAAAACGTTCTGTAAGCGAATGATACTTTTGACTGGCTACTTGGTGTTCCAAAGTAAATGCCGAACCATGGTTGTTGGCCATTTGTTCATAGAGGAGCTTAAACTGAATGAAACTAAAATACAAGTATATTTGGTCATGGAGCAAAGACAGGACTTTTGCTAACAGATCAACTAATTTATCAAAATTCTGAGTGAACATCTTATTTGTATGCCAATTGTCAGCATTTTTCTGAATGCAGGAAAAATAGGTATGAGGAAGAGAAATAAGTCTGCTTACTACTTCTGAAGAATGTTCCATTCCTTAATTTTAAAGGAAAGATAAATCCATCTGATTTGTGAATATCAATGATGAGCTAACAATGAAAGAAGCATACAAGTAAATATATCTTTCTCTGCTTTTGAAAATTTTACATTGCATATTTTGAAATTAGAAAAATAAGCTAATACATTAAAACTCCAAATCAGAATCTGTCCAGTGTCACAGGGTATTTCTACTTAACACAAAAAACTGGAGGATAGACGATTTCTTTCTACTCCTTCCCATGGTCAATGCAAAGATCACCAGCCAAATTTTCTCTGCATTTCAGCCCAGAATAGAAAGTGAAAGCTTTGGGGCTCAGTAAATTTTTCAAATAACTGAAGGGACCAATGATGATTACCTTTTTATAGTAATGTGTTAGGCAGGATAACATGCATGTGTCCTCCTGATAGCCACTTCCAAGCAGGTTGTCCAACTTTTGTAAGCCCAGACTAAGAGACTTTGGCAAGGTGAGAAGCAGAAAGAGAGGAAAATATGCTTCAAGGTTCAGAAAGTCCAGGAAGATATGAGCGGTAATACCTTTGGTAAGCTGAAGCATAAAGAGATCTGTAAGTCCTCTAAGCAATATCTCCATATACTCTGTGACAGCCACCTCAGAAGATGGCAAGACTTTAGAGGAAAATGGTTGCATGGTTTGTGTAAGGAGCCAGGGTCATAAACATGGAGATTCCCAGGTCACAGAAAATCTTCTCGGTATCCACATATAGCACAAAAACAGCAGAGCTCCACACCTGAAATGGATGGATGTTGTTTTAGCAGTTAACCTATGGCAGGCTATTGGCTAATATCTAAATAAGCTTCTCTAATGCTTTATCCAAATAGGATCACAAAGTTTTGGAGGATAAGGAAAGCTAGTCATACTGATCAAGATGTCTGGATTCTCAAGGTTGATATGAAACATTTTAACGTGTTATTTTTTGTATAAATATGTTTATTGCTCTTGCTTTGATGAGAGGCAAACTTTCCCCCCTACAATCTGTTTGAATCAGGATCTAGCAAGACTCATGGTAGATTTCTGAATACCAACCAAACTTGCTTTATATATATATATATTTATTTTTTACCTTCACTATACACACTATTCTATATACATCTCTTTTTTTTTCTTTTTTTAAATTGAATTTATTGTGACATTGGTTAATAAAATTATATAGGTTCCAAGTATACAATTCTATAATACATCATCTGTATATTGTATTGTGTGTTTATTACTCCAAGTCAAGTCTCCTTCCATCACCATTTATTCCTCCTTTACCTTCTTCTACCTCCTTGGACCCCTCCTTCCTCTGGAAATCACCATACTGTTGTCTGTGTCCATAAGTCTTTCTTTTTTTCTGTTTAATTCCTTCACCCATCTCACTCAGCCCCCACCATAATCAAAACAGCATGGTACTGGCATAAAAACAGACATATAGATCAATGGAACAGAACAGAGAGCCCAGAAATAAACCCATGCTTTTATGGTCAATTAATATTTGACAAGGGTGGCAAGAACATACAATGGGGTAAAGACATTCTCTTTGATAAATGGTGTTGGAAAAATTGGACAGATAGGTGCAAAAAAAAAATGAAACTAGACCACCTTCTTACACCATACACAAGAATAAACTCAAAATGGATTAAATGCTGTACTCCATACCATAAAAATCCTAGAAGACAATATAGGCAGTAAAAATTCAGACATTTCTCGTAGTGATGTTTTTTCTGATATATCTTGTTGGGTAAGGGAAACAAAGGAAAAAATAAATAAATGGGACTACATCAAACTGAAAAGTTTTGCATAGCAAAGCCAACCAAAGTTTCTTGATGTATCAGATGCTGTCAACAAAACAAAGTACCAGATACTGAAATATGTACTTTTGAAAGTCAGAAAAAAACTGGTTTATTTCCCTGCTTCTGCCTTGAGTATGTCCTTTGACCTTGAACAAGTCATGGAAATGTGTTCAGCTTCAGGTTCCTCATTTAAGATGGGAGTAGGTGTAATTATCTGGTCTACCTCATAAAACTAGGAGACATAGAATTACCAATAGTAGTTGTAGCACCAATAGTAGGAGTTGGTGCTATTGTTGCTATTGTTGTTTTGCTATGACATGTCTTGAACATGGTATATGGGAAAATACCAGCGACTATAGCCAACATAATGACTAACAGACATCATAATTTCTCCAGATAGTAAATGTAAATGTTACACACAGTATAAATGTGCTTTTCTATATTTGTATATGCTTTGATAAATTCATTAAACACTACTTAGAAATCATCTTAGAGATTCTATTTCTAAAAGCAGTACAATTATAGAGAGCTCTTTGAGAATTCACTTACTGGCTGACAGAAGATGCCCTAGTGCATTTTTGGTCATGTGAGTAATATTCACATATGGGTAGTTTGTCTTTTAAACGATATTCCAATAACCAAATGTTGGTGGCAAACTGATTTGAAATAGAGCATGGTGTCTTAACCAAGCAATATTTTTGCTTTAAGTCAGGGAAACAAGAGCTGCAGAACCAGGAAATGTGGAGGGAGCATGGAAAATATTTAATCAACAGTTATCCCTCTACAGGAAAATCACTAGTGTCTATAAAATGAAGCAGATGACAGTGTTGTTCTGCTTCTTAGTATTATGGGAGGAGGTACTAGGCGTGGAATTATTTCAATTTAAAGAGGGGAAAGTGCACAGGCTGAAATCTGTGGGGGAGGGGAAAGGGCAGTCTCTACACTGTACATTCCAAAGATGAATGAAAGCCAAGAATGCTATTTTTGTACATCTTGTATACAAAGGGAAAATGAATGAAATTATTAAAAAATACCTGAGAGATCTGAATTTTATCAGATTACAACTTGGTATTTTTTCTTTATCATAACCAGATTATTGTAGAAATGATTGAATTCGGTAAGTGGTTCCTCTCTAGTTTAAGTGCTGCCTGACTGATAAGTTACCTATCATAGCAGTAATCTAGAAATCTACGTTTAAATAAAGCAGTGAGATACTTTCATAATCTTTGAAGTTCCTTTTCTTCATTAGCTAAAAAAATTACTCAGTAATCAATCAATGGTCATTGTAATTAAAATCCAGAGGTAACTTTTCTTCCTTATTTTTGTTGAATGAAAGGCTGCTTTTGTAACACTACGTGTTTTTTGAGAGGAATATGAGCTGCAGCAACTTAGTGTTTACATAGCATCTATTTCTTTTTCTCTCGATGTTCAGATCTCGGCTTCAGCACCCTTCAAAGGACTGAGTTGAAGCTGACTTGAGATTGACCACACCCAAACTCAGAGAGCAGAGATGAGAAACAAACATTAGGAGAAACTTAGATAGCAGTGGTCTTTTCTCACACTATCATTCTTTAACCTTGATAAAGTCTCTCTGGTAGAAGAGTTGCTTTTTTAAGGTGGAATATCAAGATATAAATTTAAATTATGAAAATCCTACTTCTTGATCTTCTGCTCAAAGTGAGGTTGAAAGGAAGCATGGAGATGAAAGAAATACAACTAAATACAGTACTGAGAAAGAGCCAGCCAGGAGAAAAGATGTTTTAACATAAGAGGCACAGGGGGTTCAGCTCAAGGGTCAACTTGTATTTCCTTCAAGTCAACAATGCCAAGGAAACAATGGGGCCACAGAATAGTGACAAATCGGGATTTTTCTGTCTTTGTACCAACAGTTGTACTGGGGAACACTAGCCCCGCTGAAATCTCCCCAACTCATTCAGGGAGACCCCAAATGGTGTTTTTATGTGTTCTTGTCCATCCTGTGGTCCCCTATTTCCTCTTCTGATTCAGCAGCTCCTGCTGTCCCTTTTAAGGCTGAAATCCTTTGTTTTCTTTCTATGGTATTCATTTGTTATTTTTGCCACCAATCTCCACTTCCCCACCTTCTAGCAATAGCAACCAAATTCTTGCTTTGTGGGAATTCCTCTTCCTCCCCTTCTCAGTCTTGTTGCTTAAGTAGGATTGTACAAACCTTGATATATACTAGCCAGTCGTAGATATAGCCTATGGGCCTGGTTACAGTGACCCATTCAGGAATGGACAAGTAACCCATTCAAGGCAGATGAGACTTAAAGGGGTGTTTGCTCTGTCTTCCATGGCAGCACTTATCAGAGACTGAGTCTCAGCCCCAGGACGGATCAGTATCTGTGACGTCTGTCTGTCCCTGCCAGTTTGTTACTCTAAAACGGGCCTGCCAGGTCTGAAGCCCTGCTCTGCCACCTGCTAGCTGTGTGGTCTTGAACCAATTGCCTAACCTCTGTGTACTTGTTTCCTTACCACAATGGGTTTTTAGGGAAATTAAATCAGTTAATTTGTATAAAGTACTTAGAACAGTTCCAGCCATGTTGTAAGCACTGTAGAGGTGTTTAAACAAAATATTCCTTTTGTCACTCGGATTTTAAACCTGCATTTGTCTTTGACTCTTCCTCCTTCATGGCATCTGCCATTCACTGACAATTCTCTCCTCTGTACCACCATCCCGTCTTTTCCAGTTTGTTAAACTCACCGGCTAGGCCCTTATTTTTATACCTGTAGACTTTTGTTTACCTCATGCGTACTTTAAGTGGACACCGATGAGACTGCCTACTCTAGGGCCCCTTCTCTAGGAACTGGCCAGCCCTCCCAATCTTCCCAAATGGTTCCGTAGGAGCTGCCTTGTCTGGGGTGTTTGTACTTGCAGACCAATAGGAAGGTGACGTTGTTTCTCTCTAGAGGCTAAAGCTCTAAAACGTGAAACGCCTGTGGTAGCCAAGTTTTCTGCCATGTAGAAAAAGCTGATTTAACTGTATCTTTTATTCCTTTGGACTTCTAAGAAGCTTTAATATGGTAATGTGCTAAGCCATGTACCCAGAGTTATTATGATGAAAAGTATCTAGTCACCCTAGGTACCTCTACTGAGGACTAACTCTGACATTCATGCTTCCTTTCTGCAAACTGGCTTGATTTCATCACATCACTGTTTTTAATATAAGATATTCGTTAGCCTGGGACCTGGCCATAGGGCAGAAGAATTGACTGCAGCATGTTAACAAATTAGACTCCATGGCAGAAGCCTGGGTCATTCAGTGTTTAATTTAATCAGATCCATTTGAACTCTTGAGATGTACTTGAGGCCATTCTAGAACAATACATGATTCTTTCAACAGTATTTTGAAGTGTGTGTTATTGTCTCCATTTTATAGATATGGGAAGGGAGGCTCAGCTAAACAACTGACCCAAGCCAGGAAATTTGTCACATGGGTAATGGAAGAGAATGTAAAGCTAAACAGGGAATACATAAATGAGAGATGAGCAACAAGAAGCCTGTGTGGTCCCTAGGGTGGGAGGGAAGAGGACGTGTAGTCTTCCTAGAGCTCAAAATCCAGGGCACCCATGGAAAGCTGGAAACACAGAGGCCTACTTGTCCTGCCAGGAGTCTGCACCATGACGGTGGACCCACCCAGAGGGAGCTACAGTAAGGGAGGGAGAGATGCTGGAGACGCATCCATAGCAGAACAAGAAAGGGAGAAGTACTTTTGCTTCCTCCTCCTTCTGTCCTCCAATCTACCTGAAGCTAGTTGGCAAAGAAATCTGGGAAATGTAATCCCCTGCTATGTAAAACAGAGGAAGAGAAAGGCAGGAAAATAATCTGAGAGCAAACAGAAACAACCTGCACACACTGCCCTGTTTAAAAAATTGAAACTAGACTGAACTTTGTATCCTTTTGTAGGGGGTAGAACTAAAAGTTCAGAATCCAGACTGCAGAATGCAAGTCCATCAATACTCAGATACTTGCTACAGTGGTTTAAAATCTAGGAGCACAGTTTGTGGCTCCCTGTTAGACAGGAGAGAAGGAAGTGACAATAACAGACTTTCAGAACTTGTCTGTTCAAAACATCTTTTTAGTTTCGCTTTCATTATTGTTATTGTCATAAGGACATATACTAATTCACATTATTTTATGTAATAGGAGCTTTATTGTACGGAAATAAGGAAAAGCCCTTTTCATTACGGACCACCTTCTCAGAAGCCAGGGGAAGCTGAAGAAGGCCTGAAACCAGAATAGTTGGAGACAAACAGTCATTCAGAATCTAAGGCAGTTCTAGCAGCAGGAGTCCAAGGGTTTTCAGACCAGACACCTTTTAACTGACTCAGCTATTCTCTGCATACCTTTGTTCTCTGTCTACTTCTCTTCCTGATAACCTCTGATTTATTCTTTTCACCCTTGGCAGTGCAAAGTTCCAATAGAAGTCATCTAATGGGCTCAACGAATAACGCTTCATCTTTTTTAGAGCAGAACGTTGGACAATAGTATCTCATAGGCTGCTGCCTATGCTGTGGCTTAGCTAACCTTGACTCAGTTGGCCAATGAGTCTCATCACCTGGGGGCAATGGATCAAAAGGCACAGAGTCACACGTTACACAGTGTGGCTGCCTGAAACTTCTCAGCAGGACAGCTTTCCTTAGAATATCTGTGGTTGTGACTGCATCTTTTATCTTGGAGAATAAAAAGAAAAAAGAAAGGAAAGGAACAGAAAATCCATCTCTCCATTCATCATCAAACATCTTGAAAGAAAAATATATCATTTTACTATAGTATTCTTTTTACCAAAAGTGCTTAACAATCTTATGTTGATCTATCCTTTCTGCATCCCTGAGAGATTGGTTAGTCTTGTTTGCCTACTCAAAAAAGTAAAATTGTCACATAGTTAGGACTTATAGTCAACATTCCAGATCATGAGTCTGTTTTTAATCTAGACCAGCTAGAATCCAGGTACTGTGACACTGTCCGCCTTGAAAAACACATGCATCCTTTTTACTGTGCTCCCCAAAATAATCCATACTGGGAAATTAGACCTCTCCTTGCAACTATCAATCTGAGAAATAGCCATTGTTTCTGGGAGTGCAGAATGAACCAGCCTACTTTCAATGGATGACCTAAGAAGCCCATTACAGATGAACCAAGATTGGATTAGAAAATAAATGTGAACAAAATCATCAGAGTTAATACTACGAAATGGCCTAAGTCCATCTGCACTACAAGTGCCACTTGTGCGGAATTACATGTAACACAGCACCATGTGGTAAATGTAATGCGGAGTTTGGGTAGGGTTCTGTTTAGTAGGTTGTTGGTTTTAAGCCAGCAGGTCTTGAAAACCCTGATACCCTTAAACCTGAGCTCAGAGATGGGATTGTGTCCACAATCTGTCTTGTAACATTTGTGTTATTTGCCTTCTTCTGTTGTCCAATCTACCATGACTCAACATTGAGATGACGAAGAATAGAGGCAGTCATAGTATAAGGCCAGACGGGGGTCCATTAGCATGATTTTAGGTAGTAGATTAGATGGGTAAAAGTATCTTCCTCTACCTGTGTACTCCACAACTCCTGTGTCCAAAAGTCGAGGTTCAATGTGACTATAACCTTCAAAGTGGTAGTGGGTGCAATAATGATAACCCAGCAAGACTAATATTCAAACTCTACTTCAGAAAATAAATATCAGTTTCATCAGACAGCATTCATGACTGTGATGCTTTCAAATTCTTTTAGGGATCCTTGCCAACATGTGCGCTGAAACTCCCCATCGCTCCTACATGGTGATTTAGCGATTAAGCAAATGATAGCTATTAGGTGACTCTTAGGTTAGCACCTATGCTGCCACCTGATTAATTAGATAATACATGGAATCTGTTACTGAAGATGGTGGTGCTTGGATAGAATGTATAGCCAGGCTCTCCCTTAAAAGAGCTTTCCAACTGGAAAGTGTGGATACATTTCATACAAATAAATAAAACCTGTGCCTGAAAACTTTGGCTGTTTTTATTATTTTAATTTTTATCATGTGGTGAGTTTTTCTCCTTTCACTGTCTTTTATTCAACACCAAGGCAATAAAAACAAACTGTTCTTGCAAATGCACGTATAAGTGTTTACTTATTCCTTATGCATGGTTCTAATTGAATATGTTCTTAGCATTATCCTTGATATTTCATATCTTAACAGACATTTTACATTATTGTTTTTAAGCTGCAAGCATATTGAGCCACGCATCATTTAGAGCATCCCCATCTCTCCTTTTTTTTTTTTTTTTTTTTTTTTTGCATTTATCTTCAGATAGAGCAGGAGGGAGAGAGGGAGGAAGAGAGGGAAACATCTGGTCCACGGGCCAATGGAGGGTCTCTATCTCTTTTGCACATCTCTGCATCAGCAGCTAGGTCAGATGCTCCAAAATAATACACTATCTAGTCAATAAAAAAGTATTAAGCCTTTGCTGTTCCCTAGACCCTGAACCCTCCTCTCTCTTTACATCATGATTTCATTCTGCACACTTACACAACCACATTTCTGAGGACCAATCCTGAGTTTAGGCAAATGAGCTTTAAGAATCTCCATTCACAATCCTTTGACTTGATATCATTACTCTTCCTGCTAGTCCAGCCTTTACGTTATTTCAACACATTAGTATCTGAGCTCTCAGGCTATGAATGCACTCAAGAACCTTTGGCACTGAAACCGTCCTTGCATTTTTCAGTCCTCTACTGTCCTCTTGGCCTGGGATATCACATCCATGAGGCAGGGTGGGGACTCTGCTTCCTGCTTCTCTTCCCTGATGCCCACTCCACATCCAGGATTCCAGCCCACTTGTTCTCACACTCTTTATTACCATGTTATTCCCCCAGCTGAAACCATTGTCCTGTTAGACCCCTCCCACCCCATTCCAACCATGCTGGGCTCTTGGTCTACTACTGCTATATAGCAATTCACTCACTGACCTCCAAGTCCTCTCAACTTGGCCTGTCCCTCTGTAATTCACTATCTACAGTTAGTTGTACCCAACATAAGAAAACAAAGATATTGAGGTATTTGACCATTAGCAGGAGAGAATTTATACAGTGTACCAGGAGAAATGCTATTAGGTTGGATCCCACCATCTACAATTCCCACTTGGGCTGATAATCTAGAGACAGCATAAGCATGTGGACTGTACTTATTGAGGCATCTATATTTTTCATCCAAGTTATCAAACTCCTTTGAAGTGAGAAGAAATAATGTAGGGTGAATACAGCAGAGAGACAAACATTAGAAAATCTATGATCTAGATTGACTTGTCCTTTACTATTATCCTCACGTTCTGCAGTCTTTTAATATCTCCTAGCTCTTCCTTCTAGGTGAGATGGTAACAATAATGTTCATTAGCAGGTACCTATAGACCACTGAACTTTTAAGACTTAGCCCTGGCTGGTTTGGCTCAGCAGTTAGAGCATTGGCCCGGGTTCGGGTCCTGCTAAGGGCAGGTACTTTGGTTGCAGTTTGTCCCCGGCCCTGGTTGGGGTTGTGTGGGTGGCAGCCAGTTGATGTGTCTCTCTCACATCGATGTTTCTCTCTCTCTTCCTCCCTCTTTCCCTCCCGCTCTATCTGAAATGCAAAAATGTCCTTGAGTGAGGATTTTAAAAAAAAGAAGACTTGGCTTTGGTAAGTTAGAAAAGCGAAAACATAAAGAAGATTTGTCCTAGCTTGGCTGGTTGAGGTGAATAACTCTGAAGATTTCTCTCTATCTGGGCTATTCTCTAGAACCCATTTGTATAAAAGCATGTCTGTAAATAAATAGGCTAGTTTCCTGCATATGTACTATACCCACTTACTTTAAAAAGTCAGAATCCAACATTTCTATCTATATAAATTTTCATGGTGTCTGTTAAAAAGTGAAGAATGAGGCTACGTGGCCCATGTGGCTAGAGTTCACTGAAGTTGTACCTGTGGTAAATGGGGTGAGGCTTGGTCATGTAGGAAAACACAAAGGGGGCACCTAACCAGGTCTTTGAGGATTGGGGAGACTTCCTAGGCCAGGGGATGCCCAACTGCTCTTCTTGAGGTACAACCAGATTCCCCAGAGAAAAGTCATCCTCTGACACTCAGTGAGTCACAGTGCGGAACTCCACCCCCCAATGGGACACACAGACCTTTCCTTCTACCATCACTGTCGACCACCATGGTATCTACCTGGGCATCTCTGGGGCTAGTCTAACCATGTTTATACATCCAAGAGCCAAAACTACTGATTATAAAAATGTTGATAAACAGAGTAGTTTTACTGAACACTTTGTGGAGAAACAAAGAGTACTACTTAAAACAGCACATTCACACTACAGGAAACCTTTCTTTAAAACCTCTAAAAGCAGCCCTCTTTCCCCAAAGCTCTAGTCTCCATGGTAGATGACTTTGCTCTCTACTGTTCTGTTTAATGTCTGTCTTTTTATATGTGTCTCTATCTCCATCTCTCAGTTTGTTCTCTTACCAGTTTTACCTCTTTCTTGGTGTGTATTCTCTCTTTTTTAAATTGAGATAAAACATTGTGAAAGTTTAAGATGTACAATGTGTTGATTTGATACATTTATATATAGCACTATGATTACCACCGTAGCATTAGGTAACAGCTCTATCTTGTCACATAATTATCATTTCTTCTTGGTGGTAAGGGCGATGAAAATCTGGTCTCTTAGTAACTTTGAAGTTTATAACACAGTGTTTCAGTCTATAATCATTATGCTATGCATTAGATCTCCAGGACTTATATATCTTCTAGTTGCAATGTTTGTACCCATAAACAACATCTCCTTCATTCTACCCCCTCCAGCACTCAGTAACGACCATTCTACTCTGCTTTTATGAGTTAAACTTTTTTAGATTCCACATATAGAGTGGGCCAAAAGCATGTTTACAGTTGTTCACATGGAAAATAATGCAATAATGAATAAATAATAATACAAGAATAAACTCCGCATTTTGTGTACTTACAACTGTAAACCTACTTTTCCCCACCCTGTGCAGTATATTTTTCTCTGTCTGACTCATCTTACTTAGCACAATGCCCTCAAGGTCCTTCCATGCTGTCACAAATGGCAAGCTTTCCTTTTTCCCATGGCTGAATGTTTCATGGTACCATAAAGCATATATATCACATCTCTATCCATTCATCCACTGATGAACATGTGTTCTTTTCTTTAGGTGTCTCTACCTTTCTCAGTCTTGTATCTCTCATTGTCTCTTTCTTATGTATGTTTGTATGTGTCTTTCTTTGTCTCTCTTAGTCGCTCCCTTTCCCTCTCTCTTCACTATCTCCTCAACTTGTCCACCTGCTTCCTTCTCTATCCAGACTGTCTGAGGTTCTAGGTTCTACCTGCAAATCCTTTGCTCTCCCTATCAGTCTACCTAACTTTTATGGTATATGATGCAATCTTTGGCTTCGTTCATTTTCCATCACAATCTCTCATCCCGCTTAGAAAATGAGGACTATAATCTTTGATATCCGCATTTCATGGAAGAGCAGAGATAAAAAATAGTAACTCCTTCTAGTTTAATCATCTTTATCCCCCCCACCAGGCTAATCTCTTGTTACTCCTTTCTTTCCACTCTCCGTATAAGTTATGCAGAACTTCTTGCAGTTTCACCAACTCCTGTCTCCTTAGAAGGCCCGTCCATCTTCTCTGTTTTACTATCCCCTTCACTTTCATGGATAATTTCCACTCTTCTTCCAAGGGCTGGGTCACCCACTCAAAAAGGAGGCTACTCCCTTCAATATGAAATTAGATGTCCCTCAGTGCTTCAGAAGTCCCCTGTGTTCACCCTTACAGCACTCATCACACCAATCAGGAAACATTAATGTTCTCCCCATAAGACATGGCTCCTTGGATATATGAACACACAAGTGACTTCAGTGCCTGGCTCACAGCTGGAACTCCTTAAATGTTTCTTGAATGAATCCTGAAATTCTAAGCAATAAGCAGTGATCCGTGCCAATCTCTCTTTTCTTTGCAGGACTCCAATCTTAAACTGAAATCAAAAAGACCAATTTGCAATTGCCTATAAGCCTCTCCATCTTTCTCAAATGACCTCAGCAAAGAGAAAAGACAAGAGTTGCAAGAGAGAGAGGAAAAAGACCAGGTTCAGTGGCAAATATCACAAAACAGTTCTTGCACAATGGCAAAGTGAAAACATCTTGGCCGCACAGAGCCACTTTCAAAAGGGAGTGACATAATTTAAAAAGACCATTTGTATAAGGAAGGCAGTAACTTTGGCCAACAATTCTCTTGCCACTGATTTAAGAATCCCAGGACAGGTAACTTTAAGGGAAAGGCTTAAAGTAAAGGAAAATGTATCCAAATCATAATCAAATGAAAATGCTACAGAGGAGATTGTTGAGTGAGAATCTTCCAGATCTCTGAATCTAACCATATGGGATTTCTTCTCTAAGTATCATCATAGTCACTCTCTGGGAATGAAGAATTTATTTCTTAATAAGAAACCACATTTTATCAAAAGATGGACACCAATCCCCTTGATTTAGTGATTTATCCTTGACCACATACAGTTTTCCACATTCTCTATATGTGTAGTAAATAAAGTCAATGATTGTAGCTTTTCTTTGACACCGCAAACTCAGCTACAAATATCAGAAACCAGCAACAGTTAAAATCTGCTCTCCTCTCCCAATGAACTGAGTTACCTACACTAAATACTCTCAGTGGGGATATCACAGCTAACTGTTTCACAATGCAATATAACAAAGGGATTAAAAGGGGGCAGCTTTATGATGTGTGAATGATGTGCTTAAATCATTTTATAAACAAGTGCTCTGTAATAGAAGCACAATTACTTAACTGTAGGTTTAAATAATACCACATTAGGCATTGTTTAAATCTTACTTACCTGGGTTATACTCATTTATTAATTACCCAAACATTTATAGAGTTTCGAAGTGTCAGGGACTGAGTATGGAGTTGAGAGTGTGAGTGAAGTTTTGGGGATTGTATACCACGATGAAAAAGATCTGGCTTTTAGCCTAGAGGAGCACACAGTTAAGTAAAAGAGAGAGACTTGTAAATGTGCAATTCAGCAAGGAGGAGGACAATGGCTCTTCTGGGTCCATTAGATGAAAATTTATCCAAGTTTAGTAAGATGGAACTGTCTTTCACATGTCCCAGTATAAAAACAATTGGCTAGACACTAGTGTTCTCAATCAAATCACCCAAGAGATTAAAGTCATTAGAAGTAGGGTTTTTAGGAGAAAAAGAAAGTAGTTATTTGTGTTCATTTATTCATTCATTCAAATAACTTTTAGTGAATAGGTAAAACAGATTAAGAACTGTGCTTGGGCCCTGGATGGTTTGGCTCAGCGGTTAGAGTGTTGGCCCATGGTCCAGAAAGACCCGAGTTCGGTTCCTGCTAAGAGCATGTAACTCGGTTGCAGTTTGTCCCCAGCCCTGGTTGGGTTCGTGCAGGAGGCAGCCACTTGATGTGTCCCTTTCACTTCGATATTTCTCTCTCTCTCTCTCTCTCTCTTCCTCTCTCTCACTCCCACTCTATCTCAACTAAAGTGGAAAAATGTCCTCGGGTGAGGAAAAAAAAAAAGAACTGTGCTTGACACTGAGGATATTGACCTTCACATTCCAATGTGGTCAAGGCTGCAGTGGGAGGTGTGTCAGGGACACAGAGGGCCAGAGGGAGGAGCAATTGAGCCTAGCTGGAGGCATCAAGGAGAACTAATACTTGAGATGGCTTAGGAAAATAACAAGTGGCTGTTGTCTTTATGTTTAGTTTTGGAAGAGAAGTGGTCTTTCCTTCGTTTTAAACTTTAAGTGACTTGTTGCTTTCTGTCATTTATCTTCTTTGTCTATCATCTTTTCTCTAGTTGGCTATTTCTGCCAAGCCTCTTTATTTTCACAGAGTGGAAGGGTGGTAAAAACGTTTAACTTGCTGCCACCTTCTAGCTATCACCCAATTTCTCTATTTTCTTTTATTTGCTAACCCTTTTACATCAGAGCTATATACTTATTTTTATTTCTTCTTCATTCTTTTTTCTTTTTCTTTTGGCTTGTATTTCCCACTGAAATGACTATTCTTTCTTGAAGGTTGTTAATAAAAATAACTACCGATGTAGCAGGGCTGGGGTATCTAATCCTCATATTCAAGTTTTTAGGTATGAATTATAATTGTGACTTTACCATTGAGGCTCAGAGAGATTATTTGATTTGTTGGAGATTATGAAATTACTAAGTGCCGTAACCAGGATTCAGATGAGTATTTGCCTGTCTGAAAAGCTTTCCTATAACAGCCTGCTGTCTTTATCACATTTAGAACTATTGGTAAAGTCAGAGGTCTTCTTTCTTCCTCATAATCCTTGTCTTCAGTTGCATTTGATATTTTGACTTTCCTCTTTGTGAAGAACATCTGTTTTCGCCAGTCTGAAATCTGCTCCTTTTAAATTTTGAAACAGCAATCCAGTATTCCCTTTGGAGAACCATGCACCTTTCTCATTCCTGATGGTTTGTAGTGGGACTGGTTTCACTCACCCCAAAATATAGAAGTACGTGCATGGCATAAAAGAAAGCAAATATGGGAAGACCAAAAAGTGTATGGATATGCCAATGTTTCTGCTTATTTTAGATAGCCCTTCTCGACATAACCCTGCATCTTTTAGGATGAGCTCCATGCATCAGCTTTAAAAACTGAAGTGGAGCCCTGGCTGGTTTGGCTTAGTGGTTAGAGTGTCGTTCTGTGGACCAAAGAGTCGCAGGTTTGATTCCCATTCAAGGGCATGTACCTTGGTTATGGTTGCAGGTTGGATCCCTGGTTCAGTCGGGGCGCAACCAATTGATGTCTCTCTCTCACATCTCTCTCTCTCTCTCTCTCTCTCTCTCTCTCTCTCTCCCCCTCCCCTCCCTTTTTCCCCTCCCACTCTATCTGAAGAATCAATGGAAAAATATCCTCTGGTGAGGATTAAAAATAAATAAATAAATAAATACTGAACTTGATGAAAATAACTACTAACTTATATGATTTGCTAAAATCTCTGTCCTCTTACTACATCATAATGATTCAGTGCTTGGCTGGTATCCTCCCAACTCAAGCCTTTCGCTCACAACCTACATGACCAGCAGCCTTCAGAAATGAGTCCCAGGCTGGCCAGCCTATTCTCTGCAATGATTCTGTGTCCTCTCACTTCCCTTCTGCCTTGTTCTCATTCTCTACTTGGTCCTAATGTCTACCAGACAGCTGATCTTTTGGATTTCAATTTATAGTGACTAATTCCATTCCTGAAGCCTGAAAGTGATAGAACCTTAGAATTCTCCACGGCCATGTTTGTGTTGTTGTTGCTTTGGTTTTGTATTATTTACCAACTAATTCTGCCCAGTCCTGGCTACTTCAGAGCACTTACCAGCCCAAACTCCATGCTTTAGGAACCCAAACCTAGCACTAACCCATTTGGCTAAAACCTAGGTTGGCTCTCCTGGTGCCTCAGAAGAGGAGGATAGACAGTAGATTGGTTGAATTCACATCTGCCTCTTCCATTTATGAGTAAGAATCTCAGGGACAAGGACCGGGTTAATCTTTGGACCTCCCAGTTTCTAACACCATGCTTCACACACATGGTAGTTACTCTGCAAATCGTTACTAAATGGAGCTAACTGGACCGTGTATGGCTCAGAATTACAACCTCAGAATTTTAGTTTTTAACTGTGCCAGGCATTCTTCCTCTAACCTGGAAAAACTCAAGATTTCCCTTACATATAAATTAGGGATACGGTTTGGAACAGTCTATAAAAGATTTTAACATTTTAATACCCTCCAGTGAATACTATAAAATCCATTTTATGACTATTATGTAGCAGAGAAAACCTTAAAAGTAAAAGGTTTTCATTTGTCATGTATTCTGAGCCCAATTTCAAAGTTTGTCTTTTTTATATAAATGGTTTCAGGGGGGAAAAAATTCTAGAGTTTGGAGAAAAGTGGTTTTCATTCAAGTTGAATGTAAGAAAATTCTAGAAATGTGGAGAACTATATGATATCAGGCAATTTTTAACTTTTCAGTGAAGAAAACAGGATTTTCTTTGCACGCACTTCTCACCTTTTCTTACTTTGCAAGGTGATAGCTCTTTGCTTTGTTATCTGCGTGATAAAAATAGGGAACAAGAACACGTGGCCACAAGAACTCTAGTTGAATGGATACGGTAAACTCATCACATGGGGATGTACTTTGGTCTCTTTGGGACAATGAAATCATCCTAAGAGTGACTATGTCTCAAACTTAAGAAAAATCATGTCCATTTGGAGCTACTGCCAGGTAGAACAATATGCCTGTGACGATAGTTTTCTCTGGCACATGGTGTTACAAACAGTGGGAAGTGACTATGTGGAAGATATTATTGAGGAAACGATTAAATAACTCACCTGTTTTCCCTGCCTGGATTCTGAATCAACTGAGATGGACAAAAGAATGAGGCAGATGAATACCAAAAGAGGGCTCTTGGAGAACATGGGGCAACAATGGACTTTCTGATTCTGAACCGCTAGAATTGAGCAAATGTTCTCTCCTATTCACTCTGAATAAAAAGCAAGTTCATATCTTTATCACTAAGCTTTTCACCCGATCCATCAGGGCAGATTCTTTGCAGGCAGGCAAATCCCAAAGACTAAATGGAGGAAAAGGAACTACTCTTGTCAGCTCTTCCTCCAAAACTTACCAAGCTTTAAATTACTCTGCCTCTCCTAGGTAACAGAGAGAGGGTCTGAGAAGAAAAAATTCCTTGTGAAGGACAAGAGGAGTGGGGAATAAGAGCACTCCTTACCCCTACCAGCACCCTAAGATGACGTATAATTGGTGCACTACGAATGTTTCTACTTTATAGAGCAGTGTTTGGGGGAGCATAGGAGAGTGAGAAAGAATTTTCATGAGGCAAATTCTCTAAGAACTGCATTTAAAAATTTTTTCTGACTATGGTTTTGACTTTGCAAGTGGTACCTCTGAACACCAAAAATTTGCCTTTTAACTTTATCACAGAAATTTTCTTCCACAATTCTGGATGCTCAAAACAATGCTATTATCTTAATAATGCTCTTTTCCCTAGAATGTAGTAGATATGTTACACTGTTCTACAATGTGTCAATTCTTAAGAACACTTTCCATTCATTATAAATTGTACTCCCAATACTTATACTAACCAGCTGTAGAATAGAAGATCTACAAGAGGTCTTCTTAGATACTGAGCCTATGAAGAAGACTAAGAAGGAATGGACAGAAGTGGGAGGTGAGCCAGGAAAATCTTTTCTGGAATCCAACAGAGAAAATGCAAGAAGTTTCAAGAGGACTCAAGAAGTGGTCGAGATGTTGATGTTGAACTGTTAAAGCAAAGTAAGGACTGAGATACATATTTGCTTCTGGCAGCTAAGACGTCACTGCAGATCTCAGTGAAAGTAATTGTAGAAGAGTAGAGGGATTAAAGTAATTTACAGAAGGTTGAGGAGTAAAGAATCTATGGAATAGAAACCACGCTACTATAGAATGCAAATTTCCATCTCTGGAGTTTTAGTTGTGAAAAGAAGAAAGCACAAGATTTTGCTGGAAAGGTTAGGTCAAGGGGAAATCAATGTTCTTCATAAAAACTGTTACCAATAAACAATAATACACTGAAAACCTATAGCAATTAGTAAAATATATTCTGAGTATGATATCATATAGTAAAGTACTAATTTCTGTAGTCCTGTAATAATCAGACCATACAATATAAAACACAGCTAACTGTGATAACAAACAACATATGTAAGAGAGTAAGGATAATTCTGAGTAGGCCAGAGATTTCATAAAAGGCTTCGTGGAGGGCATACGGCTTATTATTATTCTTAAAATTTGTTAGGATATGAAAAAACTGGATAAAAGGGACAAAGATCATCCAAGGTATGGATAGCAGCAACAAAGGTGTTGCTCAAGGCATGATGATTGGTATACAAGATGCATTTTTTAAAGCATCCAATCAAATTAAAATGCCCCCCATCCCCTGCTCCTCCTTCAGAAATCCCAAACAATTGCTCATACTCAAGCCTTATTCTTCTTCCCCACAAGACTGCAAAACCCCAGAATTATTAGTGAACATAGACATGGGTCAAGTTAGAGGAAACAAAACAGATTGAGCGGGATCATGGTGGGTGGTTTGTTGTTTTTTCCTTTTTCCTTGCCCAGGCACGTAATTAAAATATATCACGTACACTGGTTTAAGCACTTTATATTAACTCACTTCATTCTCACAGTAATCCTATAAAGAAAACACTTCTATTATGTCCATTTTACAAATGGGAAAACTGAGGCACAAACTAAGTAAGTTACCCGAGGTTATCCAGCTAGTAAGTAGCACACCTGGGTGCATAACTGGGCAGTCTGGTGCCTGGGTCTATGTTCTTAAGGGCTACTCTATTCTGTCTTTTTCTCTGCTAACGTTAATATTTTCCATATATATATTTTAGATCTCAATCAAAGTAATATATACTCATGACCTAAATTCAGAAGTATACTATGTCTTGGCATATTCACTAGCCCTGCAGTGAACAGCTCTGTGTATAAGAGTGGGGAGAGGAATTGGGTGAACAGAGTGATGCAGCTTTCCATAACCTCACTTTTAGCCTCATTTCTCATTCCTTCCCTTTCTTCCTGTCAACTGGGGGTCTAAGTGCTCTCTGGGCATCACCAGAAAGATTACCATATAGTTTCCCAAACACACACACACACACACACACACACAGAGAGAGAGAGAGAGAGAGAGGCTCCTTCCTCCACGTTTTCAGGGCTATAGTTGCCCTCAGATGAGAGGCTATTTCATCCTTAACTTGCTCCAATTTTCTTTCCAATTTCTAAAAATTTTTTAAATTCACTTTTGATCTCCATTCTACCTCATCCTTTCTATAATGTGTTTATTTCATTTTGTGTTTTCTTACTTTAATTTTCATAAAATATCAGCCTGAACTGAAAATGACAGGGAAAATTTAAAAAATATATATCTTAATGATACTTAACTATATTTAAAGGTTGAAAACCTTGATTAGATGAGAGGGAGAGAGGAAAATGCAGGAAATTTTGAGAATAGCTGATGAATCAATTCCTAAAAGAGGCAGTATAGATTGGCTTTAGTGTATAAACAAAGAAGTTCCTTAGCAAGGAAGAAAACATTCATTCATTCAACAAGTATGTATTAAAGCTTCTACTATGTGCCAAGCAATATCATAAGCTCTGGAAAATATAGCAGTAAAGAAAACAAACAAAAATCCCCCTTTTTATGCTTACATTGTGGTGGAAGAAGAGAGGCAATAAACAAAATATGCGAATATACAAAATGTTTCATCATGGTAAGCACTATGGAGAAAAATAAGACTGAAAAGGGAATAGAGAGTGGTCAGTGGGATTAAGTGAGTAGGGGCAATTTTAAATAAAGTGATCAGAAAGGACTCTCTGAGGAGAAAACATTTGAACGACACCTGAACTAAGTAAAGGAAAGGTAGGCAAAAAAAATATCCTGGGAAAGACTTGCAGGCAGAAAACAGTAGATGCAAAGACCTAAAGTCTAAACAAGTCCCTCATTATCACATTTAAGGAAGCGCAGGGAGGCAGACGAGTGAGGATAGTAGTCAGTTCTAGGGTCAAAGATGCAATGGTGAGACTCTTGGTAGAGCTTTATGGGCCATTGTAAAGACTTGGGCTTTTTTACTTGTGGTAAAATGAAAACACAATGGAAAGCTTGGGACAGAGACTGTGATCTGACTTACATTTCTAGCAGAATGACTCCAGAAGTTCTGTTGAGAATGGATTGTAGGGCAACAAGAGCAGAAGGAAGAGGGCAAATTAGGAGGTTATTGCAATAATCCAAACAAGAGATGAGAGTGATTTGGCAGGCAAGAATGACTCCAAAATTTGGGACCTGAATAACTAGAAGGATGGCATCACCAGTAACTGGCATGGGGTATACAATGGAACAGCAGAATTTGCCAATGAAGAATAGGAGCTTTGTTTGGAACATGTTAAGTTTGAGAAGCCTATCTGATACCCAATGGAGATGTTTAGTAGGCAATAAAAAGTATGAGTCTGGAGTTCAGGGGAGAGGTTTGGCTGGCGATACACAGCACATAGCTAATAAATAGCAACTCATTTTCCCTTAAAACAAAAAAGAAGAATGGATGTTACTATGAGCAGTTTTATAATGTAGGAAAGGGAAAATACTAGCATCTGACAGCCTCTATTTTCTTTGTCATGGTTGAGGCAAAACTATCTACTAAAAGAGAAAGAGTTCAGGCTATTAACCAGCATCAAGTAAAAGGGTTGCCAAGCGGCAGTGAGAGTCCAGCTGGACTGGAAAACACTAAACTTGTAGTAGTTCCAGTTTGTGGTTATACGGTTTTACTTCCACAATGTTCAGTAGACTCTGTGGTAAAGCAGGGAAGGTAGGTCTTGAATCCACTAAAGGTCAGACAATAACTGGCGAGTAGGGAGGAAAGAAAGAGAGGCAAAAAATGAATAATTCTGGTGACAGTAACATAGAATTGATGTCCATAGATCCCAAGAAGCATGTATAATAGTGGTGGTAAAAATATATATCTATATATTAAATAATATAGAAAATTGATAGAGTACAGTCCTGGGACTCAAAGGAGCTAGATATCATGTAACACAAGTTATGTTTTGCAATACCAAGATCCTTATTCTAAAAAGTATACCACTGTTAGTACAAATTATAGGACATTCAAAGAAGGAAAAAGTTTGCAGTAAAATTGATATTTTAATAGTTGTGAAATTTCTTTCACTGCTCAAATTATCTTTGCTTTTACATTCCAAACTGATTTCATTTGATTCAAGCCAAAATCCCATGTGATTCTTTCTAACTTTCCCTGGAATTTTTCAACAGACATAGGCATAATAATATAATTGTGGTCAGTCAAGTCCCTTAACAAAGGATAGAATGTCTTCGTATGGCATTCCAAAAAGATGACTTAGTCTAAGCTGAGGAGAGAGCAAGACAAGTAATGGTCTTAGGTTGGAGGCTCTCTGTAAACAACTCCAGGCTTATGTTGACTTGTTTCAATGAAATAATAATCAACATAGAAGCTTTCTTTTAAGTGTCCAGAAAATGCCAAAAATTTAAAGATAAACCTAGAGATAAGTGAATGTCTTTCCTATCATGCTTCCAAAATATCAGGGTATCTAATATTTATAATAAGTGGGTAAGGGTTTCTCAAATTGCATTCATGGAACTCAGTCTAGCAGTAACAGAAACCAGTCTTGGCTAGGTTTTTGTTTTGTTTTTTAATTTTTTAAAATTGAGTTTATTGGGGTGATGCTGGCTAACAAAACTATACAGGTTTCAGGTACACAATTCGACAACACATCATCTGTACACTGTATTGTGTGTTCATACATCACCATTTATCCCCCCATACCCTCCTTCACCTCCCACAACCCTCCTCCCCCCAGCAATCACCACACCGTTATCTGTGTCCATAACTATTTTTCTCTGTTTTTCTTTTTTGCTCTATCCCTCCAACACCCCCTTGTTCCTCCCACCAACAGCAGTCAGCTGCTCTCTATCTATGAGTCTGTTTCTATTTTGCTTTAGTTAATTTTGTTTATTAGACTCCACATATGAGTGAAATCATATGGTACTTGTCTTTCTCCGACTGGCTTATTTCACTTAGCAAATGCTCTCCAGGTCCATCCATGCTGTCCCAAAGGGTAAGAGTTCCTTCTATTTTACAGCCGAGTAGTATTCCACCGTGTAAATGTACACAGCTTTTTTCCACTCATCTATTAATGGGCACTTGAGCTGCTTCCAAATTTTGGCTGTTGTAAATAACGCTGCAATGAACATAGAGGTGCATATATTGTTTTGAATTAGTGTTTTGGATTTCTTTAGATAAATTCCCAGAAGTGGAATTGCTGGGCATTTCCATTTTTAATTTTTTGAGGTAACTCCACACTGCTTTCCACAGTGGCTGCGCCAATCTGCATTCCCACCAACAGTGAATGAGGGTTCCCTTTTCTCCATATCCTTGCCAATACTAGTTTGTTGGCTTATTGATGATAGCTATTCCAACAGGAGTGAGGTGATATCTCATTGTGGTTTTAATTTGCATCTCAGATGATTAGTGACATTGAGTATCTTTTCATATGCCTACTGGCCATTTGTATGTCCTCGTTGGAGCAGTGTATATTTAGGTTCTTTGCCCATTTTTTAATTGGATTGTTTATCTTTTGTGTGTTGAGTTTTATAAGGTCTTCATAAATTTTGGAAATTAACCCTTTATCAGATGTATCATTGGTGAATATGTTCTCCCATTCAGTGGTTTGTCTTTTTCATTTTGTTGATTGCTCCCTTTACTGTGCAAAAACATTTTAGTTTGATGTAGTCCCATTTGTTTACTTTTTCTTTTGTTTCCCTGGCCAGAAGCAATATATCAGAAAAAATATTGCTACAAGAAATGTCTGAGATTTTACTGCCTATGTTTTCTTCTAGGATTTTTATGGTTTCAAGTCTAACATTTAAGTCTTTAATCCCTTTACTTTTATTCTTATGTATGGTATAAGAAGGTTGGTCTAGTTTTATTATTTTTTTTACATGTATCTGTCCAACATTGCCAACAGTATTTATTGAATAGACTATCTTTAGTCCATTGCATGTTATTGCCTCCTTTGTCAAATATTAATTGACCATAAAGGCATGGGTTTATTTCTGGGTTTTCTGTTCTGTTCCATCAATCTATATGTCTGTTTTTATGCCAGTACCATTCTCTTTTAATTACTATGGCCTTGTCATAATTGATATCAGGTAGCACGATTCTTCAAACTTTGTTCTTCATTATCAAGATTGTTGTGGCTATTCAAGGTCTTTTGTGGTACCATATACATTTTTGGAACATTTGTTGTAGTTCTGTGAAATATACCATTTGGTATCTTGATAGGTATTGTGTTGAATCTATAGATTGCTTTAGGTAGTATGAACATTTAAATGATGTTAATTCTTTCTATCCATGAACATGGTATATGCTTCCACTTATTTGTATTTTCTTCCATTTCTTTCCTTGGTGTCTCATAATTTTCTGAATACAGGTCTTTTACATCCTTGGTTAAATTAATTTCTAGGTATTTTATTCTTTATGAAGCAATTCTGAATGGGATTGTTTTCTTAATTTCCCTTTCTGATACTTCATTATTGGTATATAAAATGCAAATGATTTCTGGATATTTATTTTGTATCCTACTTTACTGAATTCATTTACTAGTTCTAGTAGTTTTGGGTGGAATCTTTAGGGTTCTCTATATACAGTATCATGTCATCCTCAAATAATGACAGTTTTACTTCTTCCTCTCCAATTTGGATGCCTTTTATTTCTTCTTTGTGTCTGATTGACATGGCTAGAACTTCCAGCACTATGTTGAATAAGAGTGGTTAAAGTGACTATTCCTATCTTATTCCCAATCTTAAGGGAAATGCTTTTAGTTTTTGCTCAATGCGTATGATGTTGGCTGTGGGTTTGTCATATATGGCCTTTATTATGTTGAGGTATGTCCTCTGTATTAGCACTTTGCTGAGAGTTTTTATTATAAATAGGTGCTGGCTTTTATCAAATGCTTTTTTCTGCATCTATTAAGATGACCTCATGTGGTTTTTATCCTTCATTTTGTTTATGTTGTGTATCATATATATTGATTTGTAGATATTTTACCAACCTAGCTTCCCCCAAATAAATCCCACTTGATCATGGTGCATGATCTTTTTAATGTATTGCTGGATCTGATATGCTAATATTTTGTTGAGAATTTTAGCATCTATGTTCATCAGGGATATTGGCCTATAATTTTCTTTCTTTTTAGTGTCTTTATCTGGTTTTGGAATTAGAATAATACTGGCCTTATAAAATGAGCTTGGGAGTTTTCCCTCCTCTTGAATTTTTTGGAATAGTTTGAGAAGGTTAAGTGTTAGTTCTTTATTGAGTGTTTGGTAAAATTCACCTGTGAAGGCACCCAGTCGAGGACTTTTGTTTGTTGGAAGTTTTTTTTGTTTTGTTTTGTTTTGTTTTATTACTGCTTCAATTTCACTAGTTGTGATCTGTCTAGTCAGATTCTCTGATTCTTCCTGATTAAATTTTGGAAGACAGTATGTTTCTGGGAATTTATTCATTTTTTCCAGATTGTCCAATTTGTTGTCATATAGGTATTTGTAATATTTTCTTACAATCCTTTGTATTTTTTGATGTCAGTTGTTACTTCCCTTTTTTCATTTCTAATTTTATTTATTTGGTTCCTCTCTCTTTTCTTCTTCATTATTCTGGCTAAAGGTTTGTCAATCTTGTTTATCTTTTCAAAGAACCAGCTCTTGGTTTCATTGATCTTTTGTAATGTTTTTTAGACTCTATTTTGTTTATTTCTATTCTGAGCTTTATTATTTCCTTCCTTCTACTCACTTTAGGCTTCATTTATTGTTCTTTTTCAAATTCCTTTAAGTGTAAAGTTAGATTGTTTATTTGAGATTTTTCTTGCTTCTTGAGATAGGCTTTTAGTCCTATTTATTAATTTCCCTCTTAGAGAAATTATGCTTTCCCTGCATCCCATTGATTTGGGGTTATTGTGTTCTCATTTTCATTTGTTTCAAGGTATTTTTTATTTCTTCTTTGATCTTATTGTCAACTATTCATGTTTAGTAACGTTATTTAGCCTCCATATCTTTGTGTGTTTTTCATTTTTTTTCTTGTGATTGATTTCTAGTTTCATACCATTATGGTCAGAGAAGATGCTTGATATGATTTCAATCTTCTTAAATTTATTGAGACTTGTTTTGTGTCCTAATAGGTGGTCTATCTTAGAAAATGGTCTATATGCACTTAAAAAATGTATACAGTGCTGCTTTGGGGTAAAATATTCTGAAGACATCAATTTAATTGATCTGATCTAGTGTGTCATTTAAGGCCACTATTTCCTTGTTGATTTTCTGTGTGGAAGATCTATTCATTGATGTCAATGGGGTATTAAAATCCCCTACTATGACTGTATTACAGTCAATCTTTCCCTTTATGTCCATCAAGATTTGCTTTACATATTTAGGTGGTCCTATGTTGGGTGCATGTATGTTTACAAGGGCTATATGATCTTTTTGGATTGCTCCTTTTATCATTATGTAGTGTCCTTCTTTGTCTCTTACTACAGCTTTTATTTTAAAGTCTTTTTTTGTCAGATATAAGTATTGTTACCCCAGCTTTTTAAAAGTTTCTATTTGCATGAAATATCTTCTTCCATACCTTTATTTTTTGTCTGTATATATATTTTGTTCTGAAGTGAGTCTCTTGTAGATATCATATATATGGATCTTGCTTTCTTATCCATTCAGCTACCTTATGTCTTTTAATTGGAGCATTTAAGCCATTACATTTAAAGTGATTATTAAATAGGTATGTATTTATTGCCATTTTATTCTTTTAACTATGTTTCTCTGTGGGGTTTTTTTTTTTTCTTCTTCTTTTTAAAGCAGGCCCTGTAACATTTCTTGTAATACTGGTTTGGTGGTTAAAAAAAAAAAAAAAAAAAAAAAAAAAAAAAAAAAAAAAAAAACTTTAGTTTTTTCTTGTCTGGAAAGCTCTTTATTTCTGCTTCAATTTTAAATGAGTCTTTGTGGGTAAAATCGTCTTGGTTGTAGGTCCTTGCTTTTCATCACTTTGAATATTTCATTATAATCCCTTCTGGCCTGAAATATTTGTTGAAAAATCAGCTGACAGTTTTATGGAAGCTCCTTTGTTGGTAACTAATTGTCTTTCTTTGCAGCTTTTAAGATTCTCTCTTTGTCTTTAAACTTTGCCATTTTAATTATGATGTGTCTTGGTGTGGGCCTCTTCAGGTCCATCGTGTTTTGGACTCTTCTGCACTTCCTGAACTTGTGTGTCTTTTCCCTTCTTCAGGTTAGGGAAGTTTTTGGTCATTATTTCTTCAAATAGGTTTTTGATCCCTTGCTCTCTCACTTCTCCTTCTGGTACTCCTATGATGTAGATGCTGTTACTCTTAATGTTGTCTCAAAGGTCCCTTATACTATCCTCATTTTTTAATTTTTTTTTATTTTTGCTGCTCTGATTGGATGTTTTTTTCTACCTTGTCTTACAAATTGCTGATTCAGTCCTCTGCTTCATCCATCCTATTGTTTATTCCTTTCAGTGTATTATTCCTTTCAGATACTGTATTCTTCATTTCTGACTGGTCCTTTTTTTAATGTTTTTTGTGTCCTTTTCAATGCTGTTGAGTATCCTTATAACCATTACTTTGAACTCTATATCTAAAAATTACTTGCCTCCATTTCATTTAACTCTTTATCTGGAGAGTTCTTCTGTTCCTTTATTTGGGATCTGTTTCTTTGCCCCGCCATTTTGGCTTTCTCTTTGTGTTTGTTTTTGTGTATTATATAGGTTTGCTATAACTCCTAATCTTCACGAGCTGGCCTTGTGTAGTAGGTGTCCTATGTGGTCCCGTGGTACAGCCTGCTTGATCACCTGAGCTGGGCTCTTCAGGAATATCCCTTCTGTGGGTTATGTGGGCCCTCCTGTTGTAGTTGGTCTTAATTGCTACTGGCCCATTCATGTATGGGATCAACCCTCAGGCTGGCTGACAGTGAGGCTCAGCCCTGACTACAGTGTGCAAGTTTCTGTGCAGGTGCCGAGCACAAGAAGTGGAATTCGCCTCAGCAGGGTTTGGTTTCTGCAGAGATTTCCCTTTGGATATTCTGCCTGTAAAGCTTATTGGATCCTGCTCTGATATTATCTGAAGCTGACAACTGGATATGTTGGTTCTGTGCCTCTTGGGAGGAACTCTGGTGCAGGCCAATGTTAGATGCTGCCTATGACTGGCCCTGGGCAACTTGTTTAGAGTTATCAGTGATCCACAGCTTATGACCCCCTCCGCTGGGCCTGGGTGTCCACAGGAAGGACCATGTTGCACACCAAGGCAAGCTTTTACCAGCACTGGTCTTAGGAGCAGGTCAGCAAAATCCCCAAGGCACCCCAAGATCTGCCTCCACTTACCTCTGCCTGCTGATTACCTGTTAGGCTCCGCCACTGAAAGTACCTCTGCCTGTAGTGCTCAGCAGGGCATAAACTCCACAGGGTGGGGTGAGAGAGAGTACAGAGGGTGGGGCTATTGCTTTTCCCCAGGTTGATGATGCACAGAGGAAAGTGCTCCACCCAAAAAAGATAGCACCTGTGCTATGAGAGAATGACTCAGCACAAGGATTGTGGCAGCTGTCCCTCAACTCTCTCCCGAGTCACAAACCCCAGACTCTCCTTACACATCTCTAGTCCACTCTTCCCTACCTCCATCAGAGCCCAGGGTGAGTGGCTATGGATGAAATTTTGTGCATTGGCACTTTAAGAGGATGCCTGTGTCTCTAGCTGACTCCCCATCTCCCTGGCCAACAGAACCTCACTGCTTTTCATGGCCAGATGTTATGTGGGCACCTCTTCTTATCTCTGGTGCCCTGAGATGGGGAGCAAGGCTTGGCATTTAGACCCCACACTTCTCAGGGGAATCCCCCTACAGCTGAGATATCCTTCCAGAACCTCAGCCACTGCCCATGGGAGCAGAGCCAGCCCTTTTTTGTGACTTTGCCCTTCCTGCTAGTCTTGGTTATAAGACTTCTCTTCAGCAAGTCTTCAGTTGGTTATTCAGGATGACTGTTCTATAATTTAGTTGTAATTGTTGTTTGGTTCTGGGAGGAGGTAAGTGTAGCTTCCACCTATTCTGCCACCATCTTGGATCTCCCAGTCCTGGCTAGTTTAAATAAAAAGGGGATTGTATTGGAAATTGAAAGAAGAAGAAGTGAACCACCAAATTCAGGAGGGTAAGACTCGGGGTGAAGTGGGGACTCAGACACAGGATTTGGTGAATCTTTGCTTTAGAAAGCATCTCAAATAAAAGGCCATAAAAGAGTTAAATAAGTAACTATTTTTTAAGTAACTTAATATAAATACATTTTGCTTTACTTTTATTTTTTTTATCCTCACCTAAGGATATGTTTACTGTTTTAGTTTTTGAGAGAGAGAGAGAGAGAGTGTGAGAGGAAAGGAGGGAGGGAGAGAGAGAGAGAAAGAGAAAGAGAGAGAGAGAGAGAGGTGAGAGAGAAACATCAATTGGTTGCCTTCCATTTTTGCCCTGACCCGGGATGGAACTCACAACTTAGGTATGTAACCTGACCAGAAATTGAACCTGCAAACTTTTGGTGTATGGGACAATGCTTCATCCAACTGAGCCACCTGGCCAGTGCTGCTTTACATTTTAAATTTTGAACTTACAGATCAGTATATCAGTAAGCTGTTCCTGTGTAAACCACCCCAAAAACTTAGTGACTTAGAACAACAACTGTCTATTATCATTTATTATCCTGTAGTAGTCTAGGTGGTTCTTCTGCTCTTACCAGCTTGACTGATCTCTGCTGGGCTGTGCCATGTATCTGTGGTCAGCTAGCAGGTTGGTTGTCTGCTAGATGATGTAACATAGTATGGTAGTTTCTTATTGCTGCTGTAACATTTTACCACAAACTTATTTACACAGCATAAGTTTATGATTTAATAGTTTTGAATGTCACAAGTCTCAACTGGGCTAAAATCAGGTATCAGCATAAATTGCATTCCTTCTGGATGCTCTAGAGGAAAATCTGTTTCCTTGCCTTTTCCAGATTCTAGAGGCTGCCTGCATTCCTTGGCTCATGGCCCTTCCACTTTCAAAGCTAGCATGAAGCATCTTCAAATCCCTCTCTGACTTCTACCCTTGTTTCCATTCTCACATATTCTTCTCTAACTCTGATCCTTCTATCTCTCTCTTTCTCTCTCTGATAAGGACCCTTGTGGTTACAATGACCTTCCCACCCCAATAATTCAGAATGATATCCTTATTTCAAAATCTTTAATTTACTCTCATCTTCTAAGTTTCTTTTGCCATGTAAGGTAACATATCATAGGTTCTGGGGATTAGGATTAGATATCTTTAGGGGAAGAAGACTAATTTTTCTTCCTACAGTTGGCTTCCTTCACATATATGGCAGTTGGTCGGGACGGCTTAGGTCTACACCATGGAATCTCTTTCCCACAGAAAGCTAGCTCAGGCTCATAAAACATGCGGATCTCAGGGCTCTAGCTCAGCAAGAGGTCAGGCTCCAATGTACACGCACTGGTCAAATCTCTGCTAGTATCACATTTAATTATGTCTCTTTAGCCAAAGCAAGTCACATGGCCTATCCAGATTCAAGAGGTAGAAAAATATATCCCACCTCTTTATGGGAAGATATGTAACATCATATTGTAAGGACTTGGATATAAAGAAGGGAAGAATTTGTGACCATATTTATGATCTACCATAAATAGCAAGGGATATGGGAGATACTTCTAGGACAAGTCCATCATTGGTTAGAATAATTCAGGTCATTGTACAGTTGTTTCCTCTGCTTAGAATGCTCAAAATGCATTCCTCTCTTCTTGGCTAAGCATTTTCCTCTTTCTTATCATAGCTTATATAAAACCTTTTCCAGGGTGCCTCCTCTTTGTGCTTTTATCATACTCAGTATTACTCCTAATGTATCATTTACACTCTATTGAAATTATGTGTTTACTTTTCTACTATTCAACCTAGACTGTGCTTCTTATGGGCAGAAAATGGGTTTTAGTCACTCTTGCTTTCCCAGTGGCTTAGTAATGTATTCTTTGTGTAGTAGGTTAATCAAAATTTATTGAATAAATATATTAACATATGTTCTATAAATTCTATCCCTCAATTACTGCTAAAGTTTCATTAAAATATACTTATATTTAATAAATCTGTAATCATTTCTTTTTGTACTTTGGAATCCATCCTTTCATTGATAAACTAAATAGGGAAAAATTACTATTACTAAATATTTGTCGCAAAAACAAAAGTTTTCCTTGGAATAAAAGGTTAAATTGTGATTTTGGAACCTTGGTATCACAAATTGATTGTGTGACATTTAGGGAATCCACAAATTGCCAATAATGGTGCTGGTTTGCCAAACTAGAGATCTCTGAGTCTGTCTTCATTTGGGAAGCCAGTCAAAATTAGGAATCCAAGGCTAACTTAACTGGAATTCTTTCAAACTAAATACAAAATAAAAACCAAGGTATTTTGGGATATTTCCAAGATGGTCTTAGGGGGCTGCCTGATTGCTGTTAATATATAAGACAGAAAGCAAAGATTTCCGAAATTACATGACTCAAGGGCTGAGATTCCAGGGCTGCAGACACAACATGAGTAAGCAGGCTGCTCCAAATTGCCAGTGGAATTAAGGAATCAAAAAGGAGATGGTGAGTTACAAGAAACAGAGCTTGTTTGGGGAAAGGATATACTGTACGCCTGTAACCAAGAAAGCCAGCTATAATATAAGCTAAAATGAAATGTACAGATGTTTAATATGATGAAATAACCAAGAAGAACCCACCCTATGTTATTCTTCAATGTAATGTTACAAAGGACTTCACTTGGAATATGTGTGGGTGCTTGGTATTTATTTTTTACCTCAGGCAATGAATATTTTTATAAACTGAGTTATGAAGGACAAAAATGAATAAAAACAGCACTGAAGTCCAAAGACAATCAAGTTAGTTAATGTTCGGATATCTTGAGAGTGTTTCTGTCCCAATGTTAAAAGTGTCACTGTTAATGCACTATTTTACAGAATCTGTTGAATCATGCCTTAAAACAGATCACAGTTTAAAACAATATCAACAAATTTCTAGGCTTTTTGAACGTTTCTTAATTCTAAGCCTCCAAAGAGAATATATCCTTAAAGGCACATTCATGTTTATTTGAAACTCATTCATAAAATACCCACCCATGCAGATTGGCTACAGCCAATAAATTGTCACTAATGTTGAATTCTCACATTAGAAACCCAGAATTAGTTCATTTAATCTTCACAGTAACCCTAAGAGGTGTACTATTCTGCTCATTTTTCAAATGCAACATTGGGCACAGTACACTTAGCTAACTTGTCCAAGATTGTGTACTTGAAATGCAAATTTTTGGGCCCCACCCCAGGTGCCCTGAATCATAAGCTCTGGGGATGGGCCCAGGAATCTGTGTTTTTTAAAAGGACCACAATATAATGGTTTGATCCACACACACTCCTCAAAAGAAGCCTTCTGAATGATTCTGATGCCTGCTAAATTTGAGAACCATTGGTTTAGGCCATACATTTCTCTATTGTAACATTAACTGTATACTCTTAAAATTAACTATTTATTTATCTCTTCTATGAGATTGTTACGTTCCATAAGAGCAGGAACCACGCCAGTCTTTCACAGTGGTATATTCCCAGTGCTTAATACAACACCTGGAATATAGTAAGTGTTCATAAATGTATGTTGAGTATATTAATAAATGAATGAGTTTAGTGATGTTTTGTCTTCAGGATTATTGTTCTAGCTTTACCAGATATTCATTCAGAGTATACTCATAAACTTGTAGCAATTCCTAAAATGATTCAATAACTTTTGATGACATAATAGCCTTTTGTGTCCAAAACTTTTCTTAGAGGAAGAAAAAGGAGATGCGACCTGCCATGTTCCTGAGTATGACTGCATAACTAAATTCATGGGTTCATTCACTCACTAAATATTTATTAAAAACCTATCTATTTTTAAGTCTTCTGCTAGGAGCTTTGGGATCGATGAGTCAAGTGCATTCTTGGCTCTCAAAGAATGTAGAACTCAGCAGCTAAATTAAATTAATAACATTTAAACCTATTACACATTTCTCTTCATTGGATACCATAAATTATTAGAGAATGAGCATATAGCCATGTATGTCTTCCGAGTAAAGCTAAAAGTGTATAGACCACTAGAGTTTCCCAGCTGTGGCAATGGCTCTCTAGGATTATTCAAGCTATCAAAGGAGGATAGGTAATATAATTTTAAGGTAATTTTCAGCTAATTAAATGCTTTTGTATTTTCTTAAATCTGTTTAAGTATTTCTAATTGTATACTGAACATACAGTAGTATGCAAAAGTGTGTTTATATAATACAAATAAATAATAAAATAATTAATAAATAATAATACAAGAATAAACTCTGTTTCATGTACTCACAACCATAAACCTACTTTTTCCCTACTTTTTCATTTGGATGATATATGGATCCTCCAACTTGAAATTTCTACTACAAAATGTTGTATTTGCTAACATTCATGGAATTTGAGTTTTTACTGTGCCAGGCATAGTGTCAAGTACAAACTATTCATTATTATCATATCATACTAACGATGTTCCCTGAGGGCAGTTGAATTCTCCCTCAGAGACCTAAGAAGCTAAGAGGTCACATGAAAGTCAAAGAGGGAGGGAAGTTTATGAAATCTCTTAATGATCAGATATTTCTCAACAGGAGATGAAGAAGGCTTGGGTAAGAACTAGCAAAGAAGATGATTGGCCTGGGGTAAAGATTAATGGTTTAGTGTGGTTTTGCACCCTAACTGACCATCCAGACTGGCGAACCCTGCTACCTGTCACACAAGTCCCTTCACTTTGGAGGGAAACTCACTGTAACACAAAGGTCTTAAAGAGGGATATACAGAGCAGGAGAGAAGACAGTTTCATGCAGGATTATGCACAAAACCAAGTAGTAGATGGGTTCACATGATGGATGAGCCCTCGTGGTGGTCACCTCGAGTGTAGCGGTCGTTGAAATACATGCCGGATAAGAGGGAAAGGCACCAGTCCAGGCTGGCACGCAGTGCTGGCACAGGGATCACAACAGTGGCAGCAGCAAGTTGTCCCTGAAAATGACAACTAAACAGAGTGGTCTTAAATTGAAAATGAGGAGAATTAACTGTCACAAAGTCATCATTCCCTAATTTTTACTATTTTTCTTTATACTTTTGTATTTTCTTCCAAAGCTTTTCATAATGAATATGTATTGCTGTGATAATCAGAAAGCAAAATTTGTTGGTTTTGAATAGCACCCAGAGTTACAGGCAATCAACTTACCTGCCAACTTCAAAAGGATAAGTAGCTTCTTACTTTCCTCATTATACTGAAAGCCGATATTCTAAAATCATCCTGACTTGAGATACAGAATTTTAAAAAGGCAGCCTAATCTATGGCATCATAATCCCACATAATGACTAGGCTTTGATATTTTTCCCCCTAATTTGGGAGGAGAAAGTCATGAAACAGCAATCGGACAGAAAGGGTTGAAGCAAAAGCATTTGCTATATCATTCTTAATTGAAAAAAGTACTATATTAATGACTAAAATGATGGTATCATTCTTGAACAGGTATCAGTGAAACAGAGCTACTGTTAATAGCTTTCCCACAAGCAATCAATGTCTATTGTTTAAGAAATAATTACTAACCTCACTGTTTAACATAATGTGTTCCTTGGTCACAATGCTAATTGAAGTAAGTCAATGGTGTCATTACCTCAAGACATAACTTTGCCAAAATGACAATATTTTTCTGAACCAATGCACAGTAGTGACAGACTCCAAATAAACTATACATAGGTTGATTAAATGATATGGTCATAGTTTTTTCCACAAGCAAAAAAAGTTCTTTTATACATTCATTGCCTCGGAACTGAAATAATTAAATATCCAAGGTTCTTCAACAAATAAATTATAAATAAAAGAAAGTGATGAAGAGGATACTTTTAGATTCAAAGGAAGCTGACAAGGATTTTTTTTTAAGTATAGTCAAAACAAAACTATATTGATTAGGGACACACAATTAGATGATGAAACACAAAGAAATAGAAGTTTAAGAAGTCATTACTATAAAAACCAGGAAATAAGTTACTTTTGAAGTTGCAATTGAGACAGGGAACATAGGAGGCATGTCTGAGATGACTGACAAAGTACCTTTTCTTTACGTGAGTGGTGATGTCAAAGATATTTGCTTTATAATAACTTACTAAGCTTTGCCAATTAAATTAAATGATTTTTAAATATTTTTAATTGATTTTTAGAGCGTGAGGAAGGGAGAGGGAGAGAGAGAGAGAGAAACACCAATGTGAGATTGAGATATCAATCGGCTGCCTCCTGCACGCCCCCTACCAGGGATAGAGCCTGCAACCCGGGCATGTGCCCTGACTGGGAATCTAACCGGCAACCTGTCAGTGCACAGTAGGATGCCCAGTCAACTGAGCCACACCAACCAGGGCTTAAATGATTTTTTTAAATCAGTACATATGCACAAAACATCTCCACATATTTGGAATTAAATCTAACATTTCAAAAATTCCAAAAGGAGTTCTCAACTGGAAGTAATATCTTTCCCTATCCAGGTAGGTTTGGAAATTTGGGGAAATGGATAGATGCCAAATTTGGTAGTCAGAATTCCTATGAGAGCATTTTTAGTGGTCATTCATACTGGGGGAGGGACATTAGTAATAGTATGCTGCAGCCCAAGAAGAGTCACAAACAATAAGAAAAACTTTTCTCACTTAGAACACATCTATTTCATAATGCTCATTTCTGTCCTTTAAGAACAGAAACACTGTGTGTGTGTGTGTGTGTGTGTGTGTGTGTGTGTGTGTGTGTGTAAAAGACTTAGTGTATCAATTTTAAGGTTGAAGAATTCCCTCCAGAGTTTTGCAGACTATGGTTTGATTACATGTGGTTGCATTCATAGGCTGTAGAGTCAGCCTTGAACAAGTTACTTAGTCCTTCTAAAATCAGTTTACTTATGTATAAAATGAGGATAATACTAGTATCTACATGTATCAATTAGATATTGCTAAATAACCAACCACCCACCTTAAAACTCAGAGTTTAAACCAATCAGTATTTATTATTGCTCATAATCTGGGCTTGACTGGGTTGACCTCAGCTAGCCTCACACAGGCTTCCATAATCACTTGAAACAGTAGCTGGGCTGGGTAGGTTAGGACGGCCTAGCTCTTCTCCAGTATATCTCATGTCTCTCCAGAAAGCTGGTCCGGGCCTACTCACTGGTGGTGGCAGAGGTCCAAGGACAGAAGGGAAATGTACAAGCACTTTTTCAGGTCATTGTTTGTATCAAGTTTCTCATTGTTCCATTGGCCAGAGCCAGTCATGTGGTCAAGCCCTGAGTCAGTGTTGAAAGAAATTATTAAAGGGTATGGATTCAGGAATACTCTGGTCTGAATGCATCCTCCCAAAATTCATATTTTGAAATCCTAATCCCCAAAGAATATGGTATTAGGAGGTAGGGCCTTGGGAGGTGCTTAAGTAATAACCTCAGGAATGGTATTAAATGCCCTAATAAAAGAGAGTCCAGAGAGATCTCCAGCCCCTTCTACCATGTGAGGACACAGTGAGAAGGTCCAGCTATGAACCAGGAAGAGGGCCCTCAGCAAAAATTGTGACCATGCTGGTGCCTTGATCTCGGACTCCCAGTCTCCAGAACTGTGAGAAATAAATTTCTGTTGTCTATAAGCTGCCAGTCTGTGGTATTTGTTATAGCAGCCCAAACAAAGACAGTGGATGTGTGAAAAATTGGAGCTATTAATAGTCAACCCACCACACTACATCACAGAGGAGCTGTTTTGAGAATCACACATGCCAATGAATGTGAAATACTTAGTGCAGAGCCTGATGTACAGTAAGTACTCAATAACTGTTAGCAATTATGAGGAGTAAGAGGCTACAAACATTTCAAATTTCCTACCCACTATAGCTGAATATAACAAGCTGTGGAATTATGCCAATGTCTGACCGCTTATTTCTAGAGAATTTTTTTTTAATGTTAGAGAGTTTGAAAAGTTCATAAGTTACTGAAAGTGTATAACTTATATCTGGGTTGATTTAGTCTGAACTTCTTGAGAAACAAAACCGCAACACAAATAATGAGGAAAACAGCATGAAGAACATAGTTTTCCTAGAATCTTATTAACAATGAAATAGATTCTTAGTTTAATATTTTTTAGTGCGAAGGTTATTTATCTCCAAAGAAGTTCAACAAACAACCTTGAAAACTTTGAACTTGAACCTCAAGAAGTTGAAAAGTATGTAGAGGTTTCTGAGCAGAGTTCTTCATGCGGTCACAAAAGCAAATTCTCATTTTTAATTAATAAGTGAAATGACATGGTATTACTGGACCTTGAAAATAGCTTGAAAAAGCTTTAAGCAAGCAAAAGTTTTCACTGAACCTTCAGTATATGCACTGGCCCTACCCACAGTTCTACTTTCAGCCCAATCATGAAATGTGCACACAGGGGTACATTCAGAGTCAGGTTGCATTAGCTGAATGTGTCTGCAAAGTTGGTGATACCTGAAAGCAGGAAATAAATACACAATGACCCCCATCAGGTAAGAATACCAAGTAATCTCCTCCCATCAATTATTTTACTAACTTTGCTTTCCATCCAGAAATACATAGGCAGTAAAATAGATTACATAATAATCACCTTTGTTGCTGAAGACTTGCCACTGATTGTGTCTTACTCGGTACATTAGAAACGTATTGTTGCTGTAACAATTACTACAAATTTATTGGCTTAAGACAACACAAATGCATTATCTTAAAGTTCTGAAGGTCTGAAGTCCTAAAATAAATGTGCCAGCAAGGCTGCCTTCCTTCTGGAGCCTCTGGAACAGTGGTTCTCAACCTTCCTAATGCCGCAACCCTTTAATACAGTTCCTCATGTTGTGGTGACCCCCAACCATAAAATTATTTTCGTTGCTACTTCATAACTGTAATTTTGCTACTGTTATGAATCGCCATCGGAAATATGTGTTTTCCGATGGTCTTAGGCGACCCCTGTGAAAGGGTCGTTCAACCCCCAAAGGGGTCGTGACCCACAGGTTGAGAACCGCTGCTCTAGAAGGTAATCTGTTTCCTTGCCTTTTTTCAGCTTCTAGATACCACCTGCATTCCTTGGCTCATGACCCCTTCCTCCATTTTCAAAGCCATCAGCATCACATCTTCAAACTTCTCTCTCTCATTCATACTCTCTCTCTCTCTCTCTCGCTCTCGCTCTCGCTCGCTCTTCCTTTCTCCCTCTCCCTCCCAATTGTTTCTGAGATCACATCTCCTTTCTGAATCTGATCATCTACTTGTAATCACATCTCCTTCCTGAATCTGATCTTCTATTAATACTTGTAAGGATCTTTGTGATTATAGTTGATCCAACAAGAGAGTCCAGGGTAGTCTCTCATCTCAAGATATTTAATAATATCAGCAAATCCCTTTGCAATATAAAATAATATTTTGTAGATTCCAGGGATTTAGTAAGTGGATATTTTAGGAGGCCATTAATCTGGCTATCACACTTGGTCAAAAAGAAGACTAGATTAGATATTTTAGAAGATTATACAATCAACAAGCATTTCTTGACTATTAGCTACAAAGACCTGACTTTCTAAATGGTGAAAGTAATATAGGACTTACTAATTTATAAGTTTATTGTGAAGATAAAGTAACATGGAACCCTCTTTATACTCCACATGCATGTAGAATGCAGAATGTGCCTCAGTTAAATCCCAAAATATATTTATGTTTGAATTTCCACTTATCAGGAGAAACAAGAAGTTTTGTCTGTATTTCTTGAAGGCCTTGATCCTCTCCACATGTTAATTCCAAGGAACATTTTGGGCATAGTAGTATCCAGGAGAGAAGAAGAGTACTTCCTATGGTGGACAGCTACTGAGTAGAAGCTGGGTTGACTTGGCTGCTCATGGCTGAAGCACAGTAGCTGAGACAAATTTTCCTTCCCTTTCATTTCCATTCTTCAAGGAGGGCAGATCTGCTCCCCAGAGTAAGAGCCATTAAAGAGAGATGGGGCTCCAGGATCACAGCAGTTTTACTTCTCATTAGCCGCTTCTGTAGAGTATACTGTAGCAAGTGTGAAGCTCTAGAGAAACTCCAACAGTGTTGGTCCTGGGCATAGTGGTTTCTTGTACCCAGAGATGTGATGGGACTATAATCCCTTTGTGCTGTCCACTGCTGGCTGTAAGGCTCCTTCATAGAAGTATTATGCCGAGCCTCAGTGTATGCCTGACCCCCAAATGTTGCAACCTAAGTTTTCAGATATTTGGGGCCTTTTGTTCCTCAGAACAGGTAGTCCCCCAAAAGAGCTGATTCCAATGTGTGCTGCCTCAGATATTTAAAAAAAAAAAAAAGTTCACTCTTTCCTTCCTTCTAAGTGCCACTTTATCTGAACCTGTGTTAAATTTACTTAAAGGCTTGTGTTGCTCTGTGTTGCCATTGATGTTTAGGGCCACCCTTAAAAAAGCAGAGCTCCTTTATTTCAGGGAGAAGTATTTGAGGGAAATGTGTTGCCTCTCTCCCAGACAACTCTCAGCTCCTCATGCAGGCCTGCCCACTCCCACTTAAACGTTCCTCACACTGAAAGTAGGTCAGATGACTAAAAGAGAAGCTCTCCTTGCAACTTTTTGTCACTTATATAGGCACCAAGGCCCTTTGTGGGGTGACCTTGCTGCTCTAGTGAGGATGGTCAGAAACTACTTTTTCTCTGATTGAAAATAGAAATTAATGAAATTCTGGTAAGGCTTCCTGGTTCTATATATATATTCATATATATCCATAGACTTTTAAGGGCTCTTTAAATAGAAATTATGGGTGGATACCACAGAAATTTGCCTCTCTGCCCATATAAAAGAAAATTTAGAGTAGTCTCTAATCTTCACGCTAAATGGAAAGATGAGGCTAATTGTTACTAAAGTAATCAAGAAAAACTCAACATAATATTTTTTATTGTCAGAAGAGTAAGACCAATACAAATTCAAAGAAATAAAAAATCAGTCAAGGTTGCAGGTTGGAGTGGTCAGAGAAAACTTCAAGAAAAAGGGTGTGAGCTGAGATTTGAATTTGGTAGAATTCATATAAATAGAAAGTATTTTAAAACCATCTAAGTGAGGAGAGATATAAAGTTAAAAACAAACCCACTGTTTGTGAAGTGAATGAGAATTGTCTGATGTAGAGATATGTTTAAGGGCACAGGAAATGAAGTTTGATAAATTTGGAGAAGGTTCTATAACACCTTAAAAATTAGCAAAGCAGTTGGAGCTGATTCAGGAGATCCTGGATGTCCCCAAGGAAAACATTGTCTTGAGAAAAGTGTAACTGGATGATATGCAGAGGGATCAGAGGAAAAAAAGTTTTAGCACTATCAGCTAAGACATGATTACAGTTCTCAGGTGTAAAGGTTGGGAGAGTATCAGTGAAAGAAAAAGAATTAACTCAGACGAGATGTACTATGGAGGTAGAAGTAATAGTTTCTCTCTCTCTCCCTCTCTCTCTCTTTTTTTTTCAGTTGGGTTGATATTGAGGAGAGTGGGAGGGAGAGAAATTTGAGGGCAGATGAGTCAAAGATTACATTTTTTTTTTTTTGACATAGAAGAGATTCAGAAAGAAGCCAGCAAGTTGAGCAGGGAAGGTAAAGGACTTGGTTTGGCCATGATATAATTGAAACTGTTAAGGGACATAACAGGGGTTGGCAATATGAGACCAGAAGGCTGTAGAATCAGGGCTGGAGGTGAAGATGAATATGTACCAGCTACAATGGTGAGTGAGAACAAGAAAGAAGGGCATCTTTTGACAGCCCCTCATGCCAGAATGAGAAGACTTCTTTAGGGGCAAGCAGAAAATGTTCAGATCACCTCTGCTGCTCGGACTATAATGCTGAACTCTTCACTCTGAAGTGTCATTCATCTAGAGGACCTTTGGTGCTGTAAATACAACACTGTGCAGATCCCTTGGCATCACCAAGATTCTAGAGCTTGAGCTAGGTGTCCAGATCTGCTACAATGCTAAGTTGAGGGAAACTCTCTTCTTGGATGCTTAAAGAGGTGCAGCAGTCTTGGCTTCCTTAGAATGGGGAGGACTGCCTGCAATCAACCATATTGCCAAAATAAAGGAGGGAAATGGCTGACCATAAACAAAAGAACAGGTTTGGTGAAAGCTGAGTGTCCTTTCAACTGGTGTGAGTAGTTTCATCCTGTGGAATATCTTCTGAAGTTACAAAAGGCCCACAAGATGGCTGCTTCTTGTTTAAAGGGTTAGTGGATTTTAGGCTAATGTACAGTATTTAGAGAGGAGAGGGACAGTTTATAGGTAGAAAATTAGAGGAATAGTTGGTAGAACATAGCTAAATAATGCTAGAGCATGCTAAGCAACACCTTCTACAAGGGCCAAAACCTGAATTTCTCTTCCTGTTTTTAGGCTTGTTTGATCAGCTGTTATTTGTTAAATACCCTTTGCAGGGGTTGGGGGTAGGGAAGAGAGTTTTTATTGTGGTTTCTCCAGTTATTCTCTTTCTGTTCTGATTCCTCCACCAGAATGTTAAGTCATGTGGCCATAAACATACTCCTGGCTGACCGCTGTGTGTTCTGTGCCCCCACACTTCCTTTTCTTTTGATGGCCATAAGGAATGTCAAGGAGGAGCCTCAATCTGTCACTGTTTTCTGATCATCTACATCATAAATTATTTTTCTGCCTTTGTCTTATAATCACATTCAATAGAGAAAGATATTTGATTTCAAGATTTCTGTGAAGTAATCCTCCCATTAAAACCAAATAAAATAAAATAGCAAATGCTTACCCCAACAAAATAATGTTTAATTACTTCATAAATGCACATGTTGAAAGATTGGTACCTAATGTTATGGCAGAAAGAAGAGGTTTAGTTCCCCCAAGCTTATATGTGAAGGCAGTAACCACTAAGGCAGAGTAAACTCCATGAGAGAGCATGAACTATTGTTTAGAAGTCAAGATTTATACCTTTTTAGATATCAACATTGATACAAATACAAAACGGATACCTACAATAAGCATGCTCATTGGAGAACAGACAATGAGGGAGGGAGGGAGGGAGGGAGGGAGGGAGAGAGAGAGAGAGAGAGAGAGAGAGAGAGAGAGAGAGAGAGAGAGAGAGAGAAAGAGGGAGAGGATAAAAACAAGGGAGGACTGCTGGTGAGAAACCAGACCTAGGTTGCAATCCCAGCTCTGGCACTCTTGGGAAAGTTATCTCATATTACAAAGGCTCAGTGCCCTTACTTGTAAAAAGAGAATAATCATATCTTCTTTGTGGATTATTGTAAGGAATACAAGAGATTATTAAATTCATAATTAATGGCTAATAAGCATCAGTCATTCATTGGCTACCAAACTAGATGAGAAGACAGATTGAAGTAAGAGTATAGAAAGAAAAAAGAGACACCTAGTATGACCAGGGAGGAAAGGGGATACCAGCACAAATTTTATATGCTTGAGATACTTTTTCCAGGGCCAGCCATGTTTCTCTCCTCTCAACACTTACTATTTTCACAACTGAGTCATAATTGCTCATAAACTAAGATGTAAAAATCTCATTGTTTCTTGGGGGAAGAACGAGTGTGAAAAAGTCTACAATTATTACAGTAACTGTCTGAGTGATAAAAACCAGTTTCCACAGAGACATGACAGATTTTTCACAGAAACAACCAAAGCTCATGGTTTTTATTTCATACAAGTCATAAATGTGTGACTTTTATTACTCTGGGAGAAGGGGATTGCTGCCTAATGGGACTGTTAGCTGAACACTTTTTTCCCAATATGGAATCATCAACTCAGTATACTCGAGCCCACGGTATTCTGATTTAGAATGGTGGGGAAATGCCACATTCTACCCATCTCAACTAGAACATGGTCTTCTCACTCTTCATGGCAGAATCTTTTTAGAACAAGTGACCTTGGTCCAGCTCTCTCATTCTGCCAATGAGGGAATTAAGTAAGTTTCAAGTCTTCCGCTTCAGGTTAGGGACTTGCTCAGAACTCACACAGCAAGGAAATGATACAGCCAAAAGACAAGCATAGGCCTGCTCCATGAGGTAAAAGATGACCACCCTGTCCCCTCAATCAAACATAATTAGAACTTCAATATTTATTGAATGAGTGAATAAATTCCAACTCCCAAATTAATTCATTTTCTACTCCATGTAGCTACTGCAACTCCTTCTTTTTTATGGCTAACCTTTCCTCTAGCCTACCCCACCCTCCAGTAACTGCTCGTCTTTCCTCCTTCCTTCTCTACCTAACACCTTCTTTAAAAATCATTCGCGGTTACTATATGCCATATTCTCATTCCTCAATGACACTGCCTGTGTTATGCCCACTCTCTGGGTTGTCCTCTCTTTTCCCTCCACCTCTATTCACCTAACTGGGAGGGCCTGTTAGACTTGCTTCAGGAATCATCTATTCCTGAAGCCTTTCATAAACTCTCCAATCCCCTTCAGCCTGGGATAATGCCCTTACTAAGTATTCTCATAGCATCCCTGAGTTACTCAGCAACTGTTACAGTCTACTGTGCCTTCTGTTTACTCACCTGTATCCCTCTCTAGACTCTAAGTCCCATGAGGACAGAAATCAAGTCTTCTCTGCCATTGAAGCCCTAATGTCAGTGGAGCCTAATATATATTCTAGTAAGGGCTCGATAAATCTCTGACAAAAGTCTGCATGAATATGTTACCAATTAATTTCATACGACTACAACTCCAGTGGCCTGTATCATTCAAAACAAAAGTACAAATATTTCTATTTGATGTTTCCTATCATCTGAGTTTGATTTACAAAAATGGAGAAATTAGGAAGTAAGGTTCATACCTTCCCCTTTCCATTAGCTACAACAAATATGAGTCCTTATTTACTTATGTTGAGTCCTGACTCCCAAGTGGAATGTAAATGGGAAGATTATTCCCACTGTGCTCCAAAATCCCTTGGGAAACTAAAGGAAGGGAAGGTTCTGGGATCCTGTTTTTCCCACTTGACCTAACAGGATCAAACCACATTCCAACTGGCAGCTCCCCTGCAATGCCTTTCCTGGTTTGCTGTCTGTGACTATGACTTTGTAACCCAGGGAGGCCTAGTTTTTTCACATGCCACTGCCTGCACCACCAACTTCACTTTGGGACACTTTTGATTAAGTATCTGTACTGGTTTGCTAGGGCTGCCATAACAAAGTACCATGAATTGGGTGGTTTAAACAACAGAAATTTGTTGTCTCACATTCTGAAACCCAAGGTGTCAGCAGGATTGATTCCTCTGAGGGCTGTGAAATAAGGGTCTCTTCAGGCCTTTCTCTTTGGCTTGTAGATTGCTGTCTTGACTCTTCACATGGCATTCTTCCTCTATTTATATCTCCATATCCAATTTCCCCCTTTTTATAAGGCTATCAGTCACATTGTATTAGGGTCCAACCTACTGACCTCATTTTAACTTGATTATCATTGCAAAGACCCTATGTCCAAATAAGGTCACATTATGAGGTACTAGGCATTAGGATTCCAATAAATAAATTCGAGAGGGACACAATTCAGCCCATAACAGTATCCAAGGTCCTAGACAAAGGGGCTTTGCTGGGCTGATGGACAATGTCTCATTACTCTACTGAGCATCCAATGTGTTCACACAATAAGTTTGATTTGCTGGTTTTCTTAGACACTATAACCTCTCGCTGCTATTCCTCTACCCCAAAATGCTGGCTAGGGTATACTCCTCCATGTTCTTAGTTCTCTGGTTCCCTAACTACCCACTACTATAGCTACTATATTTAACTCAAAGAAAATTTTATCTCACTAGATTAGCTTTCTAATATGGAACCAAAAGTATCCCCAGATATTAATAAAAACCTTAACTTGTTGAGCATCTAAAATGTTCCAATAAATGTGCTAAGTTCTTTGTTTTTATCCACAAAAAAAACGCCTATGAGGTAGATCTCATTTTAGAGATGGAGAAGTTAGTTAAGAGGCTAAAAGCTTTCCCAAGGACACCAGGTATAAAAGTGGCTAAATTCGACTTTAAATCCAGGAAATCTGACTTCAGATGGAGAATGTTTAAGCAACTTACCAGGCTATCCTACTTCCCTACCTAGTGGGGCCACTTATTCTTTTATTTTATGCTGTAGCTGAGGAAAGAACTAACCCAGAGGAGGAAGTTCTACGCCAAAAATGCTGGGATCTGGGAATGCCAAGTTCTTTCCCAGGCATCATTCTCCTAACACATGGCAGGTCTTCGCTGTGATGGTTTCTCCCTTTGCCTGATGACTCCAATAGGCTTGCTAAGAGTAACTAGTCTAATGGATACTACATGGTGGTCTGCTCATAGAAGTTCATTGTCTCTATGTTCCTAATCAAATTTGAGAAAGTGAAAATCTCCCAATACACAAATTCTCCTAAAGACACCCCCACTGTCCCCACTATGCCTACATCCATGCCATGATGAATGTGGAAAGCATTTAGGCAAATCTTTTCATTATGCCTGTTGTGCTCAAACATACTTAGGAAGATGAAAACTCGTAACTTTTATGGATTGCAATAGATGATGCCTTCAAAAGGTCCTTTTGTTGTGTTTATAACTCTAGGATGACAAATTAGTTTGGATTAGCTCTACAGTTTCTAAACAAGAGTGTTGTAACTTTGGAGTTCGTTGGAGACAGCAACTTCCACTTTTGACCAGATTGCTAATGTATCAAATTAAATGACCATACTGAGCATAACTCAGGGAACAAAACTGTAGACCCCTCTATGAGCTTTTATTTGGATAGTTGCTTATGACTCTTAATAAGCCCCAAGAAATAGCACCATTCCCTACCCTGTGGGCCTCAGTGAAAAATCTGGTCTCTCATTTTGGAGATTTGTTTTTAACTTTCTTGCTATATTCCTGCAGTAACCACATCACACAGGGCTCCTCCTCTTTGAGCATGAGAAGTCTTTCTCTATGTACTTTGTTGGGCACAGAGGTGGGAATAAGAGTAATGATTAACCTTATTGAGTGCATACTACACAACAGGAACTGTGCTAGTTTTTATTCATTATCTCATTTATTCTTTAATACCCATATAAGGTCAGTGTTAGCACCATCCCTACTTTATAGGCAACAGCCTACAACACACAACTACAATATGGTGGAGCCAGGATTTGAACTTCATCTGTATTATTCTAAATACTCAGTTTCTATGTTATACTATATCCCACATCCCACAGCACTATAGATCATTTCTCAGGTGGCAGAGGCACCCACAGGAGCTGGAAACCATATCTAAACTCAGTATCACTAAACCCTTTGTCTATAGCTGTTCTTACTCAAGGGACCAACCAGAAGTATGGGAAGAGGGAGGATAATTAGAAGGATTCCTTACCCTCTTTATAAATTATAGCAGTTTTGCAACTTCCTTATTTTAACATCCCACATACTGTAATGATGGAGAGTGAAAATGGAATTTGCTCATTTATCATACTGGTTTTACTGAGCGGTAAACATTTTGTATTATTTTTAAATACTCAAAAAGAAATGCTAGTATTAACAAAAGAGAGTAAGAGAATTCTCATATTAAAGATTTTTTTAAAGTCTTCATACAATGACTTCTAGCCAGTCCAAGATTGCTTAATACTGTTAGTAATGACCATTAAGAAATCATTTATGGATTTTTTGTGAGTGTTCAGAGATACTAATGGGTTTTAGAATTACTTGGGAATCTTCCTGAGGTCAAAGGAAGAAAATAAAGTATGAAGTGATAATAAAATGTATGAGGTGACTAATGGACAGGTTGTATATATATAATGGTTCCAGCAAAAAAAAAAAAACATTCAATTTTTTACAGCATACATTTAAACAAATGGAAATCTAACTGTCATAGCCTCTTGTCTTCACTCAAGAGCCAGGAAGGATGATAACACCTGGGTATCACCATCGTCCATATCAGATTCTCAGCAATTTTTCAGCCATCAGGTCACTGGCCCGAACCACCTCTGCAGCCACTCCCTCCCTCAGCTGCCAAAGATCTTATGTGAAGTAGTGGGAAAATAATGCCACGTTTGATGAGGCATCAATAAAATGACTCGCTATTACGTAGCACAAATAATAACTCACACACAGGTTTTACATGGCAAACATTAATACTAAAAACAGCTCCCCACAGCCATTCTTGAGATCAGGTATCTCTCCAAGCTTTGTGTATGTGTGTAAGCCAACAAAATGACAATAAATTAAATGAAACAAAGAGGTATGTGATATACAATTCTGGATTGCAAGAAGGCAATTCAGAATAAAACTTAATTTGAGGGTTTTATTTTAAATAAACAACAGCACTCTGATCTCCCCAATATAAAGACAAATACATAGTATACATTTTTATCAAAAATATAGTAGTGATCATGTAATAATGTAAATCATGTAGAAAATGTAATAAAAATAATGGACTTTTTATTAATTTGTTTGAAGATAGTGAGGCTAGTGAAGGAGGTTGAATAAGACGTTTAATTGTTGTTCAATAAAACCATCTTGATTCTGGCTCCCAGTGAATTAGGTCTTAATATCTAAGATCATCAAGTCAATTGGCTACATTATTGAGTGATTCAATTATATACTGATTATTCTTCTGTGGCTTAGAGTGTACATAAAATTTATATTAAGTATGTTTGACCTACTATGTATCCCTTACATACACTTCCTGTATTTGAAAATGTGTTTGTTTGAAATAGTATGTAATTAGTATTTTCCAAAAATAAAATCTCTTTTTCAGATATATCAGACTTCATAACTACAATATCCCTATAGTAAAATTAAGCTTGCTTCCAGGTTAATATTGAGTAGAGAGTCTTGAAAATGAATAGGTTTTCTCAAGAGCAAAATAATTCAACAAGAATTATTTTGTATAGTAGGCAACAGAGTAAGCACATTGGGGATATTAAATGATATATAATTGATAAAGTATACCCTGCAAACATTTTGACTGCTATACCTTATCTTTAAAACTTAAACTGTGATCCTATTTTTAATCTAAAGAATTCACATCTGCAATGTATAATTGTATGTTTTGTTTGGAAAAGAAAATTTGAACAGTCCAAAGGAATTTTTAGTACTAATAAGGGAAGAGTAAAGCTACTTGTGAACTGAAAAGCAATAGATGAAAATACTTTCAAGGGAATACCATAGAGAAATATGTTAGTATTTAACCGTGATCTCATCACATGACTATATAGAATGTCTACCTCATCATATTTTGATTTGTTCTTTATGGTAGGAACATAGTTAGGGAAGCTTTTAAAAAACAAATGCAGAATTGCAAATCGTGGTGCCTTGCTTTTCTGTGTCATTGCTACCCTCTCTCATGTGTGGTGTGTGTCTCAGTTAACAATTCAAATCTGTGCTCCTTCCTCCATATGGTTCACAAATATGTGAGACAAGCTCTAGGGATCCAGGTCAAAGTCTCCCACCACCCACTGCCCTGTGAGAAACACACATCAAAATTCTTATCTGTCCTCGCCTCTCACCCTCCACCCCCATCCCTCCAGAGTTTCCAATAACAAGAAAGAACATTCTGTGGGAAAGGTTTGTAGAAAATCTATATGCTTTAAAATGTACCAAATGAAACAGAATAATTCATGTTGGTGTGGCTCTCTGTCTTTCTAGCACTAGCTGATAAACTCTATCTTTTTCTGATATTTTAAAACATAGTGAAATAATCTAGATGAGGATATTTGAGAGCTATACAAAGTAAGGAAGAACAATAAGTAATTCCATTCAGCATGTTGTAGACACACGGTTCCTCCACAATAAGGAATGTTATTTTGGTAATACCTTTATCTTTATTACGGTTTCCAACTCCATGGGAAAGGAAAACCTGCATATATCCACTAATCAACCCCAGTCTATTAAACGCCAAGTAAGCACATGTTCAGTAGATAGATGCTATGAGGAAAATGAAAGATATAAAAGAGAGTCTGTTACTTTTAAAATATAAAATATTTAAAATTCAATAGAAAACACTATATATGTTTTTTTGTTCACTTTTTAAAAAATCCTCACCCAAGAATATGTTATTTATTTATTTATTTATTTATTTATTTATTTATTTATTTATTTTGGGAGAGAGAGAAAGAGAGAAACATCTATCAGTTGCCTCCCATATGTGCATTGACCAGAGATCGAACCCACAACCTTTTTGGTGTATAGGACAACACTACAACCAACTGAGCCACCCAGCCAGGGAAACACTATATATTTTTAATAAGATACACATATTAATAAATAAATATGTTATATTGTTTTGACGGAGGCCCACAGAAAGAGTGCTGGAATCCTCGAAATTTATTTAAGGAAGAAGCAATCACTTTTTCTTGGGCTAGTCCAGAAAGGCTTTAAAGAGTGCTGGGCCTTGAAATATGGATAGCATTTTCATAGTTAGAGAAGAGTGGAATAGTGTGAGGAAAGACCTTACAGTAAGAAAACCTTAAGGAGATGCTGGGAAAAGTGAGAGTAAATCACACTGGTCATCCAAGTTTGGCGCTTTAACAAGTGGTGGTCACATTTGTTATTCTCCTACCTTTCTACCTGACTGTCCAAGGGCACGTTAACCCTTTAGAGATCTTAAACATGAAAATATTATGGCATGGTTCCAATCCATGACCATACATATACACACACAACATTAAAAATAAATCAAAGAAATTAAAAGTTCTGATTTGCTTCCTTTTGGAATAATACAATCAATTGGGAGAGATGTTATTTGTTCCTTTACTTTGCTGATGCATTAAGTTTACAAGATTGTGCTGCTGGAAAACCCAAGTCTATGGCTGGAAGAATTAGCCTTAAAGAATGCAATTACATCTCCCAAAGTTCTTAAATCAGAATAAGGTTAAACCGACAGAGTTTCTCAACTCAGCACTATAGATATTTGGAGTCAGACAACATTTTGTTGTAAGGGATTGTTCTGTGCATTGCAGGGTATTGAGCAGCATCCCTGAGGTCTCCAGATATTGCCAAATGTCCTCTGGGAGTAAAATCGCTCCTTTAGAACCACTGGATTAGAGGAGAGCATCAAAACTGGTGAATTAACAGGAAAATCCATCAACTTTTCCCTGAAAATGTAAAAAACATTTTCAAGACATACTTGCACTTCTATAATGATTATTTAAGAGTGGAAAGACACTTCTCATGTGTATTGTCTATTAAGGCCAATATTGGGCCAAGAGATGGGTAAGTAAATAACTAATTATATACAAGTGGAAAGATTAACACAAATCAGGAAACCATTAAAGGCTATTCATAGCCAACATAGAAATATTATGTTATCTGCACCTGGGAGAAATACTGGACACAAAACAATGAAGCTCGTTAGAAAGTTCTCAGGTTCTTTGAGATCTGTGGCTTCCTTGAGCTTCAAAAGCCAACAAAGGCAGCAGAACTGTCCCAACTTGGAAAGGGGTTTGTTTATTCTGCTTATCTGCAGCCAGAACTAACAATCTTAATGGTTTTAAAGACCTTAATGTTCCATGGCATTGGGAAGGTATTTTGCAGATAGAGGTATCTATCCATAAATGAGCACATGTCTTCATGAAAGTCTTGACATACAGTCAAAACTAACTTAAAAGCATTTAGTCTTAACTATTTCTAAACAATGAGTAGAGGGCAAACAAACTGGTGAGTTGGTTATCTCTCTCTCTCTCTCTCTTTTTTTTTTTTCTCAGTTAAGATAGAGTAGAATTTTAAAAAAAGAAAAGGAGGGTGAGCAAAACAAAATCTCATCTCATCACCATAATTTCCCTGCCATTATTTTGGGGAAAAAAAATCTTAAAGATATTGTTTATTGTCCTAGACTTTTAAGCAATTTGAATGTAGGTATCATGTTAATTTTATCTTTATATTTTCAGATCATATAACATGCCCTTATGCAGTATTTAATATAGGTTTATGAAGTTAATCAATAAGATAAAAGAGGAGGAAAAGGAACGTCAATTAGAAACTGAAACATGTAAGTATAAAGTTAATTATAAAATAATTTACAATCTGAACTCTCTTGTTACTATTTTCATTCATATAGACTGTCAGCCTTTCATTTCAAAACTTTTATCCCTTTACATGTTTATATAGTATTAAATTTATATAGTATTAAATTATAAAGTACTTATATAATTTCACAGGCTCCCCCAAAAAACTCTATAGAATAAATACCATTATTCCTCTTTTACAGAAAATACAACATAATAAGTTCAGAGAGGTTAAGTGATGCCCACAGCCACAAGTAGTGGAGCAGGACTCAGCACAAGCTTCACTTCCAAAGCTACTCTGAGTATACAGTACCTCCAGTGATGTCAGTAGAGAATAATATGTACCTTGCTGCAGTGTTTCAGTTGCACACTGTGGTTTAAAAACAGGCAATGGTGTCAGACTTTCAGCCTCCAAAATTACCAGTTGCGGGATCTTGAACAAGTTACTTCAACTCTCTGAATCTGTCTCTTCATCTGAAGAAGTGAGCTGATAGTATCTACCCATAGATTTGATATAAAGGTTAAATGAGAGAATCTGTGTAACACACTTAGCACATGCACCATCAGTGGTAATCATTGTTATAGTTCATCTTCAATATAAAGAAATTTATGTTATAGTGGGTATTATTTATGTGGAGTACTGAGAATATCAAGACTGTTTATGGCAACACCAGCGCTTTCTGGTTTTCAGAACCTCTTGTCACTTGGCCCTTTTATAATCTCGTACCCCTTAAAAGTTGAATTCTCTGATTACTCAAAATTTGGGTAGATTACATATTAAGATATAGGTGAAGTCCTGGGTTTGGGGGAAGAGAAATGGATGGTATAATGTAAAAGCAAGACGTCTAGTTAAAGAATTCACTAGGAAGAATTTTGAAAGTTCAGTTTCACATTTATAAAATTAGGAGGCAACATAGGTCTCTTGTATGACCAGAAATAAAGAGTGTTTGAATGCTTATTTTGAGGTTGGCACTGTTGTAAATGCTTTACACGTATTAGCTCATTTCAAGTTGACACCAACACACTTGAGGCAGAGTTTATAAAATCCTCATTATATACAGATGGGGAAACAGGCATTGAAAAGTTAAATAACTTGACCAAGTTAACCCAGCTAGTAAGTAAGTAAGAGATGCTTTGAATCCAGTCCTGCTGCCAGAGTCCATACTCATACCCACTGCACAACACTGTCTCTCTCCAGAGTGTCCTCAAACCAATCAATCACACATGCACAAGGAGTCTACAGACTGGTGCAAAGTATTTCAGTACTTTTCCCATCAAGTCTGCTGTCATCTTATAGAGGAGTCTATTGCAGAAAACGTTGATACCCTGCTCTGTATTCCCTTGGTTCCCAAGTTCAGTTGCTGCTACAATAAAATTCATGATAAATGGACAACTTCTGACCCTTCTGACCCTGCCTGAGGCTTAGGCTTTTTCAGGGACTATGGAAGCAGGACCTACCAAAGACAGGTACAACTTACAAGTACAGGACAAGTAAGGACCCTAGGGTTAATCTTCAACCAATACAAAATAGAAATGGATAAGAAATGCCCAGACTCTCCATCCCAGTCACTTTCTCAGAGGTCTCCCTAGGAGAATTGAGTCTAGTTGGCCCACAGCACCTGTTCATTAAAGTACCTTATATTGGCTCTTCCCCCTTCCTTGTCTCACTTTGCACACTCTCACTTGTGTTTTCTGAGATGGCTTTTTAAATAAACTGCCTGCACCCACGGTCTTGTCTGAAGGTCTTCTTTGGGGCAACTCTAATCCAAACAACCTCAGCAGGGCATCTGAAAGTTTCCTGCTCTCTCCAATCACACAATCCCCTTGACCCCAGCTCCATCTACATCAGGCTGCCAAGGACTAGGTACCACGGGAGGAGCAGAACTGGCACAAGGAGGGCCTTCAGAAGGAGACTTTGATCCTTTGACTTCTTCAAATTAGAGTGAAAATACATACACCTTCTTGCTGATGTTAACTCTTCTCATAACATCACTTTAATATGTTATGATGCTGACCAAGTTTCTTTCTCTTTACTCTTAATAAGGACATCGTACCAAGAAGACAGAATAGGGACAGAGAAGGGGTAAAAAGGGAAGAAACTATACCACCAGACAAGGATTCCAAAAATCAAAAGAGTCATTAATGTATCTAAAAAGATAGGCATTAATATGCCATGTCATTAGGAAGGTGAATGCTCCTCTGAATGATTTCCTTCTGAGAGATGTGATTTAATGGAAAGAATATGCATGAATCTGGACACATACAGACATACAAAGGGCATGACATTAAACAAATTAATCCCTTGAAGCTGATATTTCTGGAAACATAAACAATGGTGTGTTCCAAAATTGTTAAAGATTTAAATAATATAATGTATATAAATATTGCTGGAAGATGTTGAATAAATATTTCCTTCCATTGTCTATCCATGCCCCATCCCAGCCCACCATCCCAAAAGAAAATACCATGGGAAATTTTCTTAATGATCCTCAATCTTACACATGTTGAGATCTCTGCTGCTCTGCTGTATAAACCTCTTAGAAATTCTTCTAAATTTTTATGGCTGAAATATTGATTTAGTGAGCATTTCCTTTGGGGCCAATACGTGCCCAGGTTAATTAAGGAAAACTAAAGAAATCAGGAAAGGTGAAAATCAACGCCAGATACTGAAACTACAATGTATCCACATCAACACAGCCAAAGACATGGGAAGTCAATTTAAGGCAAATAGCTCTAGCTTCTGTTATGAGCCATTGAAACTAGCAAGGTAAATATATATACTTTCCTATTCCTATAATAAATGAACTAGTTTCAACAAACTAATTTTTTAAAGCAGCAGCAAAAGGTATAGACCATCTTTTGTCTCTGATTCTCAATTATACGACTCATAATTGAATGATGTGGACATTTGGAGGATCAGTTGAAGTATGTTTTGTACATAATTGTGCTTTTTAAAAATGTTTTGAATAACTGATAAAAATGATCTAACTTCAAATTAGAGGAGCATGCATGTATGTGAGGAACTGCTCTCCCACAATCTGAAGGCTGGACTCTGAGACTTCCTCTAACTCTTAGAGTGTCAACTGTCTCGGGTTAGGAGCTACACATGAAATCTAGAAAGCTGGAGAGAGGATATCTAGCTACAGTTACATCCATTCCACAGAGACAGAGAAAGCAAAGGGAGCTGTGGTCGCTCAGCATTCAGCTTATACCTAACTTATTATGTATATTGGAGTGGCCCATTCACTTTTTGGTGGCTGGAAATTATAGACAGGCCTCAGTGCTCACTCTGAGTCACATGACCAATGCAAATATCTATATGTGTAGATTGGGATTTAGAGAAGTCCAGAAACTTCAACAGGACAATTCCCATACCTCTAACCTTCAATAACTGCACTTGTTACTCTGCTCATTGGATTTTTTAGTATTACTCAGAGTTCCTACTTTTTCTTTCCAGTTTCTATTCCTGGGAAGCAGTGTTTTATAGAGTTAAAAACATTTGTGGACTAGAAATATAACATCTGGATTTGAATACTTACTCTGGCACTTAATAGCTATATAAGTTCTCTTGGCCTCAATTTCCTCATCTATAAAATTAAGATTGATAATAATACTTATATAATAAAGTTGTTCTTGGGATTAAATGAAGGTTTAAAACTGACTTTGGGTGGTAAACACACAATACAATATAAAGATGATGTATTATAGAATTGTACACTTGAAACCTATATAATTTTATTAGCCAATGTCACCCCAATAAATTTATTTAAAAATAAAAAACTGTGCTGGAAACTATTATATCTGGTACAAGTATATAATAATTCTCTTTCTTAGAAATGAACACTTACAGAAAAGAGACCATGGTTTACCAGGTTCTTTGTTGTGGCCCTGGGCTTCCCATAGCATTATCTCCTTAATAAATACTAGACAATGGTGCCAACAGTGATGGTCTGTTATCATGGCTTACATTTTGCTGACTGAGTGAAATGGTTTGGGTGGTTAGTAAAATTTCTGAAGTATGTCTGTTTTATCCCACTAATCCATTTAAAAATCAAAATAGTGCACAAGGTCACCAAATGATTCTTTTCTTCTTCAACAAAAAACAGTCAATGTAACTCCTCTCAGAGCCAAAAATGTGAGTGGTATTTTAATTACCACAGCACTTCCTGGGCTGTCTGTCTCAATGAATATGTATTATTTTCAGTCCATCAGTCCCTACAGGCTGCAGAATGGTAGAAAAGATTCGTTGAGCAACTTCAAACAGCACAGAATCAAACCTTTCCTAAGGTACTCCAACAAGCACCAATAATCAATGACAGAACTACTTTCGTACAGTATAAAGAACGATAATACGTTTAAGGTGGAACAGAAAAGACTTCACAATTATCTACCCTTTGGTTCTTTAGGTCACAGGTGATGAAACTGAGAACCAGAGACACCAAACTGTAGTGAAACTGATTTCTTATAAATAAAGTTGAATTAATAGTAAAGCAAAGATCTAAATCTGGATTTAAATCAAGGTCAGGCCCTCTCTTTGAATTCCTCACAGAAGCTTCCATCTATCATCAGAATCGATGTGATTTCCACTAAAACTTTGCTACCTTGTTTACTAGCACTCACGTGTTAAGTTTGATTCCTTCTCTCTATCTTACAGGAATCTTCATAGTTGGACTTTCTCATTTTTTCTGGCATCTCTAGCATCTTCCTTCTTGTCTTTGCAAGTTCTACTCCCATTCCTTTTTTAATCTCTGGTCACTATTAGTGCATTTCCTCCAGAAAATATCCTCAAAATCAAACTAAAATAATGTCAAATGCACTTGATATGCACTCAGAGGCATGGGGACAAAGGAAAGTAAGGGGAGGTATTGATTTGAGTTTAGTGAAAATGGGAAAAGACTTTAGTTTGGGCTAAAGCATAAAAGAGGAGAGGAGAAGAGAGGGCGGCAGTATTGCAATATGCTGGACAGAAATATAAATTATACCCATTTGAGGCATTTTGAAATCATTTTTTAAAACTAAAAGTCTGCAACATTGTATAATTGCTTATTAAGTCTCCTTTATTAATGAAGTTTATTTCAGTTCATTTATATGCAAAGAAACTATCCAGATGTAAATAAAACTTACTAAAAAGTTAGTTCTCCTCAATCTTCTCATAAAATGCTTATTTTGTGTCAGGTTCCTAAATGCTCCAAATATTGTGTTACAAGGAAGTTTATATTCTTACTACCCCATTGGAAGATGAGGCTACGTAAGATGTAATGAAATTTGCTCAAAAGTAAAGTTGAGGGATTTGAAATCAGGTTGTTTGCCGCACAGTGCACACTCTTCATTATGACATCATACTGTCCCATTTGATGTAAGGTCTGGATCCCTGAATAATTTGTCTGGCCAAGTGTAGAAGCCAATCAGAGTTTGTGGGTTTGGACTTTCAAAGTACGCTCAACCCTTTTGGCATTTGCATTCTCTTTGTGGTAGACAAAATGCAAACTTCTATTTGAAAAGGGGAAAAGAAAGTGGTCTAAATGGCTTCAAGGCTTTTGAACATCAAATAGTCTTTACCAAAGAACAGTACAATCACTCAAGTGTATCCGAATCAAAAAAATACATGGATTTGACAGAAATCTGATTCACAAAATACCCAGAGCCATTTCGTGGTTATCATGGTTCCAAGTTAAATAGAAAGTTCTGTTTTGCCTTCTTCTCCCCAATAATTAATTCCTGATTGGGTACTCCTGCTCTTCCAAGGGCATGCCAGTGGATACATATCGGGGAGCTTCACCAGGAAATGATGTTGGCAAGACTGAGAAGCTTGGCGGGGTGGGTGGCTTGGGGCAGGCCTGGCTGGAGCTGCTCCTTTCATATGGCCCAAGTCAGCAGCAGCAATAACTGTAGGCACTTTCAGTCTGGGAGTTTCACAATGGGTGAGTTTGAGTTTTTTCCATGTCCTTCAAAGTCTATGGATGGAGGGATGGGCAAGTTATTGTGCCTGCAACTTGGTAGTGTGGGCAGCTACGATCAAAGCAAGGGAAATTGTACAAATTGCCCACTTGAATGCTAAAGAAGCAAAGAAAGCCAAGCCAACTCAACCAAATAGTGCTTCTTTTTCTTTGAATTCTTTATTTTTCTGATCCAGAAGTTTAAGTTCTAAATGGCTGGTTAGCAAAGCAGCAGAAGTGGCTCCCAGGCAAGATGTTGCGTGTGCTACCAGAAAACCTGACTTCAGAAAAAAATACTAGCAGACCTGAACTTTTTATTTTGCTGCCAATGAAGATAATAAGCTGGCATAATTCAAATAAGCATGTCAGGCAAATCTAAGCTGTAATGATTTACAAAAGAGCACTGAGTCAGAAGAAGAAATGAACTAGAGCCAGGGTGCAGCTGGAGTATGAAAGTCTTGCAGAACACATTTCTTATCTAAAAAATGAGAGAGTTGGACTACCTTCTCCACTGTGCCTTCCCAGTCTAACATTCCAGGACTCAGTTTTATGTTAAATGTGTGCGTGGAACTGGATACATCGCTTGAGTCCAGGGGCTTTCAGTAATGAGTCATAGATAACTTCCACCAATTCTTAGATGATTCTTGTTAAAGCTCTGATAGTGTGAGAACATTCCAGAGCCCCATGCCGAAAGTGAGATAACTGGACTGGACCTCGCTCTAACATTGGTCTAGCTATGTGAAATTGGACAAGACAACTACCTTTATTTTTTCATCGGAAAAAACTGAGACTAATCTTTATACTTCTACTGCTCAATTCCCAAACTTTTACTATCTGTTATTCTTATGACCCTCTGTAAAATTATGTTAGATATTGTTTTAGTATTTCTTAAACTAGAACAATGTTAAGTAGGTTCCAGTCTCTTTAACACCCAGGGACCTATGAAATAGGAACAGCATCTTTAATCCCATTTTCTTTAACAGAGAAATCATGTGAATTTAACAAATCTAAGTCAGTGCCCAGGAAAAAGTATCTATCCGTCATGAACAAATATTTGATGATACTCCCTTCTGCTAATAAGCAACAGATCAGTTTACTGACAGAAAAATTTGCTCACACTGGTTACTTGGCATTGTCAATTAATTAGAAGGGAGATGAGATCAAAGATGTTGCTGAGGGAGAATGAAATCAGGCAAAAACATACACAAGAGCCCTCACCTAGCCAAATGCAGTCACCGGTTCTTGTTTGTGTCTCATTCCAACGAGAGCAGTATCTATTTGAAGCATTGGCATGTTTCCTATGAGCCCAGCTACATCTTAGCAAACTGGAAAACAAACACCCCTTGGCTCCATAATCTGAATTTATCAACTATAATTTACTAGTGACTGAACAGTCACTATGTTGAAAGGGTCAGGAACACTTCCTTGCTCCCAGATATTTTACATGACTTGTTTACATTGTCTTGGGTTCCCTAGCTTATGTTCTCTCTTGGGAATTAAGTTTACTTAAAACCCTAGGTCTTTAGAAATGGAAATGGAAGATTCCACTACCCACATGTATATATATTCTATTTTAATACATGGATTTCAAGCACCTTTCCAATGAGGCCAAATTCTCATGTCCTTCATTCTTTAATAGAAATATTCCATATTTATGTGCTTAAAAGAACCCTGAAAATTGAGGCAATATTAACTAGTTTGGTTGATAACTGCTCATGGACTAAATGATTTCTATAATCCCTATGTACACTAGAGTATAATTTGAGGACATGATCAGGTTTTTGACATTTTATCCAGCCTTTTCCATCCTCTGACCACCATCCATGCAAATATCCCCATAACACAAACACTGTGTTCACTGTATGGAGTTAGCTCTATAGACTCCATACAGTGAATAACTAACTGAATTGCCATTTTATTCCCACTTTGTTTATGGTGAAAACAATCTGTGTAAGTTTTGCCTTTGTTCAAACCCTCTAACACCACCCCATACCACTCAGAGAATGAGCCAAAGTCTGTGATCTGCTAACCCCTCTTCCGGTTTAGCTCTCTCTCACCTCTTTGCTTCTCCTCTCCAGGCCCACTCCTTTCTGGCTACACCATCCATGCTTCCACTTCCAGGCCTTTGCAATGGCTGTTCCCTCAGCCTGGAAACTTTCAAACTAGGGTATTCCAGAGATTGTCCCTTGTGCCCTTGCCTCCTTTAAGTTTTACTTGAATGTCACGTTCTTAACAAGGCCTTTTTCCTCCACTCTTTCTAAAATTTCACACACCCCCCATTGCTCCTGCCACTTAATTTATCTCTTTGACATTTATCCTTACCTGATCTACAGATTATTATATTTCTTTTCTTTTTTTATAGAATATGTCCCTGGACCAGAAAGTAAAATTCATAAAGGCACTGGTTTGTATTTTTATTTTTTCAGAACTTACCTAGAATTTAATAAATATGTATAGACCGAACAGAAGCATTTCTTGAAATTCTTAATTATAGTCTAAAAATAGCATTTATACAAACTGTTGCTGATTAGGTGGTATAACTGTCCTTGTATCCCCATGCTTTGGGGTAGAAATCCCTCAGTCCTTCCTCCCAATATAGACTTCAAAAAGTTTTCTCTTCTCTCTTCTAAATCCATGTTTGTGCTACTTGGATAATCTTCATTAGAATCAACTTGGACCTTTGCTGAAAATGCAGATTCCTGGCCCCTCATTCATGCCAATACCTCTGAGGAGGGGAGAACTTTGCAACCTGTATTTGTAATAACATCTCAAATGATACCTGTGTGCACTTACATATGAGAGCCACTGGCGGAAATTTTCTGTGGCCCATTTATTTTCAATGTCTTTCTTCTGTTGTACTAAGGTATACATATTCCTGTCTATCTAATTACCAGGGACCATGTGGCTCCCCTTAAACTGTGCTGGATATAGACATGTAGATGCTTAACCAATTTTATTTGATGGATCCTGATGGAGTGGATGAGAATAACAATAACAACCATTACAATAAAAAATTATTTTTATCCTAAAACACTTCCTTTCACTAAGTAGAATTTTGAGACTTAGTTACTTTCAAGTTTGTTGTGTGAATGATAAAGGTATTTTCTCTTTTCACATATGTATATCATGTCAAAACTTTGAATATTTTAGTAATAGTTTAGGTTGAACAGTCAGCTGCTTCTCTTATGAAGTAACCTATTTTAGATAAAATCTTCAGTAAACATTCAGAAATCAAATAAATCTTACGAATACATCTTACATCACCTGATCCATGGAAATCTATTGAGAAACACCAGCATCACTTACTTGCATTCTCAGGAGCATTTATCTATATAGCTCTTTGCCTCCAATGAACAGGAAAAGAAGGAAATCATAGACTTCTCAAAAACCTTTCTAAAACCTGGCTGCAAGCTGACCTAAGATTTTTACAGTGAGTGGGATGTTTAACAAGTCAAGAGGGAAATAAAACTTGTTTGTTTGTTTACCTAACCAGCACACACATTTTTCAAACAACTTAGGTTTGGCATCACCCACAATGCATCTGGCCAAACACTTTTCCCCGTTAATTTTTATAACCAAAGAAATTTTCAGGGAAATTTAATCCACATGTTTTTGATTCATTCCATACCCAGTAATGTTTTAGTAAAGGTTATTTGATTTCAAGAACTTTGGAAAAGATTCTATTATCAGCAGTTCCTAAGACTGCAGGTAACCCAGTATAAATAATAAGGGGTAGATTCAGGTATTCAAAGATTCACCCAAATGCAATTGGACAAACAATCCCAGGGGGCCAACATTTTCCTCAAGGTTCTAAGAAGTTGAAGTAGCATGTTTTGACTTCAAATTCCCAGGGTGAGCAAATCAGAATTAGTTTACGATCTGTAGTCCCACTTGCATAGAAACTCTACTCTAGAGAGTTACATATTCTATATTTAGTGGGTACATAAAATATGCCAGGCACTGTTGCTATAGGAAAAAAATAGATAAATAAGACATAGTGTTGACTTTAAAGAACTTCCGATTCAGTAGGTGAGTGTAAGACCCAGTGAGATAGTATCGGTAGTCTACCTTAAAACTTTAAGATAGACTGCCTAGTTCTCTATGTAAATTATGTCACAAACTCACTCAAATTCTAATATATATACCCACACAGACACACACACAGGACTGCAATATTATATGTCAGCAACTAAGATCTTATTCTTTTCAAATTTATCTTTTATCCTGCCTGACACACCAAGCATTTTAAACATAGTACACATTTAAAATACATTTTAATAATAATAATGTGAATAAATAAAGTACAAATTATTTTCTGGCTTGATTTATAGGTTAACCTGCAGAACTAAAAAGAGTAAGATTGGAATTGATGACACTTGAGACTGAAGAAATAAGCTGGAAAAGCAACGAGCAGCTTTTAATGTTAGACTTCAAACAAAATTCTAGGCGCTTTACGGAGAGAATAAATACCATGGTTATGCCATTATTACATGTGACACAGCAAGAGCTTCTGCAGTAGAACTAGTGATTACTACATTCCACCTAACCAAAGACCAGAGTCTACCATAGCACCATTTCATAGTCATTTGGGTAGAACACAGTACCTCAAACCAAAACCTAACTGTGCAGGTCCTCTTAATAAAATGTTGGTCTATACATTTGTTTTTTTATTGATTGGTTGGTCTAAAATCAAATTCATTTTATACATTTAAACTTTTGACTCTTCAATTTATACATTTTATATTTCCCTCAAATGCATTTCTAAAATAAAACCATTAGATGTTCTCTGCAGATTGAGTCACATTATATTTTTCAAAAATGGCCTCAACTATAACTCCCATCCTGCATGGTATCCTACAATATGACTTTGTCACATTCCCATCAAGATCGGAGTCCATTTCTTTTACCCCCTTGAATCTGGGAGGCCTTGTGACTGTGTTGACCAATAAAAGAATAGGGCTGACATGTCACAGTGCCAGTTCCAGGAAAACCTCTTAATTGGCCTGGAGCTTCTGACTTCTTCTTCTTGGAAGACAGCCATCATGCAAGAAGTGTGATTACCTCAAGACAGCAGTGCTGTGAGAAGCCCAAGCCACATAGAAAGGCCTTGAAGGATGAGACACCATCTAGAGAGTGACAGGCCAAGGAACACCAAGGCACCTGACATGTGAGTGAGGAAGTCATCTTGGAAGTACATCCCCAGCTCCAGCTGCTCCAGCTGCCCCAGCTGACATCATCAGAATGAGAGAAAAACCACCAGCCAACCTATTCCCAAGTTCCTTGCCTCCAAAACCATGAGTAAAATAAAATGGTTGTTTAAGCCCTAAGTTTTGGGGATTTTATTTTGAAGCAACAGATAACTGAGACACAAACTATTAGGGAGCTTCCTGCTCACTACCCAAACCTGCACTAATATGTGAAAAGGCAGGTCTGAGAGATCTAGAAGAGAAGTCTGTGCACTCAAGGAGCTTGCAATCAAGTGAGTGCCAAAAAAAATGTGCTTACTACAGGAGAATGACCAACAACAAACCAAAAACTATAAAGAATAAATTAATAAATTATATCAGAATCATGACTTCTGGAATAAAAGAGAAAATAGTGCTCTGACTCTTTTTCAGCAGCCAGAGAAGGCTTCTCATGGGTAAATTGTTAGGAAGAGGGAGGAAGGCCTTTTGTGAGGAAAACAGTATGAACAAAAGTGATATATAGAGAAAATAAACCAAAAGAAAGCGTGGAAGAATGGATGGAGGAAAGAAACAAACAGAAAGGATCAAGAAAAGAAAAAGGGAGATTTAAAGGAACCATAGGAAAACTAGTTTTACTGGATTAAAGAAAAAACTGGGGTTGGGAAAGTGTATTTTGAGACAAAAACTTATATTTGCGGTAAAGGAATAAACACAAATTCTTGCACAGATATATATATAGTGAGCTCTAACCTAAGAAGCTAAAAAAAAAAAAAAAATAACACACAAAGGCTTGTTATAAACCCTAAGGTGTCACACCACTCATTTGGATGTGGCTTTGATTTTACAAAGTGAAAGCATAAAATAAATAAATAAATGAGTAAATAGGTGTCACACTCAACTTTACACAAATAACCACATTTGTGTATATCACCACTGAGTGTGCCAATTGAGGCAAATGTCACCAGTTAGCACCCCGCCCCTGGGAAACCTTGCCCCAGTTACCAAGTTTACTAGATCTTGCTGTATTTGCGAATCTAAGAAACAGATTAGCATATCTGGTAGGCTCCCTTGTCTTGCTGATACTCCTAAGGGACTTTTTATTTGAACTGATGTTGGAAAATTGGTAAATTTTGCAGTGTCACTGGACTTATTTGACTCTAGACTGGACCTTAAAGATTATCTAGTTCAACCACCTTTTGATAGCCAAAACCTATGGTACTCAGATTCTGCCTGCTTAGGGTCAAGACTTGAACTCAGCCTCTTAGTAGTCAGTTCAACACCCTTTGTCCAAAAAGAGGGTTCTCTCAACATGTCTAGGAGGAAGCACAGGGGAGTGAAAAGAACATTAGAGAGGAGTCCAAAGACCTGGGTTAATTCTGCTACTCTCTATGAGATATTGAGCAAGAAATTTGCTTTCTCTAAATATCAGTATTCTCTTCTAAAAAGTATTCAGCCCTGGCCAGTGTGGCTCAGTCCATTGGGCATCGTCCCATGCACCAAAAGGTTGCTGGTTTGATTTCTGGTCAGGGTACATGCCCCAGGTAGGGGGCAAGCAGGAGGCAGCCAATTGATGTTTCTCTCTCACATCAATGTTTTTTTCTCCCTCTCCCTTCTTCTCTCTCTAAAAACCAATAACAATATATTTCTAAAAAAGACTTATTCATGCATTCAGTTATAGGCATAGACTATATACCAGGCACTGTTCTAGGAGCTTACGTAAATATAACACAATAATAAAGAGTGACATGATCTGACTTCCATATTCTAGGATTACTCTGGCTGCTGTGTTGAAAATAGACTGTAAAAGGACAAGAGTGGCAGAAGGGAGACAAGTTAAATTAGGGCCTATTATAATCACCTAGTGGGTGATGAGTGTGGTTTGGACCAGGGTGGTGATGGAGGAAGCAGAGGAAAGTGGTTAAATTCTGGATGTATTTTGAATGTAAAGCCAACAAGGTTTCCTGATGAATTAAATATGACATGGGGAGCAAAGAGTCAAGGGTATTTCAGAGTTTGGGACCTGAGCAACTGGAAAGGTTCCACTGTCATTAACTGAGATGAGAGGAGGAAGGCTCTAGGTGGAAGAGGTGTGGGAGCAAGATCCAGAGATAATTTTTAAGACAATTTGAAATTAGAATGTTTAAAAAACATCCAAGGGAGATATTGAGTGGGAATTTTAATATACAAATTTAGAGTTTTACCTGGCTGAAGATGTTAATGTGGGAACTGATAGCATATAGATAGAAGAATGTAGTTGTTACTGCAATTGTACTGCATAGCACCAACAGATGGAGAGAGAGATCCTTGTTTAAACAACATTTTCTAAGGAGTATAAATCACTTGGTTTTGTCCCATTCTGGATTAAAAAATCTTGCATTAAAAAGTGAAGAGTCCAGCCAGTGTGGCTCAGTGGTTGAGCAACCACCCATGCACCAAGAGGTCGTCAGTTCAATTCCCAGTCAGGACACATGCCCAGGTTGTGGGCCAAATCCCCAGTGGGGGGCATGCAGGAGGTGGCCAATCAATGTTCTCTCTCATCGATGTTTCTATCTCTCTCTCCCTTTCACTTCCTCTCTCTTTAAAAAATCAATAAAGAAAAAAAATTTTAAAAATAAATAAAAAGTGAGGAATACTCTATCAGTTGGCCAACTATAATAATAGTTGCAGGATCCTTCAGTTTTAGACATAATCAAAGATAATAAAAAATTATTTTAAATGACTAAATATATATTATATACTGAATACACATTTTACTAAAATGCTGATTCAAGTATACATTTCAAAGTTAATTTCATATTATTTACAGTGGGTTTCTGAGGTCAGTTACTAGTCCCTCCTTATAACATTTTTTAAAACTTATCTAGTTATGTCCAAGAAGGTGTGTTACAAGGTGTATTTCTCCTGTGTTTTCCAGTTTCTGAATATTTGCTTTTTTATCTCCCCAATCTTCTTCCGTACTTGTTTGTACTGGGAACTGTCTTTGTCATACCGTGGTCCTAGCAATTCAAATATTTCTTAGTTTTCATATGGATTTTGGACTCAAATTCACTCTTATATACCAAGCCACAGGATTACTGAGGAGCTTTTATTTTCTTTGAGGTCCTCTGCAAATGCTGATGGCCTGGCTGCTACTAAAGCTCTGTTCTGCATTTCTATGATCTTGGCACCCCATGTCCTGCTGCTCCTCTGCTTTTGATCAATTTGATTATTTGGTGTTTTATTTCCTGCCTCCTTCCACAAAGAGTTTAAGATTGATTTCAATCATTCATACAGTTTGAAAGGATATATAAATGTATGCCACAGAACAGAAATTTCCAAGTAGTATACCATGAATGGTGTGCAAACATACTGCACTCCGGCAATCATGGAAGCCAGGTGTGGTGAGGGGACAACCCTGGGCTGGCTACCTGTGGCCACAAGGAGCTTCCTCTCTTTTCCTCAGCGTGCCATGCAAATATAAGCATTTGCTTTCTGTGCCTGACCTGATTAGAAACACAGAAAAGTTACTAGAAACAAGATTCTTCGTGACCAAAGCAAATAAGAAACCAGAGTATTGGAGAAATTATAATTTTCTCTGAGAAATCTGAGAATAATTTTTACAGTGCTCTCCTTTATGTAGTAGATAATGTCTTTAACAATGTACCTATATAGACACAATGATGAACTTTGTGAAACACTATTCAATAAAATCAGTTTTATGATGATTCCAAACAATACAGCATGAGTGCTCTACTCTTGGTGGTGGTGTTTGATCCAAGAGAAAAATCTGGAATATCTTGAAGACTTCATGTCCTTTAGATAATTTTTCATAAATAGGAGTTTTCTTTTTTGAAGAGTTATCAAAGAGTTCAAAAAACATTCCCTAGAGAAAACATGCAGTGCAAATATCCTGTTCCATATTTAACAACCAACTAGGCAGAAAGTAAGGTTAACATTTTCTTATGAAAAAGTCTAATCAAGGCAAATATCTGAATAAAGGGCCACCTCACTTGGATGGCCAAGAAATTACTTACATGCAGTGCCAACATTTTCCTCTGATAACAGGCCGAGTTTCAAGCTACACATGGATTAATGGCCAAAGCTTGAAACCTCGACATCTATATGACATGCCATAACAATTTTAGTTGGAAATTTTTAGACAGGAATTGCCAATCATCTTTCAGAACAACAGAAAGGCAATTATAATGATTCATTATAAATATGATGTCTAATTTTGGAAACTGCAGTATACATATGCACCTTTTGAGATGTTTTCTACACCCCTTGGGTAAATAAATGACTTGTCTTGCTGTTCTGAACTCTTGGATATAAACCAACTAAATATCACTTGACACCTCTCAGGGTGAATATCTGAAGGCTGATCTTAAACTATCCTTTCTGGCAACAATATGCAGTAAGACTAACTGAATATGGGGTTATTTCTAGGGCACTATAATACAATCCAATCATCAGTAATTACTCAAAATAACTAGCAATGTTAACTGCTTACAATGTGCCAAACTCTGTTCTAATTGCTTTACATTTATTAACTCATTCAATCCTCACAACTCTGAGGTAAATACATTAGTATCTGCATGTTACACATAAGGAAACCCAGGTATTGTGAGATTATTTTACTTGCTTAAGGTCACATAATTAAAAAACAGAGGAACTGGGATTCCAACCACGGCAGTCTGGCCCTAGAGCTCATATTTTCATTATTATTTTATACTTCCTCTCAATATACAGAAGAATTATCTTTCTGTTCTCATCACCAGGAAACACCTGTCTGTCTCACTTAAGCAGTATCATAGCATTAACCTACAATTTCAAAGGCAGAAAGAGTAAAAAAATGAAATCATTGAAAATTACCATCATTTCTGCAATCTCTGTAGTCTTCTCTTGAGTTTTCTGAAAGCTATAGTGGTTTTATTGTTTTTTATTTGTTCTTGTTTTGTTTCATTTAATAAAGAAGTGCAACTTCCTAATTGAGATCCAACCTATTTAGTGTTTTTCTTAATAGGGCAAAAACCTGAGTGCTGGGGCATTACTGTATAGCTCCATTAAATTTTCTCTGAATGAAGAAACTCCAGATGATTAATGTTTAATCAAATTTCATGCTCAAAATTATGCAAGCTATACTTCGAAAAATAAAGTTTGCAAGAAAACTTTTAGTAAACCTATGATATATTGTGGAAACAACCTTTGGTTGCTTAGGGTTTTTGAAGGTCCTTCTCACATTTGGGTAAAAATTCAAAGACTGTCCTTGAATTAACCACACCTGTTGTCAAGGAAGCCCTGGTGCTTTCTAAAAATTACACTGAGAATGAAAACACTTTAAACAGGAACTGATTACTTAACAAGATATCGTATCAATGGTTGATGTGGAATTCTGTCCCCTGCCCATTTGTTCCCAATCTTTCTATCAGAAAATAGATGACAGCTGAGGTGGAAGAGAAATCACTAATAAATGGCACACAAAATGGTTTCCTGACGTGGCAGAAAAGAGTTTTGTTGATTTCTCAGAGACATCTAAGAGAGGTTCATTTCCCTAAATGTACAAGTTTCTTCCTAATGTTAATGGAAGAATCATGTTATTGCATAGGCATGTTTTTATGAGAGTCTTTACAGCAAAGAGTTACTGTCCTTCCTTTTTCAGAGGCCTTTTTCTAATGTTTTGTTTTGTCTTTTGACTCCTTTTTCCAGCTCAGCATGTTTCTGTTAAGTTTTTATTCTTTAGAAGTGATGGAGGAGCCATGGGAGTGAATCTCATCTGCAAACAATAAATTGGTAAAGATGTAGGGAAAAAGAAGCATCAGAGAAATTATCAAAGAGCTTTTCTTGCTGTCATGAAAAGTGAGGCCAGACTCAGTCTCAGAGGAAAGTGAACTGTGGAGCTGAAGGTTTTATTAAGTAGTATCAATTGTATTTACTAGTACTGGGAACAACATCCAGTTCACAAATTAAGGGTTTTTATTTCTTTCATATTAATTTAATACAGTACCTTGTCAATTATTACCTTGTTTCAGGCATTTTATTAGGTCCCAGGGATAAAATAATCCATTATAATCGGGCTCTCCCCTCAAATTGTTCACAATTTAGTGGGTAAATATACATATACATAATGGATTTTAGTTTCACAGTCATAGAACCAATTGTAAAAAACAATTCAGCAGTAAAAAGCTTCATCTTGCCAATTTGAGATATTTCTGTTTTAAAACTTAGTATCATTATTGTTAACAAGTCAGTTAATTCCAGAGTCTCACTCTCACTTGTTGTTCCCTACTTCTCGGGTGGTGTCCAGTTTTTGAGGAGGCTCAGAACACTGTAGTATCCCAGAAGTTGGGGGGCAGAAGGAGTAGGCATATGTCCAGTCCATAGTAATCACCTGACCTCCCTGCTGAGGTTTAATATGCCCTTCTCGTTTGTCTTGTGTCTTCTCTCTGTTATTCTCTTTTTGCTTTTTGCTAGTCCAACCTCGGCTCTATACTACATGTGGGATCTCTAAAAAGTGAAAAGAATTTCCTGTGGTGATCTTATAGAGTAAAACAAAAATCTCTGCTTTTAGGTCCCCAAAATCTATCTATAGTTTCTCTCCCAACCCAGACTTGGATTGAGGGAGACATCTCAGGATCCCCTAATCTTCTTTCAAACCTTCTCTTTATGTCTTCTTTTCTTGTTAAGTTTCTCTCCATCACCTCTCTACATGATGGGAAAATCTTTTTTTATATCAACAGGCATTCATCCACACTTTGGTCAATTATATAAAATCTCCAGACATATGAAATTCAAAGCAAAGCAATGATTCCTTTCTTTCTCTCTTCATTTCTGCAGTAATGTCCAATCCTAAGGACAATGCATGTAGAAAGTCCCCACTGATGGGACCATTAGAATAACAAATATGCAGTAGAGAACCTAACTAGTATTCTATTGTGAGTATATAGCTAGCCTGTTTTCTGCTAAGTCACCAGCCACATTTAGTTAATGATTTCTCTTTCTGCTAACATGTGTTATCAGTCATGTAAATATCAAAGGGATTATTTTTAAATGTAATGAGAGGTTAAAAAGAGACTTCCTCTCTTGTTCTTGGTTAGGTTACCTACTCACATTCCAAAGTAAGCTTCTATGCTATACAAGTAGGACTTATAAAATGGTAGTAGAGAATCACTTTGTGACATTTTTGTTAACATTCCCATTGACCCTATAAAGTAAGTTGGGGAGTCTAAGACAAATAAGTAGTAAACTGGAGAGATTTCTTTCTTTGGAGAAAATTGTTGATGTGCTATAAGACCCACTGGGAGTAGTAGAAATAATCCGGAAATCCTCAAGAATACCACATAGAAGAGGAAAAATGGCAGTAGAATGAATGGAAGCTACACATACCGTCTCCCAGGACCAAACTGGAATTACAACTAAAATAAAGACAAGTAATCTGGAAAACCCAACTGAAGAGCAGCTGAAGAGAACCCTTATAACCAAGGACATAAAGAGGACCCAAAATTGAGACTGTGGAGCTGTGGAGGCACAAGAGGGCTAGCTGGGTGCTCAGGGGAAGCAGCTGAGGGCTGTCTTAGCTGTGAGCAGTTCCCTCTGAGAAGTTGGGGGTTAAAACCCCAAGCTGGCTCCATAGCACAGAGTGGCAGAACAGGAAAAGGCACCCACATAACACCTGGCTGAGAAAATCACCTGAGCAGAGGTTTTGTCCAGGAGAGAGAGGTGCAGGGAGCACTGACACTTCCCTGAAGGGCCAGTGCACTAAATCACAGCTTGGGCTCTGGCAGAGGGAAGGCAGACTGCACTGGAACTGTGTGAAGAGAGTCAGGGGTTCATGGCACTGGGGAGAGAGCTGGGAAGGAGGCCATTAGGAGTTCTATGTTGAGTCACTTCCCCACAAGACAGTAGCCATCTTCCTCAAAATGCCCCTTCCCAGAGTGGCTTTAGCCCAGGGGAGAAGCAACTCCCCTTCCATCAGGAATTTTATACCACCAGGCCTGGAGAAGAGCAACCTGAGGCTCATTAACAGCCAAAGACTACCAGCAAGCCAGTAGGCAGAGACGAAATTCTGGAGGCTATGAGCCGTGGGCTTGACTCTCAGTGTTGAGTGTCATGGTTCTTGGGACTGAGCTGTGAAGGCTGAGGCCTGGTTCCCTGCACTGAGCCAGTAACCCACACTGCAGAAACTATTTTCTTCTCAAAGCAACTTCAGCCCAGGGGGAAATAATTGTCCTCACTGGAAATCCTCTCACCCTGCCCACCTGTGGGATTTTTCATTCAGCTGAGGGCTACAGTCTGAGTCTCATTAAGTAACTGAGACCAATAGTCAGCCGGCAAGGCAAAAACTCTGGGATAATTGAATCTTTATTGGCTAGCAACTCTACCCAGGAAAGTAAGACTAGACATTGGTGTTTAGCATGGTCCCTTCCATAATCATCCAAACCCAGCAGAGAGAGTCACAATCAGTGGAACACTGACACTCACAAGGAAAATTAAGCAGGCTCTAAACCCTGCTGAGACAGGCAAAATTGTGAAACAAAGAAACAAATCCCAAATGAAAGAACAAGAGAATTCTATAGAAGAAGGTATAAATGAAAAGGAGTTAAGCAAGTTATCAGAAGTAGAGTTCAGAGTAATGATTATGAGGAAGCTCAACAGCATTAGTAAAGATAAACAATGAAAATCAACCAATTGGAAATGAAAAACCACCAAGTGGAAATGAAGAATGACATAGCATAAATACAGAACACTTGGAATGAATAACCAGCAGATTAGAGGGAGCCAAGGACCAGATCAGTGAATTAGAAGACAGGGTAGAAAAAAACAATTAAAAGACAGGAAGACAGCCTAAGAGAACTGTGGAATAATATAAAACATAACAACATCCACATCATAGGAGAGCCAGAAGAAGAAGAAAATGAGCAAGAGTTAGAGAATATATTTGAAGAAATAGTGACAAAAAAATTCCCTAGCTTCGTGAAGGAAAAAGGCATACACGTTCAAGAAGCACAGAGAGCCCCAAGTAAAATGAACCCAAACAGACCCACACCAAGAAACATAATAATTAAAATGCCAAAAATTAAAGACAAAGAGAGAACCTAAAGGTAGCAAGAGATAAGCAACAGGTTACCTACAAAGGAACCCCCATTAGGCTATCAGCTGACTTTTCAACAGAAACACTACAGGCCAGAAGGGAATGGCATGAAGAAATGAAGGTAGTGAAAAACAAGGATCTGAAGCCAAGACTACCCAATCCAGCAAGGCTATCATTCAAAATAGAAGGTGAAATAAAGAGCTTCCCAGACAAAGGGTTAAGGGAAAATAATAGCACCAAACCAGCACTGCAAGAAATGTTAAAAGGATTGCTGTAATAAACAGAAGAAATAGGAAGAGAAACATAACCATAATGAAAAAAAAAATGGCAATAAATAAGTACATATCAATAATAACCTTAAACATAAATGGATTAAACACTCCAATCAAAAGACACAGAGTAGCTGAATGGATAGCATGACTCATATATATGTTGTTTACAAGAGACCCACCTCACAAGAAAAGACTCATATAGGTTGAAAATGAAGGGATAGAAAAAATTTTTCCAAGTAAACAAAAAGGAAAAAAAAGCTGGTGTAGCAATACTCATATCTGATAAAATAGACTTCAAAATGAAGGCTGTAACTAGAGACAAAGAAGGCCACTACATAATATTGAAAGAATCTATCCAACAGGAAGATATAACCGTGATAAACATATATGCACCCAAAACAGAAGCACCAAAATACATTAAACAACTTCTGGAGGACTTCAAAGGAGAAATCGACAGCAATACAATCATAGCAGGGGACTTCAACACCCAGCTGACATCACTGGTTAGATCCTATAGACAAAAAAATTAACAAGGAACCAGAGACTCTAAATGATGCACTAGGTCAAATGGATTTAAGAGATATCTACAGAGAATTACACCCCAAAACTGCAGAATTCACATTCTTCTCAAGTGCACATGGGACATTCTCAAAAATAGACCACATGGTAGGACACAAACTAAATCTCTACAAGTTCAAGAAGATTGAAATCATATCAAGCATCTACTCAGATCACAATGGCATGAAACTAGAAATCAATTACAACAAAAACAAGCAAAAACATTCAAAGACATGGAGGCTAAATAGCATGTTATTAAACAATGAATGGGATACCAAGGAGATCAAGGAAGAAATTAAAAACCCCCTGGAAACCAATCAAAATGAACACACAACAACATAAAATCTATGGGGTGCAGCAAAAGCAGTCCTGAGAGAGAAGTTCATAACACTACAGGCTTATCTCAAGAAACAAAAAATTTCTAATTGACTTTCTAACCCTACAACTTAAAGAACTAGAAAGTAAACAAAAAGAAAAACCCAGAGCAAGTAGAAGGAAAAAAATAGTAAAGGTCAGAGCAAAAATAAATGACATGGAAACTAAAAAAAAAAAAAAAAAAAAAAACAATTCAAAAGATCAATGAAACAAAGAGCTGGTTCTTTGAAAAAATAAATGAGATTGATGGACCCTTAGCCACACTCACCAAAAACAAAAAGAGAGGACCCAAATAAACAAAATCACAAGCAAAAGAGGAGAAGTAACAACTGACACCACAGAAATACAAAGGATCATTAAAAAATACTATGAGCAATTATACGCCAAAAAATTGGACAATCTAGGTGAAATGGACAAATTTCTAGAAACACAAAGTCTCCCAAAACTGAACCGGGAAGAGATAGAAAACTTGAACACACCAATAACAAATAAGGAAATTGAAGATGTAATCAAGAAACTCCCAGCAAACAAAAGCCCAGGCCTGATGGCTTCATGGGGGAGTTTTACCAAACATTCAAAGAAGATCTAACACACATTCTCCTCAAACTATTCCAAAAAATCCAAGAAGAAGGAAGACTTCCAAACTCATTTTATGAGGCCAGCATAATTTTAATTCCAAAACCAGATAAAGACACTACAAAGAAAGAAAATTACCAGCCAATATTCCTGATGAACATAGATGCCAAAATCCTTAGCAAAATGTTAGCAAATCGAATCCAGCAATACATTAAAAAAAATATTCACCATGACCAAGTGGGATTCATCCCAGGGATGCAAGGCTGGTACAATATACGCAAATCAATAAATATGATACACCACATAAACAAAATGAAAGATAAAAATCATATGATTATATCAGCAGATGCTGAAAAAGCATTCGACAAAATCCAGCACCCATTTCTGATAAAAACACTCAGCAATGTGGGAATAGAGGGATCATATCTTGACATAATAAAGGCCATATATGAAAAACCTACAGCCAACATCATACTCAATGGGAAAAAACTAAAAGCATTTCTCTTAAGAACAGGAACAAGACAGGGATGCCCACGTTCACTACTCTTATTTAACATAGTACTGGAAGTCTTAGCCATAGCAATTAGACAGGAAGAAAAAATAAAAAGGATCCAAATTGGAAAGGAGGAAGTGGAACTGTCATTATTTGCAGATAACATGATATTGTACATAGAAAACCCTAAAGACTCCATCAAAAATCTACTAGATTTAGTAAATGAATTTGTCAAAGTAGCAGGATACAAAATTAACGTCAAGAAATCGACAGCATTCTTATACACCAATAATGAACTCATAGAAAGAGAAACTAAAAAAAAATCTCATTTACCATCGCAGCAAAAAAAATTAAGATACCTAGGAATAAACTTAACCAAAGAAGTAAAGGATCTGTTCTCAGAAGACTACAGGACATTGGGAAAAAAAATAGAGGAAGATATAAAAAAGTGGAAGCATATAACTTGTTCATGTATTAAAAGAATTAACATTATTCAAATGTCCATACTACCCAAAGCAATCTATAGATTAAATAAAATCCCTATTAAAATTCCAATGACATATTTCACAGAACTAGAAAAAATACTCCAAAAGTTTATATGGAACTAAAAAAGACCCTGAATAGCCACAGCAATCTTGAAAAAGAAGAGCAAATTAGGAGGGATCACAATACCAGATATCAGGTTATACTACAAAGCCATTGTAATCAAAACAGCCTGGTACTGGCACAAGAACAGGTATATAGATCAATGGAACAGAATAGAGAACTCAGAAATTGACCCAAGACATTATGCTCAATTAATATTTGACAAAGGTGGCAAGAGGTACAATGGAGAAAAGACAGCCTCTTTAATAAATGGTGTTGGGAAAATTGGACAGCTACATGGAAAACATGAAGCTAGACCACCAGTTTATACCATACACAAGAATAAACTCAAAATGGATAAAAGACTTAAATGTGACTCATGAGTCCATAAAAATCTTAGAAGAAAATGTAGGCAACAAAATTTCAGACATCACATGCAGAATTTTCACTCATACAATGCCTAAGGCAAGAGAAACAAAGGAAAAAATAATAAATGGGACTACATCAAACTAAAAAGTTTCTGCACATCAAAAGAAACAAGCATCAAAATGGAAAGGGAACCCACTGTATGGGAGAGCATAATTGCCAATGATACATCAGATAAGGGGTTAATCTCCAAAATATAAAGAGTACTCATACAACTCAACAAAAGGAAGACAAAGAATCCAATTAAAAAACGGGCAGAGGATCTAAATAGACACCTCTCCAAACAGGACATACAATAGCCAAGAGACATGAAAAAATGCTCAATGTCACTAACCATCAGAGAGATGCAAATTAAAACAACAATGATGTATCACCTCACACCTATCAGAATGGCCGCCATCAACAAATCATCAAACAACAAGTGTTGGCCAGGGTGTGGAGAAAAGGGTACTCTAGCACATTGCTGGTGGGAATGCAGACTGGTGCAGCCACTATGGAAAACAATTTGGGGTTTCCTCAAAAAATTAAAAATTGATCTGCTATTTGACCCAATGATCCCACTTCTAGAGATATATCCAAAGAAGCCGGAAACACCAATCAGAAAGAATATATGTACCCCTATGTTCATAGCAGCACTATTTACAATTGCTAAGATCTGGAAACAGCCCAAGTGTCCATCAATAGATGAGTGGATAAAAATGTTGTGATACATTTACACAATGGAATACTAGGCAGCTGTTAGAAAGAAAAATCTCTTACCCTTTGAGACAGTATGGAGGGACCTGGAAAGAATTATGCTAAGCGAAATAAGCCAATCAGAGAAAGACAAATATCACATGATCTCACTTATTTATGGAATATAATGAACTAAATAGACCCAGAGACATAGAAGTAGGGACATACTGACAAACCTCAGAAGAGGGTGATGGGGGAGGAGGGTAGAGATAAACCAAAGAACTTATGTATGTATGCATAACCAATAGACATAGACAACAATGCTGGGCAGGGGTGGGGGGTAGATCAGGAGGAGGGTGTCTGTCAATGGGGGAAAACAGAGAAACATCTATAAAAAAATAAATTAATAAAACAACAATTTTAAAAAGAAATAATACTCACATAGTTTAGGGCATATGGTAGACTGTGGTCTGACTAATAACCGAGAGATTTAAAGGATAAGAAGCAGCAGAGTAAAGGGCTATGCTTTGGGAAATTAAGTATATTTTTCTGTGGATCATATGTGTATATGGAGAGAGAGAGAGAGAGCGAGTCCTGGCCTAGAATTATATTAAATAAATTTCGGCCAAAAGAACCACCTGGATGGGTATTGGAAGCCTAACTCTGAGAGATCATGTGGAGGTGGTACCTCCATCACCTGTGTCACAGAACTGTGGGTGAGAGCTTCAGTGAGGGAGGAGTGTCTGAAAACCCTGCAAGAGTCAGCTTAGCTTTAAAAATCGACCCAGATTAGGGCCAAGGCCAACTCACAACAGTGCCAGCATGTATGCATCTCCTGACCCTTAGCTCTTCTCCACACTTCCAATTCTACCCTTCAGTCCTAAGGAAGCCAAAGATTCCTGGAGTATGGAGGAGGGGGAAAAAAGTGTTGGTAGGCAAAATAGAGAAAATGACAACTCTGCCTCTTTGCCCCTGTAGGACCTTGATCTGTATTAGTCCTAGGGTAAAAGCCTCAACTCTAAAGCAAGAGTGGAGTTTTAATTGTTATATAGAGATATACATGGTAATTACTGAACTGAAATGGTTTGGCATAATATAATGATAAGAAATTTTTTAGTATGAGAAAAACAAGATGAGTGAGTAAAGAGGTTTGATTGAAAGGTAAGGAAAGAATTAGCTCTGAGTGTATCTGTTTGGGCATTAAAGAATAGAAAGAAAAAGCTATTTTCCACCTGTACCCTATAATCACTTGCATTAAATATATAACACATAAACCCCCAACTTTCAACGAATACACACAAAAATAAACGCAAAGGGGAAAAAGTATTTTCCAAGTACTTTTTCTATTTTCAAGATGAAAACATTTTCCCCCTAAAATTCCACTAAAAACTACTTCAAAAATGTGAGGATTAAAAAGCATTTATAGCCCTGGCCAGTTTAGCTCAACAGTTAGAGCGTTGGCCCACGGACCAATGAGTCACAGGTTTGATTCCGATCAAGGGCATGTACTTCAGTTGCTGTTCATCCCCGGCCCTGTTCCGGGTCATGCGGGAGGTAACCAGTCGATGGGTCTCTCTCACATTGATGTTTCTCTCTCTCTCTCCTTCCCTCCCACTCTATCTGAAGATAAATGGAAAAAATATATATATCCTCGGGTGAGGATTAAAAAAAAAAAGCATTTATAAAAACAAAAAAATGTTCTCATTTTTTAAAAACATAAAAGGGTTCTGGTTCTAGTTAAGAGGGAGGAAACACTCCATGTGGCTCTCCCACTGGATGCAGCTGAAAAACCTGGACAAGACACGTGGACGAAATATTGAGGACTAAGAAAAGTAAAGGGTGCAAGGCAGTTTAGGAGAAAATGCCATAATTCAAAGTATAACCAAACTATTGATGAGTTCACAATTTTATTTTCTTCTGCTCTGACTTGTCCTGGATATAGCGCAGCCTGAAACCTGGAAGTGGAATCAGTGTGGAAAGAGAACTAAAGGAGAAGCCCTCCAGTTCTATGTCAAGGAGCAGGAAAAGGGTTCCATAACACTCAGAGAGATGGAAAATTCCCCCTAAAACTGAAAAACAAGTCAAGGATGTCTTCTCTCACCACTCCTTTTCAACATCACACTGTAAGTCCTAGCTAGTGCAGTAAGATAAGACTAAGTAAAAGGCATATAGATGGGAAAGTAAGAAATAAAACTATCCTTATTTACTAATAACATGTTTCTGTATATAGAAAATTCCAATATATCTACCCAAAAAATAACTACTTATACTCGTGAATTCAGCAAGTTCACAGCATAAAAAAATCTACACTAAAAAAATCAAGAGTATTTCTATATATCAGCAATAACTGGAAACCAAACTTAAAAAATAAGACCATTTATAATAGCTCCAAAAAATGAAATAGTTAGGTATAAATTTTACAAAATATACAAGATATGTTTTCCAAAACCTACAAACAGTGATGAAAAAATTTTAAAAATAAAGACCAAATAAATGGGAAGACATTCCATGTTAATAAATTGGAAGACTCAAGATAGTAAAACATTAGTTATTCTCAAATTTTATAGATTTAATGAAATTCAAATCAAATTCCAGCACGAAAATTTTTGCAGATATAGACAAATTTATTTTAAAATTTTATATTGAAAAGCAAAGGAACTGAAACAAAACAATTTTTAGAAATAGGAGTAAAATTGAGATTATCTCACTATCCAATCTTAAGATTTCTGTAAAGCTGCAATAATCAAGACAGTGTGGTATTGTTGAAAGGATAGATACATTGATCAATATACAAAATAAAGACCAGAAATAGACATTCACAAATGCAACCACTTGATTTTTGCAAAAATGCAAAGATAGTCATTTCAAAAATGATGTTAGAAAAATTGTACATTCAAATGCAAAAATAAAAATGAACTTTGTCCTAAACTTCACTCCTTATGTAAAAAGTAACTCTAAATAGGTCATAGGCCTAAATATAAAACACAGAACCATAAACATCCTAGAAGAAAGTGTACATAAAAGTCATTTTTTTCTTAGGTTAAGCAAGTTTTTCAACATGATACCAAAAGCACATCCATAAGACAAAAATTTTAAACTGGATTTTATCAATATTTAAATTATTTTTCTCTGTAAAAGACACTCTTAAAATGAAAAGACAAGCTACAGACTGAGAGGAAATATTTAAAACATTTGTAAATCTCATATTTAACAAATGACTTGTATCCAGAATATATAAAGAACCCTAAAGTACTGAAAACACAAATAGCTCAATTTTTAAAATAAATGAAAGATTTAAACAAAAACTTTACCAAAGAGAATATAGGAAGGAAAATAAACATATAAAAACATGCCCAACATCATTAGCCATTAAGGAAATATGAACTAAAACAAAAATGAGATATCACTATACAACCATTACAGTAGCTAAAATCAGAAATACGAATAATACAAACTACAGACAAGGATACAGAACAAATGGCACTCTGACACATTTCCATTTACAGGACATTCTTGAAAAGATAAATTATAGTGATGAAGAATAATAGATCAGTAGTTCCAAAGGTTAAGGATGGAGTCACTGTGTGACTATGAAGGGATATATAGTACAAGGGAGTTTAGGGGACAGTGGAACTATTCTGTATCCTGATTGTGGTGGTGGTCATATAAATCTATACCTATGTTAAAATTCACAGAATTGCTCACCAAAAAAAAGGTCAATTTTACTCTGTTAATTCAAATGTTAATATAAAATAAAAGGAAGGAGAAGTCGTTGGGAAATGTCTTATTCACTTTCTTTACTTTCTGGTAGACAATTGTTTGCCAGAAACTGCTAGCCAGGCTAGATTGTCCTACCAGAAATGCGTTAAATTGTTTAGCAGAGATGTGTCTCTTAATCACACAGACAAATTACTGAAGGTGTTCTCCAAGAATTGCAAAAGAACTTCCAAAAAATTTGCCAGAATAACTGCAAAAAAAGAGAAAAAAAATAAAGACTAAGGGAAGCCAGGTTTTGCTATTCTTGGCAAGCTTAATTACCAAACCAACCAGGTCAATTACAAGATAACATTTACATGGGATTGAGATGATTTCCTTTCCTACCAAGGGAATAGGCACTTACCTATTGCTGGTTTAAATACGTCAAACTGAATGTTATTTCTGTTGGGAAATAAAAACCTCAATTTATTGCTCAATTTTAAATTCAAAGTTAACTTTACGATTATAAAGACTGTAAAACTGGGCATCTTTTTAGATACATCATGATCACATAAAGGGCAGATTTAGGGGGAAATGCACAGGAAACCTAATTTTTGGTAATGTATGTGTGTTGGTAAAAATATACAATTTCTTTGCTGAAATAATACATAAAGTCTCAACAAAGATATAAATATACATGCTAATTTATTCTTGAAATGAAAACACTAGGAAAAGCATGTTGTTTACCTAAAATGAAAATAATGAAATAAAATGAAAAATAAGACTATTTCTTAAAAGGCAGGTAGAAAACACTCAGAAAACGTCTTTACAAGTGGTTTGGCTTTAAGAGAAAAATGTCAGTGAGTAGGTCAAAGACTGGAAAACCTCATCCAGCTGATGTGGTTCTTCCTCATTTCAAATGCGTTGTAATCTCATTTCAGTAAATATTCATAGTCTAATTTTCATCCACTAAAGCAAACAGATTATTCCAGTTTGAACCTCCTCTTCTGCTTTGCTGACGCAGGTACAACAGAAGTGAAGACGCATTCTGATAACTGAATAATCACGCATGAGAGAATATTCAGGAGCCCCGTTATTTTAATGTTCAGGAGCCCTGTTATTTTACGGCGAATGTATTTCAGAATTCAGGAGTGGGGACGAATCACAAACAAGGTAAGTTCCCTTGCCTGGAATTGAACCTGTGACTCATTGGTCCCTGGGCCAGTGCTTTAACCGCTGAGCCAAATCAGTCTGGGTGAAGACAGGGAGTTTATACTAAGACAAAGTGCTGCCTCGGTGGTTTGAAGGAATTATTCAAAGTAACCGTGTATGTATGTATGTGTGTGATGTGTGTGCTTATTTATCTATAGATGGGAAGCTTTCTCCCTAATGGTGCGGAGATAAGGCAAAGGAAGGGATTGCTGCTCTCCTCCTTGGCAGGAAGTTCCAGAACCTGCATAGCCAGTTAGACCTCCCCGGGAAGGAGACCCAGTTTATCCCAAACCTTTGCAGCTGAGCTCTCCTACCCTGTGCAAATTCACTGCCAGCACCCACATGTGAGGCAAATGTTCTTCCCACAAGCACACCAACTTCCTCTTGATCCCGATATATCCACAGTTTTTTTAGATAAACATGTTATTGATTAGATAAAAATACATAATAATAATATATCTGGCAAAAATACTTAATAAAAGTAGTTAATAAGGTCCAAATTTCTTTTCCCTCTCCCACTGCCTCTTCAGCCTTTGTAAGGTTGAAGTCAGTGATAGGGGAGATTCTTTCCCTTTGGGAGATTTATTTCTCTTTATTCTCAGGCCCTTTCCACACAGGCTTTCTGTACATCTTGTGCACTTAAAATAATAATCCCTATTTACTGCACACCAGCTTGTACTAAGTACTTTAGATGTTATTTCTTTGATCCTTAGAACAGCCCTGAGACAAAGCTTCCATAAGTTGAGGCTCAGGAAGTTTGCGTAAATGATCATGGTGTGTCTAACCACTAGGAACCCAGGGGAGATTCTGGCTGAGGTCCATGTGACACCACACTGCCTGAGGCCCATGGGATTCACACAGAGAAGGTGCCCATAGTCCTTGCTGCTCTGGACAATCCAGATGTACAGCAGTCCTCCCAGCATCCCATCTGACTTGGCATGTCTCCCTAACCTTTTTCATTTTGAAAAGCACCCCAGTTTTGATAATAAAAGATGGGATGGCCCTGCCTTTGGAATGCTGACTCATGTCACAAAGGGAAAAGACACGTGTCTTAGTTTCTTCCTCTCTCTTCACAACCTTGCCCTTGACTGATTTTCCTTTTTTTCTCAGATAAGACTGACAGCCTCACTTGAGGCCTTCCCTCTAAGCTGGTCCTCTGACAGCTTTTCTCTATGTTACAATTTTATAATAAAGTTGAGATGTGTCAACCAAGAGACCCAAGTGCAAGAGTGCAAATATTGGAAATGAAAAAATAATAATTAATGGTAATTTCCAAAATCATGTCTCCATTCGTTTATTTTGACAGGAATTAAACAGGAAAATTAGACTAACATTTACAGAATGCCCATAATGCAGCAAGCAGTATGCCAAGACTTTTATATGAACAAATTTCTCTTTTTGCCGATGAGAAAACTGAGATTCAAAAAGATTAAGTAACCTTCCCAGGGCCTGAATAGGATCCTAACCCTCATGGGTCTGATTCACATGCCTTACTTTCTTTTCAACATGCTGCCTCCTACATAAGTGTAAATATGACACAGTCATGCATTAATACAAAAATGTTGCTGACTAGACTAAGTAAAATCCACATATTTTATATTTAAAGAAGTTGTGTTTTCCCAAAGCATTTTTTACCTGTATGCTGTTTTCTGTGTCACAAAGCCATGAGTTAACATGAGATGAGCTTGCAGTAACCAGACCTGTATTTATCCCTCCTTTTGTTTCTTATACAGAATTACCAGCGATGTACGTGCCTTTGTGATCAGCTTTGGTTGCTTTGGTTGGGATTGGGGCTCTTTAATTGGCAGAGACAATTCTGTGAATTTGTGTATTTTTAAAATGAAGTTATAGAGACTGAACAAAATAAAGCTTCTCTTTAACCTGTAACGACACCAACATTTACTCACCCTCCCCCTACAATCAAACATTTGGGTTACCTAAAACCATTCCTTGAATGGTTTCTTTCAGATGTACATTCTACCTAAAAAGTCCATGAAAGAAGAGCTTTCAGCTTGCTGTGTATACTAAAAGAGCTTACAAAAGGCACTGAACTGAAGTGAAGTAGAGAAGTACAAGCCAGGAAGGTCGTATTTCCATCGATTGCCCACGTCGCTCAGTAACGGCTCAAATGCAGCCTAAGCTACTTTTCTTCACAGTTTACTGTCACTAGACTTGAGGCTGATTGTGGCCCCCTGCCAGCAACGGAAGACGTTTTAGTCTTCTTATATTCTGTTTGAGAACACAACTCCCATGTGAATTTGGTGGTAGCCCTCAATACAACCCATATATTCTTTCCAACCCTCCATATATACAGAGGTTCTGCTTCGTGGTCCCTGTGGCACTTTTGTGAATCTGGGGACCACTCCAAGTAGTGACTCAGAATGTTTCAGCAGCCAAAACCAGGGCACTGAGCAACTTTGGCCCAGCTGTAGAACAGCCTGCCATTGGCCAGGTTACCCCCTGGAATCTATCCTTTTCCTCCAGATAAATGAAAAGGAAACATCAAGATTTTACACAGGGACTTGTGACCAAGGAAAATTGTCAAGTAGACCAAGCCTTGCTCTGCAACTCCTTCCGCATAGAATCCCAATCCCCTTGACCCCAAACTGAAAGTAGAAGTTTGGAAGGAGCATTATGTAGTAGATAAAATACTGGTCAGGAAAATGGGCTCTGGTCTTAGCTCTGCCACCACCTTGCTCTGTGACCTTGGGAAAACCACTGTGACTCTCAGATGTTCAGCAGCTTCATTGTCAAGCTAGGGTGTATTCTATGCTTTCTCGGTCACCTCCGGCTCGGGAACATAGGATTTTCTGTTTTTCTGGTCAGCTGGTTCTTGCTAATGTACCACTGAGACCGTATTAAGTATGGTGTGGCCTTCTTCCCCTTTTCCTCACTTCTAGTGGCCTCTTTCCCATCCCTAATCCATGCAAGGACCAAGCATAGTTTTGTTGTGTCTGTCTCCAGAGAACTCCTAGAGGACAATGTGTGCTTTAACCATTTCTACATTCCCTTTGGATCAGGCATGATGTATGACCCATAGTAGGTACTAAACAAAAGGGGCTCACCTGTTTCTTGGCTAGCCAATGGCTGTAACTAAAAACCATTTAAGAAGGTAGGATGGCACAATTGATTGTCAGCAGTAAAGTAAGTTACTGTAGAATGAAAAGTAGCCTGTATTGCTTACAAATCTTATCACAGTCTCACCTTCTCTACCATTTTAAGGACAAACTTTATTCATCACATGATAGTTTAATCGATTCACAAGGCTATTCATTTTATTTTTAATTTCCTCAACACTGTGTGTGTGTGTGTGTGTGTGTGTGTGTGTGTGTGTGTGTAAAGAGAGAGAAAGAAAATGCAATTCCCCTAGTTTGTTAACATTTCAACTTGGAAATACTTTTCTTGCTGTGTCATTCATACAGGTTTCATATCCCCCCAAACATAAACACTGCTGCAGATGCTGTTCTCCACTTTCTGGCTCTTTTCTACATCCTACAACTACAGTGTATTAATTGAGCTCATTAATTTATTTGTTAATTAGAAAACTTAATGGAAGAACTCAAATTTGAAAGCCTAAGACTTAGGAAAATGTGGGAAAATGTTGAATCAATAATATGGGTGGGTCACTATATAATATTCTGTTCCAATTTGATTAGCATCGCCCAGGCTTCTGATGAGTAAACTGTGACAGTGAACATATCAGATTCCCCAAATTAAACATACTTCTCTATAATTAAATATCACAACTTCATTGTTCCGATAACAAAATTGAAATATTTTCCACCATCATAATATCCTTAGCAGATAATGTCATTGGAACAGAATGATGTTACCACATGATAATAGGCTCTGGACGCCAAAGTCAAGTTATACTGTTTATTTTCAAAGCAGATCATTACATTGACTTTTTTTCCATTACCAAGTGATTGATGCAGCTTTAAAGGTGACCAACAAAAATTTCATCAAAAAAAAAGTGATCTAACGATGAGGTTGTGTGCTGAATGATTCAAATACCAAGGGAGATGCCACACATGGCAGCTCAGAATCCGCTGAAAAATTAACCTTTGCCAAACCTTCAGCAGCAGTTTGCTCTGCAAAATGAGAGCAGCTGTCAGAGGCCCCAAAGTGCCTCAAAACACAATAAAACCTTGTGTTGACATAATCCATTTCTCGATAACTATGGAATTCTGGAATAGAACACCCGCCAGCAGAGGAACCTGGTGTGCAGCTAACAGATATGAGCCAACTCATCTTGACAAGCAGCCTGAAGAAAGGTGGCTCTACAAATACCAGGCCCTGCAAACAGGCCCTCACCACCAACCACAGAAAAGCCTCCCACGCGCCTGCAGGACCACAGCCATTTCAGTCACTTGGGGATACAACTCTATCGGTGAGGTCATCTTCAAATACTAGAGACAAACAATGAATACCTTTCTCTGAGACTCAAAGCACCTACACAAAGAAAGGCCTTTCAGCATGAACATGCTCTGTACAAATGACTGCATATCACATTTCATCTCTTCCCTCCGGAGGAAGGCAAAGGGACAGGGCTACCATCTCTAAAATGAAAACGCTAGGTGATTTGAATTGGACTGGTTGACTTTCAAAATCAAACGTGGCATTGAAAAAATATACCAAGCTCTGTACACTTTTCATTATAACAAATATTTCATGAGTAAGGCACTGTGCTGAGAGGGCTGCTGGAGGAAGAAAAAGAAAATAACAAGAAAAAAAAAAAAAAGTCTACCCTACCCAGATCAAGCTGCCTGCTCACTGGTATTTATTTTCTCTGCATGAAGTCATTTGAGCTGGGTGGATTCCAGTTGAGAGTACTTTGTACAGTCAGTGCTTGCCGCTTGCATGAGATGTGTGCCATTCACAATACTTTTGATGATGATGTTAATTGTTGTTGAATACAACTTATTTATAATTCTAGAGAATTATACATGTGTTAGGGATGCCTGAGGCTGCAAGGGCCCAAGTTACATGTTAAAGATTAAAAAGGACAGATTTCTCGACTGGACAGTCCAATAGGTTAACCCTAACTGATTATTTGCAAATATGGTAGCCACGGCGTCTGAGAGGAAGTATTAGCAAAAGAGAAAAATTTTAAATGATAGCTTGTTCATGAGAGAAAGCACAGTAATCCGGAGTCCCTCAAACATATTCCAAGAGGGCATTTCTCAGTGCCACATACTGTCCTGGAAAAGATCTTGTCCACGCAGGGCTGAATCAGCTAGGTCAGTGGAGAACTCTTCAGCCCGCCTGGTGAAGCAGTCCCACAGAATCCACAGCCATGCCCACGCCAAGCTCCTGTCCAGCCCTCTCTCAACTTCTGATCTGATGTCCTCTGCTGGCAGAATTTTGCCCCCTCAATAATGCCCCTAGTGCTGAGCATGCTTGCTCTACTTGTGATTTTTCTATAATGCCCTGTCTGGATCTCTTGCTCCCACAGTCTTTGTGCAATTTTCCCAGCACCCTACACTTCTTTTCAGCAGTACTTACCCACTCATTACTGGTTTAATGTCTGTCTTTATTGTTAGACAGTAAGCACTGTGGCCTAGGTTGTCTGTACTGTATTCCCAATACTTAGTAAGTCCCTGCCACAGAGTAGGTACTTAATAAATATTTGTTGACTGTCTTGATATCCACGTGCACACCCTTCCCCAGGCTCTGGGATCTGTTCTTGGTTGGGGGACTGAATTCTAGCTTAAAACCTATGAGACTCATAAACAAGTCAAACTTGCTACCAAGGCCAGCTTTTATCTTGTGCCAGCGTATAGGAATCCAGCATCTGACCCTAAACCCAGTTTTAGTTCTCTAAGGCTGGGGCCATGACTTACTTTTGCCAGTTCTCTCATGGTTTTGGAGGAAAGCTGGCTACTTGCTGACAACCTTCCCTGGTAGCCCATATTGCCTAGTCCCCATCCCTAGACTCTGCCTATCAGTTAGACTCCTCAGAGCCTTTCTCTTGAACTTCCCTGATATTGTTTGTATGGACATCTTTCTGTTGCTTATCATCACACTCCAAGTCAAGTTAGGTTAGCCTTAGGCAACCTTACAATTGTATCAAATATATAAAAATGCTTCTGTGTCCCTTTTTAAATATAATTAGCATAATATTTTGCTGTAACTTTTTGAAAGATCTTTATAGTTTTGTTTTAGAAATTATGTGGTACACATAGTAAATTCTCTATAGTCATCACTCATTCTTGAGAATTTTGACAAGGTAAAAAAAAAATCCAATCTACAAATTGTTTTCAAATAAAATCAACATTTAATTAATAAGAAATTTAACAAGTAATAGAATAACATAATGTTGTACTTCATATACATTGAATTGAACATTTATTAATTTAAATTTTGCTATTGTCTTTTTATAGTTAAAACCAATACTTTTTTCCAGTCCTCAAATATTTTTATGGGCTCCTAAAAAACTTATGGTCCCTAGGCAATATTTCTATAGTTCCAAAGGCACGAAACTGCCTTGTCCTAAGAAAGTTTCTGTTCCTTATGAACTAGTGTAAAATCCCATGGCCTGACCTTCGCCCCCTGCTAAGACCAACAAAGCTGACCCCTTTAATGGGCAGCTGTGTCATGGGCAATAAACTCCATGCTCTTCTCTTGAGTTAGTGGAATCTCCCTACTCTCCTCATGCTCCTCATTGAATACTGCATAGTTTTTATAAAGACTTGGGAACCTAGTCATGATTTTCTCTGAAGATACGTCTCTCTGCCTATAAAAGCCCCACTTATACATCATGTTGTCAAATAAGTGATTCTTGAGGCTGTATCATTGATGTCCAGAACTCTATTCCCAGAGAGTTGTTTAAAACCCAGCGGAGGGGGAAGGAGGGTCTGAATAAAAGAAGATGAAGAGATTAGCCAAAGAACATATATGCATAGCCCAAGGTACACAGACAACAGTATGGTGAAGGCCAGGGGTGGAGGGTGGGGGGGCTGAGTGGAGGTGGGCAAAGAGAGGGAAAATGGGTGACATCTGTAATAGTGTCAACAATAAATAAATAAATAAATAAATAAATAAATAAATAAATTCCTTTAAAAGAAACAAATAGGTTGCCTCTGCCTCACACAGGATACATTCCACTCCCCTAATCAGCTTCTGTGCTGAATTTGATCAAATCACTTTTTTAAATACCAGCTCTTCATCCCAGCATTGCTACTCTGTTCTCCCAACTGCCTTACAGTGGGGTTGAGTGACTGACCTTTTTACTAAGGAATTGTTTTTTTCTTCATTCCACAAATAGTTATTGCACATCTACTATGAATGAATGAGCAGACAATAAGGATGTGAGTTGGAGAGTCTGAGAGGTGCTGTGATCCACTGGAGGTCTCTCAGTCATTCAGTAATGCAACTGTCCAACAGGCTCAGACAAAGCACTGTCTCCTGCATAACCCAGAGCCCAGGGCACACTTTCTGCTGGTAACCGGGCAGGCATATGAGGACAAATATGCCATTGCATTTGGGTCCCAAAATAGACACTTCTGGTTATAATATTTATTTCAAATTACATATCCATCTCTGAAGTATTACTAAGTAATATGTTTCACAGATATTAGAGATAGAAAAACCTCATTAGATCATACAATTCTCTCTCTCTCCCTCTCTCTCTCTCCCTCTCTCTCTCTCTCTCTCTCTCTCCCCTAATATCTGAATGAGTTCCCAAGTACCCTATGATTATACTCTATGGTTCTATGATTTTCATACACTTGTTAAATTTTTTTCCAAAACAAGAGTTGCATTATATAGCAATATAAATCTAGACAAAAGGCTTAATCTTAAAGGAAGTCAGTGATGGGAAATAATCAAAGCAGGATAATATCATCATCAGATTTACTTTTCCAATCTCTCTCCAGCAGAACTGTAGAGGATGAAAGGAGCTGGGGGAGAAAGGGACATAAGACTTTAAATTAGGGTACAGCTGTAGGAATAGAGAGGAAGAAGCCTAAAATATTATTGGGACATAAAACTGGCAATATCAGGGAATGATTAATGATAAAAAGGGATCAATCTAAAATGACTTGAGTATCTGGCTTGGGAGACGGGATGGATAGTGAAATGGAGACTAAAGAGGAGAAGCAAATTTGTAGAGCAAAGGTGCTTAGTTTATTTCCATACCTAAGGCATTTGAAGTGCCATATGATATACAAGTGAAATATTACTTGCCCAGTGATCAGAGTGATGAAGAGAGAGCTTGGAATGTCATCACCATTTAGGTGACAACTAAAGCCTTGTTAATGGAACCCTAAATAAAGCCAGCATTAAAAGCAGGGAGAGGAAGAGAGTTGGGAACAGAAAGAGAAATTATAAGAGAAGCAGGAAGACACCAGAAGAAAGGTAACATATGTGTTCCTTCCAGACTATGGTATGTATATACAAATACAAGTTAAAAATAACCGAGAAACATTATTTCCCTTATTTAATCACTCCTACCTAATTGAAGAATTTCCCTTCTAATTTTGAAACAGAGTACTTACTACTCACTGTCTTAGGAAAAGCAGAGAAAACTGGTCAGCACTTATTTCTCCGTTTTCCAAGTCACCAGCCCCAGTTCCCTCTCTGGTCTCCCACAGTAAAGGGGTTTCCAAGCTGTTGCCCTACCCTGCGAATATCCAATACATGGGTATTTGAGCTGAGGCCCTGGCAGACCTAGGTCCCTTCTGCATCTTGTTTTTTCTCTTATATGCAGCCTTGATTAAACACACTTTGCCTCCAAGTAAGGAAATCAGGTCCTGAATATTTAGAAATGCAAACTGTAAATTTAAATTAATTTAACTAATGGTTGCCGTGTCAATGGGTGGATCATGCCTTTTTGATAAATGAGACTCTCAAAGAAAAATGAAAGTAATGAGGGTGGCAGCCAGGGCAAAACTATCCTTTCCTTGTGTTACCCTCTGCTACAATTTTACATTGTTCCTGTCAGAAGGAAGGAAAAAAATTGGAAGGATTATATGTGGTTATCCTTCTTCATTAGCAAAATTAAATCAAGAAGGGCATATATTTCTTTGATTCCGTTCCAGTGTATTCCAAAGTCTTGGTTTCACCACCAGACCCACCCCACCCCCCACAGTAGAACATGCAACTCCCCACATTGCCTCTCCCCCTTCACTGCTTGCGTTTTCAGCACCATCACAAACCATTATATATTTCACCTACATACATTTAGACTCTATCTTCCACCACAAGAATGTAAAGTCCATTAAGGGTGCAATTTTTTCTCTACTTCATTTACAGTTTAATTCCCAGTACCTAGAATAATGATTGACATACAGTATATGCTCATAAATGTGTTCAATAAATGAATTAATGTTGTCACATCACTATCGGATTTATTTCTATGTTTCTAAGTGATACTTAATAAAAATAATCTAGGATATAATAAAGTATTACTACAAATAATAACAATGACATTAACAAATGTGAGAGCCAGATGTATACAGATACTAATACATTGTTCCTACACAGCTTTGAATGTTTCAACATATCATCATATATTCTTTATTATATTTATCTATAAAAGAAGGTGAAATAAGTTGACTCTTAAGATCCCTTATTGCTCAAGAATCTAATGATTCTAGATTAAGGTTAAGTCAATGAAATAAAGGAAGAGAAATATCTAAGAAAGCTTTTTATAATAGAATTGTGGCCTAAAAGGTGGGATGGATAAGGGCTAATAGTTGGGATGGGGTGGGGATAAGTGGAGGAAGTTAAGAGTTGGTCCAAGTTGAACAGAAGTGTGAGAGCTCCAGAGGGGATAATTCGTGAGGTGTTGTGCTTGGGGCAACCATCGTGGGTTTCTGGATGAAGGAGGGAAGACATGGGCTATCATCTGTTATCTACTGAGAAGTTGCAGAGCTAATATATATATATAATCAGTGAGAAAAACCTGTGTAGGAGCAAAGTTTCTGTTGGAACCCCAGTATAGCCACCAATTATTAAGGACCCTCAGTTTCATGGCTGAGTTCATACTGCTGATGATTTCTTTAGTTTCTTTGGAGATAGAAGATGACTTGATGGAATGACCCAGATATATTCTTATAATTAACTGAACATTAAAAAAAAAAATAAAAAATTCTAAGCTCTCCCTTCTAGAAAACCTCAGAAAATAGTTCATCTATTCCTAGGCCTTTCCCCTCTGTCTTGCCCCTGCTCACCATAAAAAAAAAAAGAAAAAAAAGAAAAAAGAATATTTTTCTAAATACTTATATTGTTTACTTGGACTTTCTTATGGCCTTGATCTTACACTGATAGGCAGTCAAAACATAGAAATTGGAGGGTTTCCTAGAGAAAATTTAACTTTCTCAATAAGCACATACTTTTACAACATTCAAAATGACTTTAAGTAAATATTTGGTTTTATTTCCACTATTCTTTAAATAAAACTCAACTAACACTATAACATCACTGAAACTTTATTAAAGAAAAAAATCACTAACATCCAATATAATCAAAACATACCCATTCCTCTAGTTTGTATAGTTATCCACAATTCCAGTAGGGTTTTCTAATTAAAACAAAAAGGAATTAAACTCACTAAATCCCACTGGAATCCACTGAACAGAGCTATAAATTTTACAAATATAAAACAATGTTGTGAGCATCTCTTTTGAATAAGTGTCTGCATTCTTTTACTTGTTTATTTAAACTATAATTGCTTGTTGAAATATTACTAAGAAAATAAATATACCCTTAATTAAAAAAAGAGTAAAAACAATCATATTAAATGACCCAATTAGCTCTACTAACCCATTTAACTACTGCTTTTTAGCCATTACCAGTAGGAAACTATGACTTCCTGGATTTGGAATTGATACTCAGCCCTTAATGAGCTTATACAATAATGTTGCCTAATTTTTCCTTCCAAATAAAACAGCAACTGACCTTTATTTTGTCACAAAAAAGTAGTTTTACATACCATGTCAATTTTTTTTCAGTGATTTCTAGTAATATGTGAAAAGAGTATTCCAGGCATGTCTTAGGGGATAGGAGTAGAAGGTTGATCTACCCGTTTTATTTTCATGAGAACATTATGGGCCTTATGGTTAAAAAACCAACAACATGGCTTAGCTTTTTGGGATTGAGAAGTGACCCCAGAATAGCAGAATAGTCTGGAAATAATGGTATAGTTCCTGCTTAACTTCCCAAGCAGTGTACTACTTTGGAAAGAAACTCATTTGAAAAGAAAGAGTCAAGGCCCTTTCTTGGTCCATTAGCTGGGGTGTTTGTGAAGGTGAATGACATCAGTAAAGTATAATGTAATATCAATGAAATAATAATTTATCCGAACTGGAAAAAGATTGGTCCACACGAGGGAGGAGAGACAACAGTAACTGAAAAAAATGAAAAAATACATTACCAGAAGTGCTCTAGAATATGTAGAACACACTGCTATGCTAGTAAAAATAAGTTTTATTCAGAAGCAAAGAGAGCATTTTTGCCCCACTGTTTCCCTTCACCTGACACCACCAGCAGCAATGGAGGATAGTCATGGTTTCTAAGCATTTTACAAGTGAGTCAGTTCTTCCTTCAAGTGGCATTTTATGCAGATATAAGACAGATCAAAGGAAAGCTACTGTACTAGCTTTCAACAACTGCCATAACAAAATACCACAAACTGAGTGGCTTGAAACAACAGAAATTTATTCTCTCACAGCTCTGGAGGCTAGAATTCTGAAAACCAGATTTTAGCAGGTTGGTTCCTTCTGGAGGCTCTAAGTGAGAATCTGTTCCATGCTTCTCACATAGCTTCTGGTGATTGCCACTGGGCCTTGGTGTTCCTTGGCTTATAGATATATGTCAATCTCTGCCTCCGTCTTCACATGGTGTTCTCACCAGTGTGCCTCCTCTGTGTTATGTTCAAATTTCCCTTTTCTTATTAGGATACCATTCATTGGATTAAGGCTCAACTTAACCCAGTTGGACCTCATTTTAACTTGATTATATCTGCAAAGATCCTATCTCCAAATAAAATCACATTCACAGGTACCAGAAATTAGGAATTCAACATGTCTTTTGGGAGTGGAGAGAGGGAAGTAAAATTCAACCTACAACAGCTATTCTGGTTGAAAGGTTGTCTCAGGAAGGAGCATGGTCCTGCCCATTAAGTATCTGTCATTCCTGAGGTGTGTGTTGAAGCATTTTCAAAGAATCCTAAAGTTCTGCAGTGAAAAGTTTGAGAGAGAAGTATTAGAGTAATTACAATTATATCAATATCAGGAACATCTCCAGGCAACCTCCAGAGTAGCTGAAGCTATGAAAGAATGCTAACATTATAATGAGAAATGATGGTTACAGGCTCAGAAATTAATGATGAGATTTTGTAGGTCTAGGGCAAGGCATGAGATCTTGCTTGTCTATAAGCTTCTGGATGAAGTTGATACTACCAGACCTTACTTAGATCAGACTTTGAGTACCATGTGTTTAGGGGAAGATGACTGTCCTGTCCAAAGAAAACAGATTAATGAGAAGGCTGATACACACTCTGATATTATCCAAAGCTACAAGGCTTGTTGGAGCCATAGACACACACACACACACACACACACACACACACACACACACTCCACATCACAGTTTTGAGCTGAAAAGGTAGATGTATTGAGTTGTTGGACTCCTCTCCCATCACTACTACCTTCCTCTCACAGAAAGGTGGAAAAATGCTAAGAAGGAGTGTTTTCGTTATTGGTGGGGTTTTTTGGTTTGTTTGTTTTTGTATTATTTTATGTGAAAAGTGGTTGGGAGGAAATGTATCAAAGTTAATTAGCAAACTTTTGGCCTAAGGAACCCAGAAGTGGTCAGAAATGCCCCAGACCTGGAGACTATGTGGCCACTTGGCTACATTCCCCAGAGTTCTAGCTCATCCAAGCTGAAGGCCCTAAAAGAGATGAAGGAAAAAGTCAGATAAGACCTAGTGAAAGGAATGCTGTGCTCCCCAGCTATCAGGATAAAATGGCAGCCCAAGAGAACAGAAGGGGAGGAGGCAGGTTCAGTGAGAAATTCTCAGAATGCCTTGCCCCAAGGCATATTGAAAGTGAACCCAAAATGCCCCAGAACACCAATGGTCCTTCATGAATCTGGCAGCAAAATAATCTCAGATGAGGTTTCTCCTTCTTACATGCAAGCACTAATGAGTCACACAAAGTAGCAACCTCTAGTATTATTGGCTCCCCAGAAAATTGTAAATTTCAAGCAGTTAAATTCCTGGGAATCCCTTGAGCAGTTCATTAAGAATTAATTACTGGCCCTGTATCATCCAGTCCAAGTAAGAAGTCCCAGAATCTGGTCATCTGTTTGAATTTTGGCAAAAGCATTTCCTGCATTAGGTGATTTTATTGGTTACTGCTCTCTATCAAGTCACCCAGAAAAATAGTGACTGTTTCATCCATGTGGCAGTTACTCACAACACAAAATGGTGGTAAAGACATATTTAAATATAAAAGAACATAAAAGTATAACTAAAATCTGTTATTGCCCAAATGCATTGGTTTTCTTTATTTATAAATTTATTCCCATGAAGCCCAGACACTGTTGTGAATACATGGACCTATAAATTTTTTTCCACTTAAATACTTTGGAAAAGTTTTTAAAGTCTCTGGCATTTCTTCCTCTTACTCTCATTAAATTATCTGACATACTTATTTGATTTTTAAAATTATATACAAGTACCTATATTTATCTGACTATTAAGAAAGTGAACTGTTGATACTGACTTTCCTACACTATAAATAAGTGAAGACACTGGTGCTTATAAATAAAAAAGAGAAAAAAATTTTTTGCCAAAAGTGTGTTTTGGTCTTTTAAACTAATACTTAATTATTTTTACAAATAATCTATTTATTTATTTATGTTTTTAATCCTCACCTGAGGATATTTTTTCATTTTTGTTCAAATGGAGTGGGAGGGCGAGAGAGGGAGAGAGAAACATTGATGTAAGAGAGACACATCGACTGGTTACCTCCTACATGACCCCAACCAGGGCCGGGGATGAACCAAAACTGAGGTATGTGCCCTTGACCAGAATCAAACCTGCAACTCATTGGTCTGTGGGCTGATGCTCTAACAGCTAGGCCAAACCAGCCAGGGCACAAATAATTTTTTTTAAAAGACTTCTTAAAGAGTATAGAATTCCATGTTTGGGGCAGAAAAAGTCATGAAAAGCCTGGGACATTTGGTTGTCAAAAAGCAAAATGAATTCAGAAATACCTGATAGTAATGTACAAAATGATAAAATGATCAACCTGCAAAGAGGACATGAGTGAACAAGTAATGACAACTTGAATATTAAAAAAGAAAATCCCTATCTCTATAATTAGATCATGTGTTCATTCATATACTCATTCATTTCAACAAATGTTGAGTGTGCCAGGCACTGTTTTATGCTGGAGATAAAATACAAACAAAACAGACAAAAATCTGTGGTGGGCAGAGCTTATTTCTAGTATAGGAGACAAAATAAATATACAAACAAATGAATACATAATATTTTAGGTTCTGATAAGTACCATGAAAAAGAATATAACCGGATAAAAGCACAAGGAGGAATAGTGAGGGATTCTATTTTATATAGAGGTGTCAGGGAAGGCTTCTATGATGAGGTGTCATTGAAACCACTAAAAGCATAAAGGATTGAGCCATAAATATCTGGGAGAAAAGTGTCCCAGGCAGAGGAAACTGAGAGGTAAATCCCCAAGGTGGGAGTGTTTGGGGCAAGTTTGAAGAACATCAGCCCTGTAGCTGTAGAAGAGAGAGAAGAGAAGAAAGATAAGAGATGAACCCAAAGAGGTGGAGGGGTTCAGAACATGTCATGTGTGATAGGCTGTGGGCGGGATTTTAAATTTGCTCTGAAACAGCTAAAGGATTTGACTAAAGGACTGAAAAGTTGACATATGTTAGAAGGATAACTGTAACTGCTGTGTTGAGACCATAGTGGGGCAAGGGTGAATGCAGGGAGACTAGTCTGGAGACTATCTCAACAGGGAAAGGTTGGCTGGTGAGGAGTGATTGAATATGGGATAGATTTTGCAAGTAGAGTTGATAGGATTTGCTGATAGATTGCTGTGGAGAAAAAAGAAAATATATGTTTGGGGATGTGTGTAAAGATAGATAGATAGACAGATAGACAGATGATAGATAGATAGATGATAGATAGATAGATAGATAGATAGATAGATAGATAGATAGATAGATAGATAGAGTATAGATAGATATAAATTTCAGATTGAATATTGAGTCATATAAAATTATGTTTGTATATAAAAAAATAATCAGGTGTGAAAAAACTTTTTAATTGAAAAAAGAAAAAAATGGTCCAGTGTTAGAAATCTCATATGGTTCAACCAAATAAAACTAAAATCAGAAGTAATTACCATATAGACACTATTTAAAACCATAGGACTTAATCACATTATATAGGAAGTAGAATAAATAGAGAAGAATTACAAGAACTGACCCTTTGGATACTCCAACATTTACAAGTCAGGAAGAAGCAATAAAAGGAAACTTAGAAGGAATAGGTAGGAACATAGGAGGAAAATGGTGTCTTGGAAGGCACTATTGAAGAGAGTATTACAAGGGGAAGGGGTTATTCAACTTTGTCAAATGCTTCTTGTAGGTTAAGTGACATGAAGATTCAGAAATGACCATAGAAGTGAAACCAGTTATGTCTACAAAGACTATTCACTCATGCCCTGGCTGGTTTGGCTCAGCAGTTAGAGCATCGGCCTGAGGACCAAAGAGTCGTGGGTTTGATTCTGGTCAAGGGCACATACCTCAGTTGCAGTTCATCCCCGGTCCTGGTCAAGGTCATGCAGGAGGTAGCTAATCGATGTGCCCCTCTCACACCGATGTTTCTTTCTCTCTCTCTTTCTCCTTCCCTCCCTCCCACTCTATCTGAAGATACATGGAAAAATATCCTCAGGTGAGGATTAAAAAAAAAATTATAAGTTTCTATATCTTTTGCCATAACAAGAATGCCTCCTGACCCTCATACCTGTGCAAAGAAAATATTTGCACAGAATATTTATCTGTGCAAGAATATTTATCTTTATTGTTGAATGTATTACAGATGTTCCTCATTTTTCCCCTATTGACCCTCTCCTCCTCACTTCCACCCCACTCCTGCCTTTCCCCACACTGTTGTCTGTGTCCATTAGTCACGTATATATACATATAAGTTCTTTGGTTTATCTCTTCCCACCCCTCACACCCCTTCCCTTTGAGGTTTGTCAGTCTAACAACCAATTTGTACTTCTTAATTCCTTCACCCATTCCCCCAAACCCCCTCCCATCTGACAACCGACAAAATGTTCTCTGTATTTATGAGAATGCTTCTGTTCTGCCTGTTCATTTTGTTCGTAGATTCAATTGTCGATAGGTATGTATTCATTGTCATTTTGTTTGTTCATATTTTTTATCTTTTTCTTCAAGAAGACCCTTCAACATGTCATATAATACTGGTTTGGTGGTGATGAACTCCTTTAGCTTTTTCTTGTCTGGAAAACTCTTTCTATGCCCATCGATTCTAAATGACAGCTTTGCAAGATAGAGTAATCTTGGTTGTAGGTTCGTGCTTTTCATCACTCTGAATATTTCTTGCCACTCCCTTCTGGCCTGCAAAGTTTCTTTTGAGAAATCAGCTGACAGTCTTATGGGAACTCCTTTGTAGGTAACTAACTGCTTTTCTCTTGCTGCTTTTAAGATTCTCTCTTTGTCTTGAACCTTTTGCATTTTGATGATGATGTGTCTTGATGTGGGCCTCTTGGGGTTCATTTTGTTTGGGACTCTCTGTGCTTCCTGGACTTGTATGTCTATTTCCTTCACCAAGTTAGGGAATTTTTCTGCCATTATTGTTTCCAATAGGTTTTCGATTTCTTATTCTCTCTTCTCCTTCTGGCACCCCCAAGATGCGAATGTTGGTGCGCTTGAAGTTGTCCCAGAGGCTCCTTACACTATCCTCATTTTTTTGGATTCTTTTTTCTTTTTGCTGTTCTGATTGGGTGTTTTTTGCTTCCTTATATTCCAAATTGATGGTTTGCTTCTTGGCTTTACCTACTTTACTATTGAATCTGTGTAAATTATTCTTTATTTCAGTTAGTGCCTCCTTCACTTCTGACTGTGCATCCTTCATTTCTGACTACTCCTTTTTTATGCTCTTGAGGCCCTCACTAAGTTCATTGAGGTTCTCACTAAGTTCATTGAGCATCCTTATAAGCAGTGTTTTGAACTCTGCATCTGTTAGGTTGCTTATCTCCATTTTGCTTAGTTCTTTTTTTGGAGTTTTGTTCTGTTCTTTCATTTGGAACCTGTTTGTCTCCTCATTTTGGCTGCCTCCCTGTGTTTGTTTCTATGTATTACTTAACGAGAGGTATGGGGCTGGCTGAGACCAAATGCTGCTTGTTTGAAGGAATTTAGGAAAACCTGAGGCAGGATCCAAGATAGGCCAATCCTATGGTAAAGCAACTGGTAACAGCTTGGGTGGGCCTGAAAGTTGGGTGGGGCAGGGCCTCAGGGAATCACCAGGGTGAGGCAAAGAGTGTAAGTTGCTGGAGTCCCAGATATGACGGCTGTCTGCCACCCCAGTGAGGGCTCACCAAAGGAACAAAGGCCTCTGATAGCACGTCTGTCCAGGAGAAAGCCGCCTCTCCAGCTCTCACTCCAATGCCAAACAACTCAGTTCTTCCCCATATGTCCCTGGTGCCTTTCAAGCTGCCTCCCCCACCTGGAGTCTGGAGGGTGTGAGTCCGAGTAAGTCCGTGTGTGGGCCCTTTAAGAGGAGCTGCCTGGGGCTCCAGAAGCCTCAGCCTCCCTCAGCCTCAGTACCCACTGGTTTTTCCAGCCAGAAGTTATTGGACTTCTCTTCCTGGCATTGGAACCCTGAGCTGGGTGCCTGGTGTGGGACAGGGACCCCTCACTCCTTAGGGAGGACCTTCCCAGCCAAGGTATCCTTCTAATTTTTTCCTGCCACACGTGGGTGTGGGACCAGCCTGTCGCACCTCCACCCCTCCTACCAGTCTCGATGTGGCTGCTTCTTTAATTTCGTAGTTGTAGGACTCCCATTCAGCTTGATTTCAGGCGGTTCTGAATGATGGGTTTTCTGTAGTTTAGTTGTAACTTTGATGTGGTTGTGGGAGGACGCAATACTGCGTTTACCTACGCCGCCATCTTGACAGGAAGTCTCTCTCTTTTTTTTTTTTTTTTTATGGTTGGAGATTTTAATCCATTCATTCCAAAACTGATAGTTTAAAGTAACTAGAAATATAAAAAATAGAACATAGCCAATTACATTGAATGATAAATATCGATATTTATACTTCAAAAAAAGAGAAAATGCATTTTTATCAAACATGGAACATCCACAAAAACTAACTAGCACTAGAAAAACTAAGGCACAAAAGAAGCTTCAGCAAACACCAAGTAATCATTGCCATACAGACCATATTCTCTAACCACAATAAGTTTAAAATCAATTGCAATAGAATGACTTTTAAAATCTTATATGTATAGATAGATAGATATAACGATATGGATTATGGATATACACACACACACACACACACACACATATATACATATGGAATCTGAAAGTGTACAACTAATCTTGGAATAAAAAGGACATAATATGAAAATTACAATATATTTCAAACTGAATGACAATGAAAACACTAAATGTTAAAATTTGGGATACAGCTTAAGTTGCATTTAGAACAATATTTAGAGCTTTAAATAAACTATTTAAAATAAGAAAGATATAAAATAACTGAAGTACACATGCAATCATAAATTAGAAAAATGGCAACATAATAAACCAAATATGAGAAAATAAAGGAGAAAAACAATAAGGCCAAAAATCAGTTACATAAAGCTTATTTATAATAAAGATTATTAACAAAAACTAAATGATAATTAATTGAATAGATTAATAACACAGAAAAGACTCTGAAAATATTGCTTTTTAAAATTTAGAAAAAACAACTAGCAATAAGCTATAGATGTATCAGATATTTTTAAAATAATAGAATATTATTAACAACTATATGCCAAGATATTTGAAAACCTAGCTTAAATGGATACATTTCTGGAAAAATATAAGATGCCAAGAGAAACCCAAGAAGAAATATAATACTTGAATACATGAATCAGACTAAAAAACTGGATATGGGAATCAATAACTTTCCCTCCAAAAATGACCAAAACTTGGTCCCACATGGTTTTGCAGTTGAGTGCTACAAAACTTTCCAGAACAGATAATTCCTTTCTCATACAAGTTGTTCCAGAAAAATTGGAGAGAAAAGTTGTCCAACTTACTTCATGAAGCTAGTGTAACCTTGAGTCTAAAAATGGGTGGACCCCAGCCAGGTAGCTCAGTTGGTTAGAGCAATGTCCCGATATGCCAAGGTTTCGGGTTTGATCTCTGGGCCGGCACATACAAGAATCAACCAATGAATGCATAAATACATGGAACAACAAAAATAGATGTCTCTTTCCTTTCCTCTCTCTAAAATCAATAAAAATAAAAATGGATGAACATTAGAGGGGGGTAAAAGTAAAGATATTTTTAACTTATGAACATTTTAAACTTTCAAAAATCCTTAAATAAATTATCAGACAACTGAATTTATCAATTTATTTAAAAATTAACATATCATGCTTCAATGTGGTATAGTCAAACAATCCAAGATAGTTCAACATCACAAAACTTATTAATACAATTTACAGCATTAATAAACTTTAAAAAAACAACCACATGATCATCTCCATAAATGAAATAACATCATATTTGATAAAGGTTAATACATATTTATGACTAAACTCACAGAAAACTAGAAGTGAAAGTAATTTCCTTGACTTGATAAAGAAGATCTACTAAAAACCAACAGTTAAAGTACATTCCCTTTAAGAACTAGAACAATATAAGAATTTCCATTTTCTCTATTACATTCAGCATAGTAGTAGTTTGAATATAAACATGACAGTGAAACCAAGGACTCTCAAAGCTCAAACTAAGATGCCTCAAAAAAAGAGGAGTGTGGTGTTTGTAAGAGAATTCAAATAGAAATAGGATGGGTTAAAAGGAAGTGTTTGAGTTGATGCTCTCAACATGAGTATGGAGATCTTCCAAAATATTTTCTCTCGATATTATCTTGTTGAGGCAAAATAGTTTTTTTCAACATTATAGGGAGCACTGAAGTTCATGATGGAGGTGTTCTTTCATAACTAAGAAGTATGGGACTTTTGATTAAAAGTGTTTCATGTTTTGTTATGAAAGAATAGCCTTTGGAGGGACAATGTAACTGAGTAAGTGCACCCTGTGAAACACCTACAATAGTGAGAAATCAAATCAACCATTTAGAAAACCTTTCAAGGAAGATAAAATAGACATAATTTCCCCCATTTTTCCTGCTAAGTACAAATAAAAATCTTGGACACTATACATAAAACAAATGTAAGAAGATTCTGAAAGATGAAGAGAAGATGGCAGACTAGCAAGAAACCTAAAGAAATCCAGAATCAATATGGTAGTGAGAACATTGGGTTTTCTTTTTGAGTCCTATGTCCCAGACTTTGAGCTAATGAAGCAGATAACCCAGAAAAACAATGGGCACAGACAAAATCAAACAAACAAACAAACAAACAAAAAACAAAAAGCCTGTTCTCTCTAGCCAAAGGACAAGAAGAAGGCAGTTTAGCAAGACAGAAAACTTAGAAAAATAACTGTTCTGTTACAGCTGAACACAATAAAAAAAAAATAGTGTGCCCCACCCTCACTCATAAAAACAAAGGCCCAGTGGGAAGTCTAGACTTCAACCCTAGACAGACCGTAACGAGGTGCCTCAACCCTGCCACCAGGATGGTGTCAGAGACGGCTAAGCAGAGGGCTGGGATGTTCATCCTTCTACATAGTAATAAGGCTCCCAGTTCCTCACAGTGTCAGTAGAGACCATACGTGGAGCCTGGATTATTCAGCAACAACAAGGTACCCCACTCTCTACCCAGTGGAGTGACATCAGAGGAGACCTAGTAGAGAGTCAAGATTTTTACCACTTCCCAGTAAAAATGAGGTAAAACAGCTGCCATGGTGTCAGTGGAGGCCTGGTAGGGAGCTAGAATTCCACTCAGCATTAACAAGGAGCTCAGGTAACAATAGAGGCCAAGTGGGAATCTCTGCTCCCACCTGAAAGTAATGAGGTAGTACGCCTCCTTTCTGTGTCACAGGAAGCTTGCTAAAAGAGAAGGTTTAAATAAGATCCAGCTTCTCATAACATAACACTCAAAATATCCAGATTTCAATCAAAACTCACTTTCATACCAAGAACCAGAAAGATTTGAAACTGAATGAAGAAAGAAAATAAGTGCCAATACTGAGACTGTCAGAATTATCTCACAAAGATTATAAAGCAACCACCACAAAAATGCTTCAACAAGCAATTATAAACATACTTAAAACAATTTTAAAAACAAAGTCTCAGCAAATAAACAGAGGCATGATGGCAACCAAATGGAAATTTTAGAGAAAAATACAATAATCAAAATTTTAAAACTTGTCAGGTTTAATAGCAGCATGGAAATGACAAAAAAAAAAGGATCAGTGAAGTAAATGACAGAACAATAAAAATTACTCAATACAAACAATAAAAAGAAAATAGACTAAAAAAAAAGCCTCAGTGACCTGGGGGACAATAACAAAAGATATAACATTCATGTAATTGGAGAGGAAAAAGAGAACAGGAATGGAAAAATACTTAAAAAAAATAATGGCTGAAAACTTCCCAAGTTTGGCAGAAGATATTAACTTACAAATTCATGAAGCTGAGTGAAACCCAAACAAGATAAACCTAAAGAAATCCATACCAAGAAACACTGTAATCAAACTTCTATAAAATAAAGACAAAGGAAAGTCTTGATAGCAGAAAGAGAAAAACAATATCTTATCTATAGGGGGGAAAAGCAATTAAAATAATAGATTTTTAAAATCAGAAACCATAGAGGCCAGAAGGAAGTGAAACAATATTTTTCAAGTACTGAAAGACCTTGTCAATCAATAATCCTATACCCAGTGAAGATATCATTCAGGAGTGATGGGGAAAACAGACATCTCAGGTGAAAAAAACTGAGAGAATTATCTCCAGAAGGCCTATTCCCACACCCCAAAAATGGCTAAAATACTCTAAACAGAAAGAAAATGATTTTTTAAAAAAGGAATCTTGGAGCATCAAGAAGGAAAAAAGAATACAATAAGCAAAAATATTGCTCAATAAAATAGGCTTTCCTTTTGAATTTTCTAAATTAACTTTTAGAATTGAAGAAAAATTATAACACTGTCTGATGTTTATAGAGGAAATATTCGAGACAGAGTAAACTAACACAAGGAGAGGGAAAGATTTTTACACTTTACTCTCAGTGGTCAAATGATGGCACCAATCAACTATGTTAAGTTAGGTAAGTATAATGTAATACCTAGAGCAAGCACTAAAAAGTTATATAAACACATTCTCAAAAACACTAGAGATACTTAAATTGAATTCGTAAAAACAAACAAAACTCAAGTAACCCACAAAAGGCAAGAAAATGACAGAGATAAAAACGGGGAGCAGAGAGAAAACAAAATGACATTGTTTCCCCACACCCATGAGAATAATAGATGGGAGTATACAACAACCTCTTATATAGTTCCTGGATCTGACCTCTGAGATCAGTTTCAAGTGATGTGACATTACACTCCCTGTGGCTGTGTACTAAAACAACTCGCTGCTACACAAAACTACTGGACACAACTTGCTAAGGCCAAGTTCATTCATCTCAAGCTGCCTTCCCCACAGTGAGTGCGAGGAACATGACATTGTGCTGGACCAGGCCTCCTCTGCCCTCATACAATTAAATGTTTCCTGGGAGGTGACTAACTCTATAGTCAAGGAGGGCATGGGAAGAATCACTTTTTCTCAAACTGTTAAGGGTGAGGGAGTGGACATATACCAATTACAGATAATGTAACAGAGTAAATGCACCCTGTGAAACACCTATAATAGTGAGAAATCAGAGCAACCATTTAGAAAGACCCATAGTTTTAAGAATGGTGTTTCTAGAAGCTAAATTCCCAAAATGGTTCATTACAGTATTCTTGTTCAAAAAAAAAAAAAAACTTAAATGAAAAATGCTGTTAGCACTGATATTGCAATATGGTTGACAGAAAACATGAGTGAAATAATCCCTAGTGATGTTCCTGTGGTTCCCTGAGATTTGCTGTGATGACAGGCATAAATGTTTGGTTTTGTTGAGGAAGTTGGTAGATGAGATTTGGTGGCTTTACACAAAGCTGTCCTTAAGATTCCTCAAAAATGGCGACTACTTACTCTCTTGGTCACTTATGATTTGGAGTATCTTGAGAACTGGTTATTTATATCACTTTTAGGCTGTTAACATCACTATGGTGAAATGTAAATTCTGTCCTTCAAAGATTGACTTTAAGCAGATATTTGCAATGGCAAATTGAAATTTACATCCATTCTTCACCTCCAGTCCTAAGGTATTGATAGGAGACTTGAAACTGAGCAATTTAAGAGCACTTGAAACTAACTTCTTATAATCTAGTAATACCAATTGCACAATTTGATCCCAATAAAAAAAAAATCCATATTATTTTCTATTTGTCTACAGTTCTATTGAAACCTATTAAAACTAAGCAATATTAAAATACTTCACAAATAAAAACATGAGGTGAGTGGAGCTTGGGAACAGACATTTCCTTCCATCTAGTTGAATTCCCAGCCTCTTATTTCTCAGTATGATTCTCAACTAGAACACAGAGATCAGAAGGCAGATCTAAGATCTCAAAACTGGCTGTTGTGCAGGGCTAAATATTACTACATTTATAGGAAGCCACATTTAAAAAAAGAAAAGAATCTTGTTTCTCAAATGACAAGTCAAAAATATTTGGGTTTCTTGTAAGGAATTGTAGGCGTGTTTCCAGGCCCTCACTTTTACTCTCTCTTCTTTGTCAACTTTTATGTAGGGAAGAGGGTGGCAGAAATGTTAACTCTGGTGGACTGAGAAGAGGAGAAAGCATAGACATATATGCCCATATAACATATAGATCCACAGTCCCCACCCCCTGCACACCTGCTTTGTCCTCTTAGTTCCTTTTTTCCTACTCCACCAACACCATCCAAGGAAAAAGTTGTGTGAACAGATTGTTAAAAAAAGCAATTATCATGGAAGAAATGTTCCACTCCTCGGGGCTACCATAATGTGTTAGGAGCAGGAAGTGTATAACTTTACATTGTTCAGAACAGAATGGCATGGGTAACAGCTGTTTGTGACAGATGAGAGCAAGGCTCCCAGGAGTTTGGAGACATATACTAGAGAGGGTAAAAGGTTTTAATATAATCATAGTAGTTTATGTTCTTGAACTCCCATAAATTTTTGTGAAAGATTCAAGGAAAGATTGAATTTCCTGTCTGTACTCTGCTTATTTAAACTCCAATCTTACCCTTAGGGTAGAGGGAAAGATTATATATAAGGTACTAAGTGAAAATCCATGGAGGTGAATGTGAAAGAGATGAGGAAATGCCAAAGCTCCAGGGTTTAGTTGTGTCAGAGAGACATTTCTAATATACAAGTTAATATAAATGTAAACAAAAGTAAATTTTTAGATTTTTTATTCACTGAAACTTCATCCGTTGCAGTGCTGGCATCTTGAATTCACATGAGCATTATCCATTTTATTCCAGCTGATTGAGAACCAGAGATGAATTTATGGATTTCCAGGTATGCACCCTTATTTTCTTTTTTTTTTATCCTCACCCGAGGACATTTTTGCATTTATCTTCAGATAGAGTGGGAGGGAGGGAGGGAGGAAGAGAGAGAGAGAAACATTGATGTGAGAGAGACACATCGAGTGGTTGCCACCCACATGACCCCAACCAGGGCCGGGGACAAACTACAACCAAGGTATGTGCCCTTAGCAGGAACCGAACCCAGGATTATCCGGTGTGCGGGCCAATGCTCTAACCGCTGAGCCAAACCAGCCAGGGCTGCACCCTTATTTTCATACTCTATGTCATTAGAGATTACTTCTTGCTTCCTGCCAGAATTGATAGTCAAGAAGCATCTGAAAAGAAAATATGGTAAATAAATAAATACATACACACACACACACACACACACACACACACACATATATGATGGAATACTACTCAGCCATAAGAAAGGATGAAATGCTGCCATTTGCAACATGAATGGAACTTGAGAGTATCATGCTAAGTGAAGTAAGTCAGACAGGAAAAGATAAGAACCATATAATTTCACTCATAGGTGGGATATAAAACAGAAAGCAACAAATGAACAAATTAACTCATAGGCACAGACAATAGAATGGTGGTTACCAGAGGTAAAGGGGAACGGGAGAGACTGAAGAAGGTAGAGGGGGTCAAATATGTGATGACAGAAGGAGACTAGACTTTGGGTGGTAAGCACACAATGCAATATACAGATGATATAATAGATTGTACACTTGAAACTTATATAATGTTATTAACCATCCTGGCCAGTTTGGCTCAATGGTAGAGCATTGGCCCACGGACCGATGAGTCCCGGTTTCAATTCCGGCTAAGGGCACGTACCTCGGTTGCGGTTCGTCCCATCCCTGGTCGGGGTCGTGCGGGAGGCAACCAATTGATGTGTCCCTCTCACGTCGATGTTTCTCTCTCTCTTTCCCTTTCTCTCCCTCTCTCTCCCTCCCACTCTATCTTCAGAAAAATATCCTCAGGTGAGGATAAAAAAAATAATAATGATGTTATTAACCAATGTTACTCCAATAAATTTAATAAAAAAAAAATAAGCATCCTGACATTTAGCTAATATGCCCCAAGAGCTTTCATGGATGTATGGCTCAATATTCTGTGCCGAAAATTCCCTCTTTCAGAAGTCACTCTTGTCTGCCCCAACCATATACAGTGCTTCCAGGTGGCCAGTTCTATCCTGATGTGGATGCTTCATGGTCCATCACTTCTTTCTTTACTTTCTTTCTATGATGTAATAGTTAACAAATCTTGGTAAAGCAGGTTTATTTTTCTGTCAGGTATCAAACAAAGGAAGTGGGAAAACTCAAACTAAAAGTGAAGATCCCAATGTCAATATGAGATTCCAAGAAATCTAGAGTTTTTAGAATCACATTAGGAAGTTAGTCACCACCCACCTGATACCAGTGACCACAAATATTAGATTATATAATAGGTTTTTTAAAAAGAAAGAAAACAATTCACCCAATGGTTATTTTTGTATGTGGTTTGAAGTAAGGACCTAATTTTATTTTTCAGCTTAGAAGGAGTCAATGTAGCTCTGAGACAGCTATCTAGAAGTGTGGCTAAGATCATGGACACTGACTGACTCCAAATTGCCTGGGTTGAAATCTTTGCTTGGAAATCATCAAGTTATTTAATCTCTCTGTGCCTGTGCCTCAGTTTTGTCATCTTTAAAATGATGTTAAAAATATTGCATACATCATATGATTATTATGGGATTGAGTGTATAGATGGATGTATTTTAACATTTGGAGCAATGCTGGAACATAGTAAGTGTCTAATAAGTATTGTTTATTGTTGTTTTTGTTGTTATGTCAACATTAATTCTTAACAATCCATTATTTCATAACTGATTTAAATAGCTAATCTACCCTTATCAACTTCTCATGTGTACATAGGCATGGTCTTGGAACCTCTATTCTATTCTAATAGTCTATTTGTCCATTCCTGTGCCAGTACTAGAGTAATTATTATATATTAGTAATGAACCTTTCTTTCTTTTTTTTTTTAATCCTCACCCGAGGATACTTTTGCATTCATCTTCAGATAGAGCGAGAGGTAGAGAGGAGGGAAGAGAGAGAGAAACATTGATGCGAGAGAAACACATCGAGTGGTTGCCACCCACCTGACCCCAACCGGGGCCAGGGACAAACTGCAACCGAGGTACATGCCCTTAGCGGGAACTGAACCCAGGACTCTCTGGACCGCGGGCCAACGCTCTAACCGCTGAGCCAAACTGGACAGGGCTGAACCTTTATTTCTTAAGAGTTAGCCTCTCATCTATGCTTCACTTTTTTGCATAAAAATACTGATTAGATTAGGAAGAAATATTATCTTTACAATGCTGTCTTCCCATTCAGAGATATGGTATATCTCTTCATTCAGATTTGTTGTGTTCTCAGATAGCATGTTAAAGTATTTCCCCGTAAAAGTTTTATTTGTTTTTCTTAGGTTTATTACCACTGTGTATGATTTTACATTTCGTTTTAATAATTACTGGTAGAGATTGTTTGTTTTGGGTGTAGTGTGCCACTATTTCAAATTAATTTCATGGAGTTTTATTTTTAAGTTTTTTATTATTGGTTGTTGAGCTTACTAATATTTTTTTCTACATCTGTCCAGATGACTGCATGATTGGTGTCCTTTATTCTATTAACATAGTGAATTAGATTGATTTTCCAATGTTAAATCCATTTTTGCTATTGGCTGGTTTTATATACAGACAGCTTCCTAAATTTTTACTAGTTGTAATAATTTTCTGCTGATTCTTACAAATAGTGTACATAAATAGTTATATCAACTTCCCTTCTAAACTTCTTGCTTATTTCTTTTGATTTTTCTTATTACAGTGTATGAGCTCCAGTATTATATTGAGCATTAAAGATAAAACTAAAAGTTACTATAGCAAATATAGAAGATTAGTTCATTGGATCAGGGAAGGATCTTAAGATGCAAAAGCACAAACCATAAAGAGAAGTTTGATGGACCTGGTCATGTCTGGTGATAGATCTAGAGTACATATTTGCATCTGGCAAAGACTGTATAGACCGTCAAAAATCTCCTACAAACCATCACACAAGAAAAAGAGAGACCCAAAAGTAAAACTGAAAGAAAACATAAATAAGAAAAACGAAGTGCCTGATATACAAATGAAGTCCTCACCTTATTAGTAGTCAGAGAAATATTACACTAAAACAACAATCATATGGTACTCCCTACCCATAATTTTGGCAAAAATAAAATGTTAGGCAGTATTAAGTCTGGACTAATATGTAGGGAAGTCAGAATTTTCATGTAGGTATATATACTGGTGCAGCCATACTGAAGAGAATATTGGAAATAATTACAAAACTGACTATGTGCTTATTCTAAACCTAGCGATTATAATGCTGTTATTTAACAACCACCACCACCACCACTTCCCCAGTAAAAACCTCTTATACTGGTAAAGACATTTATGAAGCATGTTCATTACAGCCAACACTGTTCTAGTTAGAAACAAACTAAATATCCATTAATAGGGGAAATAGATAAAATACATAGAAATAACAAATGAACTTGTTCCACATAGGTTGACAGAGATTTCAGAAACATAATGTTGAATAAAAAAAGTAACAGAGTGTATCAAATAAGACTATTTCTGTAAATTAAAAACGCATACCTAAAATATTATAAATGTATATATGTATATATAACATATATATACATACACATATGTGTACATAGTATATATGTGTATATAATATATATATACATATACACATATATGTAAACAAATATCATTTGGAAGAACTCATTAAATACACAAGAATGGATGTCCATGGTAGGAAAAATGGATTTGGAAGTGGGTAATACAGGGAATAATAAAATTACACGAAGAAATTAAATATAAAAGGGAAGTTGGGCATGGATTGATGATGACACTTGGCTATATACTGAGAATCATGATCAATCCAATTATATAAATGTAGGATCAATAAACCTGAGAAGGAACAAGGGAGAGAGAAAGGAAGGAAGGAATAAATGAAAAAAGAAAATGAATAGTTATACTGAAGGGTCATAATAATGCCAAGAAGCCAAAAAAGGTGTGTGTGTGGAGGGGTGGGAGTGGGATGGATATTAGCTGTAGCTCCCAACCAGAGAGTGCATTCTATTAATGGAACTATCCACAGGAGATCTAAAGAACTGGTAGAAGCCCTGGCCGGTTTGACTCAGTTGTTAGAGCATCAGCCCTCGGACCAAAGAGTCAAGGGTTCGATTCCAGTCAAGGGCCTGTACCTCGGTTGCAGTTAGCCCCTGGCCCTGGTTGGGGTCATGCAGGAGGCAACCAGTCAATGTGTCTCTCTCACATCGATGTTTCTCTCTTGCTCTCCCTCTCTCCCTCCCTCCCACTCTATCTGAAGATAAATGGAAAAATATCCTCAGGTAGGGATTATAAAAAAAAAGAACTGGTAGAAAACTTAAGCACATACTTTCATGGTGAGACGTACCTGACACCCCTTTCCCCCAACTACAGCTGTCTTGCCCAACTCTGAAAATATGATGGTTCTTTCTGCCTAAGGAAACCCTCTGAGACTCTTTCAACTGGCTTTTTAAATGGATAAATGATACATGTAGTGCTATATTTTAGACAATGATTCCGGTTTGGTGAATCATGGGCATTTTTAAATTTCAGTCATCAGCAGCATTGTTTTGTGGAATATACACTAGTATGACTGATGTTTTCCCAGGATGATGGTGTCCCACCCTGGGGAAGCTCCCTGAATCCTTTCTACTCCAAAAAGAAAATCTGGTTGACTATATCACCTTATTTCCCTAGAGTCAGCTTTAGACTCAAATTAGAAAAAATATTTATGCAACTATGGTTAAACCTCTGGAAAACACACATATGAATAGAGAAAAAAATGGGGGGGGGGAATGCATGAAAGTAGCCTCGGCTAGAGGGATAGGAAAAAGTTGAACTGACTGTGTCCAGAGTCATGAAGAGACTAAATGCAGAGCGCTTTAATGACTTAACAACTGATGTAGTCTTGAGAAATTAAAATTTTTGTGAGACTGGCAATCTCACAAAAGAGGAGCATTCATCCATCATATTTGGCCTTTGTGGGGCTTCAATGATTACCTCTAAATGAGTAGGATTGAATAAAAACCATAAAACTTCTTGTCTATCCTGACCTGCATCATATCTATATAGTGGGCACCCAGGAGGTTGAAAAATCTGTAGAGTCTCTTTTGAGGTGGCACAATGCAAAGCAAATCTTTCATTTACCAACATTACTTCAAGGTCCAGTTCCTAAGTCAGGGCCTTGACTTAGAGACTCCAGACTCTCCTCCTCTTAACTCCACATGTGCATACAAATGGGAAAAAAAATCAAGGTTATTAAGGTCCATCCAGGTCCAGGGTGTGCTCGGAATCTCCAGTGCCAGATGTCCTCTAGCTTTAAAAGAAACTGATAAGGACAGAGAACAAAAGGACCTAAAATTTGAGAGAGTCTCCCAACTTGGCCATTTCCCAAGCTCTGCATTATTTCAGTGAATTCTCACAACAACACAATCCTGTATAGTCTCTGTTATCATTATTATATCATCGTACCAAAGCTCAGAGACGGGATGCATGGGTGTAAAAACAGGGTGATGAACAGGTAGAAGGAGAGATGCAGAAGGCAGAAGGTAGATTTCACCTCCATGCCAACTCAACCTATTGAGCCATCCAGCTCTTGAGACTTTCCATGGAGGTCCTCGCTGAGACTGATTCCCTGCTTCTTGGGAGTTAGCCCTTTGCAGAGTCATGGTCTGCAAACTAGGACATAATTCCTAGCCTCTTCCTGTCCAGCTGACCAAGAGGGAATCTGCTGTACTCACAGTTGCAAAGTAGTTGTTCTCGAGAACTGTGGCTCCCATTCTCCCTAACTATGACAAAATTAAACAAACAAACAAACAGAAAGAAAGAAAATCAAACAAAATCAAACTGCAGCATAGCTGAATGGGTTAGATGGAGGAAGGAATATTGATAACTAGACCTTCACCTTTATGGTGTCATATCTCTAGTTTGAGTGGAAAGGTTTCTGCTTTGTGTATTATTACAGCAAGCATATTATGGGAGGGGTCTTTCTATGATTGTGGATTCAGGGTTGAGTTTTGATTGTTAGTTGTGTGTGTGTGTGTGTGAGAGAGAGAGAGAGAGAGAGAGAGAGAGAGAGAGAGAGAGAGAGCAGTATGCTTTAATATGTCCTCAGGCAATATTTCTATTCTAATTTTTTAAAATGGGAAAAAGAGGCGGAGCATTTCCTCACCCTACTGAAGTCTTTGCAAATCCTTCCAGAGTCTTAGCAAATAGGTAACATTTTAATCCTTTCCTTTTCTCTTCCATTTGGTAACCAAGAGGTAATAGGTGATGGAAACCTATGTCAGTGTTCAGAAAAGACTATGCAGGGGTATGCTCGTTACCATTCTCCTGTAAGTTTCTAATAAATGTGCGCGGTTACACAGAGATGATATCACCGGTGTGGGGAGTGCTGCTCTGAGTGCATCACAGCTGGATCATTCTAAGAAGTATCAGACTCCAAGCCAACTAAAGATTTTTAACTCTGGTGAGTTTTGGAAAAGAACAAGGAAAGGACAGAATTCTGCCTTAGAATGAGATTATACATTTTCTGTAGTGCTAGTCTCTATAGACAGACATCAAACAAGTGCCTTGAACATAGATGATATTGGTAAAAATTATACCCTAGAGAGCCTTATCGAAAAATTAAATGAATGGGGTTATTTTCAAGGCATAGGGAGTATGCTTGTAATATCTGAAGGAAAAAATCCTACAAAATTCAGACCATGATCCTGTCAGGGCAAACCCAACTGCAACTCCCCTTTCATATTCCAATCAAGCTGAACACTTTGCCTTCTACTTTGCAGACACCCAACAACAGTGAGGTTTTTTTATAGATGAGAAGGTCCAAAGCAGCTGTTCACATGTCTGTAACAGGAGTTTTGAAAATATTCCTACGCCTTTGGAATCCAACATTTCATGGGTTTGCTGAAATGTAAAAGCTCTGTCATTAGTCCGGCTTCGCTTTTGTCTTCTGCCTAGTTTTTCAGTCATCCACACAGGAGCAGTATTTGTTTGCAGGATCTGGAAATATTAGTAGGGAGCAGATATTTGTGGGATAGGCAACAGGAACAACCCGCTGGATGAGGTCCAAACAGAATCTTCCAGCCTATGCTCCTAGGATGCATTTGTGTAGGGGCACTGTAGTTTGTACAGGGGCTCTTCTAGTAAATCTGGGTTTCATGCATAAGAATAAAACCTCAGGACACTCTATCTGCATTGCTAAAAATCTCCTTTTGGGCACACTTCTCTATTTTCACCAGGGTGATCTTCTTTGCCTCATTCCTGCTTCTTTCTTACCCCATCTTGAGGAAGCAATTCTCACTATCCAATTATTACATTTGCTGAGTTGCAGACTGCTATAAGATTGAAAACTCTTCCAGCTTGTACTGAGTTCCAGGAGCTAAAAAATAGTCTATGATTCTCATAAGAGAAACACATAGGGAAGAGGCAGATAATTGGGTAATTATGGAAAACAGAGCCTAGAGAGCCTCTCATGGCCCTCCATTTGACATTAAAAACCTTTTTAGTAAACACAAACTAAGCCCTCTATGTTTCAGAGTTAATGAAGTAAAGAAGCATTCCTTCTACCATTCCAAGATGAAAATAACACCCTCGTAACAGTTGGAGATGCACAAACCTAAGTGGAACCTTGAGCCGTGATGTGGAAACATGGCTAAACTTGATGAAATAAAAATACTGCATCTTTACATTTAAAGTATCGCGTCTACAAATTCACAGTAATATCAGCACAGATTCACAAAAGCAATTAACAAAGCATCTGCAGAATAATAGGTTTGAAGTCACACATTTGAATCACTCAAATAAATGAATAAACAAGTAACTTGTTGAGATCCTGCAACATATTCAGCACTGTGGAACAGGGGAAAATAACGAACCAGTGATACACTGTATGCCCTCACATAATTGGAGTGACAAGAACTTCTATGAAACCAATGCAAAGGACACCTATCACAATTGGTGTGGAAGAGGCAGGCTATGGATGCTATTAAAAGAATGATCAACATTAGGACAAATTTTCCTAGAAAGGAGACAGACAATGAGCTGAGCCTTGAAGGATAAACAGAAAACGGTCTGTGTTCACAGTGAGGGACAGGGGGTGGGGGTTGGGAGGGTGGGGGGGAGCAAGAGCAGGCAAATGAAACTGAATTTAAATATTCAGAAAGTATGTATTGAGCACCACTATCACTTAGTATTGTGAGAACCTACCTAGCATCAACTTACCTTCTAAGACTTTGTCAGAAAAAGTTTGTCAATGCTCAATCCTTTCTTGATGAATTTCACACATTTAAACTTCTTGTTTAAACTTCTTTCTGCCCTACGACCTTGGTATATATATAACAAAATATAACAAATGCTGATTGCCAGATTCAATGGCACAGAGAGATAGTTAATTAAAGAGATTCAAGGTTAATTCAGAGATTTTTATTTAAAGTCTTACATGTAATGGTTCAATAGTCTCAATATAGTGAGATAAATTTTCTGAATCGGGGATAGGCAGCTAAATGGATCAGTACTAAATTTTGTACATGAATCTCTACTAAAGGGAAAAATACGCAACATAACTCAGGATTTTCAAACTGAGTTCATAAGAAACCCGAGAGTTCATGGGCATATTTCCCAGTTTCTGTAAATGTTTGAATAGAACTTAATTTTATAAATATAATTTAAACAGTTTTTAAAATTATAATAAAAATCCATTTATTATATACCAGATTTTGAAACATAGAAGGTCGGCAAGCCTAAACTTGTTGGACTAAATTATATATCCGAGGACATTTTTCATGAAAAGAACTTTCACTGAATTACTTGATTTGTTCCATAGAATTTCTTTGTCATTGTAATAGCTAACATTTGTGGTGTGTTTATTAAATGTTTATGCTAATACTTATGCTAAGCATTTCATATGTGATGATTTAATGCTCACAATGACCCTATGAAACAGACACTATTAGTCCCATTTTGTAATCAAATAAATGAAGTGTAGGAGACAACAAACAATGGGCCTAAAGTCACAAAGCTACTAAATAGAATAACTGGGATTGACACCTAGAAAATCTGACAGCAGAGCCCAAGCTCTTAGCTACTAACCCAATACTGCCCCTAAAGATATCTATATGGCAAAATTTATCAAATTTGGCACAGATCAAATATCATAATTTTTTTTGTAATCAGTGGTAATAGAATGATGTCTTTTCTCCCCAACCTAAGATCTATCCATAACAAGATTGACTACAGGCAGCTTTGGTATTTTTCACAAATAAATTACTTTTCATCCTCAGAGATGCTCAGAGCACTTTGGTTCTCATGTACACTGCTTATCATGCACACTGATCATGAAGAAAGAAAAATTCTTTTAAGATGTACCATATGTAAATTATTCATTCTTGTCCCAACCTAAATGGCTCAGTTAGTTGGGAGTCATCCCATATACCCAGGAGTTGCCAATTCTATTCCCAGTCAGGGCACATACCTGGGTTGTGTGCTCAATCACCAGTGGGGGCGTGTGGGAGGCAGCCAATGGATACTCCACTTTCACATGGATGTTTCTCTCTCTCTCTCTCTCTCTCTCTCTCTCTCTCTCTCTCTCCCCCCCCCCTTTTTCTTCCTCTCTCTAAACGGTCAATAAAAATATTTTTTTAAATCTTTATTGTTGAGAGTATTACAGATGTCCCCCATTGCCTTCCTCCTCCCAGTTCCCATCCCATCCCAGGCTTTCACCACCCTATAGTCTGTGTCCATGGGTAATTTACATATGCATGTAAATTCTTTGCTTAATCTCTTCCCACTTCCCTCCCCCCTTCCCTCTGAGTTTCTTTTTTTTTTTTAATTCTTCATTCTTTAGCCCAGTCAGTGTGGCTCAGTGGTTGAGCATCAACCCATGCACCAAGAGGTTACCAGTTCCATCCCTGGTCAGGGCACATGCCCGGGTTGTGGGCCTGATTCCCAGTAGGAGGCAATGCAGGAGGCAGCCCATCGATGTTTTTATCTCTCCCCTCCTCTCTCTCTAAAATCTATAAAAATATATTTTAAATAAATAAATAATAAAAATTCTTTATTCTTTAGCTAAACATTATTTACTTTCAGGTTATTTATGCCAAGATTATTTTTTCTCATCGTTGAAAAGATGAGCCATTTTTAGTGTGTACCTAAAATTGCAATATCTCCAATGAGAAAAAGTTGTTGATATAACAATGTAAAAATTATATTTTAAAAGATAAAATAAAAGAGCCCCATGTCAATAGCTTTTAGGTTGCCTAGACTAATAAAAATGCCTTCATTTAGTCCAGCCAGGATATGTCACTGGCAGCTTCAAAATTCGTTTACCTTTTTCCTCAGAAGCTTTAATTTATCACCTTCTAAAATCTACTGCCTAGAGAGTCAAGAATGCAAACTACATTTCATATCCCTTACACCTCAAGTTTATCTCCTGCGTTTAGATGATGTGATAGTCTACCAAAATTGTAGGACTTACTAAATGCATTCAGCAGCCCAGGTTCAAGTAGCTAATTTTCTCTAAGAGGTTTTTTTTTGTTGTTTTTTTTTTCTTACATCAGACATCAGCAGGACATCACTATATAAACATAAACTGTTAAAGAGAGTTTTCAGATTTCAATGACATCATTTTTATGCACCACTTAGAAGGTTTTGTTTATTTTTGAAAATCATTTTATTTTTATTCTGATAACCAGCCACATGGTTTTAAGTATCCAGTTCATAGTAAAAAAAAAAGGGGGGGGGGACAATATATATTAAATATTTTACTCTCATAAAAATAGATATTTAAAGGATTTATCTGTTCCTGAATATTTTCTTTTGTGTCCTTACCTTGGAAAGGTGGTAAGGATATGGCTGATAGTCCTGGCTTTAATTTACTTTGAGTTCCACAGATCTCCCAGGAACATAAAAAATGTGATATTTGAATTATTAGCCCACTGCGGGCAGAAATGTGATTTTGAATAAACATAGGCCTGTAAAAGAGAAGCCATTGTAGGATTTGGAATTTATATCCTCAAAAGACCTAACAGAACTAAAAAATACATGAACTTACCTATATTCAGGGCTGGTAGTATAGTTTCAACTTCAATATTATGCCAACATGGCAGAGCCAAGCTCTATTGGATGTACTAGCCATTTCTATCTTGTACCCTTCTCTTTGTACTTTCTGTTTTTCTGAGGCCTCATCTTACAGTTAATTTCAGATCTCTATCCTATAAGAAATTCCCTCAGTACATGGTACTTACCAAAGATAACTGGACCCACCATTTGCTTTCTATGCTTGGTTCTAGACAGAGTACAGGCTTTGATTCAAATGAGAAAGGTGCAAGCTTTGAGCAAAATGACTTCCCCTTTCAAACTCAAGCCAAAAAATATTTTTTTAACTTTGTCATACTAGAGAGGGAATGTGCTTTAGAGCTCAGTAAGTAAGGAAAGTCAGACCCAAATAAGATGGGGCAAAACCCCATTGCTCTTTTGTCTTTCTCTCCTCCCACCAATGGGCCCCAGATATAGGTGCAGTCATGCGAAGTGGGTTCCAACTTTCCAGGCAGAACACCAACAATGGGAACATCAGGAAACTGGAAAGTTCTAGGAACAGGAAGGAGTTTGGGAAAGTAATACCATAAACTTACTTATGAACTCCTGGGCTCACCCCTCAAGTTGCACATAAATGGATAAAATCTTAAATTTTTGTTTTCTTTATTGATGTTAGAGAGAGAGAGGAAGGGAGAGGGAGAAATATAAATATCGATGAGAGAGAACATCGATTGGCTGCCTCCTGCATGTCCCCCACTGGGGATCAGGCCTACAACCTGGGCATGTGCCCTGATCAGGAATTGAACTGGTGACCTCTTGGTGCATGGGTCGACACTCAACCACTGAGCCACACTGGCCGGGCAATGGGTAAAATCTTAAACAGCATAACAAAGACTGTGAGAACTAAACTAATAGATTAAGACCCAGAATAGCCCTAAGTCTTACATAAGTCTTACACTGAATGGTATGTACATGGGATATATCACAATAGTATGGTAAAGGCTTTGAAAATGGAACTGACATTAAAACTACAACCCACAGAAGACTGTAGAGAACTTGTGACCTACATTAGTTGGGTCAATTGCCTGCTAAAACAAAAATATCAACATCCTGCATAGGATTTAAACAAGACCAAGAATCTCATAATGTAACATTCTAAATATCCAGGGTACAAACTAAAATTATTTGTTATATAAATAACCAATAAAATCTCAACTTGCATGGAAAAGACAACCAATAGACACCAATGCTAAAATGACACAGATATTAGAATTATTGGACAAATACTTTATATCAGCTATATAAAAAATGCTCTAACAAGTAGGGGAGAACATTCTAGAAATAAAATAAAAGATAAAGAATCTCAACAGAAAAGTACAAGATATAAATAAGATTTAAATAGAAATTTTAGAACTGTGAAAACCAACAACCAAAATTTAAGAAATACTGCGAAGGCTCAATATCAAGATTGGAGATAATAAAAAATAAAATAAAGCACGTGAACTTGAAGATAGATCCATAGACATTTACCTAATTGAAAAACAAATTGGGGGGGCAGGAGGGAAATAAGTAACAGATCCTCAAGGATATATAGTAATATACCAAAGTATCTAAATTTTTTTTTATTAGAGTTTCAGAAAAAGGTAAGAGTCCAGTGCTCAAAATAGTTGAGATAAAAAACTAAAAACTTCCAAAATATTGTGAAACAGATAAACCTACAGATTCAAGAAGCCCAGTGAACTCCAAAGAAGAGAAACTCAAAGAGAACATGCTCAAAAACATCACAATCAAACTGCTGAAAATTAAGACAAAGAAAAAATTTTAGCCCGCCGGTGTGGCTCACTGGTTGAGCTTCGACCCATGCACCAAGAGGTCGCCGGTTCGATTCCTGGTCAGGGCATATGCCCGGGTTGTGGGCCCAATCCCCAGTGGGGGGCATGCAGGAGGCGGCCAATCGATGTCCTCTCTCATCGATGTTTCTATCTCTCTCTCCCTCTCCCTTCTTCTCTCTCGAAAATCAATAGAGAAAAAATATTTATTTTTAAATATTATTTTAAAAAATTTTTAAAATAACCAGAGTAAATGATTCATTATTTATAAGGAAATAATAATTAAAATACATCAGAAAACATTGAGACCAAAAGCAAGTTAAACAACATTTTCAAAGAGCTGAAAGAAAAGAACTGTCTATCTGGCACACTTTACATAGTGAAAATATTCTTGAGAAATGAAGGTGAAATAAAGACATTTTTAAAAGAAGAAACACTAAGAGAATACATTATGAGAAAATCAGCTCTGAAATAATTTTAAAAAATATTTTTTATTTTTTTATAGCAGAAGGAAATCTGGAACATCAAGAATAAAGGAAGAGAACTAGAAATGGCAAATATTTGAGTAAATATAACAATCTTCTCTATAAATATGTTATTCTTTCTTCTTATGTTCTTTAAATTACTGTTTTAATTAACCTTCTCAAATGACTCCAAATATGATCCCTCCTCCTTAATATTTATGCCCTTATGCAATCCCCTCTCGAGTGTGGACTAGGCTTAGCAACTTGATTCTAACAAACAAAATGTGACAAAGTGATGAAATTTCACTTCCATGATTAGAATATCAAAGACTCTGCCCTCCATATTTTTTTATGCAGCTGTAACATTTTGCATTCCCACCAGCAATGTATGAGAATTTCAGTTTTTCCATACCCTCACCAGTGCTTGAAATTTGTAGCATTTAAAAATTTAGCCATTCTAATAGGTATATAACTCATTTTGGTTTTAAAACCAAAATACAGTATGATGTTGACTGTAGGTTTGTCATATATGGCCTTTATTATGTTGAGGTATGATCCCTCAAATCCCACTTTGCTGAGAATTTTTATCAAAAATGGGTGTTGGATTTTTTAAATATTTTTTCTACATCTATTGATATGATCATATGATATTTATCTTTCATACTCAATAGGCAAAAACTAAAAGCATTTCCCCTAAGAACAGGTACAAGACAGGGATATCCGCTTTCACCATGCTTATACAACATAGTACTTGAAGTCCTAGCCACAGCGATCAGATAAGAAGAAAAAATAAAAGGCACTCAAATTGGAAAAGAGGAAGTAAACTGTTATTATTCACAGATGACATGGTATTGTACATAGAAAACCGTAAGGACTCCACCAAAAAGCTACTAGATTTAATCAATGAATTCGGCAATATAGCAGGATACAAAATTAACACCCAGAAATCGATGACATTATATATACCAATAATGAACTCTCAGAAAGAGAAACTTAAAAGAAAGAAAAGAAATAATCCCATTTACTATCATAACAAAAAATTAAGGTAATTAGGAATAAATTTAACCAAAGAGGTAAAAGACCTGTACTCAGAAAACTCCAGGATGTTGAAAAAGAGATAGAGGAAGATATAAACAAGTGGAGGAATATACTGTGTTCCTGGATTGGAAGAATTAACATCATTAAAATGTCCATACTACCCAAAGCAACCTATAGATTCAACACAATCCCTATTAAAATACTAATGGCATATTTCACAGATCTAGAACAAATACTCAAAAATCTATATGGAACAACAACAACAAAAAAAGACCCCAAATAGCCATAGCAATCTTGAGAAAGAACAACAAAATTGGAGGGATCACAACACCAGATATCAGGTTATATTACAAAGCCATTGTAATCAAAACAGCCTGATACTGGCACAAGTACAGACATATAGATCAATGGAACAGAACAGAGAACCCAGAAATTGACCCAAGCCATTACACTCAATTAATATTTGGCAAAGGAAGCAAGAGCATACAATGGAGTAAAGACAGTATCTTCAATAAGTGGTGTTGGTAAAATTGAACAGGAACATGCCCCTCCCCTCCAAACAAAAATGAAACTATACCACCAACTTACACCAAACACAAGAATAAACACAAAATGGATAAAAAACTTAAATATAAGTCATGAAACCATAAAAATCCTAGAAGAAACCATAGGCAGCAAAATCTCAGACATCTTATGTAGCAGTAACCGATACATCACCTAGGGCAAGAGAAACAAAGGAAAACTTAAACAAATGGGACTACATCAAACTAAAAAGCTTCTGCACAGCAAAAGAAACCATCAACAAAATAAAAAGGGATCCCACTGTATGGGAGAACACATTTGCCAATAATACATCCTAGGGGTTAATTTCCAAAATATATAAAGAACTCATACAACTTAACAAAAAGAAGACAAACAATCTAATTTAAAAATGGGCAAAGGATCTAAATAGACACTTCTCCAAAGAAGACATACTGATGGCCAAGAGACATATGAAAAAATGCTCAAAGTCACGAATCATCAGAGAGACACAAATTAAAATGACTATGAGGTATCACCTCACACCTGCCAGAATGGCTACCATCAACAAATCAACCAACAACAAATGCTAGGGAGGATGTGGAGAAAAGGGAACCCTGATACACTGCTGGTGGAATGCAGACTGGTACAGCCACTATGGAAAACAGTATGGCGATTCCTCAAAAAATTAAAATAGAACTGCCATTTAACCCAGTGATCCCACTTCTAGGAATATACCCTAAGAATCCTGAAACACCAATCAGAAAGAATATATGCACCCCTGTGTTCATAGCAGCACTATTTACAATTGCTAAGATCTGGAGACAGCCCAAATGCCCATCAGTAGATGAGTGGATAAAAAAGCTGTGGTACATTTACACGATGGAATAGTATGCATCTGTAAAAAAAAAATAATAAGAATAAGAATCTCTTACCCTTTGAGATAGCATGGAGGGACCTGGAGAGTATTATGCTAAGTGAAATAAGCCAGTCACAGAAAGACAAGTATCACATGATCTCACTTATATGTGGAATCTAATGAACATATTAAATTGATGAACAAAATAGATCCATAGACATAGAAGTAGGGAATAGATTGACAACCCTCAAAGGGAAGGGGGTGGGGGAGATAAACCAAAGAACTTATATGCATATAAACATAACTGATAGACACAGACAATAGTGTGGTGAAGGCAGAGGGGTTGGGAGTGGAGAGGAGGGTGTCAATGGGTGAGGGAGAAGGAGGGACATCTGTAATACTTTCAACAATAAAGATAAATTTTAAAAATTTATAGAACTGCACAGCAATACAAAGTCATTACCATATGTTAATTTACAAAATAAAATTTTGTAATTAAAAATTATTGTGGTCCTTGTCTAAAAAAGCTTATGGATAGGAAGATGTCGAAGAATATACAAAACACCTGTATAATGTTTTCTACCAAGTGGAATTATACATGCCTTTAGCTTTTAAAAAATCACTTAATTTCACTTGGCTAAGAAAGAGAAGTTTTATGCTATTCTTCTTTGTGACAGGGATCTTCCTTCTCTTACCTCTACTTTCTCCACATTCTTTAAACTAGGCAGTTGTCTCCATTACCCCCATAGGAAAGGGAAATCCCATTAGAAATACAAAGAAAAATAAGTTAATTATTAGCTTGGAAGTATCAAGAATTCCAATTTATCAAAGAGAAAATTTCTAGAAGAATTTAGCTAAACTGGATTTTCATCTTACCCAACTTGAGTACCCACCACCTTCATAGCTACACTCCTGCCCCATCTTCACACCTCCCCAAGTAAGGAAATTTCTCTGGTGGGTGGAGGTGGGAGAGGGTATAGGGGGGATAAATGGTGATGGGAACAAAGAAAAGAAAAAAAATTTTTTTAAAGAAAATTCCTCTGTATTAGTGAGGAATAGTCCCCACATACCACATTCATGAAATAATTTGCCCTAGAAATGGTAATGTTTTCCTTTTCCAAAACAGGCAGGAAAAAGAAAAGAGAAAGCCTGTTTCTCATAGATTCTTAAAACCTAACCAAACTCCTCAAGAAATTTTATTTTTCCTATACACTGTTCCAGTTTCTCTACTGCTCATGCCTCAGTGTCTGCAATTCAGTTTCTACCTTCATTGCTTCACCAAAAGAGATCTTGTTAAGGTCACTAATTCCATGTTAAAAAATCAATAGACATATTTGTCCTCATTTAATACCATATGTGTTAATCACCTCTTCTTTTCAAATAATTTTTTTACCACAGCCACTTGGTTTTTATTCCTCTATCTCTGGTCACTCCCGTATTTCCTTCACAGGCTCAACTCCAAATCCACCCAGCCATCACATGTTGGACTTTCAAAAGCCTGGAGAGTAGACAACCTTTCTGTCTCACCCGCTATGTTTTTCTGAGAAAATCATATCCACATCCACAGCTTTCATTGTTACATACACTATGATCACTCCCATGTTTATATCTCCAGTCCAGAACTATTCTGAGCTTTATATCTTTATTTTCAACTTCCTACCTTACACCCTCATTTGGAAGTCTCAAATTCAACATATCCAAAAACCAAGGTATTGCTCTTTCCCCTAAAATATTATTCTACTTCAGTTTCCCCTATCTCGGGAACCTGACAGAACTAAGAGTTCTATTGGAACCTTCCTCACTTCAACACTTGTATCCAGTCCATCACAAAGTCCCACTGGTGTAACTTCAAACTCAGATACATTGACTGGTCTAAGAACCACCACCTTGCAGTGAACTTCTAACTGATCACCTTGCATTCATCTGGCCTTTCTCTAATCTGTTCTCTGCGCTGCAGCCAATGTGATCTTTTCAAAATGCAAATGTAGTAATCTCCCACCTACCATTCCGGGCCACCCTCATCCCATCTAACTGAGTCTAAGATTGCCAACAGACTCAAATTGGTCTAGGCAACTGTGACTGCATGTGTGTGTGTGTGTGGGGGGGGGGGAATAAAAGAGAAAAACCTACACAAGTAATTCTGAGAATGTGTCTGATTGTGTATTCCAATCATGTTTAAAGCCTCTCAAACAGTTTCTAGGCTTGTTCACCATTTGAAATCATTTATGCCTTTTCACAGGAAATGTCAATTCAGTAGGGTAAAAATCTTCATTATTTTCCATTTTTACTTTTTTCTCTTCATGGCACACAGAAATCACATAACTTGGGTGAATTTCAGGAGGCTTTGATTTTTTAAAAACTTTTATTAGCATTTATTTTGTGCTGCATTTACTCCTGGGCCTTAAGTTTCTTCATCTTTTTCTTCTGTGCAATCTCCTCTCTGATTTAGGAACAAACTGCTCCTTTTCAGTGAGGATCATCTCAATGTGGTAGGGAGAGCTCATGTATAGGTTAATTCGCCCATGAGCTCTGTAAATTCTGTGCTGCATCTTGGGAACTTGGAGATGGAGAATCCACATCAACCCTTTAACATTAATCTGCATTTTTAAGCATGTGTAGCAAAAATTCAGTACCCTCTTTGAGCCACTGACCCTCTGTCTAGCCCCACTGTTTGGCCTGGGCACACCTACCACCTCCACCATTGTTAACAACAGGATGGCACATATCGCTTCCGTAAAATGACATCCTTCAAACACTTGGTGGCTTTTCGGATATGCATACCCCTGATGGCCTGAACAGTTTCACAAGTGTTCTTAAAGTGAACACAAAGATTTGAACCTCTTGATTTGCAAGATTTTGTAGGGTTTCCTGGGTCAAGTGAATAGGGAACCATTTTCAGAGGTCACCTCAGGCCACTTTGGGGAAGAGGAGGAGGCTTTACTTTTTTGAGAGGCAGCATGGTGGAGCAGAAAGAGCTTGGATTAGGGAGTGAACAGATGTGGATTTTAATCACAGCTCTGCAACTCATTACTATTTGAGCTCAATTCCCTATTTTGAAATGAGAATCTCTCATAGTTTTTTGTTTTGTTTTGTTTTTAAAATTTGATGAGCTCATCTATGCAAAGATTCTAACATATCATTTAACATGTAGTAGGTGGCCAGTGAATGTTTGTTCCTTCTTACCAGGATGGGTAGTGCCAAAATATTCTAGTCCAAAGAAAATCCCAAGATAATTTGCAAATTTCTCCATAGCTAAATTTGCCTCATAGACACTTAGAAGTGTATGTTGAGTTCAAATTTAATTTTTATTGATTCATTTTAGCTAGCATATACATTAAGTACTTCCTATGTGCTAGGCTTCATGCTATGCAATTTACATTCATTATTTAATCACCATAAATTCCCTATGATGTACCGTACTATCCCACTTTATAGCTGAAGAGTGCCAAAGCTCAAATTTGAACTAGGGTCAATCCACTCCAGAACTTGTGATTTTGTCTATCGGATTCTGACCTCTCTCATTGAGAGATCCAATCCAGAAAACTCAAAGAACTGCTGCCTTTGATCATCTAGGTTTCATCAGGGACCTGTGGAATACTTCAGTTCATTTTGCTAAAATCCAGAGCCTGGAAGTTAACCATATGAATGTCTTTATATGAAGCAATTTCACTTCACTATATACATGGCAACTCAAAGATTAAAGACCTAAAATGTACTTTATTTTTCCATGATTGATATTATCCAAATAATATTTCTGGGATTATAGCATTTAATACCTCTTTCTGGCAATATTAAACACCAATACCCTAAAGGATTATTCATGCAGTGTTAAAGATAGGAATTTGGCAAGAGGGGAGAATTTTGATTGTGATCTTTACAGAATCAGGAATAGTTTAGGGAACTGATTTTGATACCACTGTGTATGAAAGTATGTAAGCCTCTATCTTTGACAATACTGATAGATTTTCAAACAAACTATCTCTGAAATAAAAGTTTGAACCTCAGAGAATATTTCAAATGTCCAGGGACTATGTATCCAAAATTGTTATGCAACACAATGTGCATCAAGTTAGTTAATATATAAGGAAACATTAATTTTTCTCTAAGGCTGACGAAGGGTTGAAGTCTATCCCATAAGGGAGTTCTACGGCAGTACCCAAAGAAAAACACATGTCTGTCTCACAGCCCACAAAGAAATCCATAGGAAAATATGAGAGATGTGTTTGGAATATTAGTTCACAAATCTGACTGCCTTTCATAATACTGGTGGAAGTTTGGTTTCAAGAACAATGTGAAACCACAGAGAACCTATTGTTCATAAATAGAGTCATCACTTTGCTTCATTGGTTCCTGCTAACTATGAATACCAGTTTTGTGAAATCTAATAGATATGATGGAACCTACTAATATTTTGTGTAAGTATATCAGAGTAATCTTAGGGCAAAGACTTTTGCAATGACTTAGAGCTTTCATCTGACCACATTATGTTATCATTTTAAATAGTGAATATGTACAAAAGTATACTTAATAATATTGTACAATGCTGAACATTTGGTAGGTGCTCAATGGAATAGTGATCAATTGGCCAATATCTCAGAGTGCTAATGATGCTTTTATTTTATTTTTTTAATTTTAATTTTTATAATTTTTATTGAATGTATTGGGATGACATTGGTTTGCAAAACCATACAGATTTCAAGTGTACAGCTCAATAAAACTTCATCTGCACATTGCATCAAGGGCCCATCGCCCCAAGCAAAGTCTCTTTTGTCCCCATTTTCCCCCCTTTGCCCACCTCTACCTACTTCCCATCCCCTTTCCTTTTGTTCCCTCTGGCTATCACCACACTATTGTCTATGTCTATGTCTATGTGTTTTTTAGCTTAATCTCTTTACCTTCTTTCATCCAGCTGTCAGTCTGTTTCATGTATCCAAGCCTCAGTTTCAATTTTGTTCTTCAGTTTATTTTGTTCATTAGATTCCACATTTAAGTGAGATCATATGGTATTTGTCTTTCTCTGACTGGCTTATTTCACTTAACATAATGCTCTCCAAGTCCATCCATGACGTTGCAAAGGGTAAGATTTCCTTCTTTTTTATGGCCAAGTAGAATTCTGTTGTGTAAATGTATCCTGTTGTGTAGTAAGTACACTTCTAATTAACAAAAATGGCAAAAGTAATAGAATGTCATTCCCTTGACTTGTTTACATTACATAGCAATGGTAATGAGATATTGCTATTCCCATGATTATATTATGCTATTGTATTAGTTTTCTAAGGCTGCCATAAAAAGTCCCACAAATTTGGTGGCTCAAAACAACAGAAATTTATTCTCTTACAGTTCTGGAGGCTGCAATCAAGGTGTCTATAGACTCTAAAGGAAGAATCTTTCCTTGCCTCTTCTAGCTTCTGCTGGTTGCCAGAAATCCTTAGTGTTCTTTTACTTGTAGCAGCCTAACTCCAATCTCTGGTTCTGTTGCCATATGCCTGTCTTCCCTCTATGTGTCCATGTGCCTCTATTTTCTTATAAGGACACAAGTGATTCTATTAGGGCCTACTCTACTCCAGTACAACCTCATCTTTACCTGACTGATTACATAGGCAAAGACCTTAAAGACATGAATTTGGGGGGACACTCTTCAACCCAGTATAATTATATAAGTAAGACTTTATCTTAGCAGACAGGAGGGAAGACCATTTATTATTGGCTTGCGAAGTAAGCTCCAGGTTTTGAAAAGGCTTATGAAGAAGCCATAGAGCAAAAAATTGTGGGCAACCTCTAGGAGCTGAGAGCCACCTGCTCCTGGCTGGCAGCCAACAAGAAAATAGGGGCCTCCATTTTACAAGCTCAAGGAAATGAATTCTGCCAACGACCAGAGCTTGGAAGAAGACCAAGCCCCAGAAATGAATGTAGCCCACTGACACCTTGATTGCAACCTTGTGAGACCCTGAGCAGAAGACCAACTAAACCATGCTCAGACTCCTAACCCATGCAAACCATGAGGTAATAAGTGTATATTGTTCTAAGCCACAAAATTTGTGGTAATTCTTATACAGGAATAGAAAACTAATATAAATGGTGCAGTGCTTTAAAGGTTTCATTCACTGTACCTCACTTATACTTCCCAAAGCTTACTCCAAAGGCATTTCTTTCAGTTCTGAGTTACATATACCACCAGCATTTCACTGCATTCACATGGATCATTGGAAATTACCTATAGAACATGAGTGTGCTTAGTAAAAATCACAGAATTTTAGTACTCAGAAGAACCGCAGAGATCATACATATCAATCTTCCCATTATACAAATGAAGACACTGAGCACCAGTTTCTAGAAATTAATTCTTGATCACCAAGGTACCAAGTGGAAAAGGCAGACAATGAATCCACAGGTCTGGGATCCAGTCGAAGATTTTTCCAATATTGAAGATCATCACCAACTCACTGGGATCCTTTAAGATCCCTAACAGCAAATAACAAAAGAGCTAGAAATAAATCACAAATTTTTAGAAAATGCATATGTTGTATAGCTTAATCAATGTCAATATTCATAATTAGCACTAATTAGTTTCTAGAAAAGTGCCAGTATAGCACTCAGTAAATACAGGGTAGAGCCAAAGTAGATTTACAGTTGTTTGTATGAAAAATAATACAAGAACAAACTCTGTTTTGCATACTCACAACTGTAAACCTACTTTTTCCCCTCCCAGTATTTGATGAAAATTAATATCATGTTTTAGTATGCTATCTCTGTTATATAACATAAAAGACATGAGCCCATCCCCACATATCTTGATCTGAATACAGCACAGCCCTGTCTGCAAAAGCCACAGCTGCCACGTTGATGTCAGACCCACCTGAGTTTTGAATGCAAGGTCACTCATTTATTCACACGTAAACTTGGGAAATTTCCTCAGACTCTCAGTTGCCAGTTTCCTCATCTGCACGATGAAGGTAAGAACAATGACCTCCCACTGTTGTTTTTAGGGTTAAGAAGAAAGAAAAAAAAAAACAGTAAGTGTAAAATGCCTGGCATTTACAGGGTGCTCCATAAATGTCACTCTACTGCCATTTGTTGATGAACTTTTATTAAAAGAAAGAACAGTTTTCCACTTCAGATATTTCTCTGAACTATAATCTATTTCAAAGGGATTTAATGCAAATGTACTTTTAATTCTACATTAAGAAACACTTTCTTTGAAAACAATATTCTGTTGCAAGGATTTATTTTTCTTTGGTCTAACCACCCATCTTTCATCCCTCAACAAGCTCAATAGAAAACAAAGACCTAAAAAGTCTAGAGAAAAAAATTTCATTTGACTGGGCCTGAATTCATTGACACTTAGGAACCACACACAGAAAAGGAAAAAAGGCAGCAGAGTGAAGATTCTTAAATTAGTCATTGATTAGGAGTTTACATAATTTAGAGGTAGTAATCCAAAACCTGCTTCAAATTAGATGAGAGCAGAAAAGTGATGTGGAAGTAGTTACTGTTAAACTGGAATTCTTCTGATTGCACTATTTATCAGGTAGTATTTCAGATAATTAAATAGAACTATGAGTAACATGAAAGATTACAGTTATGGTTCATTTTTGCACGGGTCTGTTGAGACTTAGAAATTATGTGCAGGCAGAGTTGGAAAAATTCCAACATGGACCATAGTGAATTAGGCAACAGCTGGTGAAGAAGGTTTAGTTTAGGCACTGTCCTGACAGCTGGAGAAAAAATGATATGTGGTCCATACTAAACTTCACATTAAAAATTAGCAGTAAAATAATTACAAGTTAATTAGATATGTACTGTCTTGATTTCAAAGCTTAAACAATCTTCCTTGGGGCCATTTTAAGACCATTTTAAGGTTCTTTAATCTCTGCTCAAGAGAATTTATTTTCTAGCAGGTGTGCCTTAAAGCTAAAAATGTAGACATGACTTAAAATCATTTCCATGAGTTTCAAGCACTTCCACATGTTTTAAAAAGAAGGAAAAAAAGTCATTTCAATGTTGCTTGAAACCCAGAAAAGGTCATGGGGAGAGGAAGCTGTGAAAAACTTAATCCTGCAAATCTCATGACACATGGCATGATGCAATGGGGTTTGGAGCCAGAAGGCTTGGGTTCAAGCCTTGCTCTGCTAATTATTAACTAGGAGGTTTGGGGTAGAATTTGTGTCCTTTATCAAACCTTAGTTTTTTCATTCAACTTGGGAATGATAACACCTACCTTCCAACTATTGTGAGAAGTAAGTAATCTATATATAGTACCTAGAACAATAGGTCTGTGGTTCCCAAACTGTGCACGGAGACACCCAGGGACACTGAAGCATATGTATAGGGTACTATGGGATATTTCAAATTTTCAAGGGAAATACAGCAATATTCAAAATCTGTCAGCCCCTATGTGAACTACTAGCTCAAGGTAGTTCACAGTTTCGACATTAGATCATACTACATTCCTTTCAGTGACATCATATCTTTGTGAAGCTGAGTTTTGGTGGTTGCTAAACAAAAAGGAAATAGAGGTAAAAATAAATGTAGAAGAGGAAATGAGGGGGTGGTGTCAATTTGGTTCCAATGTCTGAGAGGTGTACAGTGCCCAAGAGGTCCACACATCCTTTTAGTAAGTAACTGTGGTTAAGACTAAAATAATTTTTTTCTTTCATCTAGGTGTATTATTTTTTTCTCAAAAAGCTACCAAATTGTTAGTATATAAATACATTTTCGGTTGTTTGGACCTAACCACTCAATTAACAATATAGTTAGTTATTCATTTTGGCCTAGGGATCCATGAAGAAAACACTGAGATACTGAAGGTGTCATAAATTGAAAAAGTTAGAGAACTTCTACAGTAGGTACAAATAAACTCATTTCCTCTCAGACTTGATGTTCTTTCACATGATTGAACCCTTTCTCTTAAAATTTAGATAAATTTAGTTCTGTTGTCATTAGTAATGCTCACCCCTATTCTCAGCCTTTACAATTTGATGGGGCCATGTGATTGATTATCTTTGGTCAGTGGGATTTGAAGAGGTTATGAACTCTGCATTCACTTTTCCCCTGTTGAGGCATCTTACTGAGTTGGGAAGACAATGGAGCCTCAAGATCTAAGTAGCTTCATTTCTCAAGTTACTGTAGTAAGACAAGTTCTCCTGGAGAGTCACCTGGACTCACTGAGTCAAGCCAATGAGAGTTGGTGGTTTGACTAATATTCAAACTTATTTCTATTATCCTCTCCACCATTCTCCTAAATATGGTTTTCTTACTCTTTCTGTGACCAACTCTAAAAGATAATTAGGTAATAACTGGTACTATAGAAAATGTGACCTGAATAGTTGAAGCCTGCATGGTGAAATACACAAGAGAATAGTAGTTATCAACAGTGCCAACTAAAACAGCCTGATCATAGTGTAATGCTCCATATCAAAAATTAAAGTAAAAAATATATATATTAATTCAATTAATGTCAAGCTTTGGTTTATAACATCTTAAGTGTTAAAAAGAAAATTGAAAACATTTAAACAGAATGATTACATTTAGATATAAGGACATATACAGTAAGATAAAGCTACTTTTATATAAAATGTTGGAACCATAGATGTTCGATGTATTTTCTGTTTTCTTGGGAATTTGGTCTTATATCACAAATGGGGAAGCAATTCAAACATGTAACATTTTCATGGTGAGGGAATTTCTGATTGGGGTAGAGGGCATGGAAGAAGTCAACATTCCCAGTAGTTATAGAATGAGAGTAGGAGGAGGACGCTTTGAAAGTAAAATTTAAATAAGTCACTCAATACCTCAGATATAAAGAAGAAGAGGCTGACTAGGAGGAAGTCAGGAGAAGGAGAACTGCATTAATTGATTTATCATTGTTTATCAAATATCTTAATGTACATTCCATAAACGCTACCAAGTAAATGGAACTTGGTATCTGATTATAAAAGGCTATTAATCTGGCAAGGAGACAAACTCGGAAAGGCATAATCACAACATAATGTGTCAATTACTATTTTTAAAAATGCTCTGGAAGGTCACAGATTTACAAGAATAAGCTTGCCTACAAGAATCAGTGATATTTGCATCAAAGAGTAAACATTTAAGCTGGACTTTCAAGGATGAATAGATTGTGTTTAGAACTATAACATTTTGAGATCTTATCCTATTAGCAAACTAATTATCTTGCATGTTTCATGGATGCTGGCAGAAAACATTAGATTCCTGAATCAAACAGAAAGGGCTTTAACTCACAGACATAGTCATAGCCAGAATATTAGCACCTTCTTTTACCAGTTTCCTGAGTCCCAGTTCCCACAGATGACCCAACAAGGGCCAAGTAACACTTGTACACACTGGGTTGTATTACAGGGGAGAAACTCTGAGTTTAGGGTGGCCAAATTATTATTTATAATGGGCAATAAACATGACTGCCCTTTGGAAGACACTATCTCTATCTTCCAAGGCTGCCTGTCATATGCACATCATGGAAAAGAGATCCAAACAAAGGCAGAGAGTGACTCTGCTCATGAGAAGTGCAGAAATGTGAGAGATCCACGGAGAATTATCTTCCAGCAAGCAGTTCACCAGGATGGGAGAGCATGATATCTTAGCAGAACGAATAACATATCTGAATAGCTGGAGTACAGAATACTTTCAAAGAATGAAGCAGTGGGATGAGTAGGCAGGGGGTAGTGTGTGTTAGGAAGAAAAAAATAGCCCTGGCCGGTTTTGCTCAGCAGTTGGAGCATCGGCCTGTGGACCAAAGAGTTGTTGGTTCGATTCTGGCCAAGGGCACGTACCTTGGTTGCAGTTTGGTCCCTGGCCCTGGTCAGGGTCATGCGGGAGGCAACCAGTCGATGTGTCTCTCTCGTCGATGTTTCTCTCTCTCTCTCCCTCCCTCCCTCCCTTCCTCTCTTCCACTCTATCTAAAAATAAATGGAAAAAAATATCCTCCTGTGAGGATTACAAAAGAAAGAAAGAAATCTATAGAATTATGTTGGAATTTGATTATTGAATAAAGAAAAATATAGACTAGTAACCTGTGTTCAGCAATAGTTGTTCAGTGTTAGCCTCATGGTAAGAATTATTATATTAATCAAATGAATAAATGAATGAATGAATGACCTGCTTTGTCTTGTAAACAAAGGGAGCTACCATAATCTTAAATGAAGAGGCAAATGATCATATCTGGCAGCAGTGTGACAAAAGCATTACTGTTAAGAGAAAAATGTAGGCATTTTGCCTACAGTTAGGCTTTTGCAATAAAATAGGTTGGGGGAGGTGAAGGTCTAAACTACAGGAAAAGCACTGAGTGTTGAGAGCAGTTGTTGAATTAATTTAGAAGGACCAACAAAAGAATCTGGTGGTCAACTGGATGTGAAAGTGAGAGTTCAAGAATAAATATGGCCCTGGCCAGTGTTGCTCAGTGGTTAGAGCATCTGCCCTTGCACCAAAGGGTCTCAGGTTCTATTCCCAGTCAAAGGCATGCACCTAGTTTGCAGATTGATCTCCAGCACTGGTTGGGGCGCGTGTGGGAGGCAACTGATGTATGTGTGTCTCTGACATTAATGTTTCTCTCTCTTTCTTTTCCTCCATCTCTTCCATTCTCTCTAAAAAAGTCAATGGAAAAAACTGTCCTCGGGTGAGGATTAACAACAACAACAAAAAAAGTAAATATGAGTTATCCAGCAGGTTTAGTAGGAGAGGGCTGTTGATGTCACAAATTGTGATAAAAAATGAAAGAGAAGATGCAAGTAGAAAATATAAAGAACTTGATGTTGGGCTTCTTTTATATTACATGTGGCAAATCCAGGAAGATTTCTGAAGCTCCAGAGAGAAAATGAACTGGCAGGACGTGGCAGACACTGAGATAATAGCTAAAGACAAAATAGTGAAAGAAATAAACCAAGGAGAATCCCAATGACAAATAGGAAAGAGGCTTGCTTATATATGGGAAATAGCAACTTTATTTCCAATAAGAAGTATGTATGGAAAGAAAAGAAAAAGCTGGTGAAAATGATCGGGAAAAAAATATTGGAAGGTAGAGAGGTAATCAAGAGGATGGTATGCTGAAACCAAAGACGGTTTCAAAAGGGAAAGTCATTATCAAGGGGGAGTCAAATTGGATGGGAGCTAAAAAACACCCATTGGATTTGGTTTTTGAATCATCACAGATTTCAAGAAAATAGAGGCAGAAGGCAGATTATACAAAGAAAGCAGCTTCTCATTTCAGAGGAGAGAGGAGAGGTAGGTTCAACCAAGTTTGCATCAGCTTATCTGGGTGATAAGCTATGAACAAACACAAAAAAGCACTTTTCCAAATATACACCTTAAAAAGAACGTTCCAAATAGTGTCCATAGCCATCACCTAAAGTCCTCTTCACTATTCATTGCTACTTGGAGTCATAAAGTTTTTTCCCTTTTCAATGATCCTCTAATAAAATTCAGTTGCTCCTGAAAAAATTAATAGTTTAAACTCTTCCTCTGAAGTGTGAGTTCACAAGGATTTAACAGAGAAAATGTTCTTTGCTAATAAGACACCAGAGTGGTCTTAGTATTCTAGAAGTAGAATAACAGAAGAAGGGGCCTATTAAATGGGGACCTATGAGGTCTCAAAGAAACAAGGCCCCTATTTGATGATTTAGTTTGAGTCTAGCTAGGCTATCTTTTTGCTGACTGGCTACACCAAACTTTTTTTTTTTTTCCTTTTTGTACTATTTGAGAACACAGGACAGTTGAAAAATGTAAGTGTGTAGTAGAAGTGAATACTACGGTGGTAATAGCTGCTGTTGCTACCCAGAATACCAGTTAAGATTTTAAACTACTGCACTCACCTTGATCACATCAAACATGCTTTTCTGGCACTAACAAAGAGTATTTTGCTAATCTTCAGAGCAAGGCAGATCCATAGACAGAATCTTCAACCTATTAACAGCTGCTTTCCAGGTTAATGACTTAATCTAGCATTTACTGAGCATCTGCTATGTAACAAGACAGTGTTTGAAATAAGAAAAAGATAAATGGGAGTTAAGTATTACTTTAATTGAAAGGTAAGTTTTTGGCTTGTAACAAGGAATTGGCTTAAACACAAATAAGATGGTTCCAAGTTGGCTATAATGTTCATTAGAAACATAAAAGCCACTGTGGGAATAAGAACTCCCTGGCAGCTGGCACATTCAAGATCTTCTCCATTAGGCAAATTCTCATGAATATCAACTAGAGAAGAGAAAGAAAGAATAAAATATATCATCACTTTAAAAAAATTTTTCACTAAGTTTCATTTAGCTTTATGATAATTTCTTTAAGTTTCAGAAGCAAATAGAGGCTTCTATGAAATAATAGACCCCCTTGTAAGCAGTTCCAAACATTAACCAATTATAGTAGTACCTTCTAAAAAATTTAAAGGAAAAATGATTTTCTTTCACTTCAAAAATACACATATATTTATGTCCCTGATGATTTTTCTTTTCTTCCTTTTTTTGTTTTGTTATTATTAAATGCTTGAATTTTTCTGTGAACCTAAAAATGCTCTAAGAAAATGAAGTTTATTCTAAAAAATTTTAATGCTTGAAGGCAGGGACTATGTTTTTACATGTCTAAGATGGATAAACTTGTATCTATTCTATCACTTTATGAATAAATTGGAAAATCTGATAAATTTAGATTTACTAGTGATTTAAAAAATGGATTCTTAACTCAAATTTCACAAGTTCTTTCCAATTCCAAAATTTAACTCTAGTGTCCGGAATAAGAGAGGTAACTGGTGCACTGATTATTTGTAAGGTACTCTACACCACAAGGAAGCATCACATCTAACAAGTTTGGGGAGAGGAGTACATGCAGTGTGGAGATCTTGTATACAATTCACACGCAGCTCCTTGGGGATCAGCTACACTGTGAAAGGAACTTCAATTGTGGCCACATATAATTTGGCAATACCCTACAAAATATAAGGCTTCTAAGTTCTCTCTGTCCCAGAAATTGCATTTCTAAGAAGTTATCCTGATGAAAAAAATCATGGATGTGAGCAAAGATGTATTTATTACAAGAATAGTCATAATAGTAGTGCCCATTGCAAAACATTAAACTCAAATATCCATCAATAGGGGATGATTCAGTAAACCACTATAATATTGCTCCATGAGAGAATATTATGTGGCCATTAAAAATTAATGTATAAAGAAGAATAGTAAAGAGCAAAAAATGATCACAACAATTTGTGAAGCTAAGAAAAATCAAAGAGTTTAAACAGTATCTATGGTATAATTGATATTCTAAAAATATATATATAGCTATAGTATAGGTAGATATAGATATGAATACAATAAAGACTTGAAGGACCATGCTAGTCAAAGTTATCATTAACCTGGTCTACTATGATAACCTCCTAACTAGTTTTTATCTTCTCTTGGCTTCTAATAATCCTACTTCTTCTAGACTGCAGCCATATAGTTTCAAAATGCAAATCCTATCATGCCATTCCCAGTTAAAACACCTAAAAATGTCCTTCCACTTTTAGGATAAAACACAATCCCTGTCTTATAATTTGCAATGATTGTTCCTGGCCTGGTTCTTACTCTCTTTCTTTCACCTCTTGCACTCTCCTCCAGGTCTCTTTTCACTCCATTGTCTGCATTCCTAACAACTGCACCCCAAAATTTAGTTCAAGCAGACATTATTCTTTTTCCTTCTGAAACTGAGCATTGTTTTTATCCTCCCTGATTTGTACGGTATAAGAGGCCTCAAAAACCCATTCCTAAAGAGGAATTTATATTTCCTATCACACCAAGAAACAGGCAAAAGGGTTTTCAATCAGCCCTGAAGCAAGATCTTGGCTAGAGAATAAACAAAAATGCACAAAGGCAGTTGGCCTCTCTCTGAAGTGTTTCTCCGGCAAGCTGTTCAGCTTAGCAGAAGAACAAGAGCAGGGCTGCCACCATTTGGGTATAGAAAGTGGAGAACCTACCTCTTTGTCTCTGAATCGTGATCATAGAACACTGGTGATTCATTAGCAACACTCACGTCCTTCATCATCACATCTACTACACACACCAACTATGTGTCTTTAGGAAATTGTCTAACTTCTCAATACCTCATTTTTGATATTACATAATGGGAGTTGAAGTCTGTCATATACCTATTTCTACATTTTGCTCTGATAGTTGTAACTCTAAGACTTGTTGGCCCTAATGTTCACCTTAACTTGGTTTTACCTGCATACAATATGGACTTAAAGGATACACATTGATTTGCCCTAGTCCTGTAAAGCTCTAGAAATGAATTTGACCAATAGATGCCACAAATAAAAGATTGCTACAAGAAATAGTGCATGGCATTAGCAGACAAAGCAAATCTTTTAGCCAAATACATTCAAATCTGTAGGCCAAATCTGGGCAGCCCAAATATTTAATAAATCTCAGTGGCTGGGTGAATCTCTGGATTTGTATGGTGTGTGTGTATAACCTTCTTGCAAAGGAAGCCCCCCAAAAGTGCAAACAATCCTCATTGTGTGCCCAAGGCCTAGACTGTTCAGGGCTACACTGATATAAATTCAACAACAGGTTGTGGAATGGGGCACCTCTGGAGGCTGATAGGCTAATAGACCCTAATCCTCACAATACTCCACATTAAAATTCCTTTGAAAAAGGCACTCATAAAAGGGAAATAACATGTCCTGCAGGGAGAAACCAAGGTAGACAGTGAACTCTTTCCCTCATAATTTTTCTTACTAGTCTTTCTGATTTTACAGCAAGATACGTTCTGAACCTTTTAGTAAAATGAAGGTTTCTCATTTCAGCCTAACTGCTGTTAATCTGTTCCAAATGTTAAAGTTGCAAGTAAGGTCTGGTAACCATCGCCGTATTGAGTTGATAATAGGAATAGAGCTGATCACCATCTGGTTTGGTTCAGAGTACAACTTGCTGCCTAATATTGCAGAATTTGAGTTGGAAGACCCCTGCATTTCATGAATGCCACAAAAAAAAGAATTTAAAACAGCACTCCCCAATAGTCATATGTCCTTATTTATTGCTCTATAGGTTTGCTAAATATGGAATATCACATTACTAATTTTGGCAAATTCCAGGGTACATAAACAGGCCAAAACCTCTTAACATAAATTATGCCAGAGCTGCCTAATGATAATTTGAAAAATTCATGGTGCTTGTTTTCCAGAGTTATAACAGAAAACCATTTCAGAAATGAGAAACAAAATTTAAAATCGGTTTCTTGTTGCAAGTCTCCCTTACCAATGCTGCTGTTGCAGATCTATGAAAATATACTTTATCCTTCCACATTATGAATAAATTGGAAAATCTGATTTATCTAGAACTACCAGTGATTTTCAAAATGGATCCTTGACTCAAAAGGAAACATTTCACAAGTCCTTTACAATTTCAAAATTCTCTGTTGTATTAGAATAATTTTGGTAACAATCTAGCTTTATACAAAGGAAACTTTCTTCTAATTATATTAAATTATTACTAGCTATGATATTCTCTGAGAGTCTGAGAGTTCAGACAATGAATATGAATGACAAGGACCATGTCAATCTATTTCCAGTTTATTCCCAATGTTTTGAATTACTCCTGGCACATAGGTGTCTACTTAATGAATAGAGCCCAAGAGACTTCTAAATGAAAAGTAACAAGTCTTTGAATAACAATTTCCTATTTGTTTGAAATTTCTGCTCTTTAAATAAGGGCATTTATAAAAGATAATCAGAGAATGTAAACTCTCCATAAATAATGCAGTTGCATGCCATGTCCCACTGGCAGGAGATCCCAATTTCCTGAAGACACATTGCTCATTTATGTAGGGATGCCTGTCCCAAATCACAAAAGTAAGACAGAAGCGCAGTTGGAGACACAGTCCTCCTGACAGACTTACTTCTTTATATCATAAGTGGAGTATATCTCAAGGCACTCCCTCTACTGAAAGGAAACAAGATTTATTTAGATATGACTTTCTCAATTAACAATGGCTTCAGGAATTCTTTCTGAAATGTTTCCCCATGGCCTCCAACTTTTTAACTATATTAATAATTGTGTCATTTCATTTTGACAAGGTAGCCTTTCTAATATGTCCCTGTGAAATACTTCTATCTGAAAGCCAATTCCTTTGATTAAATGACTTGAATATAATCACAGATTTGTAAGGCTAGAGTGGAAGTCATCTAGTCCAGCTCTCTGCATCCATTTGTAGGCAGAACCATGTGAAAAAGTATCACTCCTATTTTTTAAAGACTTCCCAAGTACATTTTAAGAACATCCATTGAATGACCTTACAAGAATCTTCTGAGAATAAAGCATTTATTTAAACCTCATTTTCTTTCTACACCTTCTGGCCTACTTGTCTCTTAAAAGGCCAGCTCTTGTTTCCTAGCCAAAGGCTAATGTCTGTGAACTATGGACTGTTTGTTTTTGGGTTTTTTCCTTTTTAACAGTATGATTTCTATAATAAGAACAAAATTAAGGTAAAAGAGCAAACCTATTCCCTGTTCCTTTTTTCTCCTTCCTTTTCAGTGTTCAAACTCCTTTCTTTTCTGGTTCTGCACATCATATCTCAGAGGCCTATTGTGTATTTGCTTTGTCACCCATCAGACAAAACTCTGCAGAGAGAAAAAGTGCCTCTGTGGCACATTATAACTTGTGCCAATAAATCCCCACAGCATCGAGAAAATTCCTTTGTACCGTGATGAAGGCGCCTTCTAACAGCCAAGAAAGGAAACACCAGTCCACATGTGCACCTTAAAAGAAACTTCATGTACTTTGTTTCCCTTTCCATCTGACAGCCCTGCAATCTGGAAGCTAAGCAGAAATGGGTCTGCTTAGTACGTGGAAAGGAGACAGTTTGAGAATACCCAGTACTGTAGGCTTTCTCTCCTCCCACCCCCCCTTACTCATACCCCACCTGCCCGAGCACTGTGGTGGTGAAGAAAGCACATTGAATTCCAGATAAGCAATAGGGTGATTCAATAACCTTCTATGAGTTACCAACCCTCACTGTGCCCAAATTAGAGAACAGATTTTTTAAAATTTTTCTTTCAGCTCTAAAAGTCTAAAATAGATTTTCATAAAGAACGTCTATTTGTCCACATGGTTAGAAATGGGTTATGCTGATGAGTGACTAAACTTGAAGAAGTAGAGTAAAGTTAAATATATACAACATTGAAAACACTCTGAACTTACATTCTCCTTTTTACCCACGGCATTAGTTTGCTCTGATCACGTCGCCATGACTGAATGGCATTTCCCCCCACTCTGCCTGTGCAAGTTCTATATCATCCCCAAGGCCTAGTTCAAGTCTAACATTCTGTCTGAAGCCTAATTGTTATAACCCCAGTTAAATACTCTATCCTCTGAATATTATATCCAAAGTCTCAACCATATGATTCTGGGTTTAATTCTTCTCTATTTGTTTTCAATGTGTTAGTCTTATTCTCCCATCCAAATTGTCAACTCATGGACAAGCTGGATGGGAGGATAATTAAACTACTAGAAGCTTTGGTACTATTCCTTCCTTCACCTCTTTCTAGCTGTGTGGCCTTGAGCAGGTGCTTAAAATTAACTGTGCCTGAGTTTCCTCATCTCTAAAACAGTTAACAATACAAAGCATACTTGTTTTTTGGGACCTGGTAGCTAATCAATAAATACTTGTTTATAAATCAATATTTCCTTAAGTATTTAGAAAGTTTTTTAAGTATTTCAGGCTCATCATTATTTAAAAATTCCATTGGACAACATTTTAAACCTAAGTTGACATAGTACAGACCTTGCTTTAGACGTTGATGTTTAAAAAAAAAAATCTCTTGACAATTATATTTTGTCTCTGCCTCTCTCAAATAAAAAAGGAGGACCAAAGAGAAATTTATTTGAGCTTTGGTGATTGTTTCTATTCAAAATAAAGTAGAATTTATCATATCCTCATTTGATTAATTGAATATGTCTGCTGAAAGTCCATAGGAGGCAAAGCGGGCACACTGAGAGAAGCTATATGTCACAGTCAGGGGTTCAGATACCTCAGGCTTTAGATATAACATTCAAAGGAAGGGTGAGCAGTAGGACTGTAAATATCACCAAATGAACATGATAAGGGCAGGCCAAAATATCATGTGTTTTAGCTGTCCTTCCTTCTGGTGTAATATAGAATACTCCCCTGGAGGTAATTCTCTAGAAATGTTTTCCTATTTTCTCTTCTGAGAGTAACAAAATAAAAGGAAATGGTAAGAAAGCTTAGTAAAAACCTGCCCTGAGTGGTTTGGCTCAACGGTTGGAACATCAGCCCTCGGACAGAAGGGTCTTGGGTTAAATTTCTAGCTAAGGGCACATACCTGGGTTGCAGGTTCTATCCCTGGCCCTGGTTGGGATCATATGGGAGGCAACCAACTGATGTGTCTCTCTCACATCAATGTTTCTCTCTCTCTCTCTCTGTCTCTCTCTGTCTCTCTGTCTCTCTCTCTCTCTCTCTCTCTCTCTCTCTCTCTCTCTCTTCCTCCCTCCCTACCTACCACTCTATTTAGAAATCAATGGGAAAATATCCTTGGGTAAGGATTAACAACAACAAAAAAGTTAGTTTAGTAAAAACCTGCTTACTTGTAAATGTTAACACTGAGATATAACGAAAAACCTGACAAGCTGAAAGACTGTTTTTTACTTGTGTGAAGGAATTTTATCGTTTTCTCAGTCAATGAAGATTAAAACCCTCAGTGTAGCTCCTATAGGAAGACCACAAACAACCAGGCACTTTGTTATTACCGTTCCGTATATAACCTGTGTTAAGAACAAGGGGTAACGAAACCAGGAACACTTCGGTTGGCTCTTCTTGAAGGACACACCAGAAGATTCAAGACCCCAAGCCACAGAACTAAGTGCTGCTGTGATTCAGCAAGCACATGACGAAAAAGCAGTGCAATGGGAAGAAATGACACGGAGGAAGGAAGGATTGGTCAGCAAAGCAACTGGAAAAGTAATTCTCTAAAAAGGTTTGGCTTAGATGTGAATTTAGCTTGCGTCAGAAAAGAGAAAGTGCCCAGCCTTTCCTGAATGCTGGCATTGCTGGGAAGGCATGCAGCTCCACCAGCTGTGCCAGCCTTCCTACCCACTCGTAGCTCAGGTTGAGGAAGATGATTCAGGAGAAGCTGCTGCTGCTCCTTTGGTTTCATACTGAATCCTGGAGTCTAGAGATTTTATATGCACTCAACCAAAGTGAATAGAAACAAGATCATATTACTCTTGGTTATCTAACTTCAGAGAAAAGGATTAAAGACAAAGACAATCCAAAACTACGACAGGAAAAATGTCGTTCATCCTCCATACTATTGCCAAGGTGACATTTCTTTATTTTCTTTATTTTGACACTGACATCTAGTAAAGTGTATTCGTTTGGGATCTTGCTTTACACCCTGTCCTCTGCTCGACAACTTTCAAGGTTCCGAATGGCTGACAGGTTAAATCTAAATTTGGCAGCATGGTGGGGAGGCTCTTCATGATTTGGCTACTGCTTGTTTTTCCAACTTCAACTCTTACCACTTTCTCTCATAGACCCTGCAGACTAGCCATAAAATACTTGTATTTACCTGAACCCACCTACTCCTTTATGTATTTATCCACTTTCCTGGAACAACCTACCTTTAGACCCTACTCTTCCTGAATTAAGCAGAGAATAGGCTAATTTACTATAAGGCTCCCCCTAATAAATAAGTTATTATATTATACATATAACATATATAAAATAATATGTCTCTCTGTCTTATATATAAAATTATGTAAATTAATGTCTGTCATATAACACTCCTGAGGTAGGGATGGCAGGGCAGACTGTCATTCACAACACGCAGAGCCCACAGCTCCGAGTCCAAGGCAGCGGCTCCAGTTCTCGTCAAGTCACAGTCCATGGCAAAGGGGGAAGAAGCTCGGAAGGCCATCAGCCTCCTTTATTAAGGGAGTGATCCAGAAGTTGCATAAATTAGTTTTCATATACCACTAACCAAAATTTAGTCACAGGTCCACACTTAGCTGTAAAGAAGGATGGGAAATGTAGTCTCTAGCTGGACGACTTTGTAACCTCCTAGAAGTCCTGGAGTTCTCTTTTCAAAAGAAAAGAGAGATGGATTTAAGGTAATTAGCCAGCTCTGGCCCACTTCCTTAAAACTAAGGAACATATGATGACTTGTATCAAGCTTTAGACCATCTAGGAAACTGTGTACAACTACTGCAACTGGTAAGTTAAATATGAAAAATTCATAAGTACAACATCAAAAAGAGTTTCCCACTGTCTTTCAGCTGAGTGTGTGTGTGTGTGTGTGTGTGTGTGTGTGTGTGTGGTGGTGGTGGTGGTGGGGTAATACTGCCCTATCTGAATGAAAACTTGGGTTGTCCCTTTGCTTTTATTTCTTCTGACCTCTTTTTGGAAATATAATAGAATGTCATTTTCTTACCTGATTGCAAAAAACCCAGGTTTGATTTAGAAATAAAAAGGGCTAATCCAATATGTTCACCAGCCCTTCTCTTCATTCAAAAGAAAGAACGTGTGCCCACCTTCCCCAAGCAGGCTTGGCTGCAGGTAGGATGTAGAAAAGGGGATGCGGTTTGTTTCTCCTCCCATTCTTGCTCATTCCCTACACAACTTACCAACTACTGTTCCTGAGTCCACCTCACAAATGCTCTCTCAATGTTTCACTTCATCTATATCCTCCTTGAGTCATAAAACAGATTTCCAGATATTTCATTTGAAATCTTTATTTTGGTCTAGAAAATCACTTGGAATTTTATATATATTATAGCTATTTTTAAAATATATGTTGGTATCCTCCGCCAGACCAGGAGCTCCCTGAGCTTCAGGATTATACCTCTAGTGACTAGCACAGATTTTTTTGAATGAATTCTCTGAACCCTCCAAATACAGATTTAGTTATTCTTTCTCTGTGTTACTTCGTATCCAGAAGTACTTACACCCATTGTAGTCCTTATTTCTGTGTATTCTAATTGCCTGTTTATATGTCTGTCTCTCCCAGTCAACAGCAAGCTTTTTGAGGGCAGGCATTATGTTTTTGTATGTCTCCAGCACTTTGAGTGCTCAATTAATAAGTGCTTGATAAATGTTTAATGTGTGAATGTGATTTCCTCATAAGAGGATATAGCAAAGAATTACAAGGCTGGGTATCTCTCCTTATTATTTGCATGAATAGTTAAATAGTTTTTTTTTTAAATAATGGTTATAAAAGCTCTGTAATAGCATATGAAGCATATAAGCATAATACTTTAAAAGAACAAAAAATTGAATGTTCACTAGAATTACAACTATGCAAATATGTGGTTATGGAAAAACCATTAGAAGGGAAAATGCCAAAAGAATAATAGAAATTATGTGACAATGGTAGGATTGTGGGTGGCTTTTTACTTTATCTTCCAAACTTTCTGTAGCACTGCTAAGTTAGAAATAAGTATTTTCAATTTACTATTTTTTAAATTTTTCTTTAAGAAAGACTTTTAGCTGTCCATCTTTTGAGGTAACTAGTTCAAGAAGAATAGTGCTTAAAACCAAGATATAAGTTGAAATATTTGCATTTTCTTTCGTTCAACACTGTACTAGGCATTGTGGATATAAAGATGAATTAGATACAGTCTCTACCTTTGAAAATTTTCAAATATGTAAGGGAAAAAGTCTTTCAAATATATAGCTATGACAGTGTTATGAACCAATTATTAGTATGAATATGTAATGTGACACTTAGAAAAGAGAGTGACAAAGTCAGTTCAGCCAAGGAAATCTCCACTGAAGAGGTGGCATTTAAATAGGGCTTTGAAGAACAAGTAGGAGTTTATCAGATAGAAAAGGGAAAACATAAGCAGCTAGGTGAAATCTGAAAACCCATAGCATAGTAGGCAATAGACATGGTGGATGAAATGATGGGAACTAAAAATGAAAACTACCATATTCAACACTTACCACATTCTGAGCAATATAAAGAAACTAAAGCTAATTTAATCCTCACAAAAACTCAAAGAGTTGGACACTGTTGTTGTTCTTATCATTACCACTTTATTGACAGGGAAACTATTCTTAGTAAAGTTGAGAAAGTGGTAAAGATGACATTTGCATGCAGGTCTGTGTGTGACCCCAAAGCCCTACCTTTACCACCAACAATCATAATACTGAGGCAAGAAAGGACTTTAATGGTCCAATCAAGAAAGTTAGACTTAATTCCATAAGAAATTCAAAAGAATCAAAGGTTCCTAATGTACCTTGGGAAGCTAGATTGGAAGACGAATTAGGAACACAATGCAACGGGTTAGTGAAGCTCTGAATCAAGGAAATGAAAAGTGAATGGAGAAGAGATTTCAGAAGCATTTCAGAGGGAGAGTCTTAATGACCATGGAGGGGAGGAAGGGTTCAAGGTTTATACTGTGGTGACTAAAAACACTAGTAAACAGATTAACCAAGAAAGAGAACACGAGTATAAGGGAAAAATTTTTTAACTGGGACAAACTGAATTTGAGGTTTCAACACTACATCCCAATTGCATTTCATTAGGCAGTTAGAGCCACAGTCTATGGACAGAATAATATTTTAGAGTTTCTTCTGATACCCTACTCGTCAGATGAAATTCTAGATTGGGAGATTAAGTTGCTTCCTTCCCTTACTTATTCACCCCAAATGGAGACCAATTAATGTAATATCATTTAAGCATCTATAATTCATGGGGCTGAATTATACCATGATGCTGAAGATTATAAAAATATTCAGAGAAAAAGTACAAAATATGTAAAGCAATGATTTAAGATGGCATTTTAAAAGCCTATGAACTGCCCTGGCCAGTTTGGCTCAGCTTTAGAGCATCAGTCCATGGACTAGAGGGTCTCAGGTTCGATTCCCAGTCAAGGGCGCATACCTGGGTTGTAGGTTTAATCTGGAGAGAGTGTGGGGGACAACCAATCAATGTGTCTCTCTCACATCGATGTTTCTCTCTCTCTCCTTCTTTCCCCTCTGTCCCTTCCACTCTTTCTAAAAATCAATGGGAAAGTGTCCTTGAGTGAGGATTAACTAGAAAAAGCCTACAAACTCATTGAAGAGATAAGAAAAATTTGAAAGTATTAAATAAAGCCAACTATATTAAAGTATTAAGTTCTGAAGTTGTATGCTTTGATACAGAATCTTATCAAAATTAATGAGAAAGGATTTAATTTGTCCCTCGGGCAGAATACTTACAGAAGAAAAGGAAAGGCATCCTAAGCCTTTCAATATAGTCCAAGAAAAATAGTCAAGGGAATTATCATGAAAGATTTTGAAATAGGCAGTGAAAATCTTTCTCCAGCTCTTGAGAAATCACTGGAAATCCCTAAAAAGTTCATGATAAGGACTCAAGTGTTTGCAGCATTATTAGTAGTACTGGTAACATACAACCGTTACTTTAGATCCGTGCCTACAACCCATTCAGTGCTTCATATGCACCAAGTACTATTTATAATGATTATATGATTAATTCTTACAACAACCTTAGAAACAAGAATTACACAAGCTATTACATTCATAAGTGTTAAAGAAATGAAGCAATAATACAACCGAAAGATGAACTCAGCCTCTATTCAAAAATTAGAGAGATTGATAGATTTGGTATATTCCCATTTTTCTACTTTCCCAACATAATTGGATCCTGGTGTTTTGCTCACCACAGATCCACACAGACACAGACTTGGGTATTTTCATGCCACTAAACTTTATACTTAACACAAACTTAGGGTTGGGCCATAGCTTTTTCCCCCAAAATCAATTTTTCTCTTAGTTGATTAAGAAAAAAATAAACCAAAAGAGCTAGCCAGATTCTTCAACACTGAAGGAAATTGATTTGGTATAATCCAGAAAGAGAGGGAAAGCCAGGAAATTTGGGAAGCTCGGCCATTTTAGACCACACCCAGTCTGCCGCACTTAGGCTGTGTGACTCCTGTTTGGCAATTTCCAAAACAGTGACACGCACCATACAGATTCAGCATTTAAGTCTTAAATACGTGTGGCCTGAATTGGCTTCCACCAGCTGGCTATCTTATTTCAAGCAGTCCAAGTCAGCCACAATGTTAAACAACCTTCTAACTAAATCACACTGAGCTGCAAAACTGCCAGGCAAGCAAATGGCAGAATAGGGCTCAGGTTTAAAGATGCAAGAACTAGTTACTAACTCAAGTCAAAGAAGAAACCGGATTTGAAATAAATCTTCACTTGATTAAAGGAAAACTAAATAGTCCTAAAAATGCAGCAAGCACCATAGCAAATGAGAGATACGTTTAGAGATATAGGCAGAGGAGACTAATCACACAGATGGTAGGCTAAGGAAGTCATCTTTCACAATGGGTACAAATAAATCAGATTCTCCCTCTTAGCTCAGGTTCAATAATTTTAATACTGTTGAGTTCTTTTGATACTAATATCTTTGTTCATTTGGAATTTAAATTATCTAAAAAAGTAGTGCTTTGTGATATAGAATATTTTCTATAGGCAATATAATTTGTTACAGAACAACATATTTTATTTTTGCCATATTGGGAAGTAAGGCTGTCCATGATTTGAGCTTTGTACTGTTTACTCTGAAGTCTTAACCTATAAAAGCTTTCTGTCTTCTACTTTTGAAAGGAAAATATGAAGCTTTTTGGTCTATGTGAAAGTAGAAGATTATATTTTTGAACATATATCTTGGGTCCTAAAAGACATTTATCTGTTCCAGATCCCCTTTCATATAATTTGTTGCTTTAGATTGGTCTAGCTGAACTTATTATTTTTTTTTTTTTATCCTCACCCGAGGACATTTTTCCATTTTTTGTTCAGGTAGAGTGGGAGGGAGAGAGAGGAAGAGAGAGAGAGAGAAACATCGACGTGAAAGGGACACATCGAGTGGCCACCACCCACACGACCCAACCAGGGCCAGGACAAACTGCAGCTGAGGTACGCGCCCTTAGTGGGAACCGAACCCAAGTCTCTCTGGACCGCAGGCCAACACTCCAACCGCTGAGCCAAACCGGCCAGGGCAGCTGAACTTATTTTTAATTGAATTTATTGGGGTGACATTGGTCAATAAAATTATATAGGCTTCAGGTTTACAATTCTATAATGCATCATCTGTATATTGTTTTGTGTGTTCACCACCCCAGGTTAAGTCTCCTTCCATCACCACTTATCCCCCTATACCCTCTTCTACCTCCTCCCATCCCCTGCCTTTCCCTCTTGTAATCACCATACTGCTGTGTCTGTGTCTATGAGCTTGTTTTGGTTTTGCTTAATCCCTTTACCTGAAGCTAATGCAAAAAGAATCAGTCCTAGATTAAAGACATATCTATACTTAAAATGGAAAGGGATCAATAGCTCCTACTCCCACTCTATAAAAATCCAGATCCTTTTTGGTCATTTGTTCTTTAGAAATGAAGATCTAATAAGTATAAGATAACATTTAAATGGTAATATATTTACTCCTTTTATTCATTTTCAAAAGCAAGGGTCTGATGGAACATTTTGTTTCTAATATTTTCCCCTCCTCTGGCACATAACCAGCTTGCTATTTTCCAAGCGATATTTCATTTCAGGGCTTTGTTACAATGCTCATAACCTTATTCATTTCCTTGTTACCAGATTCAATAACTTAGTTGAGCCACAGCAATGTTTCAAGTGTTGCATCAAAACCTAAAATTAAATGAAACTGTTTATTAATTTTGTACTATGTCATCATTTACATTTGTGCCACAAATTGGTATTCTTTGTTTTAGTTCTTTTATTCACATTTTCTAGACTCTTCTATTTGACAATATTCTAAATCAAGTTAAATTTGAATGTGCACAAACAGAATTTCTATGAATTACCTTTCTATCAAATCTGGGTAAATGGCAATACTGAAATAGAAAACATTGATCATTTTTCAGTACATATATTCATGTTACTAAATGAGATTTTCAAAATGTTTCAACTTCTCTGAAAGTGCATTTCCATATGTCATAAAAAACTAAATGTTAGAATTTTTTACACAGAAAAACCTATACATCTAAAGTGAGCTTCTATATTTTCTGTGGTTAATAGGAAATTCTACACAGAGAAAATGCTATGTTATGATAAAGAATCTCTAAACAAAAATTGTGTTACCGGTTGCAAAAGGGAAATGTTAAATAACACAGATACCCTTTCTAAGTTCTCTAAATAAAATTAATAGTATTGTCTCTTATTTTAATCACCAACCAGGACTGAATCTAATGGCCAGAATCTTAACAACTGTGTTTTCAGTAATACTTGAGGGAACTATTTTTCCATTTCTATTTTGGGGTTTTTTTGTTGTTGTTGTTAATCCTCATCCAAGGATGGTTTTTCCATTGATTGTTAGAGAGAGTGGAAGGGAGGGAGGAAAGGGGGTGGAGAGTGAGAGAGAGAGCGAGAGAGAGACATCAATGGTTGCCCCCTGCACTCACCCTAGATTGAACCTGCAACCCAGGTACATGCCCTTGATCAGGAATCAAACCCTAGACCCTTCTGTCTACAGGCAGACGCTCTAACCACTGAGCAAAACTGGCCAGGGGTTCCATGTCTACTTATGACATGATTATGTTAACAAACATTTACTCTTATAAACAATTTTTATAATTTTATCAAAATTTTATCTTATTTCTGATTCTAGTTTGGAAGATAGATGGTATTACATATATGACTAATATAAAACTTCATTACTTCATGTAGCTCCATTTTAGAAAAGAAAAAATTATGGAGACAAAAGATCCATGGTTGCCAGGTTGGGGTGGAGGCAGTGTAATAAACAGGCAAAGCACAGAGGATTTTTAGGACACAGAAAATATTCTATATGACATTATAATGATGGATACATATCATTATAGTTTTGTCCAAACCCATAGAATGTGCAATACCAAGAGTGAACCCTAAGGTGAACTATGGGCTTCGGGTGATAACAATGTGTCAATGTAGATTTATCCTTGATAACAAATGTACCACTCTGGTGAGTGGTGTTGATAATGGGGCTAGCTATAAATGTGTAGAGGCAGAGGGCATATGGAAAATCTCTGTACCCTTCTCTCAAAAACCTAAAACTCTTCTAAAAAAATAAATTATTTAATGAAAATACATGTAGAATTTATTTTTATAACTAGCTTTTCAAACTGAATTTCAAAAATTTATAACAAATGTATGTGCTACCTTTGCTTACTTCCTATCAAACATTATATCATTGAGGTAGTCACTCAAGTGACTGAGAAAAACAATTTTTCCTAGACTCTTTGCTATCCCTTACCTTCTACCACATCTATTTTATTGTCTTACCACTTTTAAGTTTTAATATTTCTAAAATCTGCCTATTTTCTTGTTTCTCTTTTATCCCTACCATAGTTTCATTTTTTTTCTCACTGGCGTCAGTCTGCCTACCTCCTTTTTCCCCCAGCTCAAGTCTGTTTTAAGTACATCAACTGGAATGCTAATAAGATAATGTTACTGCAATGTGGACAGCACTTGAATAGATTCCCATGGTATGACCTACACGGTTATTGGTAAATCTGGCTAATTCCTGTTTCTCCTTTTAGATTCCTACCATGGCTTGCCTTTTATTCAATAAATATTTTGAACTATTTTTTGCCAGCTATCTCCTCCTATTAATTACCTGTTCGTGTAATTTGCCCATTTTTCATTGATTTTTTTAAATTCATAAATGGGCATGGAATTATACTAAATGTTTTTCTTCATCTATTGAAAAAACACTTTACGAGCATTAGTACATTTTTATAAATTCTTTAAAAATTTAAGTTGGCATCAATTTAAAATAGACCAAAATTTCTGTGACCCCCCACTTCAACTAAAATTTTGGTGTTTGGTGGCATTACTGACTCACAGCCACCACAGTAGGAAGAGCCGAGTAGGGCGAGTTAGGAGGCGCAGTCTTCTCCTTGGACCCCCGAGGCAGGTCTCGGTGATTTATATACCACCCATCTTTGTTTCTCATCAGTTAACATCCATGTTGTCTTTGTTTACCACCATCTTCAAATCGCCAGTTCTGTGGATCACCCCTCAGAGTGCTATCACCCCTTGGATCTCCAATATCCATCAGGACCTTAGACTGGTTCGTTTTAAGACCTTTTTGACCTGCAATCAGTACCAGTCCTGCACTTGTCAGATCTCAATCTGGTGCCTACTGTACTCAAGAATCTGTGATAAGCCTTAGGGATACCAGGGGGAAAAAATGAGTAAGACACAATACTAACAGCACAAGACTTGTGTAAAAGAGACAAATATGTCCCCTTAACTTCACAGAATATGGCTTTGTTTCTTCTGGATGCTAGAACGGGCACTTCAAGGCCCCTGCCAAGTGTAGTGATCTTTTCTGAAACTCATTTGCTTGAAAACCCTGCCACTTCTAATGCAGAGCACATTCTTGTTGAAATTCTTCCTTTAACTTTTATTATATCACCCTCTTCTGATTCTCTGAATATTAGAGAGATAGAATGTTGAGGAGGAAAAGCATGAGCTTTATTACAGATCTTACTTTGACTCATTATTGCTCTACCATTTACAAGGTGACTATGGGCAAATTATTTATCTTTCTGAGTTGCAACTTTCTCATTTGAATTAGGTTAGGATTATTGTGAGTGTAAAATGAGATAAAGTATGTAATATCATTCGATGGTTATTGCTCTGTAACTGTCACATTTCCTTAGTTCTCTATCCTTTATGATATTTTTCTTCTTCCAGCCCCAAAATATTAATAAGCCTTAAATTCAGTCCCTGACTTTCCACTCTCCCCTCTCTCACTCTCTCTTTTTCTTAAGAATTGCATAGAAGCCTATGCCTACATCAGTTCCTATTTGGCCATTTCCCAAATAGTCATCCCAAAGGGTTCACAGGTCTTCTAAGAGATCATGATGTTCAAGTTAACAATGGTATCTGTTACATTACATACTTTTAAAAATGTTAATAAAAAATGTTTTTAACTCTCAACCTAGAACGAAACACTTGGAAAGCCTGGGAGTGCAAGTGCCGTAAAAATGCACAGTGATCGTTGGGAAGCAGAGGGAGGTGCTCCAGATAGAGCTGCTGTCCGCTTATAACTCAGCAGGGCACTGCTGGTCATCATGAGGGTATTAATCATTCCAGTTTTAAATCATCTGGTTTGGGTCCCTTATTCCCTAATTTTTACTAATAATCAGTCATTGCTTAAAGAAACATAACACAATAAAAGGTTGAAATACATATTAGTGAGTACAAACACAATAAATATGCCAATTTACCTCAAAATGACCTCCTTCAGATCCCTTAGATAAATCTGTCTGATCAAAATTCTTTAACAGTGCATCAGGGGTTTTTTTTGTACTTCAACAGGTAATGCTAATAAAATAAACATAGTGGTGATTATATCCATTTTGGTTTTATTTTAACTGGGAATAAAAATATTAACATCTATGATATATTTGTGAAGATAAATTAATAAGTAGCAAACTTTTTATGTCATCACTTAAGAATAAAATACAATAATTTACAAAAACTTATTGCTAAATCACTTAATTATATGCCATAAAAATTGGAAAATAATTTTTTAAATTCCTAAGTTTGCAAAATAACATATTATTGTAAAAGAGATCCATTCATCTAAAAAGGTTAGGAAATAATTATCTACACCAGTGGTTCCCAAAGTATATTACTCAGAACAGTAGTTGCATGGAATTTTTTAATTTTAAGAATAATGCTCTTATTGTTTTGTTTGTTTTTTTTTTGGGGGGGGGGGTGCACACTTTAGAAACTGCACAGAAAAATTCCAGAAAGTAAGCAAAAAAAAAAATCTGCCAATATTCTATCACCCCAAAATAACCACTGCCAATTTTTATTGAACATCTTTACAAATATGTCCAGTTTTCAAGAGTACTTCAGATGAACATATATAAGTAATTTCAGAAAAAATAGAATAATCATGATTATTTAAATTTTTTTAATTGTCAATAAATGTTAATTACTGAATTTCAGAAAAAAATTAATCTTTACAGAAGATATGGTTACTAAAAAAATCTCTCTATAGGTAAAAAAAATTATAAAAACATTTGATGTCACTTTTGAAACTTTTACTTTTAAACTGTCTTCTTGGGTGGGGGTGGGGCGGGGTGCAAAAAAATAAAGAAATAAACTGTCTTCTTGCAATGAAATAGATTATCATATTCATATTAATGATAAACATTAATTTATAAATTAGGTACAGTGAGAGATTAACAACAAAAATAATAAAATAGAACAATTATAATATATGTAATAAAATTATATGAATGTGCTCTCTCTCTCTCTCCTCCTCCTCCTCTCAAAATACCTTATTAATACCATACTCTATACTCACTTTTCACTTAAAGGAAGCACTTTACAGCTTCTCTCTGTCATACCTGAATTGCCAGCATAACTACTCTTCCACTATGGGACCATTATTAAGTTTAAAAACAAAAAAGTCTATGTCAGCCCATGCACCGAAGGGTCGTATGTTTGATTTCCAGTCAAGCTCACATACTTGGGTTACAGGTTCGATTCCCAGCTCTGGCTGGGGTGTTTGTGGGAGGCACTCAAGCAATGTGTTTCTCTCATATCAATGTTTTTCTCTCCCCCCCCCTCTCTGCCCCCTCGCTTCCTCCCTTCCACTCTAAAAATCAATGGAAAAAATATCCTTGGGTGAGGATTAAGAACAACAAAAAAAAAAAACTTATGAATTGTTTGTTTTTAGAATATTCCATTTAATACCTTCAGGCTACAATTGACCACATGTAACTAAAACTGTGCAAAGTGAAACTGTGGATAAGGAGAGAACCACTGTACTCACTTTTCTAAATACTCATCCTAGTAAAAAAGATCTCACTGTGACTCTAGAAGGTATTTTTCTCCTCTCTAAGATTGATACAAAAATTGTTGCCCCTATCTAGAATGCCAACACCCTATCTAAAACTATCCATCTTTCAGTATCAAGATCAAGTCTCTCCTTGTCCCTTAAGTCTTCACAGAACCCTTCAAACTGCAGTGACATCTTCATCTGAGGATGTACAGCACTAACATAATTAATCAGTAGGCAATAAGAATTACTCTCATATTGACCTATTGGACAGTTATTTGCTATTTATTAACAGAATTTTCATTCTTATTCATTTTCTTTCAAACTAAATTTTAAGTTCCTTGAAGGCAAAAAAAAAAAAAATTTGCAGAAGACACAAATAAGTGGAAGCATATACTATGTTCATGGATAGGAATAATTAACATAATTGAAATATTCATACTACCCAAAGCAATCTACAGATACAATGTAATTCCTATTAAATTATCAATGGCATATTTCACAGATATAGAACAAATATTCCAGAAATGTATATGGAACCAAAAAAGACCCAAATAGCCTCAGCAATCTTGAGAAAGAAGAACAAAATTAGAAGTATCACACTACCTAATACCAAACTATATTACAAGGCCATTGTAATCAAATCAGCCTGGTACTGGCACAAGATCAGGCATATAGATCAATGGAACAAAACAAAGAGCCCAGAAATAAACCCACACCTTTATGATCAGTTAATATTTGACAACGGAAGTAAGAACATACAATGGAGTAAAGACAGTCTCTTCAATAAACAGTGTTGGAAAATTGGACAGGTACATGAAAAAAAAAAATAGACCACCAACTTACACCATACACAAGAATAAACTCAAGATGGATAAAAGACTTAAATGCAAGTCACAAAACCAAAAAAAAAAAAAAAATCCTAGAATAAAACACAGGCAGTAAAATCTCAGACATCTCTTCTAGCAATATTTTGCCAATATATCTCCTAGGTCAAGGGAAACAAAGGAGAAGATAAACAAATGAAACTACATCAAACTAAAGTTTTCACACAGAAAGAAATCATCTACAAAATGAAAGACAACCCATTGTATGGGAGAACATATTCACCAATTATACATCTGATAAGGGGTTAATTTCCAACATTTATAAAGAACTTATAAAACTCAACACCCAAAAGACAAACAATCCAATTAAAAAATGGGTAAAGAACCTGAATAGATACTGCTCTAAAGAGGACATACAAATGGCCAATATAAATATGAAAAGATGCTCAACATCACTAATCATCAGAAAAATGCAAATTAAAACCACAATGAGGTATCACCTCACGCCTGTCAGAATGGCTAACATCAATAAATCAACAAACAAGTGCTGACAAGTATGTGGAGAAAAGGGAACTCTCATGCATTGTTGGTGAGAAGGCAGACTGGGATAGCCATTGTGGAAAACAGTATGTAGTTACTTCAATTAATTAAAAATGGAACTACCCTTTGACCCAGTGATCCCACTGCTGGGTATATATCTGAAGAAACCCAAAACACTAATTTGAAAGAATATATGCACTCCCATGTTCATAGCAGTTATTTACAATCGGCAAGATCTGGAAATAGCCCAAGTGAGTGGATAAAAAAGCTGTGGTGCATTTACACAATGGAGTACTACTTGGCCATAAAAAAAGAAGAAAATCTTACCTTTTTCAACAGTATGGATGGACCTGGAAATTATTATGCTAAGTGAAATAAGCCAGTCAGAGAAAGACAAATACCATATTATTTCATTTATATGTGGAATCTAATCAACAAAATAAGTTAACAAACAAAATAAAAGCAGACTCATAGATACAAAGAACAGTTTGACAGCTGTCAGAGGGGAGGAGGCTTGGGGGGCTGGGTAAAAAAGGTGAAGGGATTAAGCAAAATATATATGTGACACATAGACACAAACAACAGTATAGTGATGGTCAGAGGGAAAGGAGGGTTGGGGGAGGTGGAAGTAGGCAAAGGGGGAATAAATGGGGACAGAAAGAGACTTGACGTTGGGTGGTAAGTGTAGGATGCAGTGTGCAGATGATGTTTTATTGAGTTATACACTTGAAACCTATATGGTTTTATTAACCAATGTCACCCCAATAAATTCAATAAAATAAATAAACTCATAAGCAAATTTAAAAATAAATAAATAAATGTTAGATTTTTGTGTCCATATTGCCTTCTGCTTTATACATACTAGCACTAGCAATGTATTCATTTATAATAAGCTTCCAAAACCCAGAAATACAATTGTGAAACATAGTTGGGGTATACACAAAATTCTAACTTAACCTAGTAGATATTTAACTAAACTTTGCCTCAGAAACAGCCAGTGTTCAAAAAATAAAAAATAAAATGAAATGAAATACATAAATTATAATAAACATAATCTACAAATCTATCAATAACAATAAATATAATTAATATGTCCACATTAAGGAGTTAATTGTTGGTGTGGCTCAGTGGTTGAGCATCGACCCATGCAGAAAGAGGTTGCCAGTTCAATTCCTGGTCAGGGCACATGCCCAGGTTGTGGGCTCAATCCCCAGTGGGGGGCATGCAGGAGGCAGCCAATTGATGTTCTCTCTCATCGATGTTTCTATCTCTCCCTCTCTTTTTCTCTCTCTCTAAAAATCAATAAAGAAAAAAAAATTTTTTTAAAGAATACATGTTAAGAAGATGTTTCTATGTTCTTAATATTAATAAGGTACTTCTTAGAATACCTGCAAATAATCTTCAAGAACATAAAATATCACAAGTTTATTTGGTAGATATAGATAGGTTTGGAATATTGGCTTGAGCTAAATGTACACTAACTCTCAAATATATACTTAAAGTTGTTTTAAAAAAGAAATCCCAGATATTGAGTTTATTTTTATTTTCTATTCTATTATTCTCTCTTAAACATTGAGAGAACTTTTATAATTAGTTCATTTAAATTTTCACTTTTTTAAGTAAATAATAGCTTATACAATGATATTAATGATAATGATGATTTTCCTTCGACTAAAGTCAATCAATAAGTAAAGCATCATTCTACATAGGCTAGTGTCAATCGACAAGACATAATATTTATTTTTTAACTTTGGGGTTTTAATATTATTATACAAGGTAATTATAATGCAGAAATGGTCAGTTATAGGTAGAGTAACTATGATACACAACTGCAGTTGTATTTGGTGTTCTTGGAGTATATGGGTCCAAGAAACAAGAAGCTACTGCTTCACTGCCAAGAAGTCAAGTTTAATTTGCTTTCTTTTCCCCTCCCTCTTCAACTGGCTGAAATACAAGTTCCACTGCAAATGCAACAACCAGCAAACACAGATGCCATCATAAATACATAAAGCTGCCAAGTAGGAAACCCTACATTGATGAATAACAGAACTCCCCATAGCAACTGGAAGATATTCTGGGCAGCATATTTAAGTCTTGAAGCTATATTATAAATAAAATGCATGCATTCCTTATAACTAAAAAATAAGTTTAGTTTTTTTAAAAAAACACTGACATTTACTATTACTCAATGGGCAATTTTTCTGTCTAGTTCATATTCTTAGTAGACTGAGACATTTTATAAATCTTTCATTCTGAACTTCTGCAATACATAACTGTGATCAAGGAAGCCCTGCTATGCCTTAAATAAAATTTGCCATACTCAATAAAATAACAAAAACCACAAATAGTTTTCAAACTTTGCTAACTAAATTCATAGTCTGATAAACTAATTTGGGTGTTTAAAATTTAGTAACTGACACTCCTCACCAGCATCAGTTGGCCTGAGTACAAAATGTGAAAACAACAAATGTTTATAAGCATCCACTGTGGAAACAGTATATGTTAGATGCTGCAGGAGAACAATAGTGAAGACAAGACCTCTACTCTGAAGGCACTTTTCCTCTAGTTTGTAGGAATCACTTGTACAGGACACTAATAAATCAAAGCAGTATTTCATTAGAAAGTATGATCCTTGTTGGATATTACAAAAAACATCATTTGCCCACAACTGCTCTAAATTCTGCACTCCCCAAAGCAAAAATTCCAAGCATTACATATCAACAGATACAAAAAAACTAGAAAAGGATCTTTTAGGACAGAGATGAGATAGAGGTTCATGACCTCTTCAGCTTTGGTTTTAACTCCAAAATATGTTCCAATGAATTTTATGAGTTCTTTCCTCATCAAAATCACTATGAAATACCAATGCTTAGGAGTGACATCACCACGATGGTGGAGTAGGAAACCCTAATCTCTGTTTCCCTCACAAAGATCAGCAATTAGACAGTTATCCATCAACAAAACAGCTCTGAGAGAATTAGGAATCCACTTAAGAAACTTTAGCAACACTGTGGAACAAAAACAAAAACAAAACAAACAAACAAAAAGAACCTGAGAATAACTGCACACAAGGAAAGAAAGAATAGCTTCATTCTGCATGCACCATCCCGTCCCCTAGGGTGGCACTGCTCAGTGCCAAGAGGGAACTCCCTAGCTAGAAAGAGTTTCTCTTGACAGGAAAGGGAGAACAGGGTGAGTGATCAGCTTCCCCAGCCTTGCAGAACTCTGCACAAAGAATCCACTTCAATTTCACCCCACCCAGAGACCAGCAAAGCTGAGACATATAGATGTGGCTAGGAACAAAGAAGAAGACAAGGGGCTAGCAGTATCAACCATGGTTCCCAGTGCAGTCCCTCCGCAGAAGACCCTAACAGTTTTAGCCACTGAGGAAACCAGACCACCTGCAACAGATGCCCTGCAGATGTCACTAGTTTTCACCCACAGGTTGTTGAGTCCACAGACTCCATATGCCTGAGTCCCTCTCTCCACACCTCTCCTTTCTTCCCTGTCAGAGCTTGGGATCTGCACCAACATCCTGCCCTGGCTTCTGCAGCTGCATGAGTGTAAGATGCCAGCCTAGACTCCCATGGCTGACCCCACCACTGGGCACACACTCGAGGCTAGCTCCTTCAGCTGTGTACTTGCACACCCTCTGCCCCACTCCTGTCACCAAACTCTACTACCATGTGTGCACTCATGGCAAGACTGCAGCCACAGGACTGCACACTGACAGGCAGGGAGCCTGCAGTTGTCAGTGCATTCACACTTGCCCTAACCCTTGCTGCCGGCCTTACCCCCACCACTGTGTCTGTTTCTGCAATCGGCACCCGTCACAACATAGGCAACTGCAGCTGGCTCCACACAGCCAGGTGTGCACACCAGTGGCTTCAGTCACCAACACTGCCTGCACTAGTCCTAGCCACTGGACCTGGAAGTGACACTGAGGAACCAACAACCCTTGCATCCACTACAAACCCCCACAGTACTCATCAAGGACCAATAGTTGTCAATGTTATGGACTCCAGCAGCCTGCGTCACTAGACATCATGCCCCACCCCCAGGAGGCAGAACTGCCATACACACCCACACTTGGTGCTCTGAACCACTAGACCAGGGGTTACAACACATTGCACTGTATCCCCCCACACAGTTGAAGGTCTTTCCTTACTAAAGTCAGTCCATAAATTTTAGAAGGGGTGATTGCTTCTTCAATGTGTAGACACCTCTGCAAAGGTACTGAGAATCCCAAAAAATCAGAGAAACATAACATTATCAAAGGAACATAGTAATTTCCAGTATGTGATATCCAAAAATGGAAATCCAGAAATTGCCCAATAAAGAATTGGAAATAATGGTTCTAAAGATGTTCAGAGAGCTACAAGAGTAAAAATTAACAATTAATGAAATCAGGGAAACAATACAAGAACAAAATGAAAAGTTCAACAAAGAGAAAGAATACACAGAAAAAGCACCACAAGGAAACTTTGGAACTGAAAACTACAGTGAATGCACTGAAGAAGTCAATAAGAGGTTCAACAGCACACTGCACCAACCAAGCAGAAGAAATAGTGAGCTCAAAAACATATAATTTAAAACTACCAAGTCAGAGAAACAAAAGGAAAAAAATGAAGAAAGCCTAAGTGACATCATTAAGAGAAAAAAAAAAAAAAAAACTATGCATCACTGAAGTCCCAGGAGGAGAAAAGACAAAAATGGGAGGAGAAAGAACTTCACAAACCTGGGGACAGATCTAGAAATCCAAATTCAGGAAGCTAATAGGTGACTCCAAAATTTCTATCCCAAACAATGTTCTAAAACATACATTATAATAAAACTGTCTCAAATCAGAGATAAAGAGAGAATTTTAATAGCAGCAAGAGGAAAAAATTTCTCTCATACAAGAGAATCCCCATGAGGCTTTTGGTGAGTTTATCACCAGAAACCATGCAGACCAGGGAGAAAGGGATGATATATTCAAAGTGCTGAAAGGAAAAAAACTACCAACAAAAATACTTTACCTGGCAAAGTTGTCCTTCAGAAGTGATGGTGAGACAAACACCTTCTCAGCAAACAAAATCTGAGGAAGTTCATCACCACTAGTCTTGCTTTATTAGAAATGCTGAAAGTTCTTCAAGCTGTAACAAAAGGACATTAATTACTAACATTTATTAAAAACATATAAAAATGTATAATATACTGGTAAAAGTTAAGTATATAGTCAGATTCAGAAAACTCTAATAGTGTAATATGATGGTGTGTTTACTGCTTTACTCTAGGCTGAAAGGAAAAAAGTATTAAATATATCTATAGTTACAATAACTTGTTAATGGATATATAATATAAAAATATGTAAATTATGACATCAAAAACCTAAAATGTAACATGGAGGAGTAAAAGGGTAGTCTTCATACATGAACAAAGTTTAGTTATCGGCTTCAAATAGACTATTATATCTACCAGATGGTTCCCCTACTTTGTCAGCCTTAAGATAAACACAAAACAAAAATCTATACTAGATACAGACAACATAAAATGAAGTGAATCTAAGTATATTACTATGGAAAATCATCAATTCACAAAAGAAGATAATGAGAGAGGAAGAAAGGGACAAAGGAATTACAAAAGAGCCAGAAAACAGTTTAAAAGATGGCAATAATTAGTTCTTACATATCAATAATTTATTTAAATATAAATGCATTAGATTATCCAATCAGCTTAGAGTGGCTGAATGAATGAAAAAAAACAAGACCCAACTATATAATGTCCAAAAGACCCACTTCAACTTCAAGGACACACACAGGCTCAAAGTGAAGGGATAGAAAAAGATATGTCATGGGTATCTTATATCAGCTATACTTATATTAGACAACATAGACTTTAAGTCAAAAACTATAACAAAAGCTCAAGAGGGTCATTATATAATGCTAAAGGGGCCAATTCATCAAGAGGATATAACAATTATGAATATATTTGTCCCAACATCAGAGCACCGAGATATATTAAGCAAATATTTATAGATCTGAAGTAATAGACAACAACAAAAATATAGTAGGGGAAATCAATACCCCACTTTTAACAATGAATAGATCATGCAGACAGAATACCAGTAAGGAAATATTGAACTTAAACTATACTACATGAAATGAAAAGCACAGGTCAATATCCTTGATAAATACACAAGTAAAAATTCTCAACAAAATAGTAGCAAAACGAATTCAACAGCACAATAAAAGGAACATGTACCACAGTCAAGAGGGATTTATCCCTGGGGTGCAAGAATGGTTTCAATATATGCAAATCAATCAATGTGATAAACCACATTAATAGAAGGTAAGACAAAAATCATACAATCATCTTAATAGATGTGGAAAAAGCATTGGACAAAATTCAAAATCATTTTAGGAAAAAAACTCTCAACAAATTCAGTATAGAAGGAATATGCTTCACATAACAAAGGCTATATATGACACAGTCACAGCTAACATCATACTCAACAGTGAAAGATTGAAAACATTTCCTCTAAGATGAGGAACATAGGTGCCCACTATTACCCCTCCTATTCAAGTTAGTACAAGTCCTAGCCAGAACAGTTAGGCAAGAAAAAGAAATAAAAAGTATCCAAACCAGAAAAAAAAAAAAAAAAAGACAAAATTTGCTTTTGTTTGCTGATAACATGATCTTGTATATAGAAAATCCTAAAGACTCCACCAAAAAACTGTTTGAACTAGTAAAGAAATTTGGTAAACTTTCAGGATATAAAATCAACACACAAAATAAATCAGTTGCATTTCTATACAATAACTATACTAATCTGAAAAAGAAAACAATCCCATTTACAAATGCATCAAAAGTGTCCATCGACAGATGAATGGATAAAGAAAATGTGGTGTATACATATGCAATGAAATGTAATTCAGCCATAAAAATGAAATCCTGCCATTTATGACAACCTGGATGAATCTTGAGGACATTACATTAAGTTAAATAAATCAGACACAGAAAAATACTCTATAATCTGACTTATATATGGAACCTAAAAGTGTCAAAATCATAGAAACAGAGAGTAGATTGATGGTTACCAGGGGTGGGGTTGGAGGAAATTACAAGATGTTGGTCAAAGGGTACAAATTTTCAACCATAAGTTGAGTAAATTTCAAAGATCTAAAGTACAGCATGGTAACTATAGTTAACACTATTGTATACTTTCAAGTTGCTATCAGAGCAAATATTAAATGTTCTCATCATAACAACAACAAAATGGTAATTATATGAGGTAAAAGATGTGTCACTTAACTTTATTGTGAGAAACATTTTGCAATATATGTGTATCAAATCACCACATTTTATACCTTAAACTTACTCAATGTTAAAGGTCAATTATTTTTCAATAATGCAGGAAAAAAGAAAATGTCAATGCTTTTTAATATTGCCTAGTTAAGAAAGCCTGTAAGTCTCAATGTCTTACACATTGTTTTCTCAATAAAGATATATTGATATGGAGTACTATGCAGCTGTAAGAAAGAAAGATCTCTTATCCTTTGAGGCGACATGGAGGGACTTGGAGAGTATTATCCTAAGCGAAACAAGCCAAGCAGAGAAAGACAAATATCACATGATCTCATTTATTTGTGGAATATAATGAACATAACAGTCTGAGGAACAGGTTAGATCCAGAGATGTGGAAGTAGGGTAGAGACTGACAACCCTCAGAAGAGGGGGTGGTGGGGAGGGAAGAGATAAACCACAGAACTTATATGCGTGTATGCCTAACTGATGGACATGGACAGCAAAGCTGGGGATGGGGTGGGGGAGATGGGGAGGAGGGTGTCAATGGGGAAAAAAGGAGAAACATCTGTAACAAAAATAAATAAATAAATAATAAAAAAGATATATTGATATATGGATACATTTTTAAACCTTGCCTTTGGATTATTCCCTTAAGAAAAAAAGCATGTTTCATGTCCAACTGAAAAACCATAAGATGCCAAATTAAAGGTTCTTTTCATTCATATTTTATTAGCATTTGAAAAAATTTACCTACTTGCATGTTCAGATCTCTAGCATTAAAGCTTACTCAGCCCTGGCTGGTGTGGCTCAATTGGTTGGAGCCTTGTCCTGTACACGGAAAGGTCTAAGGTTTGATTCCTGGTCAGGGCTGTCACATACCTAGGTTTCGGGAGATAACAGATCAATGTTTCACTCTCACGTTATGTTTCTCTCTCTCTCTCTCTCTCTCTCTCTCTCTCTCTCTCTCTCTCTCTCTCTCTCTCTCTCCTCCCTCGCTCTAAAATTAATAAAAGCATGCCTTTGGGTGAGGATAAAAAATAAATAAATAAAATAGCTTACTCAGTGGCCATCTTCTGCAATTGTTGGCTGCATGTGGATTTATGCATGCATACAAAACTCATTATTTATAATATCTCTCAAATGTTTCCATAAGTATTTTAGTTGGTAATAACATATTAAAATCAGTCCTAGTGTCACTGAAATCAGGTTTTAAAAACCATAATTCTTGCACTTGATTTGTTATCCATCTCAAGAATGTATATTAGGTAAACTGCTAATTCTGGAACTACTAACAAAAAATTCTATTGCATATACAGCAATATTAAGAAATTAACATATAAAAGAAAGTATATGAAAAAATTTTACAGTTATTAGGTTTTGATTAAAATATGACTACTTTTTGCCGTTTAAAATAACATCAAACCAGCCCAGTAGTTTTTATACTTCAAAAATTACAAAACTTACTCTAGGTGGCGTACTTCTATAAGCTTATAGAAGAAAAGGAATGCATTTGAAAATCAAGCTTTTTCGTTATTTCTGATCAATGACTATTAAAATTATAAATTAAAAAAGCTCCAACAACATTTGAGATTTGTTAGTAGAAAATTAAGTTCAACTTAAACTTATTAAGTTAAATTGGTATATAATTAGTAACAAAATACTCCATAATGATTCTCTTTAGACAAGTAAATATTTCCTTGAGAAAAATCTTGGAGAAATCTCATGTAGAAAAATGAAATACTCAGTAGTACCCTCCAAAAATGAAAAGAAAAGAAAATATTGTATTCAACTAGTTTTACACCTTTAACTTATTTTTTTTAAGTGTTTCTCATTCTAATATCATTTGTGCAAGCAGCACAGCTCTGACTCCAGGGTGCCACATTTGTTTGGTACCATTTCGATTTCCTGACTGCTATTGGTTGTCTTAAATCAGAAACATATCATGCTATTTGAACTTCTTTTTAGCAAGACAAGTTTTATAGTTTCTCTTCAGTCGTTTTTATCTGGAACCACCCAGCTCTGATCGCCCTCACAAGAACCCTAGCCACATATTATATATTTAGTCAAACTAGTGGGGAGATTGGGGAATTATCAACCAATGGGGCTGTGTTGTCTCTGGTTCCCTGTGTAGTACTGAATGTGACATGCACACCAGTAGAGTGAAATTGGATCTAACACCAGCTGTCCAACCTTTGAAATCACTTGCTATGGTTACCACTCTGGAGACCTTCAAATTTATTTTAAATTGATGTGATAATATGGTATACATTGTTACCTAGAGTTTTTAAAGAACATGCTCTTTTTTAAACCTCAACATTTTTGGTGATCCATCTGATACAATCACATTTTCACAATATTGTTACCTATGTTTTCATGTAATATTCAAGTTACCTAAAAGGAGACTGCATTCACAATTAAAGGGAATTAGTAGTATTATATACCTCGAATTATTTAGGCACAAGCGCAGGTTTCTTCAAAGTTACTATCCATTCTCTATTTACAAAGGTTCATTATTACTTGGATGTCTACAAACAGATGTTTCCCTATCAGTGACTTATTTGCCAAATTACTACCTCCAAGTTTGTTTTGGTGGCAGCAGTTTCTTAAGGTAGAGAAATTTTTCCAGGACTTAAAGAGTTGAAAATAAGTTGTATTTTTTTATAATGTTATTTTTCTTATATTAAATAGTAGAGAAGCAATTGACCCTATTGGAATTCACTTATTTGTGGCTGAAATTGTTTGTTGCAATATGCTCCTAATTTAATTTGGGGGGGGGGCATCAAATCTTTATAATTATTCATCAGACTATTATGTTAAGGAACAATGAGGATAGAATACGGGACTTGATATTATTCTTTATTTCTACTATGCCCATTATAATACAAAGCTCATACCTTCTATACCCCACTGTGGTTATTATAATTTGGTGTAAAAAGAAATACAAATATACACATATACAGGGGGGAGAGGAGAGGAGAGATGTATATATGAACATCTGTGTATATGTGTGCGGACAGAAAGAATTTCTCTTTTTAAAATACTGAACTACCTCCATCTCCCTTCTTTAAAAAAAAAGTTTAAAATGCTATTGAAGGCAACTAATATAAATCAAATAAAGTCAGCTAGACTTCTGAGAAAAGTAAGAGCAACAATTCTACATATATACTCATTTTAAAATTACAAGGAGAAAAGTATTCCATTCAATATACAAAACAAATATGTATACTTCAGTTATTATGGCATCTAGAGAAAATAGGGTTGCAGAAAAAAATGGGAAAAATAAATAAAGCAGAATAAAGGGGGATAACACAAAGAATGTCATATACAAACATAATAAAAGAACAAAGGGAATAACACAGAAATCCACAGAATCACCTGCTTCTTCCAATCAGTCTTCAGATAACTGAGTCTAGTCTAGACCAAGGTTCTCAGATTTTAGTGGGCCTCAGGAATACCTGATGGGCTTGTTAAAACACAGATTGCTAGATTGAGGTGAGGCTCAATAATTTGCATTTCTACCAAGTTCAAAAATGACCAGGCTTTGAGGACCATTAACTAGAACTCTCAATAGCCCATTAATGACTCTTGACCATTCACAATATCCTTAGAATTGGTGAAAATTCTACAGCTATTGAAAATAATCCAGGCTTATGTATCTCAAAGTAGTCAAACTGTGAGGTGTGTTTGTTTTCTTGTTATTCATGTGGTACATACATGATGTCCCCCAAAAATGTAGACAGGATGTCTGTAGATTCTATTATATTTTGAAAATAAAATATATTTTAATAAATACTGGCTTTATAATTATTCAAAGTGTGTATACATTTTTGGGGGACACCCTATACATGATTTCATTGGCAGCCTTAACCATAATGCTATTCCTGATATGTAGATTAGATTTTTGAAATGACTTCCTGATTACAATTTCTTTTACCAGAAAACTATGTGAAGCTAAACTATTTTTGGAAGGCTTGTTAAATAAAGTATACCATAATGTGCAGAGTATTTTTCTTTTAAGTCATTCAAATACGTACTGTGTGCAGGCATCGCGTTAGAAGCTGGAATGACAATAATGGACAAAAACAGATAGTCTCTCATTTAATTAAAGAACCTACTGGGAAAGATAATCACCTGAAAATATAGTGGCGAATGATCCAAAGGAGAGGTATGGGATGATATAAAAGTATACAATTATTCTCCAGAGGAGGTAAACATTTGACATTTCCAAGTTGCTTTGCATATTCATCAGCACATAGGATTGTTTTATTTTAGCCATTCTAATAAGTGTTCAATAGTATGTCATTAAAGATTTAATTTGCACTTCCCTATTAATAGCTAATGATTTTGAACATTTTTTCATGTGCATATTTGCTATCCCTATAGTCTCTGTGTGAAGAGTGTCATTTGCCCATTTTCTAAGTAGTGTTTTACTATTGAATTTTTTAAGTTCTTCATATATCCTGGGCACAATATTTGCAAATGTTTTCTGTGGCTTGCCTTCTTTAACAGGCTCTTCTCTGGTTTGTCTTTCATCTTCTTTAACAGGGTCTTTCTCAAAACAAGATTTTGTGACAAGATCCAATTTATTTATTTATTTTTAAATAAAAGATTGCACCTTTGCTGTCACTTGAAGAATTTTGGCTTAACCCTACCTAGCTCAGATATTTATTCCTTTTTTTTTCCCTAAAAATTTTAGTCTTACATGTTACATTTAAATCCATGACTCATTTTGAGTTTATTTTTATAAAGTGGGAGGTCTAAGTTGAGGGGTTTTTGTTTGTTTGTTTGTTTTGCTATGTAATATGCAATTGTTCAAATACCATTTTTTAAATATTCAATTGTCTCACACAATTCTATTGAATTACTTATGCACCTTTCTCAAAAATTAGTTTGTCATACTGGTGTAGGTCTATTCTGGACCCTCTAACTTGTTCCACTGCTCTGTGTGTCTGTCACTCGGATAAAACCACACAACAGTGGCAATACCACATTGTCGTGATTACTGAAGCTACATGATTTTTAATATCTGGTAGTCCGATTCCCTCAACTTTACTTTCAAAGTTGTTAAGGCTATTCTAGTTCCTTTGTCTTTTCACATAAATTTTAGAAAATGTGTCTATCCACAAAGAATCTGTCTAAGATTCTACTAGAAATTATATTAAACCTATATAGATCATTTGGGAGACTACTGACATCTTTATTATGTTGTCTTCCAATCCCTGAATATGGTATGTCTCTCCGTTTTACAGGTCTTCTTTCTTTTATTAGCATTTGTGGCTTTCAGCAAACATACCCTGTACATGGTTTTAAAATTTCATATTTAATATTTTTATTATAAATATTTATTGCTAGCATGTAGAAATAATTGGTTTTTGTTGGCCTTATATTTTATGATCTTGCTAAACTCACTTAGTTCCAAGATGTTTTTGGATATTTCCTGGGATTTTCTATGTAGACTATCAGGTTATCTGTAAATAGAGACAGTTACTTCTTCTTTTCCAACCTGTATGTCTTTTATTGCCTTTTCTTATGACACTGCACCAACGAATACAAGTTCGATGTCAAAAGTGGTTGAGTGCACATCCTTGCCTTGTTCCCAATCTTAACAGAAACATGTTTGTCTTTCATGAAGTATGAGAGTAACTGTAAATTTTGTTGTTTTTGGTCAGACTGAGAAAATTTCCTTCTATTACTAAGTCAGCTTTTTAAATCATAAGTGGGCATTGCATTTTGTCAATATTTTTTGCTTTTTATTATCAATTGACATGATCATGCAGTTTTTATTTTCTTCTTAATATGATGGATTGCACTGACTGTCAAATACTGAGGTGGTCTTGCATATCTGAAATAAACCCCACTAGGCTGTGAAACAAGTCAAATGTCTTTCCATTGAATGGATTACCAGAATGCATGTGGTATTTTCATACAATGGGATGTTACCTAGCAATAAAAAGGAACAAAACTATTGACACATGCAACAGCACCCGTGGATCTAAAGGAAAATATTCCGAGTGAAAGACGCCAAGTCTGAAAGGGTTAGATATTATGTGATTTCACTTATATAACATTTTTTTATCCTCACCCATTTTTGCATTTATCTTCAGATAGAGCGGGAGGGGGAGAGGGAGGAAGAGAGAGAGAAACATCGATGTGAGAGAGATACATCGACTGGTTGCCACCCACACGACCCCAACTGGGCTGGAGACAAACTGCAACGGAAGTACGTGCCCTTAGCAGGAATGAACCCGGGCCTCTCTGGTCCGCGGCCAACGCTCTAACCGCTGAGCCAAACTGGCCAGGGCTTATATAACATTTTAAAGTGACAAAATTATAGTGATGGAGAACAGATCAGTGGATGCCAGGCAACAGTGTTAGATGAAGGTATAACTATGAAGGAGGAGCAAGAGGGAATGTGTGAAGTTCTACACCCTGATTAGGGTAATGGTAACATGAATCTACCTATATAACATTTCATAAACAGGAAAAAAAAATGTAAAAATTGTGAAATCAAAATAAGGTCTGTACCTGACATAATAGTATTGTTGCAATGTCAATTTCCTAGTTTAACAATGTACTGTGGTTACATAAAATAATAGGGAGAAGCTAGAACATGAGAATTGTTTGTACTGTATTGCAACTTCTGTGAGTCTTAAAGGTATCTTAAAAAATAAAAATGTCATTTAAAAAATACCAGTAGGAAAAAATAAGGGGCCTAACCTCTAGAGAACAATTCAAGGAAGGCTTTCGTCTATACAAGCGATGTTCAACCTTGTTCATCTCGGGGCACATATAAACTTATTACTAAAATTCTGCAGCACACTCAAAAATGTATTTTTTGCTAATCTGACAAAAAAAAATAGGTTTAATTTTGGTTCATTCATATTGGACGGCTATTGCTGTGTTGGCTGTCGTCATTTTTTTACTTGACAATGCAAGGGAAAAGAGGTCAGTGCCCCTGACTAAATAGTCAGGTATTGCATGTTTTATTTTTGAGGTCACTGGTCTGTACAGAAGGAACAATGAGTACCAAGCATACTGAAGAAAAAGCATGACAATTCCATGGAATTTAAGTGTGGGTAAATTCAGAAATAGAGGGTGAGAATAGAGGGAGACAGTTTATACTTAAAGAAATCTGAATCCCCTTTACTGATTCTGATACTACATAGAACCTCAAAGGCCAGAGCAACAAGTGGGAAATTGAAGAATTTTAATGAGCGGGAGGATAAACTAGCAAGGACATTAACGACGCTGGTGATGTTGGTAACACTCTAACTGCTGTGGAGAACGGGCTGGGAAGAAGTAAAGATACAGGAAATCGAGCCATCTGGCTACTGTTATAGTCCAGGAGTCAGGTGATGGTAGCTTGGGCTCAGGTGGTGGTGGCAATGGAAAGAAGACAGATTTGTGATATATGAGCATAACATGGTCTAAAAGACTAAAAATGTCCATTACATTGGTGATGTGAAATGAAACTATTTTGAAGGAATAATCGGGGGCGGGGAAAGGAATGCCAGACTAGAGAAATTTTTTTTTTAATCCTCACCCGAGGATATTTTTACATTTATCTTCAGATAGAGCGGGAGGGAGAAAGGGAGGGGGAGAGAGAAACATTGATGTGAGAGAGACACATTGACTAGTTGCCACCCACACGACCCCAACCCGGGCCAGGGACAAACTGCAACTGAGGTACGTGCCCTTTAGTGGGAACTGAACCCGGGTCTCTCTGGTCCACGGGCTGATGCTCTAATCGCTGAGCCAAACTGGCCAGGGCCAGACTAGAGAAATTTAAGAAATATGAGGGAAAGAACTGATACGAGTTTAGACAACTAAAGAAATTTGGCTGTAAAAAAAAGAGACAGAAATGGGGTAGTAGCTAGAGGGGCGTTATGGAAATGAGGGAACATATTTTTAAAAGCGGTAACAAACTAAATGTATTTTATTGCTAATAGGAAGAATCTTGATGAAATAAAAGTGGAGATAATGAAGAAAAGAAACAGTTGAAGGGTAAGTGTCAAGAAATGAGATGATGGGAAGTTTGGGGGAAGGCAGGCTGCTCTGTGGTAGAAGTATGGCAAATTCATGAAACTGAAGTATAGCTGAAGTATAAAAATGAGGGGACAGCCCTGGCCAGTTTGGTTCAGAGGTTAGATCGTCAGCCCACGGACCAGAGTCTGGGGTTCAATTCCAGTCAAGGGCATGTACCTTGGTGGCAGTTTGCTCCCCGCCCCGGTCAGGGTCCTGCAGGAGGCAGCTGGTCGATGTGTCTCTCTCACATCGATGTCTATCTCTCTCCCACTCTATCTGAAGATAGATGGAAAAATATCCTCGGGCAAGGATTTAAAAAAATAAATGAGGGGACGGTGGTGGGAGATAGTTCAGAAAAAGGTAGGGCTACTTTACTGTAAGGGGAAAAGAGGTAAAGCTGGGTACAAGAATATCTGATATTGCCCTGGCCGGTTTGGCTCAGCGGTTGGAGCGTCGGCCTGCAGACCAGAGAGTCCTGGGTTTGGTTCCTGCTAAGGGCACGTACCAAAAAAAAAAAAAAAAGAGTATCTGATACTGAGTGTGTTCTTATCTGATTCTCTTTCTCTGTAAATAGTTAAGAAAGCTATGTTGGCTTGCTATGGCCACCTTAACAAAGTACACAGAGATCTGGGTGTCTTAAACAACAAAAATTTATTTCATCACAGTTCTAGAGGCCAGAAGTCCAAGATCAAGATGTCAGCAGGGTTGGTTTCTTCTGACGAACTGCTCCTTGACTTGTAGATGGATATCTTCTCTTTGTCTTTCCTCTGTGTGTCTGTGTCCTAATCTCTTCTTATAAGAGATCAATCCATTGGATTAGGGTAAAACCCTATGACTTAATTTTACTGTGACTGCCTCTTTAAAGACTGTCTACAAAAAAATTCACATTCTGAGGTACCGAGGGTTAGTACTTCAATATGAATTTGGGGGAGACACAATTCAGCCTATAACAAAAGGTTATTAACCAAGAACAAAAAGGGAGATAATATACATCAGAGATTCAAAGTGAAAGAGGTTTAAAAATAGTTCTAAATAGTCTAAAATAGTCCTCACATGTACTATAAATGAAGTAACATTTTAAATGGGTAACTTAAATTCAAAATAAAATGTTGACTTTATTATTCCACTAAAAAATTGTTTACAAATCACAAAATCTGAACTCTCTTCCATTCTGCTAACAAGCAATGTCCCTTGAACATATCAGGCTCTACTTTTGTTACTCTAAAATGGGAACAATACATCAAAACAGATAAAGGCCTCAGAGTATACTAGAAAGAGAACTAACTTGGGAGCCCCTAACATCTTGGCCTATTCCTTGCTCTGTCACAGAGAATTTAATTTCTCTGAAACTTGATTCCTCATCTTAAAATGGAGTAAAACTAAATCATCTTCTTCATCCCTTCTAAAATCCTGTAGTTCTGTGAAATGAAGTAAAATGATGTTACTTTGAGAATAAATGGATTGTGGCATTAGAAAAAAACATTCTTTAAAATATTTGCCAATGAAAATTGTATGCTTCCAGCATACTAAAACACTGGCCTTCCATTCTATTTTTTCTACATCCCTCTCTGCTCCCAAGTTAATATTATCCTTATGGTTAAAGCTGTTTTAATATGCCTTTTTCTCACTTCTGTTGGCTTGAATACTGGGTGCTAAGTTGCAACAAGACATTACCCTTTTGTTATATATAATTATCTACTTAACTTTAAGTGATTATTCTTAAATAATATATATATATATATATTCTGAAACAGCATTCATAGCATGTCTAAAATAAGAGTTTTTCATGTTTAAAAAAAAAAAAGTTAAATGGCCCTGACCGGGAAGCTCAGTTGCTTAGAGTTCCATCCCGATACACCAAGGTTGTGGGCTGGATTTCCGTACAGGGCACATACAAGAAGCAACCAACGAATGCATAATAAGTGGAACAACAAATTGATGACTCCCTCTCAAATCAATAAATTAAAAAAATTTTTTAAGCCAAATGGTGGAATATTAGTCAAAAACATGTATTACTAAAGTAACAGAAATCAGGAGTTTATTTTTCTCTCAAGAGGTTGGCAATTGCTCATGTAGGTTCAGATGTTCAAGAGTGCCATCAGGGACCCAGGATCCCGCTAATCTTTCTTAAAAAACCTCTTGGAAATGTAGCTTTCATTCTCATATTTGCTGTTCCATGGTTGTAAGGTGGCTGTTGTACCTGCAGGCATGTTATTGGCCAGAAGGAGGAGAAAGAGGCAAAAAGCTTCATCTCACAAAGCTCTGACTTTTTTATTTGAAAGGAAGGCCCTTCCCAACATTCTTCTGTTCATTTCATTAACCCCAACTAGGTCATATGCCCAAATTTTGATATCTGGGCTGTCCAATATGGTGGCCATGAGTTACTAACATTCAGCTATTTAAATGAAGTTAAATTAAAAATTCAATTTCTCAGTTGCACTGGCCATATTTCAAAAGCTCAATAGCCATATACAGCTAATGGCTATTATACTAGACAGCACAAATACAGGCCTGGCATATCACAGACCATAAAAACTGAAACCATTTCTATTCTAAATCAATCATAATGCATCTCCTGGGGTGGGGGTAAGGTCCTAACCTACTAGAGAAACAGGAATCTCTGCCCCTATCTGAACAATATAGGGTACTATTTACTAGGAAGAAGTGGAGGTAATAGTTGGGCAAGCAACTATCCGCCACAATGGGATTATCAGTACACATAAATTGAGGTCTACAACTTATTACATATTAACAACGTACTGAATAAAAAGTTCTTGGCAAGGTATTAAAATTTAAAAACGATAAAGCAAAACTAAGGCTGACAGTTATGAGGCACTACATTACTTATTACACAAATAAAGTTGCTAAAGAAAACACTATTCTAGTGACTGATGGGAGAAGGTTAGAGAGAAGAAAGGTAGTGAAATAGTATGTGGGCACTATTTCTTTGTAGCAAACCAATTTTAAATGACTGATTATGTTGAAAATGCAGTTACAAAATTCATGCGCAAAAAGAGTACATCCTGTTATAACAAATATTAGTTGAGAAGAATTATCTTCACATGAAAAAACTTTTTTCACATTTGCTCATTACTCACAGCAGAATAAAATAAAAAGGACTGCAACATGAAAGAATTACACTAGACAGGGAAACTAAAAGAATTATTCAAAAGGTTAAAATGCTGATATTGTCAAGTTTTCTTCCTAAAGACTTTCAGGTTGTCAATTCCTCCATGATCCCCATTTGCCCAAATCCAGCTACGACAAGTGAGCAGGATTTTCTGTATAATGTTGGTATAAATAAATAAATAAGATTATGAATATATACAATATATATTATATGTAACATATATACAAATTACAAACTGATACTAACAATAAATATTTGACTTGAATGAACAATTGCCTATTCTAAAAATGTATTTATGTCTGAATGAAGTGTTTAACTATCAAAGTTCTTTCTATTCTATTGAAACATGTAAAATGCTGTTGAGGATAATGTTGATTAGAATGGGGAAAAAAAAGAAGAAATCTCAATTATTACTAAGGAGGTAATGAGACATGAGTGTAAAATTTTTCTTCTAAAAATAGTTTAGATTTTTTATTTTTCCCTAAAGTAAAAATAACTCAGTCGTTAAAACCCCTTTAATTCCTATTCTCTAGATCTCTGAATATTCTTTTATGTAATTTACAGTTAAAGGTTCAATAAATGCAACTTTCATAAAGGTTAAATTCGAGTATTATAGCATATATAAACCTTATAGCATTTTATAGGTAAAAATCTATGTTCTATAGCAAAACAAACATTTTATAAAGAGATATTGCTGAATTTTGGAACATGACATATTACAGCATGATTTAGCAGAATTATCATTATAGTACATAAAACAATGGCCTACTGAAACACACAGCAAAATCCAACCAGACACTAAAAGAGAGTCAAAATAATTTGCCAGTGTTTTGCTGTCAGTTATATATGCTATGTATTTCCTATCAGAGTTAGAAAGTTAACTAGAAATTGAGTTCTAAAACAGTATCTTCACTATAAGTATAATAAAAAGACTCTGTAATCTTCATATGCAAGTTTAATAAATCATCATGGTTTATTTAACAAGTTTCTACATCAGATTATGGTTTAAAAGCAGTGTGATATTAAAAAGAATGATGTATAACCAATAAGACTCTTCTTAAATCCTTCTTCCGTAGACTTTCCCGATCTTTCTGCTTAGCAAAAGTCATTTTTAGATTTATATAGACATATTCTTTACAACTGCCTTAACAGAAAATTTGTACATAAATAGCACTGGGCATTTAGTAAATGTCACAAGCCAGTAAGATGAATTGTGCAGTTGTGAAATGTAATGTGAAAGAGTTTTTGAACCTTAAGACTGGGTAATCTGCAGTGTTTCCAACATGTCTTCAACTGCCTTAAGAGAGTATTTGGTTTCCTTCTTACTTCGACCTGCAAACTAATTAAAAAAAAAAAAGGCAATTAGGCTCAATTTCAGTGGCAGGTTCAAAATCACAACCTTACCTAATGAGAATTAACATTATCAATTTTATCACTAGCATGAAATCAAATGTTTTCAAACAAAGATAAAATATAAATGTAGAGTACTTTCTATTAAACATTTAAAAGTACAAGTTATCTCTAAAATTAAAGTTGGTCATAATTCTTTCAATTTTTCCAGATTTATTAGTTGACTAGGTAATATCATGCTTCTGTAGCAAAGGCCTGTCAAATAAAACTTTGTTACATATTACAATGATGTAAACATGTTTAAAATATGCATTTCCAGTTTAAACTGTAATTTACTATATATATGTAAATAAATTGGGATTGGATTTTACAATGAAAACAAAATACAATAAATACTATCTTTGTATATTTAAACACAATTCATGGTATATTAAATTCCATATAGTACACATAATCAGTCAGGGAAACACTGTTGAATACCCCATGCAGATTTCAAAATGAGTTTTCTAATGAGACGGGCAATTCCCATCATTTATCAGTTTGATTTAACACTACAGATTTACTAGATAAGTAAGTGTTCCTTATGGGGACAGGTTTATTATATCTATATTACCAATTTTCCCCATGGTTAAAGTACTAACATTTATTGTTAACAACATATAGTATTTTCAATGAACATTTAAGCACTCAATACATTTTCATGTGACTGATCTTTCCTTCAAATACCAATGCTGTCTTAAGTACTTAGTACTTGATTTATGATGTGTTCCTTCTCTTTTGTAATTATCTTAATTTGGCAAACTTCTCATGACCTGTTGGGAAAGATTAAGTGATCAAGCACAGGTAACATCATAGAAGCAATAGGTTTCAGGAATTGTTAACCTGCCTCTGACCTCTCTGGCTGCAGCTTAACATTTTGATTTCCCTACTTCCTAAACCATTAGCTTCTGTGGTTGAATCTTGATTTGATAGAGTAAATAAAGGGATTTCTAGAGGAAATGCCAGGAAAAGAGAAGAGCTCATAAGAATCAAGATCCCTTTACCTTTCATAAGACATTACTAAATTAAGAAATTCAAATGTTAAATATACAAGTCACAATTACAAAATATCATAACAGCACCACATTTAAAACTGCCTTTTCATATTTGCCTTTGGTGAGTAAAGGATGTGGGGTGTGCTTATTACTCCTATTATCCAGTTGATAAATTCACTTTCACAAGGACTTACCAAGAAGAGAAAACTTTTTTCTTTTATCACTGCCTATCCAAAAACAGGAATGGTACTAATCAGATACTTAAAGGTCTAATTTTAAGAAAAAGCTTTGATGGGTTGGGGGAGAGGGTACAAAATACGATACCACATAGTAACACATAGCAATATAAAAATAAAAAAATTCCTGTAAAGTGGAAGTCATAAAAAGTATTTTAAAATACAACATTTTTCTTGGTTTGTACTTAAACATAAATAAAAATAGTAAATATAAATTTGTGATTTTTAAAAATTAGTTAATAAAAGTCACCTAAGTTTGTGTATCAACATTACTAACCGGTGCTATTTAGACTAAACCAAACAAACTTATTTGTGTCAGAACAAATAAAAAGAAGGTTGGAAATATAAATCAATCACTTCAAATTTTGCCTGACATGCAATTATTTTGTCTATTCCAGAATTATATGGCAATTTAACTGATTAAGCCGGAATCCTATTTTTTCCCTCAAATCATGATTTAATTTTCTGTTTCCCAAAAGGATAGTAACAGAATCACCTCTACAATCATAAAGAACATATGGATCACTAGCACAGATGAATTTAGCAGTGTACCCAAGAAGCATTTATCTGGAAAATTATTGTGTGTAGGTTCACATTAAAGTTTTTCATGAGCATTAATCAAACTTGCCTGCCTCTACTGAACATGCTAAACCAATTACCTAATTGAAAAGCAAGTAGTAGCCATATTCTGTTTCATTAAGTAGAAACAAAGAAAGAAAAGCAGTTCTTAAAACCTCATTTTCTGTAATTTATAAATGCCTAGAAAAACATTACAATAAGAAATATTTTTCTTTATACTTGTTTATATGCCTAGACATGAGTCATGAAGTTCTCAATTAGATCCCAGAGATTTACTTACTAAAATGTCAATCTCTGAAAGTTATAATTTCCCACATTAATTGAAAATTTTGCATTTTTGTTTTCATACAGTTAGATTATGTTTAAGTAAAACTCTTCTTTCATAATTCCCTGTTGGATCTTAAAGAAAACTCACCTGAAAGAACACAAATAATAAAAATTGATTGTCGAATTCAAAGGTCAATTATTTATTCATTGTAATAACTGGGATAAATTGGGCTAAAATTTACCTTTCCACAATTTGTGGAAAACAACATGGGTGTACAAAGTAACAGGATAAATAAAATGGAACACTGGCAGAATGAACCTCAGAAACATTACACTGACTGAAAGAAGCCAGGCACAAAAGAGTACATAACCCATGATCTCTTGTATATAAAGTTCTAGTACAGGCAAAACTAATTTATAGTGATAAAAATCAAATCAGTGCTTGTCTGCAGTGTGGAGTGGGGTTGACTGCAAAGTGCAAAGTAGCAGAAGGGAACTTTCTGGAGTGATGAAGATGCTGTATATCTTAAATGGAGTGGTGGTGAGAGGGGAGTATATATTTGTCAAAACTCAACTGTACACCTAAAATGTATGCATGTTATTTTATGTAAATTATACCTCAATAAACTGGATAAAAAGGAAGGCAAAATAAAAGCAGAAGGGACTATAGAGCTATACAATAGTATAATAAATTGCCAAGGGACCACATATTTCTCTTCCTATTGGGGGGTAAAGTACTGCATCCCTGATCTAGGTTGACCATGTGATTTTCTTTGCTCAGTGGAATATTAGCAACATGTGACAACTCCAGAAGCTTTAAAGGCCCTTGCACATTGGAGTTTGCCTGTTTGCTGCTCTTGGAACCCTGAGACCACCATGTGAGTAGGTCCAGGTTACCTGCCAAATGAGAGAGACAAGGACCAGCACTCCCAGCCGACAGATAGCCAACTCGCAGATATTTAAGTGAGGCTATCAACCACTAGCATAGGACAGAAATATAAATAAGCCCAGCTAAGACTAGCAGAATTACTCAACAGAGCACAAGCCAAACAGCTTACCTATAGAATCATAAGCAAATAAGTCATTATTTTAAATCACCGTTAGCAAAGGGTAAAAGATACAAATATTTATGGAATCAGATTCACAGAAAGAGAACCGCGAGCCTCTGTAGAAAAAGCACAAAATATGTAAGCTTCAAAAGCAACAAGAGATTTTATTTAAAACTTGTTACTAGTGCCTAGAAGCAGAAATTAATTTTGCACAATGGGTGATTCCTAGTTGAGGAGAAATGGAAGTTGCTATAGAGAAATCTGACATGACCAACTAAAAGACGTATTTTACATTTCAAGATGACAAACCAGCAAAAATTCCTCGTACTATCCTGTCCTATAGAGTCAAGAAAAGGCAAATCATACCTTCAGTAAAGATGTGCAAAACATCTGAGAATTAGAAAGTTTACAGTATAAACTCAAAGACTAAAGAGCATAAGTGATGCTCTCAGAGCTCTGTTTCCAAAGAACACTGAGACCTTATAAAACAAGTATGTAAAAAAGAATATGGATCTAACAAGATACAATAATTTTTTTTAATAAGAATGGCAGGGAGGGCAAATATAACTAAAGAATAGGGCTTGGAACTTTGAACAAAGGCTTCAATTAATGAAATGGAGTCATGGCTAGTGGTAAAATCCATCTCATAAGGCAGGGAAGGACATGTTTGTCTGCTTTTGTGTTACTGAAAGCACAGGAAGAAAAGAAAAAGAAAAAAAAAAACCCAAAACTCTAAATTTAGTTATTATTGAGAGCTTTAGGTCTGCAATGAAGAGAAACAAGTGAAGGTAGACTATCAATAGGTCACATGAGAAAATACTGAAAAGGGAATTAGAAACTATAATTACAGCTTCAGACACATTTATACCTGACACTCTTTATCAGGCAGTATATTGTGGCCATTAAGAGCACAAACTCTGGAATCAGACTTGCCTAAGTTTAAAATCAGCTTTGTCATTAACTAGCTATGTAACTTTGGGAAAGTTATTTAATCTTTCCACACTTTAATGTCCTCATTTGTAAAACAGAAAAAGTACCTAGCTGATAATAAATTTCCTATAAATGCTTACATTATAAATGTTATTGTTATTATAATTCAATGATACAGCAATCATAATCAAGTGAACTTAGAACATGTGATTAGCAAACACTGATGTGCATTGCTGTGACTTGGTAAAAATTATGTATTCCCTCTTTAATACTCAGAAAAAAATTTTTAATGTTTTTATTAATTTTTTAAAGAGAGAGAGAAACATCGATATGAGAGAGAAACATCAACTGGCTGCCACCGGGGATCGAGCCCACAACCTGGGCATGTGCCCTGACCAGGAATCGAACTGGGACCTCTCAGTCCATGGGACAACGATCAATCCACTGAGCCACGTTGACCGGGCAATCCTCAGAAAATTTTTATTATGCCCATCTTGCAGATGAACAGCGAGAATGAGAGATGGTATATAATGTATTCAAGGTTGCATAGCTAATAAATGTCAAAACCAAGCCTTGAAGCCAGACAACACGGACCTATCCTATGTGTTCTTCTCTTTATTACATGGTACTGGCTTCCATGGAATGGGACTCATGACAGATTACAGAGATGGACAAAGACACTCTGGATAGCTAAAAGGGGGGAAACTGACTCCTATTCCACATCATACATAAAAAATCAGTTCCAATGGATTCTGGATCTAAATGTGAAAAGCAGAAGGAAAAAAGGGCTCTAAAGACCAAGATTATCTTTATAATCATGAGTGGTAAACGATTTCTTAAACAGAATATAATGCACAAACCATAAAGGAAATAAAAGATTAAGTTGAACATACCTAACTTCAGAACTTTTATTCACCAAAATCATTTGAGAGTAAAAGTAAGGAGTTGAAGAGATCTGCTATACAGATAACAAAGTGTTCATAATCAGGAAACTAGTAAACAAAATAAAAAGTCATAAACCAGTGAAAAAGATAAGGCTTCAAATGGCCAATAAACATGAAAAAAACTGTGGAACCTCAGTAGTCATCAGGCAAATGTAAAATAAAACCATGAGATACCACTACACACACAACACAACGGGTATAATTACAAATTTTTTTTTCTTTTTTTGTTAATCCTCACCCGAGGATATTTTTCCATTGCTTTTTAGAGAGAGTGGAAGGGGGGGGGGGGAGAGAAAGAGAGAGAGAGAGAGAGAGAGAGAGAGAGAGAGAGAGAGAGAGAGAGAGAGAGAGAGAGAAACATCAATGTGAGAAAGAGACATCGATTGGTTGCCTTGCACACAACCCCAACCCAGGCCGGGGATCAAACCTATAACCCAGGTACGTGCCCTTGACCAGGAATCAAACCCACAACCTTTCAGTCCACAGACAGACCAAGTATTAGTAAAGGTGTAGGACTATGAAAACTCTCTAACATTGCTGCTGAGACTATAAACAACTGATTTGGAAAACATGCTTTCTCTATTAAAGTTAAATATACATATATCCCAAGATCCTGTACTTTCATATATACCATCACAAATATATGTATATGCACAACAAAAGACTTGTACAGCAATATTCAGTATAGTGTTATCTTAACAGCCCAAAACAGAAAATAATCCAAAGGCCTGACTGACTAAATAAAATGTATGTTCATAACAGACTACAGTACAATGAAAATGAATGAATTACATACATAAAGAAGGATAAATCTCGCCCAGCCAGTGTGGCTTGGTGGTTGAGGATCAACCCATGCACCCAGAGGTCACTGCTTCAATTCGAGGTCAGGGGACATACCTGGGTTTCAGGCTTGATCCCCAGCAGGGGATGTGCAGGAGGCAGCCAATTGATGTTGATGTTTCTCTCTCACAGATGTTTCTATCTCTCTCTCCCTCTCCCTTCCTCTCTCTCTCTAAAGTCAATATAAAACATATTTTTTTTTAAAAAAGAAGAAATCATCCGGTAGGTGTGGCTCAGTGGTTGAGTTTCGACCCATGCACTAAGAGGTTGCCGGTTCGATTCCTGGTCGGGGCACATGCCCAGGTTGTGGGCCTGATCCACAGTGGGGGGCATGCAGGAGGCGGCCAATCGATGTTCTCTCTCATCAATGTTTCTATCTCTCTCTCCCTCTCCTTTCCTCTGTCTCTCTAATATATCAATAAAGACAAAAAAATTAAAACTAAAAAAAAAGAAGTAATCTCATAAATATAATGCTGACATTGGCTAGGCAAAAAATACATACTGTATGTATAATTCCACAAAGTTTAAAAAAGGCCAAAAACTACATGATTATGAATCAGTACTCTTGAGGAGAATAGAAGGAGCAGAAATTTAGATGAGGTACCATGAGAGGTTTGGAGTGCTGTAATATTTCTACTTATTGACCTGGACACATTTGTTAGCATAGGTAGTTAGCGAGTTATTAATAAAGAAAGGGAGCAAAGGAAATCAGACATTATTAAGCATAATCAACTAGGCAGCATAAGCCAGCTTGCTTCACCAGGAAGTTACAGCTTCACATACTCCCCAGGGAACCACCGGTCCATTCCTAACAGATCAATGGGGGAAGGGATAGAAAAATAAAAGGGGAGGTAAGCACATGTGCAGTAGGAGTCAAGATGGTGACCATAGAGGCCTGTCAATCTATCTTGGGAAAAGGATCGAATTGGATAAAGGGACACAGGACCCTGGAAGAACTAGGAAATAGCTGGTTAGGGGGTAGACCCATCAGAAGCCCACAAAAGCTTGGAAAGTTGATTGGTTATTTTGAAAAAGCACCTGGTCCTTCCCAAGAGCTCCCACTTGGGCTCTGCTCTCTCTCTGTAACACGCATGCTTACCCTGTGCACTAGCGCGTTCTCTCTCCACAGCAACCATGTAGGTCTATAGCCAACTGGGGCCTACAGCAGACCATGCAGGCTCCAAAGGACTAAGGTTTAATATGGCACAGAATCTCTGGACACTGGCCCTTTCTGGGCCTGATGAAGGCAAAATTGGACTTTTTCCATGGCAGGACAGATGGAAATGGGACACTGGGAACCTGGGGGCAGTTTTCAAATAAATCTTATCACGAGAACACCCCTCCCAAACAGTCCCTGGAATGCTTTCCTTGAGACACCATGAAAGAGCCTCACTTCTACCAGCACCACATTTACCTTGTACAGTTCACTGAAATGTACATTTATGCTGTTTCTTTTTACTATGTGAAAATTTAATAAAAATTGATTTTAAAAATACAGTTATCCCATGTGAAAAAACACTCTGTGAACAGCTAGTTGGTTCTCAACAACGTCTTAAAAACAACAATGTAGTCTGCATACGATTAGTTTTATATTATACAAGTCTTATCTTTAAACTTTTCTCTCTAAGCCTACTCTGTGTGAAACCCCATTACAGATCAGAGCTATCTCAAACTGATACTGTTGTAATTAACCTAGTTATTAGTAATAATAAAGGAGCAAAGGGAAGGCCAGACATTTATAGGCATGTCATTTGGGCAGCTTTCACAGGAAGATGCAACTTTGCACTCCTCAGGGGTCCAATAAAGGGGAAATAGAGGCATGGCCAGTAAAGTTGGGGTGACATAGCGAAGGTGCTTACTGTCAGTCACAGCTGAGAACAAAGGTCATTGGCCAGAATGAGCTTGGACACTGATAGGGCGGTGAATTAGGGATATTTAATCTCCTCAACAAAGGAGTTCACGTTCTTGTGCTCTTACTGCTCTTGGGACTATTGGAACTGTGTGACTCTGGGTTTGTGGGGCTCCCCTTACATTCACCCACACAGCCCATGGCCATGAGGACCCCACACACAATGGACTAATGGACTGCAACTAGCCTGATATTGAATTGGACCCAGCTCCAACATGGAAAGGAAACTCTGGACAGTGGCTTTGCTTCTAGCATTACTGAAACCCCAGCCACACTTCTTTTATGACTGGACTAAGAGAAATGGGACTTTGGAAACCCAGGGATGTAATTCCATGCAAATAAAAATCACTCATTCTCCCTTGCAAGTCTCAGGAAATTCTTTTTCTTGAGATATTATAAGAACTCCGAAAGGGCCCGGAGATTCCAAAATGGCGGCAGAGTGAATGGAAGCTACACAGATCATCACCCAGGACCAAACTGGAATTACAACTAAAATAAAGACAAATCATTGGGAAAAAGCAACAGAAAAGCAGCTTGCGAGGACCACATAACCAGGGACACTAAATCGATCCTGGTAGGATTGAGGAGGCGTGAGAGGGGGCCTGGGAGCCCAGGGATCCAAATTGGTAAGGAGGAAGTGAAACTGTCATTATTCGCAGATGACATGATATTATATATAGAAAACCCTAAAGACTCCATCAAAAATCTACTAGACTTAATAAATGAATTTGGCAAAGTAGCAGGATACAAAATTAACGTCAAGAAATTGACGGCATTCTTATACACCAATGATGAACTCACAGAAAGAGAAACTAAAAAAACAATCCCATTTACCATCAAGGCAAAAAAATTAAGATATCTAGGAATAAACTTAACCAAAGAAGTAAAGGACCTATTTGCAGAAAACTACAGGACATTGAAAAACGAAACAGAGGAAGATATAAAAAAGTGGAATCACATACCTCGTTCATGGATTGGAATAATTAACATCATTAAAATGTCCATATTACCCAAAACAATCTATAGATTCAAAGCAATCCCCATCAAAATACCAACGATATATTTCACAGAACTAGAACAAATGCTTCAGAAGTTCATATGGAACCAAAAAAGACCCCGAATAGCCACAGCAATCTTGAAAAAGAAGGACAAAGTAAGTAGGATCACAATACCGGATATCAGGTTATACTACAAAGGTACGTACTATAATCAAAACAGCCTGGTACTGGCACAAGAACAGGCACATAGACCAGGGGAACAGAACAGAGAATCCGGAAATTGACCCAAGACATTATGCTCAATTAATATTTGACAAAGGTGGTAAGAGCGTACAATGGAGTAAAGACAGCCTCTTTAATAAATGGTGTTGGGAAAATTGGACAGCTACATGCAAAAAAAATGAAACTAGACCATCAACTTACACCATACACAAGAATAAACTCAAAATGGATAAAAGACTTAAGTGTGACTCGTGAATCCATAAAAATCCTAGAAGGAAATGTAGGCAACAAAATTTCAGTCATCATATGCAGCAGAATCTTCACTGATACATCACCTAAGGCAACAGAAACAAAGGAAAAAATGAACACATGGGACTACATCAAACTCAAAAGCTTCTGCACAGCAAAAGAAACAACCATCAAAGTGGAAAGGGAACCCACTGTATGGGAGCGCATAATTGCCAATGATACATCAGATAAGGGGTTAATCTCCAAAATATATAGAGTGCTCATACAACTCAACAAAAGGAAGACAAAGAACCCAATTAAAAAATGGGCAGAGGAACTAAATAGACACCTCTCCAAACAGGACATACAAATGGCTAAGAGACATATGAAGAAATGCTCAACATCACTAATCATCAGAGAGATGCAAATTAAAACAACAATGAAGTATCACCTCACACCTGTCAGAATGGCCACCATCAACAAATCATCGAACAACAAGTGTTGGCGAGGGTGTGGAGAAAAGGGGACTCTAGTACACTGCTGGTAGGAATGCAGACTGGTGCAGCCACTGTGGAAAACACTATGGTGTTACCTCAAAAAATTAAAAATTGAATTGCCATTTGACCCAGTGATCCCACTTCTAGGAATATACCCTAAGAAACCTGAAACCCCAATCAGAAAGAATATATGTACCCCCATTTTCATAGTAGCACTATTTACAATAGCTAAGATCTGGAAACAGCAGAAGTGTCCATCAGTAGACGAATGGGTAAAAAAGCTGTGGTACATATACACAATGGAGTACTATGCAGTTGTAAGAAAGAAAGATCTCTTATCCTATGAGACAACATGGAGGGACCTGGAAAGTATTATCCTAAGCGGAACAAGCCAAGCAGAGAAAGACAAATATCACATGATCTCACTTATTTGTGGAATATAACGAACATAACAGTCTGAGGAACAGGGCAGACCCAGAGACGTGGAAGTAGGGTACAGACTGACAACCCTCAGAAGAGGGGGTGGGGAGAGGGAAGAGATAAACCACAGAACTTATATGCATGTACGCATAACTGATGGCCATGGACAACAAAGCTGGGGACGGGGTGGGGGGGATGGGGAGGAGGGTGTCAATGGGGAAAAAAGGAGAAACATCTGTAACAAAAATAAATTAATAAAAAATAAAATAAAATAAAAGAACTCCACCCCCCACAGCACCCAGTGTGGAAGAGGACTCCCCATTTTCTCCAATAACAAGACAGCCGTTGAAAAAGCACAGCCTGCCTAATATTTATAAATATTATGACTTATATCCCAATAGAACTAACATTCTGTATTATATATATAATAAAAATACAGTTGCTTTAAATGATGTAATCATGCAGGCAAGGAATATTTTAATTTTCTCAATCTTCTCCAGAAAAGACTACAAAAACAAAGAAACAAACAGCACCAAAACCAAAACCAAAATAACAGAAAACAAGACCAAAGTAGACAATTTCAAAAAAAAACTACATTGCAGGTAATCCTCCAAAACCCTCGAATGTGGTTGTATCGACAACAACAACAGTAGAAGGATCTACAACAGACCAACAGCTGTGTGGAAGCAGCAACAGGAAGTAAAAGAGGACAGTCTACTACTCTACAAGCCACAGAAAGGAAAAAAAGTGTAAACTGATGAATCTGAGAATGGCCTGCAAAACCAGGACAGTCTCAAAGGATCCAAATCAAAGATATGCACAAAACCTGCATGCAAATGTAGCATTCAGCAAGTCTAACAAAGACCTCAAAATCTCTGAAACATCTAGAAAATACCCTCTTCCAAAAGAAAAAACAAATGAACAAACAAGCAAAACCCTTACATTGAAAGAAAACTACCAGAAACTGAAACCAAATTGACCAGAACAGAAACCCTGGAGGTAAGTAAGAGGAGAGAGATGGTTCAGATAAGAGAGGACAAGGGAGGGCCAGGAAGGAAGTGATGCGCAAAGGCACCAAATCCCAGAGGAAAACAAAACAAAAAAACTAACAAACTCAACATTTAAAGCTGAGAGCAACACCTCAAAACTCAAGATCTGTAGAGCTGTAGGGGTAGAAGAGGGGGCTGGAATCAGAAAATCTTTCTGAACCAGACCCAGTTCTGAAAAAGAATGAATATATACAGAGATCATGTTTGAGTTTTCCTTGACAAAGAAGAGGAAGCTACAGAGAAGTCAAGCTGGGAAAGTTATTCTATTTTATCTCCAACTCCCCTCTTCCATAAACCACCTCTCCTAATAGCCCAGGAAAATTATCTCTTTAAACATGGAGGACAAGAAAAAGAATATGAACTAGCTCTCTAAAAATTATTACAGAAATAAAAAAATAAATGACAGAAATTTTGTTGTTGTTGTTAACCCTCACCCGAGGATAATTTTCCATTGATTTTTAGAGAGAGTGGAAGGGAGGGAGGGAGGGAGAGAGAGAGAGAGAGAAACATCTATGTGAGAGAGACACATCAATTGCCTCCCACACAACCCTGATTGGGCTAGGGATCAAACCTGCAACCCAGGTATGTATCCTTGACTGGGATACAAACCTGAGACCATTCTGTCTGTGGGCCGATGTTCTAACCACTGAATTAAAAGGGTCAGGGAGAAAAGGAGAGAAATTTGGGGGGGAAAAATGGATGATACAAGAGATGGGAAAAGAGAGAAAATAAACTTATAATTGGAGACCTGAAAAAGAAAACTTAAGCAACCACACAAAAAAATATTTAAAATTTTAATTTTAAAAGCAAATTTCTCAAGTTAAAAGAGGACAAATCCACATATTAAAGGGTCTATTATATATTTGAGAAAATTAGCCCGAGAATAAACAACAAAACATACTGTAGTGTTTTAAAAATAAATTAAAAATTCCTTAGGACAACCAGCCAAAAAGTCTAAGTCACTTATTAGGAAAAGAAAATCAGGATGGCATCAGACTTCTTGACAGCAATATTTTATCCTAAAAAACAATGGAACAACATGTTTAAGAGAGTTATATAAGCTAAACGTTTTATAAAAAGTAAAATTGTCCTACAGATATAAAAACTATAGACAGGTAAGTTATAAACATGCAAGATGTAGGAAGATATGTTTTTCCATGAGGCCTTCCTGAAGAATCTCCTAGGGACTAGCTTCAGAAAATCAGATGAAATATGACATGTAAGCAGAGTACATACACTGGCTGGTTTACTTTTAGGCTTTTCTTCCTCTTTTTTCATTATTTGAGATACCTCTGATTAATAACACACTCATATACCCATTTGCTTCTGAAATGCATCCTGCCACTTGACTACCCTTTCTGAATTTTTCACAATTACTTTTTATTTGCCAAATGCAGAACTACTGAGATTTCAAGATGGTGAGGCTAATTATGGGATCATAATAGTAACAGACTCCTCTAGAAAAAATATAAAAGTTATTCTACAAATATAAGTTAAATCTATACAGTTAAAACACATCTGATAAAGGCATAAAAGTCCAATGATAGAAATCTGGGTTTGTAGAAACAAAAACAACTAAGAAATACATTAACTGACCTATATCATAATATAAAATTATCAATACTAACCTGATAAGCTCTGTTTATTTGACTGGCTGCCCAACTAGCATATTTCATGTTGTCCTTTTTTGTTTTCGCACTTGCTTTTGGATTAGAAGCAATATGACTTGCCGACTAAAAACAAAGAAGAAACATCAAAAACAAAATGCCTTTTTTCTAGCAAGATAATCAAAAACATGTAAGGTCACAGTTGCAAAGGGATGATAAACAAAAAATTTTTAAATTATACCAAAACAATTTATTTTTTAAATAAAGTTTAATAAAATCAGTGTTTAAAAATGACAATATTGTTTAAAAATACTGAATAATCCCAATGGGAAGAGAAAGGATATCGTAAATAATATCTAAAATTACTTTATTAGTGTCTACCACAGCTCTTAAGAGTAAAATTCCATTTCTTTCCTGAAAATTATTTCATTTGTTTCTTCCTGCCTCCATCTCTGCAATCAATTCTTTTCATTGAGCTCCAATAAGACATTCATCCAAAAGTCCATGAAAAGACTAGGATAAATTAAAATTTCAAAGAACTGGCCTATTAAAGAAAAGTTTAATTTTTCCAGGCATTCTGATTGTAGAGAGGGGCTCATTATACATATATTTTAAAGCTTAGAAAATTCTTCCTATCCCAAAGCTCTTGTTAATTTACTTTTCTAAGCTTGTCATTTGGCATACATAAACAATAGGAATGCTTAATTACATGCTTCTCACAACATCCAAACTGGTTTTCTAAACCATGAAATATGTTTTAATTTGACTTGAGAGATTTTATTTCTAATATGTCTTTTATTGCCATCATTTAAAAATATCTCATACAATTTTAATTTAAGGTAAGAAATATAACAATGTTGGACATAAACCCAAGAATGTCAAAACAACTAAGAAATAGATAGTATGTATTTTTATCAGTTACTATTTAATTTTATAAGGAAATACTTTATTTTGGATACAATAAAAAACATTTTACAATGAAATGTCAAATAGATAGGATGTATTAACATTTAAAAATAAAATTGCCTTATAACCTATTACTCAAAATTAACTAGAAGAAAAAATTCATATGCTTATCAAAGAAAAAAACAAAACAAAACGAAAGAGAAGTGACTGAATAGGATAGTTAGAATAGGATAGTTAATGGAGTTTAAATGACAGATGTGGTAAAATACATTAAACATGCACCTTAACTCACCATGTAAAGTCCAAACAAAGCTCTCATATTTCTGTTGTTCAGTTTCAATGCCTGTGCAAAATACTTTCTTGAAAGTTCAAGGTTTTCAAGTCCACCTTGGGTATATTTAACCTGTTAAAAATTGCAGAGTGCTGAAACCTGTTTATTTTACTACTATAAAATATAGCATGTTTCATCATACATAGACATTAGTAATTGAAACAGATATTCAGTAAACAAATACAAGATGTTTAAAAGACTTCATTTTAAAGTTGTTAAAGCTAATCTAAATTTTAAAGCATAACCTTCCCCAAAAAACTATTCTATTAACAGTCCTTAATAATGAAGTCCTTCTGACTTTATACCATTGAAATATATTGCTACTTCCCAAAATACTGACCTTGGTATGAATTTTCTAGAATATAAATTTAAAAATCATAATCATTATAAATGTCTTAGAAGCCATTAAATGGTGACAACAGTGGCATAATTAATTCATAATCAGAAAATAGTATACAAATAAAAAATACAAACTATTTCAGTTTTAAACAGTGCTTTTAACTGAGAACTATTACAGTATTAAATAGTGCTTTTAACTATTTCCATAATAGTATTAAAAATTTAAAACTTTTACTCCCACAAGTCAATTTTCATCAGATGTTTTAAATATTTATATACTTGCCTAATATTAAGGACATAATCTTAGTTCCATAATAATACCCAAACCAACAAATATAAAATCATACACAATTATTGTTTTTTAAAATACTTACTTCAGCATACTGCTGACAGTATAAGTGGTTGTGTGGATTAGTCATCATAAGTTCCTCTAAACAAAAGGCTGCTTTACCATAGCTGAAAAATATCGAGGAGAAACTAATTTTAAAAGTCACAAATTTTTCTTAGTTATGACTTAAAATAATTTAAGAACCATCTTAGTGATGTTAGACATTTTGTTCCCTAAATAATTTAAATATCTTTATTAACAAAAGGAGTTATTATCCTGAATTCATAAATACAAATAATATTTAGTTTTTTAATGAGATGAATAAAAAAACAGAGGCTTAAATCCTTAAGCAGTCCATGAACCATCAACACTTACATTTTTTAAAACTAAGTCACCACTATGACATTGAAACATTATTAACAACATAGGCTTCAAGACCTTGGATCAAGTTACATATAAAATAACTTCTAAAATTCCACAAATCATTTAATAAAATAATCAAATAGCTCAAGTGTAAGGAGGAAATAAACATTTTATTAAATACTCTTTATTCACTAAAAACCTTTACAGACATAAATTTACCAACATATTCTATTACAAAGACTTTTCATTACTTAAGTTTACCATCAAATGCAAAATTATAATAAAGTTATAAATTTCTAAACCCATGAAAAATAGATCAAATTAGTGGCTTTGATATACACTCTGCTATTATTTAATCATGTGAAAGAGAAACAAAATCCTGCTGAAAACCTAAGGAGAGAACTGCTGTAACGGGGCTCTGGAAAAATGGTTTCATACCATGTGACTACAATTCCCCTTCATGTATTTTATATGTTTCAAGTCATGTGAATACCCTCAGTATCTACAGGAAATCCTAAAGAACACAGGTGTCCTAAGATTTATTCCCAGTGAGGAGGTGATGAGAGTACCCATCAGAAAAAGGCTACCTATAGTTATTTTTGGCATTTGTCACCAATATACAAAGGTACCTATACCTATCTTTACACTAATGTCTGAAACACTTTTCAAAATATACATGTGGCAGTTTCACACATACGACTAATAAGAGCTTTTAAAAATATATGTTTTATTGATTTGAGAGAGAGAGAGAGAGAGAGAGAGAGAGAGAGAGAGAGAGAGAGAAAGATCGATGTGAGAGAGAAACATTGACTGGTTGCCTCCCATACAAGCCCTGACCTGGGATAGAACCTGTAACCTAGATAGGTGCCCTGACTAGGAATCAGACCCACTACCTTTCAGTGCACGGGGTGACACTCCAACCAACTGAGCCACATTGGCCAGGGCAAGAGCTAACTTTTATCACATCCTCATTATGTATTATTTTCTAGGTGTTACATGTTTTAACTCATTTAATCCTACCAAAACCCTAGGAAGTAAAAAATTAGTATCACCATTCTATAGTTAAGAACATTGAGGCACAGAGATTAAACTGATACCCAGGCTATACCTCTCCAGTCTACACTCTGCATAATGCCTATAAGCACTACATACCACAAAGAAAAATTATGACGGTGATGGTAGTAAAGATGTCAATGGTAACATAAAAACAGGTACAACAATCAAATTCAAAGGGTCTGAGGAACCAAAAACACCCTGCAGATTACCCCCCAAATCACAGTATTTTAGATTTATGAAGGTTCTTATATATAGACTCTCATCAAAGATCATGCAGCTATTTTGCCCCTTCATTTTTATATCCAAAACCTGGTTCTTGACATATGATAGGTATATAATAAATTAGTGAACAAATGACTGAATTAATGTCTAAAACAAAAGTATTGATATTTATCTATCCGATATTTAATATTCTCAAGACAATGGGAAAGTAGTTTCTAAACACCTAACTTCATCAAAAAGACAGTTCCCTTCTAAATGTTTCTTTTACTAAATAAAGTTTTTAAAGTTCTTCTGTTCCTTACAAAAGCATATGTATAGGTTACAGAATTTGTTCCTACATTGCTTTATCAACATTATGATTTTTCCTTACACTATTTTAATAATTCCATTTGTTATAAAATTTTACAGTAAGGCTAGATCTACAAAAAGGAACCATAATCACTATCATAATTAATTTATACTACTAGCTGGTGCTTACTGATATAACATCTAGTTTCAAGTACAAACCAAGTAAAAAACTTGTGTCTTTGTTTAAAATATGTATTTTTATGTATAATATGTATTGGTAGTGCTAACAAATTATAACTAATTGTTTTATATTTAAACAAGTAAGGTATCTTAATATGGTCAACTGGTGTAACATATACCAACTTGTATAAGTAAATACACACTAGAATTTATAAAAAGCAAATTTAAATACAGGTAACTTAAACATATAGAAAAATACGTGGCAGAATTCTATATTCCCTTTTATCTTTATAAAAACAGTGAATAGGCTTTTATGAACATTCTACTGTGGAAATTTAGAGTGAAAAATTCTAGATCTAGACTAGCAATGCTGCCTGTAACCTATTATATTTAAAACAGCTTATAAACTATTCATATGCAGAAAATGTCAAAATGTTAAATATATCTAGCAATTCCTAAATTGGCACATTTTTGCCACCGTGTCTATAAAACTGTGCTAAGCTGGTATACCACAATAATTTACCACTTCCACACACATACACACACACAAAATCCTGCCTACTACAATGACTTGCCCAACTAAAATTAATTAAGTGAACAGATTCTGATTTTCATTTTTAAAAATCTGAAGGTATTTATTCCACACACTCTAAATCTGAATATTTCTTCTAAGTGCTCAATTAAAAAAAATAAATGGTTATTTTGTGAATGACTAGCTTTAAGACCAAAAAGAGTTTTGTGATACAGGATAAAAGGGAAAGCTGAATACAATTATCATTTTCTCTGAAAAGAAATTTTTCAGGTGCTTTTCTGTCTTTGTATTTTTCCATTTCTTGGGATTTTTCAGTTCATTTCTCTCAAGTATACATTCAACACTATCTCAATAAACTCTTTAGAAATTCAAAGCAAAACTAGAGTGGACATTACAAGATGAAGCAAATAATAAATTTAATGATAGGTTTAAAAAAGTATAACCTATTTGAGAACTAAATATAGAAATATTAGCAACATGCAAAACAGAGGTGATGTATTTATACAGTTCTTAGAGGACAGAAAACATGAAAGCAATAAAAATAGATATATCTGACTGTACAAAAATAAAACATATCTGGTAAGTTCAAAAAAATGAATAGGAAAAAGACAAATGACAAACAAGGGTATAGTTCTGAAAGAACAAAGGTTCCAATCACTTATATAAAGAGCTCTAAAAGATTTTTTTTTAAGTGTAACCAATTTTCACCTGTCAAAATTTGCAAAGATTAAAAAGAGTGATAGCACCCAGTGTTGTTGAAGGGACACCAGTAATTGCTGGTGTGAGAGTGAACAATTAGGAATAATTTATCAAAATCCCTGCAAATGTGCACATCATTTAACCAAGTAATTCTACTTCTAAGAATTTAGCCCAAGGAAACAATTAAAATAAAGATAATCAGTACAGCATTATAGTAAAAATTAAAAACAACCTTTATATTCCCTTAAAAAATTAGTTAAGAAAACTAGATTACATTAATAAGGTGGAATAATATAAAGCCACTGAAATCACATTGTGGAACATTTACTATGATGAAAATTTTTTGACAAAACATAACTAGGTGAAAAGCATTAGGATATAAAAGATAATTCTATTTTAAGTTTCTGTTTAATTAACTTAGGACAATGCAATTACACATGATTTTTGTCTTAGTCTTTACTCTTTACTGGGTTTTCAAAGTTTTCTGCATTAGGTATTCCTTTAATTAAAAAAAAAAAATTTCCTTGATGATTTGAAATGTTTTTAAAAGGTTTTAATCACAGATCTTCAAAAGGCACAAAAACATTTTTAGATGACTATTATGTTCTATGGACAAAACAAAATTTAGTTTTCTTACTGCATTCTTAAAATTTGGTTCATGTGATTTAATTTATATACTGTATACTTTATAACTATTGACTTAAAAACTATGAAAATGAAATTATTACCATTTAAACCAAATATACTACCACTCTTACATACGTAAGAGAGTCCTAAATATGTTTACATATGCGAACATACAAGTATACACACATCTATACTGAACATGATTTGAGAAGTAATTTTGTAAGGGAAAACAAAGAGAAACTGAAGATTAAAATATGGTACAGAATTGAAGACTGCTTCCCAGAATATAGTACATATTCATGAAATGACGACTATAATTTTAATTTTAGCTCCCACTTATATCAGAACTATGCAGTTAACTACCTTAATTCTCCATTTCACAGTACATACACAGTCCTGGGCAAAGGCAAGAGACAAGTGTCTTCACTCTACTTTATTACCTGTGTCAGCTATTTGTAGTATGAGAATGAGATTTACTATTCATGCATAGTAAGAATATGTGCATGAGAATCTGATTTTATTCTCTCTATAAGAAGAAAGAAACAATGTGATATACTTCAGATTCAGAAGAACTAAGAGAAAAAAAGAAAGACAAAAAAAGTCCTGCCTCTAAATGGAGGTAGTGTTAATGCTGTGATATTAGAAAACTTGCACTAAGACTGGGCTAATCCTTTCACACTGGGATTTCCTCCTGTCACTGCAGCAATAAAAAAGCTAACAAAAACATTAAATATCCAATAAGCCAGTTCCTACAGCATTCAACATTCTTGATTATTCTTGGTTTTTTACCCAGGCAACAGAATGCTTCTACTTTGGAAGAGATGGTTCTCTTAGTACTAAGACTAATAAATGCATACAATTGACAGAATTTTTAAACAGCAGGGAGTATAATACTCTTTGTATTAAAAGAACAATTTAAACTCTAAAAATTCACAATTTTGATTCACTAAAAAATAACCTTAGCTCAGCAAATGCAGGCCTAATTCCAAAGAATGCCTTATGTATTTGAAAGAAAAACTTATTTTCCAAACAAAAATAATTTAGTAATACACAAATGATCTAGTTAAAGCAATTCACATATTATAACCAACAAACTGTTGATTTGTTATTTTTTCATTTAACTACTTATTTCATTCATTTAAAGTGACACATGATTCATATCTTCTCACCAATCCCTCAAAACCAACTAGGCCTTCTGAACTTATATAGTGATGAAAACTGCATTCCTAACAAACTTTTATGTGTGCTTAACAACTTACTCATGTTCATTGATATAAAGTTCTGCAAGTTCATGCCAGGCTTCTTGGTCTCCAACAAATCTGGTGAGGAAAAAGGAAAAAAAGTAAGTGTAGATATTTGGTAAATAAACAGCATGTAGGCAAAAAGGAAAATCAAATGCAAATTCCATTTTAATTAAAAAAAGATTTATCAGAATAACAAAACACAATCCTCTTGTAAGACACTCACTGTTCCAGATATTCATTCAGTTCCCGAATGGCCTCCACATTTTTTCCCTGGGCTTTTCGAATGGCAATCTTACGCTTTCTTGCAGCCTATGGGTTGACATTAATAAAGGATTAGGTGCTCATGATTCCCTGAGTTTTTGTAAAGAAGGTAATTTGACTGTGCAAATTATTATCTCAATGCCAGTGAAACTCCATTGTAGAACTACTGCTTAGTGGGAGTTTATAAACATACCCCATGACATCCCACCAGGGAATTCAAACATTCCTCTAACAATCACATATGCTTTACTTTTGATGTACACAATGTATGCGTCATTTCATCCAAATAAATAACCATCCAGATTCTGATAATTACAAGCCAGCAGGGAATCCTAATCTTTATCCAGCCTAAAATCCTTTACTCTGTCTCATTCATAAGATCTGTATCTTAAGAGACAGAGGAATAGTGGAGATTAGGAGAAAAAAAAACAACAAAAAAACTCACCATGGCCACTTGAATGTCATTATACAAATATGGCTTCTGATAACTTTTTTCACAATTTTAAGAGAACAATCTACTTATGAGTCTTTCAAATGAATTATATAGGTCTTGAAAGACATTTTACAATAGACAAAATATTTAAACTTGCATCTTAAAGTTTTTTAAGCGATAAAAACAAAAATCAATGACATCTGTTTATGCATTCATCAAATATGTACTGACCATCTACTATTTGACAGGTACTATGTTAGACAATGAAAATATAAGGAGAAAGATACACCAAATAAAAGAACAATAATAGAGATATCTAGGGAGTTGTGGCAACATGGAGTAGATCCTAACATAGGCTATACAACACAGTGGAAGAGGCGGAAGGTCAGGAAGCAAAAAGGGTCCCAGATGTGGCACCTGAAGTGAAATAGAAAGAGCAAATAGACATTCAGAAAGCAAACTAGGAAATTGTGTGGAGGACACTGCATAATAGGAACACTGGAGCAAATGCATAGGAGACAGCAACGTTATATGTAATCAAGACCACACGTTTGAGGCTGGGGTGAACAGGCAGGGACTGGAGGGCACTATATGAATGATTAAATTTATAACCCCTCCATCGTTGTTTCTTTTAATCAATGCAGAAGGCTAAACATAAAACATACTAGGGTCAGGTTAAGCTTATTAATTATAATTATTGTTGTTGTTTTTTTATATATAATACACATTCCACAAGATGCAGACAATGAAAGTAAAAAGAATGGCTCCTCTTTAGACTAATGGAGCTACCTGTCATGGGGTGAGAGAGGTGGAGGGTTTTGCTTTGAAGAAGTAAGAGTCAAAAAATCAGAGGGAATCAGAGACTCTCCAATAAGACCAAGAGCAATATTTACAATAATAGCAATAACAATATTTTGGTAACAAAAAATGACCTACATGTTAAAAATTGTGTATCTTCTAATATGCGGCTCATGCCAAAGGCCTACCACAATGCCTGCCACACAGTAGGTAGTCAAATATATCTGGAATAATTTCATTATGTAAAACAAAGAAAGCACCATAATATATGTAAAATTTAGAAAGTCTCAGGAATTCATAAGAAAAGTAGAAGTAAAGTTCTAAAAGTAACTCAATCCTAAAGCCTTTAGAGAAAATATTAGACTTCAAATGAAAGTCTTATTTGGAATCCTTCTGAAAATAGGTGAGGAATAAATTAACATATAATTAAGAAGCTAATTTCTTTTGGACATATAAACCTAATTTCACCAATCCAACACCATTTTAAACATATATTTATTCCTTTTAATTTTCATAGAGTCCAGGTATCGGGAATAAAACACGAAATCCCAACTATTGTCACTTACCAGCTTTCTAACTAAGGGCAAAATATTTAACGCCACAAACCTTAGTAACACCACCAATCTCTCAAGTATCAATGTACAGCTACTAATACAATACTCAGAATATAATAATATTAAATGAATGCTATCTTCCTTCTTTTTACCTCTGTTTTGTGCTTAATATCTGTGTTTTAAGCCTTGCCAAAGGCTCTACCTATGACATCTTTAAAGAACTGGCACAGGCTTTCTTAGTTTGATATTACTATCTTGCCCCAAACCTTACAGGATTTGCACCAGCTGAGATAATTATATAGGTACAGTGAAACGTGTTGAAAATATTGCATCCAAGTATCACAAATCAGATAAAAAGTCAAAATATAAACAAGAATAGTAACCAATACTTCTAGAGTCATAATAGGAGGTGTGTATGAACACTGTAATGGACACCATTATGCACAATATGAGTCTAATGAAGAAGGGTGTACTAAAAACAACCTGTCTAATGGTGTTAACCTCATCATTTAAGTGATTTGACAAAAGAACCGTTCCTCTACTGTCAAACACACACCAATATTTTTAGGTCAGCAGCATTCTGTAGAATACAGTTTGTAAAGCACCACTGCTGTGTTTCAAGGATAATTCATCTTTTTAAACGCCTTTTTAAAAACAATTCTTTTATAAATGATGGAAAATAAAGGTTTAAACCATTTAAATGCATCAAAAGAGAACTAGAAGATCTGAAACTTTTGATTCCCATCCTACATCCTCCTATGAAACTTCTTGAAAGAATGTGAAATATTGCAAATGAAATAATTTGTTTTTATTTTGAGTTATGTATATTCACAGATGGAATGTGATAATTTTATAATGTAAAACAAACAGAAATTCAGTATTAAATTTGTAATCGCCTATTTTAAAAACTGTTTTCCACCTAACAAACACTTCAGTGAGGTTTATGAAAAGATTTTTAAATATAAGGCTTTAGTAATCAATTTGGAAAACATGCCTGAAAATCTCTACTGAATGAGCAATATAGTGCTTAATCACGCAAAACCCAAGATATAGCATTTTATCTCCCAATATTCTTAAGTTTAACATAAACTTTTAAGGGGTAACTATTCAAGTATGCAAAGCCAGTCTTTCTAGTGAAACTATATATGACAGCTTTAAAAAAACCTACATGGCAATTGCTATGATACAGGCAATAATAATACATTATTAAGTCACATACTAAACGGCCCTTTCCAGGTTTTGAGAAAAATGATACCACGTTCTGACAGAAGAAACAATCTTTATTTATCATGATCATTTAAATGAACATGAAGCAGGGATTTCATTTCTGGCCGAGATGATGTAACAGAGACCACATTTACCCTCTTGCCTGAAACAACAAAAGAACTGTACTAAATATACAAAACAACTGTTTTTAAACCACAGGACAATAGGCAGCAAAGGACAGTATTCCCTGAAAGGGAGGAAACAAATGAGGTGAGCCCTATTTTTATTATCCTGGCTGGCTGCCTTGAGAGTTTCAAGGGTGCTGTGCAGGGAGAGAGAAAACCATGTTGAGCCCAGCAGACACTGTGAGATCAGGAAAAGGTGCTGAGAGTCCAGGAAGATCAAAGAGGCTAGCATTCATAGGACAGAGTACTGGAGGGGAAAAAATACAGAGTAAGGACTCTGGAGTTACCCCGTGAGGAGTACTCAGCTTTGTCTTGATTAGTGCATGTGTGTGAAGAAACCACCCAAGGCCAAGGAAAGAACCATCAAAAAGGTTTTGGGGAAAAAATGCCCAAAGCTCACACAAACTGGGAATAGTGCCTTTTCCTACCAGCCAAACTGGAAAATACCATGATTCCTGGGGTACTTACTGGAGATAATACCCAGAGGATGTAATGGGGATAAGCACTAGTATAAACACTGATCTGACCCCATCTAACCAAGACCCCAAAGCAGGTAGTGGGGAACCTTTTTCTGCCAAGGGCCATTTGGATATTTACAACATAATTCACAGGCCATAATAATTACTAACTTAAAAATTAGCCTGCTATATTTGGTCAGGCTACTTTGGAAACACGTGTGAAGTTAGCTGGTACTGATTTCTCGGGCTTTTTACTGTCTACGGGCTGGATCAAACTGCAAAGTATCAAACTGTTTTCAAGTAATTTAATTGTATTCCACAAGAAAGCCCAATAATATTTATAGGAAACAAAATTAGAAAGGGGCAAAGAAAACTTTTGAGGATGATGGTTTTGTTCACTATCCTGATTGTGGTGATAATTTCTCAGGTGTATACAAATGTCAAAACTTATCAAATTGTAACCTTAAGTATGTGCAGTCGCTTCTACATCAATTATATGTCAAAACAGTTTAAAAATAGCATTAATTAGACTAACCATTAAGCAGAGTCTTGAATATCAATTTCTATTTGTATTTCTTTGTTGTATTTTCCTATAAAATATGCCAATGTTCTATATTTCTAGTTTGGATCAATCCTTGCAAGTCAGTTTAAGTCTTAAAAATGAAAATCATTCCACATTTTATAAGTGACTTTAACAATGAGAGTTAGAATTTTTATTATACAATATGAAACTTCAAAAAGTATTTATGACCACAAATAAATCTTCATCAAATTTGCTACATGATTTGTGTAACATTACATACAACAGGGCTACCTAGCAATTTCTTCCTAAAAGACAGATCACATTTTAAAAACGTAAGTCACTTTAGGAGAGAGACTACCTACAAATGATTAAAGGACTGAGGTCTACCAGTAAAGTACAACCTAGAACTCCCGCTACTCCAGATGCTGTCACCCATAGGCCAACAGAGGGAACGCAAAGTTCCAGGCTCTCCTTAGACTGATGCCCATAACCCTAGGAAATGTGGCATTCTAAAAGCATCTTCACCATTGACACAAAGGCAATTACATATAATTCCAAAAATAAGACTTCAAATATTTGATATATCACAATAGACAGTTCACAACTGAAGGCAAAAATCTCATTTTTTTGAAATATGAAATTCATCTAAAAAGACAATAATTATTGTACTTTCTTTCTGAAAGGCATTCATTCAATAAATATTCATTGAAGGCCTACTATATGCTAGGCATTATTCCATGCAGTGAACAGAATTTTTTCCCCTCAAGTAGCTTTCAAAGGATGAAAAGTCTACCTTTATTTTAAAAGTAAGTAAACAAAAAACTGACTGCCATTGGGGTAATCTGAGGGATAAAAGTTCACAATGAGCCAGGTCCAATACTTGATTTTGATAGGCTACTGACTAAAATTATCATACTTGAGAGTCACTCTTCTAAAATAATATTCACATCTAAGTTTTAATTATTTGTACACTTTCATTACAAAATATACTTTCATCCATTCCCTCATCTCCTCCAATTCCACTTGTCCTGGGTTTAGATCCCCATAACTTTTGACCTGAGACAGAATAGCCTCCAAATTACTTATTTCATTTCTTTTCACCTCCTTCAAACATCTCCTATATAACTGACAAAGTTATCTCTAAAAATATCTGCAGGTATTTACTTCCCTATTCAAAACTTGACTTCATTCTCCATTTTCTAAGAATAAAAATTAAAATTCTGAAGTGTAACATACCAGGCTGTTCACAAATGAAGACCTTTTCTTGTTGCACCTCCAGTCACTCTAAACAATGAACCAACTCAAAGGTATAAAATACTGTTTCTCAGAGCCCTAGTTTTCCTCAGAGGTAAATCAGTGGGAAAGGAGGAGAGGTTAACTAGACAGAAAACCAGAACCATGCCCTCTCTTCAACCAGAACTGAAAGACATTTCATTTGAAAAAGGTGTTAAAGGAGACAGTTCAGAAAAAAGAAACACAAATGTCTTTTCAAGCATACTAAAAGACATTCAAGCTCTGGCTGGTGTGGCTCAGTTGGCTGAGCGTCATCCTACGCACAGAAAGGTCACAAAGAAAGGTCATCGGTTCGATTCCAGTGTGGGCACATGCTCAAGTTTCGGGTTTGGTCCCTGGTCAGGGTGTGTGCGGTGGAGGTGCGTGCAGTAGGCAACTGATTGATGTTTCTTACATCAATGTTTCTTTCTCTCTCTCTCTCCTCCTTCCTCCCTCTCTCCTTTACACTCTTTAAAATCAATAAAAACATTTTAAAAATGTACATCACTCATAATGCAAATTACAATGAGATGCCATTTTATTTATTTATTTTTTAAATATTTTTTCTTTATTGAGTTTAGAGAAAGAAGGGAGGGGGGAGAGAGAGAGAGAGAAAAATCGATTGGCCACCTCCTGCATGCCCCTCACTGGGGATCGGGCCCACAACCTGGGCACGTGCCCTGGCCAGTAATCAAACCAGCGACCTCTTGGTGCATGGGTTGACGCTCAACCACTGAGCCACACCGGCCAGGCTCGAGATGACATTTTAATGAATCAGATTAGCAAAGGTTAAAATAAAAAATATGCCATGTAGGAGGATACAGGGAAAGACGCACTCTCCTACACCACAGAAATGAGTATGGACAGCTAAAAAACCTTTGTGGATGGAAGTTTGGTAACATCTATCAAAACTTAAAATGTATGAAACCTACTGACTCAGATATTTCACTCTAGGAATTGATCCTACAAACGATATCCACTGCAACACTATTTCTAGGAGGAAAATATCAGAACCAACCTAAGGGTTCACTAAAAGAGACTTAAAGGAAACTTTTGAATCAGGACAGAGACTACACATCCATGCAATGCAATGCTATGCAGCTCCTCAAAGGATGATGTAAAGGTTGTGCTGACATGGCACGATCTTTAAAATATACTGCTAGGTAAAGTATGCCACCATTTGCACTTTCAGCAATTCTCCCTGTCAAAAGGGATACACACATGTGTGCACATATTAGTAAGTGTATGAGGAAAAAAAAATCTCTGGAAAAATACATCAGAAATTATTAACAATGTTTAACTAAGTGAAGGAGGACTTAAGATTAGGAATGGGAGGAAAGACTTATTTTTCACTATACGTTGTTTTGTACTGTTTGTAATTTTTAACATGTGTATGAATTACTTTTTCAAAAGACTATTTCAACACTTTTAAAAAATAGATGGAGAGGTGTCCCATTTCAGCACCTTCCCAAAAGAAAAATTAAAAACCTTCCATTCAAATCACTTTATTCTTTCTTCCCTAGGTAGGCTTTGTGAAAACTTACTCATGCCAGTCATGAAATACGATGGCTTCATCTCAAGCCACACTCATCTTTCAAGGCCTGTGAAACTCAAAAACCACACAAGTCACCAAAGAATCAGGATTTAATCTGTTTCAAAGTCACTAATCTGTTTATTATATCATGCTGCCTCCCTAAAAGCAAAGTCAAGGACGGTGTCTAAATTCATCCTCCATTACCAACACCAAGCACACTGCAAGCCTCAACAAATGTTTTTTGAAAGAATAATGAACACATGAGAGGAAGGAGAGCTCCTTAAAGCTGGAATGAACAACCTCAGTTCCATACTTGGATATCTAGGAACACAGATGCACAAGACCAGTAAAAGAATCACAATCACTTTTAGACAATGCAGAGAACTACAGCATAAAAGCTTGAATTATAACCATAGATGAAAACAAGACTGGATTTTCTCACCTTTGAGATAATAAAGTTGCTATGGAAAAAGAAACTGTGACGTCTTCTAAATAATAATTTGACTATTTAATATAAGTAAAATCTTTCCCTACTATACTTCATCAATTCTAGGTCTTATATGGCTTTGTTATCTCCCTCAATGTCTACCTCAGTATTTTCTAGGGATACTGTAACAGAAACAGTGTCTTTAATTCTCAGTAACATAAACACTTTGGTAGCTCATGAAACATAATAATCATTTATAGCAGGACAAAAGGGACTGAGGGGAGATTACATAAAGATAATATTTGATAAAAGAATAATACACTCAACAAAGTTGAATTTAGTCACCTTGTTCTAAAATGTTTACCTAACAACTAAGGGATTTAGTTACTACCACTTCATATATAGTCTATGAGGGGAACCATTTGGATTTCTCTTTTAGCCAGTCTTAAAGTCATAAAACATAGAAAATACTACAAAGACAGAACAAAATATAATTACATGGTATTTCAGATCTTGAAAAAGTAAAATAATTTATTTAAAATATCAACTTAAACTGACACAAAAGTAAAATTGTTTGACTCCTAATTTCAAGAAAATAAATTACAAGCTATTAATTTTTAACCTAATATGAAAAAAAAATATATGAAACTCAAACTTTTTTCAGAATCTTGATTTCATATTTTCAATATACAGGGTAGGACAAAAGTGGGTTCACAGTTGTGAGTACATGAAACAGAGTTTGTTCCTGTATTACTATTTATTATTATATCATTAATTAGTATTATAACTGTAAACCTACTTTTGCCCAAACCTATATTGTTGGGTAAAAAAATAAATACCTTTGAAACTGGTGAAGTTTTATATTTAAAATAAGAACATTACAAAATCGTCAGGAAAAAACCAAAACAGTGCTTTTTATAAGAGATTATTTTATTAAGACAGATGGCAAGCTGTTAAGATTATTCAGAACTTTCCAATTTTAACTTTCTTTTTTTTTTATTGGGACTATCTAGATAAAACTAATGGAAGCTGTTTCTTATTTTTGTTTTTGTTTTTAATAACAGGTAGCCTTGTAGCTCTGCCAAAACTTTTTCTTGAATTTTCTATATTCTTAGAATCTTTACAAAATAATGAATCCTTGCCATTCAAATATCTACCAAAATATAAAACCTAGGAAGTTTCCCTGAGGTGGGATAATATTAAAAACACAAATATAAAAAAATTTAAAATACAAACTTATGTCAAATTACCACATTGTATAACTTAAACTTGCATAATGTTACTGGGCAATTATATCTCAATAAAACTGGAAATACTCTATCTTTTAAGCAATATACAGAAATATTACTATAGAGTATCAAAAGGGGTGAGTAAAGATCAGAAATTTATACCAATGAATGTCCGGTTTAATGCTGTCTAGAAATTGAACACTTCAATATTAAATCACTTCCCAACTTAGCATAAATAATTTATTTAAAATGAATCAAGTTACTAATGTTCAATTATTAAACATTTCTGCATCTTATAATCCACAACCATATATTTTAAATTACCCTTTTCTAAAATGTGCATTTTTTATGAAACACTGCCAAATATAAGGACACCATGTTTTTGTATTGTGTTAATATAAGAATGTCTCCTTTTATAAAAGGACACTACAAACTCAAACTATTTTTTGTTTAAAAATTATAAAAATATTTTTCTTTTAGCAGGTATATGTATACATGGACATAATAACATAAAACATCAAAAATTCCTGACGTTATCTAAAGTCTCTCTTTAACTTTTCATTTAATAAAAGGTAAATCTGAGGGAAACCATTATATCAATACTAGAAAAACATTAACAATAAAAATTGTTTTTCACCAAGGTATTTTTAAAACAAATAATACTTTATAAGTATATTTGGAACATATAAATATTTTGTCCAATAAACTAATATAAAGTTTGTTCAAAATCAGGATAGATTAAAGATATTTATATATATATTTTAAAAATATATTTATATATTATATAGTCATTCTTACTCAGGTATAAGGCAGAAAAAAGCAAATCCAAAACAAAATACCTTCATTAATTCCATATACTAATTACTGAGTGACTTTTTTCATTTCTCATTAAGACAACTAAAATATAACTACACAAACGAGACAAGTTACTATGTCATAAACTTCAACAAAATATTACAAAAACACTGAGCTCTGCTGGGCTTTTATGTAAGCACATAAAATTATTTCTTCCCAAATTTCAACTCGCTTCTAATTAAGATATCTAATAAGTCAAATTTTACTGAAGAGTTTTAAATCTATTTTTTAAAAATGGCTCATCACAAAATATTTAAAATAAGATGCTGCAGCATGGTTCCATATGTATTTTTTCATTATTTCCAAAATAAATTAGTTTTGCCTTTTGAAATAAACAATATGATCTTCAGGACAATCAGCTAACTTACAGTGTTAGTGGGGTCTTCATGTAGAATTCGATCATATAGTTGTATTGCATCATCATATCTATTTAAAAAGAAAAAGAAACATCAGGAACCATGACCTTAAAATTTAGTGACAAATAGTAAACACAGAAAAAGATTAAACTGGCAGCACTTTAAATGCATTTACAATTGTTATCCAAGTCACTTTCAATATTCTTATAATAGTAAAAGTTTGCTACAGTGTCAATTTTTAATTGAAAAAGTAACATATAAAGTGTTTATAGAAAAAATTACTTCAAAAACACACTTAATTTGGCCTAAATACAAAAGTGAAAATTAGCAGCACAAAAAGATATTTTTGTGGTCCTAGTTATGCCTAGAATTATGGCCATTAAAACAAAAGAAAAAGTTTAATTTTAACAAATACATTCACAAGGAAATGATCTATGTATTAATTCTCCTTTAATGAATATTTATAATAGCTTTCCTTAGTTAAGCTGGTTCAGTTCATTGAACACCTACTATTAAGTATGCATAAGTAACACTCTGGTGGGTTACAATCTCGTAAGAGAAACAGTTAAAAAATGTATCAAATATGACAGTATATAAGTAAGAAGTCAAAATTAACATTTTGTGATAGAGAACCTAAGTAGGGATACATAAGAAATCACACAAAAAACTTTACTTAACTATATACTCTTATATTGTATATGATAATCTTGATTGGGATGCAAGGAAATAGCTGAGTGATTCTGAAATTCCTTCCTAACACTATTCATAACCCCCAACTCCCTTCCTGTCAATTTTACTACTGCTGAATATAGACCTTTAAAGAAAGCAAAAAACAATGCTTAAAAACTTTTACAGCAGTGTTTGTAAAACTAGGAATAATAGATATGTAATCTTGGGGGACCTCTTCATCAGTTCCCTATAAGATATTTTCAATTTTATATTTTTCTCTTAATGGTATTTTCTTAAAGATACCTCTTAATGATAGATATGAATACTCTATATCATCATGTGACCCATATTTTAACTATACTCTGGCCCCAAAATTTTAGTACTCAAGTTGGTGTTTGGGATTGTGATCATGCCAACAGGTAAAGAATACTTTAACTGTAGCAGACTACTGAAAAAAATAAAAGCAGACTTTCAGTCAGACTTAGCAGTAGTTAAAATTAGTTTGGGCATCAAATACATGGCAATATAATAGGTATGTTAGCCTCATAAGAATCTACAACTAAATAAGGAAACAGAAAATAAAATCATTAAATAATAATGAAACAAAAACAGTCAAGTATACAAACAAGGGCAAAATTAATGCTACAGAGCAGGGATTCTCACAAGACTATACATGAGAATCACCTGGGAATCTTTTCCAACTAAAATACCTCAGGAAAAGATATCAGAAATGACAGAGAAAGATATAAATCCATTCATTGTTTTTACAGTTGTACAAAAGCTATACACCTATGGCACCAAAACCTAGTTTGATATTTGAACATATTTAAGTTATACAATAATTTTTAAAGTAATAATTTATGTAAAAACTGAGTGTGATGTTTAATTTTGTGTGTCAACTTGACTGGCCATGGAGTACCCAGATTAAACATTATTTCTAGGTATGTCTGAGGGTATTTCAGGATGAGATTAGAATTTGAATCCACAGACTCAGTAAAACAGGCTGCCTACCCAATGTGGGTGGGCATCATCCAATCCCTTGAGGGCCTGAATAGAACAAAAGTGGAGAAAGGAGGGATTCAACCCTATTTTACTGTCTCACTTCTGAGTTGGGACATCTCATCTCATCTCTCTCTATCCTTAGACTGAGATTTATACCATCGGCTCCCTTAGTTCTCAGCCTCTGGACTTGAACTCAGACTGAATTATAGCACCAGCTTAGCTGGGTCTCCAGCTTGCAGATGGCAGATCCTGGAACTTCAAAGCCTCCAAAATCGTGTGAGTCAATTCCTCATAATAAATCTCCATATATATATATATATTTCTGTGTGTGTGTGTGTGTGTGTGTGTGTGTGTGTATATATATATATATATATATATATATATATGGTTCTGTGTGTGTGTATGTGTGTGTGTGTGTGTGTGTGTGTGTGTGTGTGTGTGTGTGTGGTTTTATTTCTCTAGAGAATCCTAATACACTAGAGGTCCACAAAATTTACGTTTAGTCAACAATGTTCTGATACCTACCTGTCTTTTTACCTGCAGGGCTTTTTAAAGGAAAATCTGGATTAAATCTGATTACACACACAGACTGATTTCAGTAAAGTAGGGATCAGGCAACTACATATTTTTTAAAATTCCACAGATTCTAATTTACACAATCATGTATCAGAATCAATGATTAATGATCCTATTTGATGAAGACACATATAATAGCCTTTCTTCCAGATAAAAACATTAAAACTTTACTAAGTAAAATGGTGATGTGAGTTTCAATAAAAAAATAAAGCTTAGCCCTGGCCAATGTGGCTGAGTGGGTTGAGTGTCATCTCATGCACGGAAAGGCTGCATGTTCAATTCCTGATCAGGGAACATGTCCAGGTTGTCGGTTTGGTCCCTGGTTGGTGTGTGTGGGGGAGGTAACCAATCGATGTTTCTCTCTCACATCAATGTTTCTCTGTTTCTTTCTCTCTTTTTCTCACTCTCCCTCTCCCTTCCTCTGTTTCTAAAATCAATAAAAACATTTTTTTAAAAGACTTAAAAAAATTAAAGTTGACTGGATTTCTTAGAAAACCTGAAGTAATGCCTGGCTGGTGTGGCTCAGTGGTTGAGTATCGACCCATGCACCAAGAGGTTGCCGGTTCGATTCCCGGTCAGGCACATGCCAAGGTGTGGGCCAAATCCCCAGTGGGGGGCATGCAGGAGGTGGCCAATCGATGTACTCTCTCTCAATGACGTTTCTATCTCTCTCCCTCTAAAATCAATAAAGGAAAAAAAAAAAAAAAAAAGGAAGCCTGAAGTAATACTTAAGAATTAATTACTGTTACCATATCAATATTTTGTATGGTTGGAAAGGGATAGAGGGATAGTAAATATTAAAATTTATGTGCTTTGGAAACTAGTTCTTTTCAAACTGTTACAACATAATTTTGAGAATCATTCATCTTGGACTATGAATGTGTTCTGCTAGTCATTTATTTTAAGAATGATTTAGGAATTCATACTACTTGAGATAAAACAAAAAGTGCTATTAGAGTAGCACAATGATTCAGGACCAATCCTTTCAGATTTCTTCCATTCTGTCCTGATTTAAAATTAGTTTTCGCTAACCTAAATACTACTTTATTTACTTTTCTTTATCTATGTCCTTTACTTACTTACAGAGAGGATCCAAAGAGATTAAAATGTATACACACACACACACACACACACACACACACACACACGCCCAGAAGTGAAGAGGTTGAGAAAAATTGTATCAATAAATCCAGCTTGAAAATAGCTACTACAATTGAAGTATAAGTTAACTATCTTACCTAAAACACCAAGCTCAGAGAGTGAAAATAAGTAGATCCTAAAATTCATGTGTAAATTCAAAGGACTCAAAATAGACAAAATAGTCTCGGGGGAGCTACAGAACTCACAATGCCCTATTTCAGAACTTAATACAAAGCCACAATATCAATACAGTGTAGAATCAATATGCTGTAATATATGATAAGCATATAGATCAACTGAATAGAACTAAAAGTCCAGTAAACAACCCTCACATTAATATTTAATTGATGTTCAAGAATGGTGCCAAGACAAATAAGGAAAGCATAGTCTTTTCAACAAATGGTGCTGGGACAATTAGATGTTCATATGCAGAAAAATAAACACAGACACCTACTTCACATCATAAAAAATATTAAATTAAAATGGGTTGAAGACCTAAATGTAAAAACTAAAACTATAAAACTCTTAGAAGAAAAGATAGGTATAATTTTTGTGACTTTGGATTAGACAATGGTTTCCAGATATGGCACCAAAAGTAAAAGAAAGAAAATAAATGGGACTTCATAAAAATAAAAAACTTTTGTAATCAAAGGACATCATTAAGCCAGTGATTTTCAACCAGCGTGCTGCAGCCCGATGGTGTGCCACAAGAATTTTTAAAACATGCAATACCTATCTGATCAGGGGCACTGACTTATTTTCCCTTAGACTGTCAAATAAAGAAAAATGACAACAGCCCTGGCTGGTCTGGCTCAGCAGTAGAGCATCGGCCCAAGGACCAAAGGGTCACGGGTTCAATTCCTGGTCAAGGGCATGCACCTGGATTGCAGGTTAGATCCCTGGCTGAGGTCGGGGTGGTGTGGGAGGCAACCAATCCACATGTCTTTCTCTCTTTCTCTCACCCTTAACCTGTCTCTAAAAATCAATAAATGTATCCTCGGGTGAGGATTAAAAAAAAAAGACAACAGCCAACACAACAATAGCCATCCATGTGAATGAATCAAAATTATACTTACTTTTTTGTCAGATAGGCAAAAAATATATTTTTGGGTGTGTTACAAAATTTTAGTAATTAGTTTATGTGTGCCATGAGATTAAAAAGGTTGAAAATCGCTACATTAAGCAAATGAAAAGAATGCCAGAATATTTTCTGCAAATCATGTATCTGATAAGGATACATGGCCTGTATCCAGGCTATATATAAAGAACTCTTACAACTAAATAATAAAAAGACAAATAACCCAATTTGAAAACAAAGAATATGAATAGACATTTCTCCAAAGAAGATAAAGGAATAGTCGATAATGTTATGAAAAGATGCTCAAGATTTCTGGTTCCTGCAACAGCATATAAAGACCTTGGAAGCTGTCACTCCCATCCTCATAAGAAAAAAAGCTAAATAAACTGAGCAAAGCAACAACTCTTATATCAATCAGAGAATTCCAGTCACAGGAGTAATCAATGCCCTGAAAATTAGAAAACACCTAAACACAGATAATCACAGCTTACTATAGCATAATACTCCACCAAAAAATGTCAGAACTAATAAATTCAGTCAAGTTACAGGATATACAATCAATATACAATAATCAGCTGTTTCAATACATTAGTGATTTTCAATCTTTTTCATCTCATGGCACACATAAACTCATTACTAAAATTCCACGACACACCAAAAAATATATATTTTTGGCCAATCTGACAAAAACAAAATAGGAATAATTTTGATTCATTCACCTCAAACGGCTATTGTTGTGTTGGCTGTTCTCATTTTTTATTCGACAATCTAAGGGAAAAGAGGTCAGTGTCCCTAAAATAGTCAGGAATTGCATGTTTTAAAAATTCTTGTGATATACCAGTTGAAAATCACTGCGATATACTAATAATGATTTATCAGAAGAGAAATTAAGAAAATGATCCCCATTACAACTGCATCAAAAAGAATAAAATACCTAAGAATAAATTTAACCAAAGAGGTAAATGACCTGTAGACTAAAAACTATGACATTGATGGAAAAAAAAATTGAAGATATAAATAAATAAAAAGACATTCTGTGCTCATGATCTGCTGAACTGAAAAACTAATGCTGGTAGAATGTCCATTACTATCCAAAAGCAATGCAATATTCCAAAGGCATTTTTCATAGAAATAGAACAAACAATCCCAAAATTTGTATGGAACCACACAAGACTCCAAATAACCAAGTCTTGAGAAAAAAAGAACAAAGTTTCCTGATTTCAAACTATATTACAAAGCTATAGTAATCAAAACTGTATGGTGTTGGCATAAAAACAGACACACAGATCAATGTAACAGAATAGAGAGCCCAGACATAAACCCACACCATACATACATGTTCAATTAATTTACAACAAACAAAAAATATACAATGGAGAAAAAATAGTCTCTTGAAGAAACTGCTGAAAACTGGACAGCCACACGTAAAAGAATGAAACTGGACCACTATCTTATACCATACACAAAAATCAACCCAAAATGGATTAAAGACCTGAATATAGGACTGGAAACCATAAAACTCCTAGAAGAAAACATAAGGGATAAGCAGACATTGGTCTTGGTAATGATTTTTTAGATTCGACACCAAAAGCAAAAATAAACAAGTGAAACTACATCAAACTAAAAGCTTCTGTACAGGAAAGGAAAACATCAACAAAATGAAGAGGTAACCTATAGAACAGAAGAAAACTGAAATCATACACCTGATAAGGGGTTAATATCCAAGATATATAAAGAACTCATATAAATCAAGAGTAAAAAAAACAATTCAAGTAAAAAATGGGCAGAGAAACTGAACTGACATTTTTCCAAAGACATACAAATGGCCAACAGGTTCATGAAAAGATGTTCAACATCACTGATCATCAGGGAAATGCAAATCAAAAGCACAATGAGATATCACCGTACATCTGTTAGAATGGCATTTTTTTTTAAGTGAGGACCTGAGGATATTTTTCCATTGGCTTTTAGATAGAGTAGGAGGAAGGGAGGGAGGGAGAGAGAGAGAAATATCTATGTGAGAGAAACACATCAATTGGTTGCCTTCCTCATGACCTTGCCCAGAACCAGGGATTGAATCTGCAACCCAGGTACATGCCCTTGACCAGGAATTGAACCCGTGACCCTTTGGTCCACAGGCTGACACTCTAACCACTGAGCCAAACTGGCTAGGGCTAGAATGGCAATTTTTTTTTTAATTGATCTTTAGAGAGAGAGGAGAGGAAAGAGAGAGAGAGATAGAAACATCAATGAGAGAGAACATCGACTGGCTGCCTCCTGCATGCCCCCCACTGGGGATCAGGCCCACAACCTGGGCATGTGCCCTGACTAGAATGGCAATTTTTAAAAAGACAAGACATAAGTGTTGGCAAGAACGTGGAGAAAAGGGAACCCTGTGCACTCACTGTTCATGGGAATGTAAATTGGTACAACTATAGAAAACAGTCTTTGTCTGAAGGAAACAAAAGCACTATCTTAAAAGATACATGCACCCCCATGTTCATGAAAGCATTCTTTACAACAGCCAAGACATGGAACAACCTAAGTGTCCATCAATAGATGAATGAGGTTGCGACATATATGCAATACAGTATTATTCATTCATAAAAATGAAGGAAATTCTGCCATTTATGACAACCTGGATTGACCATGAGGACATTATGCTAAGTGTAATAATTCAGACAGAAAGACAAGTACTGTATGATCTCACTTATATATGGAATCAGAAAGAACCTGAACTCACAGATACAGAAAACAGACTGGTGGTTGCCAGAGGTGGGGGTAAGGGGTGTGCGAAATGGGTGAAGATGGTCAAAAGGTGCAAATTTCCAGTTAAAAAACAATTAAGTCCTGGGCTATAGTGCAGTCAACAATATGGTGTGGTATATTTAAAGTTGCTAAGAGAATAGATCTTAAAAGTTCTCATCACAAGAAAAAAAAATGTTATGACTGTACTATGGGTGGTGATAGATAGTAACTAAACTTACTATAATCATTTCATTATATATATATATATATCACATCATTATGTTGTATTCCTGAAACTAATATAATATCATGTGTCAATTATAGCTCAATAAAAAATAAATAATAATAGCCTCTATACCTTGAATGCCTACGAGGGTCCTACACATATTATTACTAATTCCCATAAAATCCTGAGAAGTTGGTAATGTTCTTGCTTTACAGAGGAGTGAGGCTGAAAAACCTTAAAGTTAAATAATTTACTAGGTAAACAACGAATAAATCCTAGAACCAGGATCATTTGAAGCCAGTACTTATTCTAAAGTATAATCTCATTTCACTAGACCTGAGATGGTAAGTAGATTACTTTTATGTCAAATCCCATTTACTGGGAGTAAAGGCCAGAATTTATGCTGAGAAGCACTCTGACATTATTCTGAATCTCAGGAGCAAGAGATCTTGCACAATCGATATTGCCATAAGTATAGAACATGAAGTTAGGCCCCATGTTTGCCATTTTAAAATGAGATCACACTGTTTACAAAACTCAGTTACCTTTCCATGGCTTCAAATCTCATGCCAGTTAGTCGCTTGACTCTGTGACTGCCAGGGAACTGTCTTCTCAACTCCTGAAGACAAAACTAAAAAAAAAAAACTGGTAAACAAGACTCGAAAAATAGTAATTACATTACATATACTAAATGGGCTACAAGGAATGACCTATAAAAGTCTTCAATGTATCTTTTTAAATAATTTCATTAGTGTGATCTAATGCCACAAAATGAAATTAATCTAATGAATAATGGGGTGAAAGGAGAACTCTGAAATTATAGTGACAGAAACAATCAGTTCTCGGACACTAATCATACTAATAACTGGGAAAATGAGCAAGATCATAACAACTTCAAATACTACTACCATTGTTACCCCTCCTTAAAAATTGCTTATTATAATGTGTCAGGCCCCACTTAAATGCCTACAACAATTTCCTGGTATTTTCTTCCTAACTATGGATAAGGATTCTTTAGATAAAAATTAAGTTCTTTGGTAGAATTCTCAAGTCCCTAGCAATGACTACTAATACTTCGCTAAATTTTTCCCTGTTGAAATCACCTATTAATCTTCTTGTCAATACACACATCCTGATCTGGGGTCATAAAATACAGACACCATATCTATCAAGTGCCAATTTCCTTTAGGCAGATATCCATAATTCACCCATCAACTCAACTAAATAAATAAATCAAATTTTTATTGAGTACCTACCATGTTCTCAACAACATATGAGGGATTTGATTATAAGAGTCTTGGACATGCTAGAAATGATAAGGTTATAAAAAAAAGTCCTTTATAGCTCCCAAAGCATAAGTGACCCAAAAAATGCCCGTAACTAGGGAAGAAACTATTAACCAGTAATAAAATTACTTTTAATATGATCTGAAAGTATACTTTCAAAGTGCGTGACTGAAAATTTGCCACTATAAAAAATATTCAAGTTAATCAAAACTAAAAATGATGTTCATTGATTTTTTAACATCATTCAAAACTCATACTATTAGGTCAATCAAGCTAATTGTGTAGGAATTCTAAACATTAAAAAATAAAGACTGCCCTGGTCAGTTTGACTCAGCAGTTATAGCATTGGCCTGTGGACTGAAGGGTTTCAGGTTCGATTCCTGGTCAAGAGCACGTGCCTGGGTTATAGGTTTCATCCCAGGCCCAGTCAGGGTTGTGCATGAGGTAACCCATAGATGTGTCTCTCTCACATCGATGTTTCTCTCTCTTTCCCATCCACCTGCCCTTCCACTCTATCTAAAATTCAATGGAAAAATATCCTTGGGTGAGGATAAACAAAAACATTAAAATAAATAAATACTGTGTTACAAGAAAAGCTATCTAATTTGATCTCCTGCTTTATCAATATTATTATCTAATTTGATCTCCTACTTTATCAATTGGCATTTGGCTATGAAAAAAAAATTCAAAATTTCCCTCAAGATATAAACTGCTACCTCTGTGAATATTCAAAAGACTATGTGTGTGTCATAGGTTCTAAAGGTAATCCAAAAAGGTTTTGTGGAATATTTTTACCACTGGCAGCTCCACTGGAATTACGTCCATAGCCAATCTAAAGTAATTACCTTAAAAAGGATAATGCTAATTCAAAGATACATATGTTCTCCAGTATTTCTATTTTCTGTTTCTGTGTAATACTTTTTAGCTTAAATGAGAAAGGATTATGAAGTAGTACTTAAAAACTCATAATTATAGAAACTAAAGAACAGAAATTTCTGTTTCGTGATTTATAAAATGAATATAGTAATATTAAACACAAATCAAGAAATTATTATGAAAATTAAATAAAGCATGATGTAAAGCATTTAGCATAGTACCTAGCAAGTGAATGTTCAAAATATAGCTATTATCATTCTTCTATTTTAAAAGCAGTATTAGTAATTTAAGTCATGCTCTGTACATGTTTGGATTTTCCAATAATTTAAGGTATACATTTACAATACTGCAAAATAATATTTAACAACAGATACTAAAAAAGATATTCAACCCCAAAAATAAACTTGTTTTAAAGTATCTATTTCTTATTATAAACTCTATAATACAGCATAATTCACCCAGTAAGTACATAACCTTCACCAACTAATTTAACCTCTTCACTAAAACTGGGATACTGTCTAATTCTCAGGATTATTAAAAAGATTTAAGAACATACTATGTTAGTACTTAGTTCTACCTACTCTTAAGAGTAGCACTGAAAACCAGCTATAGAAAGCATTCTATATAAGCCATATACTAAGTCTTAACTGCTTATATATAATCCGTGAAGCATATTAAATATAAAATAAAATGAGTTTGAATACATACCAATGCCAAGTCGTCCCGACCATAGTCTAGGGCTGCAATCATCACCTGTTCATATATAATCCAAACTAGATACATATAGAGAGAAAAAAACTAAATTTACTATAAAAATCTCCCAGCAGAAACTAGATAATGAATTTTTCCTGTTTAGAATTTTAGAGAATAGTACTTATAACTAAAAATTGATTTGTTATATTACATCAGCAATTAAGGCAAGAAAGCATCCTTACATGCTTTCAGCAATGTAAAATATTTTAATATCTTATCAAGTAAAACAATTTCCAATTACATACTACTTTTACTGTTCTAAAAGATTATTTATGAAATACATTTTGACCAGACCAGGACTGCAGCCCTGTGAGCTTTAAAACAAAAATGCCTATTTGATAGCTTCACTAACAGCAATTATAAAGCCTTCTCAAAATAAAGTATCATTAGTCTTCCTGAGAAGTTTTTAAAAAATTGACAAATCACAGATAGATTGATATGAACACCAGAAGAAACTTAATAAAAGATGTTTTTTTAAAAAAAACTAAGAATATAAATGGACATGTGCTGAGCATAAATATAATAAATTTAAAAACTTACTATCATCTCCAAGCTTAGAAGCATATTCATTAATTAATTCCTCTCCAACTTCCACAATCTGCTCACTATTTCTTGAGTTTTCATCTCTCCATTTTCTCATTTTATCTCGCATTTCTGAAAACAAAAAAACTTGTTATTATATATATTGATCAATGTCAAAAAATTGACAAAAGGAAGTCATCTTTTTTGGTAAAGAAAATAAATTCACAGTAATATAAAAGTTCATGTATCTCAAAGTTCATAAAGCAGAATACCAATTTAACAAGAAAAATAGGTCCTTTGGAAGACTGCAAATTCATTATAACCAATATTACAACTATCTTTAAAAGTTATGAATGGCATAAGTCCACTACAAAGATCTCTATTCCTTTAAGTAATTATGTGTTTTAACATGTTTGAGATTATAGAAAATTTTCACAATTTGATAAAAGCTAGGGATTATGTTCCCAGAAAAATGCATAAAATTACACATAGAAATCTCAAAAATTCAAAGTGCTCCTGAAACCGACCCATTGACTCAAGAATATAAAATTTCGCCCTGGCCAGTTTGGCTCAGCGGTTGGAGCGTTGGCCTGCAGACCAGAGTTCCAGGTTCGGTTCCCACTAGGGGCACATACAAAAAAAAAATTTTTTCATCGGGGTAGTATATTAGCCTATCAGCACTAAAGGGATACTGATCACAAAACTTCCTTAATAACATTACTAAAGCAGTACACAGAATATATAAAGATACACAACATGCAAGGAAATAAACAGCAAAAAATTAGAACAAAGGACATCTTTTGATTATATTTATAATAAGGACTAAAGTGAATAATGTAAAAGTAAGGACAAAAGCACTAGCAAACAACAAAAGTCAAGAGAACATCTTTGCATATTGTAATACAACAGAAAACTCATATATGTGTGTGTGTGTGTGTGTGTTTTTATTGATTTTTTTTAATCCTCACCCGAGGATATTTTTCCATTGATTTTCAGATGGAGTGGGAGGGAGAGAGAAATAGAGAGAGAGAGAGAAAGAAACATCAATGTGAGAGAGAGATACTGATTGGTTGCCTCCCACACGACCCCAACCAGGGCCAGGGACCCAACTGCATCTGAGGTATGGGCCCTTGACCAGAATCGAACCTGAGACTCTTTGGTCCTTGGGCCCACACTCTAACCACTGAGCAAAACCCGCCAGGGCAGAAAACTCTAGTTTTAAATAACAATTTGGTAATAATAGAACAACTAGGGGAGGGGGAAGAGTACTTAATCAAGTAAACAAAAGATCCCTCTTTTATACAGTTAAAGAATTCACTGTTCAATTTGTCAATCACACACATGCTTTTTTACTCCTTCCTCTGAAAATCTCATGTACTAGTCTGAAGTACCATTTCTTCCTTCTGTAGACATAGATGTTGAACAGATTTTAAAAGTTTAATTACTTGTTGAATGAATGAGTCAAATAAACAATACCTTAGGCCCTAGAGAATAAATATAAGAGAAGCACATGAGATTTTCACCACCTTTATAGGCATTATTGAGTCCCTATAAAGTCTATAAAAGAAAACAAAAATCATCATAAGATGAAAATAGACTCTAACTGGATTTATAAAAATGATCTTAGAAAATCATTACGAATTAACATGCAGTTAATTCCTTCTACTGAAAGCTAGAAATCAGCTTGACTCTCACTTTGCACAGGAAATAACCTTGAACTGAATCTTAAGAATTGAAGAGGAATGCAGCAGGCAAAAAAAAAGTAGGTTATTCCACACAGAAGCAACTCCCTCTTGATAGTTAGAATTAAAGAAACAAAGTAGGATCAGGAGATGAGTGGGTGGGAAGTAAGAAGATTAAGTTTCTAAAAGGCCTTATATTTCATACTAAAGAAGCAGAAGTTGATTTTCAAAGGTGCAAATGAACTTAAAAAAGGAAAGCAACATGACCAACTCTGCATGCTAGAAAATGGCCCAAGTTCTTCAACAGATATTTTAAGGAAAATAAAGAGATAGAATGGGAACCTAAAGGTCAAGAGAGACTTTTAAAATGTATCCAACTTTATAAAAATTGGCATTATAAACTATAATGTCTAGGGACATACACTTGGACAATAAAACTATTTTAAAATGCAAGGAGTTATTTACTAGAAAAGTCAGGATGATGGTTACTGATGAGGGGAGAGGGTAAGTTATGATTGGGATGGGGCACACAGAAGGAATTTCTGGGAGGGATAGCAAAGTTCTATTTCTTGACACGAGGGTGTTCATTTTATAATAAATATTTCAGCAGTAAACTTGTTTTGTGTGAAAGAGGGAAGAGAAAGGAAGGGGGAGGGAAAAGGGGAGAGGAAGAGAGAGGAAAGGAGAAAGGGAAGGAAGGAGGAGGGGAGAAGAGGAGACAAAGAGAGGTAGAGGGAGTAATGGGAGGGAGAGAGAAGAGGGTAAGTCCTTTAAAATATAGATGGAAGAAAATCTTGTGTCTTTTACCAAACTAAACATTAGGAGGTTCAAAAATACTAAGTTGAGTAGCAATATAATTTCTTGAAACTCCGACAGAAGTTTATTAACTAAACAGTTTTAAAATACAGAGCGTATGTTTGCTGCAAATGATCTCAAATCTCTCATAAAACTGTTACTGTATAATATTCTGTAATCTGAAAATCAACCAAAACCACTATGGAGATATATTTCCTGTGCCTGGTTAAAAACACATGGTTCTTTACATGAAGCTCCCAAGAAATAAAGTTAGACTGCAAAAGTATTAGTAATACAAATGTTTGTCAGACAACGGCATTTTAAAACACACACACCATGCATCTCCAAGCTTTATCCCATTAATTAACTCAAATTATATAGCTTGCACAAAATTTTAACTACTAAAAGAAAAATGTAATGGCAACACTGTCACTCATGTAATCAGACATAAAACTAATGTTGGAAAAAAACAACTAAATCTGTTCACTTATTAATCAGAAATCAGAAACAAAGTGCTTTTGTATTTAAAACCAGCAATGAATATCTGATTTAAAATATTATTTTAAAAATGAGGCTAGCAAAGTAGGATTACAGTAACCCTTGATTTTGTGAACCTCAATTTAACGGATTCAGATTTAACGGACAAAATTTCCAATCCATGTGTCATATGTGGAAATTAATACCCTGTTAATTTTAAAATGCATTTAATCAAGATTTGCTTATAATTAAATTAACAGGTTATTTTTTTGTTATTAATTCAGTTATTTTTAACAAATTTTAGGGAACAGGTCATATGCTGGAAAAAACACTGCAGTAATTTCACCAACATAAATATTACATATGTACAACTATAATCTACAAATAAATTTAAATCCAAGAGTCAAAACTCCTAAACAGTACTTGGCAAATGATTAGCACCTGATCACACCCAATCTCCCCAGGTAACTGGTTCTCCTGTCTGGAGGGGTGACTTTCTGCAGCAGTTTTCATGTCTGCTGGCAGATGGTTCCATGTGCGATAAGCCACACCCCAGCCATGTGCATTTGTTTACTCGTGGTGACTTGAACGCAAATATTTACTAAACCTATTCAGTGTAAATTTAAATTCTGTGAAATTAAACTTTTCATACATACTTAATTTTAATTACACAAACGTGTCTACATAAGTAAAAACCGGTAACTAATTTGTCAATTTTTTAACATATGCATTTGGAAAACCCACTTTATTATATAACAGGCTTTCGGCTTCAACAGACACCCCCCTCACCTCACCTGAATTAGTCCCTTATATTGAGGTTTTACTGTAAAACAATGTAGGGTTAGCAAAGTCGGATTAAAACAATGTAGCAGTGTACTGTCTATCCGTAAAGCTGTTGGGTTTCCTGTGTAAACCCCGGTGTCTTTATCTAATCCATATTTTCATACACAGTTAAGATCTGTTTCTACCCACAGAACACTTCTGACACCAAATATGTTGGGGGTAATTTTCCCCACACCAACCAATTCTTTAACTCTCTGAACACCAAATCAGTGTCCAATAATTCAATTCAATTCAATTTTGGCACCAACTACAGGGGGTTAGTTATTTAGCATCAGACCCCACAAGTGAAGGGCTCAGTCCCTATTACTAGCTGTGGTATCTTAGACAAGCTGCTTCACCTTTCCAGTTTGGTTCTTCATCTGTAAAATGGGAATAAAATCATCTTATATGATATGTGTCAGAATTAAATAAGATTATACAAAATATTCAGTAAGCCATTTTCGTCATTATTACTATTACTACAGATACTACTGGATCAAAGTTCATAAACAAACTTAATATACTAGAATTCACTCATTGAACAAATAAGCATTTACTGAAAGCTTGTATTCTGACTCTCACCACTATGCTGGGTCAATGGAAGGATTGAAAAGATCTGTGTGTGTAAAGAATGTAAAAAAGTAACTACAGCCCTGGTTGGTTTGGCTCAGTGGTTAGAGCATCAGCCCACGGACCAGAGAGTCCCAGGTTCAGTTCCCGTTAAGGGCACGTACCTCGGTTGCAGTTTGTCCCCGGCCCCGGTTGGGGTTGTGTGGGTGGCAACCACTCGATGTGTCTCTCTCACATCGATGTTTCTCTCTCTCTCCCTCCCACTCTATCTGAAGATAAATGCAAAATTGTCCTTGGGTGAGGATAAAAAAAAAAGTAATTACAATATGATAGGTGATATTCGTAAGGTACAATAAAAACTCTCTTAATCATCCTCCAGTTAAAAATCAAAGAATTTTTTTTCTTCTTCTTCTTTATTGATTTTAGACAGAAAGGGAGAGCTAGAAACACTGATGAGAGAGAACATCAATTGGCTGCCTCCTGCATTCCCCTCCACACACACTGGGTATTTGGCCCACAACCTGGGTATGTGCCCTGACCAGGAATTGAACCTGTGACCTCTTGGTGCATGGATCAACGCTCAACCACTGAGCCACATTGGCCAGGCAAAATCAAAGTATTTCTTTCTGCAAAATATACTAATGATGTCCACAACATCTTAGAAGCTCTTGGCTAAAAGGTCTCATGAGCTAGCTCTTAGTTAACTATTTCCATCAGTTGTTACATTTAAAAAGTCAGCTGTGGCCCGGCCGGTGTGGCTCAGTGGTTGAGAGCTGACCCATGCACCAAGAGGTCACTGGTTCGACTCCCAGTCAGGGCACATGCCCAGGTTGTGGGCCCAATCTCCAGTGGGAGGCATGCAGGAGGCGGCCAATCGATGTTCTCTCTCATCGATGTTTCTATCTCTCTCTCCCTCTCCCTTCCTCTCTCTCTAAAATCAATAAAGAAAAAAAAATTAAAAAAAAACAAAAAACTCAGCTGTGTTGGTAGGCAAACCAGTTCATGCCATGTGAACTTAATGTAATTACATAGTGAAGTAAATATTACTTAGGCCAAAGAAAACTTGAATGCAAAAAGATAGGCTTATTCCTATGAAACAAAGCTAGATGTTTTTAAAAGACTCCATTTAGGGTAAATGGCTTGCAAAAAACTACTGTCATGTTAGGTAAGGTGACTTATTTTAAAATATAATGAGGAAAATAATAAAAATCTAAGAGTCTTGTGCACTGAAGCTCCTAAACAAGGGTCTTTATGTTTTTGTTCCATATTAACAGAAAGCAAAACTGAAAATGGCTTATTAAAGATGACAAAGAATTTCAATCAGGGGATCTCTGTCAAAGAAAAGGCCATGCCCTAACCTATATCAACATGAACATTTAAAATTTTAAGTTTAATAAAAAGAGTCATTCATTTTTTTTTTAATAGGAAAGTGGCTCCGAACTATCTACAAAATAAAGTCCAAATGCCTTAGGCTAACATTCAGGGCACCAATCTACCTTTCTGGCTCTTATCTTGTAAAAATGACCTTCACAAAATGTATCTTTAGAATTGAAATCTCAAGGGATGTTCTGAGATCTGGTACCTTGATGTCTTGTTCAGCACTGTGTCCTCAAAAACTAGAACAGTGCCTGGTGCAAGTACTCAAATATATGTGTAATTAACACGTTATTTAGCATATAGGCTAAATAAAGCTAGGTGTGGTTGAGATTGCCCAAAGAAGACATTTCACGTTTTCAGATCTCTTTAAAGTTGATGAGACCTTTGCACCATTTTCCCCCCAAACAGGTACACATTTACATACACTCAATTTTGCATATAATTTCAGGGAATTCACAGACCACTTAATACCTATGCCTACATCAGTAAGGAGCCTATTTATCTCAAGTCTAATAACCACTGATAATAAATTTAAAAGAGGGCTAAGGAAAGAAGTATTGGAGACACCAAAATTTAAAAAGCATATAGACATAGAGAACTAAGCAAAGGAAAGGTCTGAGAATATGGGAAGCTTAAAGTTAGTAAGAAACCAAGGAAAGAATTTTTCAGAGGGGGTGATCTATAATGACAAATGTAGTACAGATGTACAAAACACATATATACATTAGACCTGGCATTAGGTCTCCCTAGAAACCTTACTGGAGTGATAGAGATCACTATGTGCTAGGTATCCCATCCATATCCTGCCCGCATACCCTATTCTCAAGAAACCTGACTACACCCTCCTTATAACTCTCTTTCCCACCTTCAAATCACTAAGTGATAACTCCTCTAATAAACCTCAATAATTTCACTGGCTGCATCATATTCTAGTTTTTCAGTAGAATCTAATAGAGACTAGGAGAATGTTAGACGTACTATATAGGTCTTTTATAAACATGTGATCACTCTTCCTGTCACAAGAATTATAGTACTCTTTAAACTAACCACTTCCACAACTTCAATTCATGATACAATTCAATGAAATTCTTAAGGACACTTCCACTTAAAAAAAAAAAAAAAAAAATATATATATATATATATACACACACACACACACACACACACAAAAAGCTATCCCTGGGAATCCTCCCATTACCCTTTTACATTTTAAAAAGCTATTACCATTACATCTCTGAAAGAAAATAAACAAACTATATCCTATAGTATAGTTGCCTAAGTCTATTTAAGATACTAAAGAAATTATTCCAACACTAGAAAAATTACTTATAGTCGTTTTTGTAACAATTTATTGATGCTTATTACTAATCCAGTTAGCAATTCGTTTAGTCATCAAATTCCTCTCATATATTAGACACTAGAACAAGAGGCCTGGTCCCTCCCTTCATCCTAAGAAAGAGAAAATTTTAAAACTTAACACAACAGGGTAAGCGCTTCACTTGTGCCCTGACCAGGAATCAAACCAGGACCTGTCAGTCCATAGGATGATGCTCAGTCCACTGAGCCACACCAGCCTGGGCTTCAAGAGTATGAAGACACATAGTTAAAGGACCAGGGGTAGGTTTTGTTGCTTGTTTGTTTTTGTTTTCCTTTTCCTTTTTAAAATTTTGGTGGGGAGGGATGAGGAAGGGCTGTGGGGTAGCCAAGGAAAGCTCTCTGAAATATATGACCTTTGATGGGAATTTTGAGAAATGATCAAATATAATGGGGTCAAGAGTGGGGCAATGAGGGAAGAGCACTTCTAGTGGAAGGAATAGCATGTGTCCAGCCCTAATACAAGAGGAGTATGGCATATTTAGGGAATCAACAAAAGCCAGCACTGCCAGAGAGAATAGATAAAGCTAGAGACACAAGTAGGAGCCAGATCATCTTTTTATATAGTAATTAGTTAAAAAGCACTTTAACATGTTTTCTCTTTTATTCCTCAACAAACTTGTAATTATTTATTATTCTAAATCTAATTAAATCATTTCTTTTTAGAATTCCCACATGGTATTCCAAGTTACTAAGTTAAATCACCTTGTCTGGTGGTACACACCTACTCATTCCTTACATGATACCATCATCTAAGAAACCTATATTGAACACACCTTCAAAACAGCACTTCCTAAAAATAAAAAGCATGACATATTCTAAACATTTTCAAAAAGCATTAAAAATAACAACCACATATCCAATATCCAGCTTAAGAAATATATCCTGACAGGCCTTTTAAAACTACATATTGACAGGTTTGTCTTCTCCATTAGACTGTGAACTCCATGAAGGTAGGTGTGTGTGTGTTACTGAATTCCATATATCCAAGATCTAGCCCTAAATGCTTAATACTTTTCTTTAATATAATAGAATTCTCCAATACAGGCAGAAACACTGAGGTTCACAGTGTGCTAGAGGCCACAAAACCAGTAATAGATCATTGAATTCAGTTCAAGTATAAAAGAATTTTACCATTTCCCATACTGTTTGTAACTCTGTAATACTGAAGTGGAGATTTATTCGCCATGAGTCAATATAACTTTCACTACACATGTTATCAGGCCATTGTTTAACCAATGGAGGAAGGCATTCCTTGAACAAATACACTGTTGAAGTCTACTGTTAAATGCTGTATACAAGTTTCAATTACAGAAAGTTCATGCGTTAGAGAAACTCAAAGCTCTTCTCTCAAGCATGCGTCCCGCTCAGGTTTTTGAGAAGGGAAAAATCTGTTACAGAACTGGGCCAAAGTTTGGCTGCTTCCAGACTTAAAGAACACACTCCACCTTACATTAAACTAGGGTGGAGAACGAAGTCCATCACACTTGAGCACAGGCCCAAGACAACCGGTTCTTTTCCCCTTCAGAAAAGGCCCTCCTGGTGAGGAGTAAGAAGGAAGTTGTGTTGTGTGTGTAAACGTGTTTTGAGGAGTGGGACAAGGAGTAAATTAAAAAGGGAAGAAATCAGAAACTCAGCTGTGAAGAGGGAACGAAATGTAAAGTAGCATGCAGAAGAGTAGTATCTGTGCATGGGTCTCTTACACACCTCTTCTGCACCAAGTCGTAACCCTTACCACACAGCATTAAATAAAAAGGCCTTAGAGGTCCTACATTTCTTAGTTGCAAAGAAGCTTCAGCAGGAACCTATCCCGCCTCCTCGGCGCCGCCCAGCAGCCCCAGGTCCCACCCGCCTCATAATGGAAGCTGCCCTGGACCCTTGAATTGGCGCGGAGGTAGGTCTGTCTATCCATGAACACAAGCGATGGAGAACACCGCCGACACCGGTCGGTGGCTGGGCCAAAGAACAGATCAGCCTCCACCTCCACCTCGGCCACCAGCTCAGCCCGTTCGGTGAGAACTCCAGTTCGGAAGAGGGAGCAGAGAATCCAGCTCTCCGACAGCAGTAAGTGCCCATCGCACCTGTTCCCAGATCTTTTGGTCTTAACACGCCCGCCCCGCCCGCTGTTACCTTCCCAAGTGACATCGTAAAGCTCTGAAACCTTCGCCATCTTCTCTGAACCTAGAGGGAGCTAGGTGAGGGGGCGGGGAGACATGATCATGTGACCTGCGACAGGGCGGTGGCGAATTACGACACCACTTTTCATTGGTTGAGAGAGCGGAGGAGGCGGGATCCGTCGCGCACGTGCACGCGGCTTTGCGGAGGAGCTGTCGGGCAAGGGGCGGGGCGAGCCGGGCGGCGCGCGGCACGCCGGGACACTGAGGTCGCCCTGGCGGCTAGTCCCGCGGCAGAACTTGATTGGGGTGAGGCGTTTGTTTCACCACGGAGTTTTAACAGATGCTGGGATTTTAGTGTGTGCATTCCCGGTTTTTCATTTCTTTTTACGTAGGTGTAGTCATTCTCTTCCCACTCCCTAATCACTTCCTTGTTCTTCTCGTGGCCTGCTGCAGCGCAACCTTCTGCCCGAATCCGCTGTCTGTCCCCAACTTTCCTTCTTCCTCCATGGCATTCACTCTCCATTTCCTTTTTAATGATCAACTAAACTGATACACTCCAAATTTTTCGTTAAGTCTCTTTGAGGAACTGAGTGGGATTCAGCCTTTGCACATTATGAACCTGTGGCCGAGGGCTTCTTTTTGTCACATTAATGTGTTTGTGCCAACCCATACCCTTAGTTACCTCTCCTCGTGGATCAACCTGCCTGCCACTCCAGGTCTGAAACTCCATGAGAGCAGCCAATATGTGCTTATAAATAAGTGAATAAATGAAATACTGAATAAATGTGCGAATGAGACCATCACAAACCCTACACTTCGCTCCTCTTAACCTCGCGAGGGAACCTCCTTTCCTATCCTTTCCCACCTGGATAATTGCTGTCAGGAACCTTTGGACCTAGCCAGGGAGAAGTGTCTGGAGTGGACGCAAAACATCTGAAGCTCATAAGCATATATTTAGTATATGAAACAGTGACAGCATGACATTGTGATGAGGGAATGTGTAAGGTGAGGAAAGAAGGCTAAAAGTTCCTGCATAACAACCATAGTTAAGAGTTGATGAAAAGAGGCAGTCAACGTGAGAAAGAAAAGAGTGATATCCCACAAGCTAAGGGAGTAGATTTAAAAAAAAAAAAAAAAAAAAAAAAGGCACTGTCAATGGCACCAGCCACAGAGGAGATAAATAAGGATAGAAAAGAATAGTGAGTTTATGAGCTGGGATTAGATTCTGAATGAACGTCATTCTCTCCAGACTAAACAGACATTTAACAGTAACAACAACAAAAATTCAAAAAATTAAAAATCCTCGACTCTGAAATTCACATATTTGAATGCTTCAATAAATGGAAATGGTATGATGGAAAGAATAAAAACTCTATCAGACAGAATCCGGCTCCACTATTTACTAGCTGGTTAATTTTCAGCATGTTTAACTGAGCATCAGGGTTGTTCACATATAAAAAGAAGCTAATTATATCTATGTAAAAAGAAAAGATTTACCTTGAATTGTTTTCAAGATTAAAAGAGATGTTGCATGACACTGTCATGGAGGTGTCTAGTTCTGAGGCTACAAATACTATTTATATACTGATGACTCCCAAATTCATAAATCCAGTAGTCCTTATTTCTCCCCTGAAACCCAGTTCTGCTTTTTTGAAATAATTCATTTAGATGGCTAATAAGCATCTCAAAGTTAACATTTCCCAAACAGAATTCTGGATTCCTGCCACAAATCTCCCCAACTTGCTTTTCCTCATGCCAGTTGATGAAACCATCTTCCTAGTTGCACAAACTAAAATTCTGGGAAGTGTCCTGATTCCTTTCTTTGCCAACCATACTGTATCTAGTCTATCAGCAAATTCTGCATTGTACTTCCAAAACACTCCTAAAATCAATTTTGTTTTATCTCTATTGCGACTACCTTAATCTGAGCCACAGCCACCTCTCACCTGAGTTACTGTAATAGCCTCCTAAACTCCTTAGTTTCATTCTTGCTATGTAAAATTTATTTTCTATGCAGCAGCACTACAGGTCTTAAAACAAAAAAAGTCAGACCACAAAAGTTCTTTGCTTACAGCTCTCAGATGGCTCCTCCTGACAATAAAAAATGTACTCTAAACACTTGACCACGGTTTACAAGGTTTTACTCAGTCTGGCTCCCTCCTACATGTTTTACCTCATCTACCATTCTCTCTTCACCCGCCAAGCTATTCTTACCTACTTCCTATTCCTCAAACATGCCAAACTCCTGTCTGCCTTGGGTCTGACATTTGCCCACTTATTCCCTTTTCCTGGAATGTTCCTCTCCAGATCTTTAAGTGGCTGTCTTCTTTTTGTCATTTATATCTCAGATTTAAATGTATTCTACTCATACAGAGTCTTACTAGACTATCCAATTAAAAGAAGCCCTAGTTAATGCCTGTTACATGATTATGACACTTACCACTATATGATATATATATATATATATTTTCACTTATCTTTTGTATTTTCCTTTATTATATAAGCTCCTTGAGAATATGTACTTTGTCATTTTAACCTAGGAACATCCAACCTAGAAAAACAACTGTCACACAGTAAATGTTTGTTGAATGAATGAATGAATTAGATACTCAAAAAATGTATTAGTGATTGTTAAGATGATATTTCATAGTAGTACACATTTAAACTCTACTGTTTGGTTATGGATAGAATGTTTTCTTGTTATACTCTAATGCTTTTCTAAAAATTATAAACTTAATGAGTACAGGGACTATGCCAATTCATTTTATATCTCCCAGCTTCTTACCACAGTATGTGTGGCATACACATACAAATTAATATTTGTACTAAATTGTTGATGCCCAACATTTTGTTGGACTTTTTGAGGAGGTAAAAGCTAAGACGGTTTCTTTCAAAAACTTACAATGGATATCAATTCATGATTACAACTAATTGAGGGAGTAAATATTTTCTAATCACTTTAAATGTCCTTATAGCTAGCTACTTATTGTTTATTAGGTAATAAATCTTATATGACACTAGGTTGAAAAAGGTCATTTTCAGAATTTTTGAGCTGGAATATAGAATAATTTCATTTTAGACTTAGAAGGTACTTATGATTCTTTAGAACATATTTTCTAAAGTTTTTTGCTTGCAGCCATGTTAAGGAATATATTTTAAATCATCATATAGTATACATACATATATTTAAAACTGAAAATTTATAAACTATCCTGACAATGTGTTTTGTCTTCTATATTTTCTACTCAAATTGAGTCGATTCCATTTTATTTTATAAAAATACTTGTTGTAACCCACTAATGGAATAATGACTCATATTTTGAAAAACACGAATGGACACTGTACATGTTTCCTAACCTGAGACACTGAAGTGAAATGTGTTTTTTTCAAGTTCCTGCCACTAGTAGGTAACAAAGATGGGAAATTCGTATGGAGGAGATGAGTTATCATGGGTGAAAGATGAAATATTTATAGGAAAAAAATATATTTAAGGGAAATTTTGTCACCAATAGTACTCTCTGAAGTGGGGAAAATGATTGTTTATATATTGTACATTTCAAATATCTAATAAAACCTGCCTTCCTCAGGAACACTCAGGAAAAAACTGGTATGTCAGTGACAATATTCTTCTTTATAGCCTTCTTTAAATTTTTATAATGTAATTATAACTGCAAATAAAAAAGAAATACCGTTTATAGATAAAACCATAACCCTGAAAACATAAACATCATACTTTCTATAAATCTACCTTTACAAGATGTTCTCAAAGTTTTGCCTTCACCCTCTTACCCCTTTGAAAAGAGTTTTCATTCATGTATGTTAAAAATATATAATCCAGTTTCTCTGATTGAACACTGCCCAATATGGTGACAAATATCAAGGAAATATCCAAGCAGTTAAATATTAGACCATGCCATGTCAGAGACCATTGGAAGCACTATTTCATTTCATCTTAAAAGCACAGTGAAAAGGGCACATGACTATGGTCTATGCTTTTTTTTGGGTTTGTTAATGTGAAGCTTTCCTTTTCTTTCCCTACATGATCATGTTTGAATAGTTAGAATGAAAATACATCAGAATGAACTAGGATCAGAAAGGAATAACTTTAAATAAGCCCACATTTTCTTTGAGATAGGATAAGCTTTATTTATCAAGCCAGATTGGCCCACAAAGCACTCTAGAGTGCTTCTCTTTTATGATCAGGGTTTACTTAATTCAATTTATATCTTCAGACATTATGAAAGACTAAAACAACTTCTTAAATTTAATAAACCTGTGGCATTTTGAAATGGACATTGTATTTAATAGGACATCATAGATGATTTTGCAGTAGTCAACGTCTTTATAAAATCATTTATTTAGAACCTACTATCTGATTTGTTGTCTTAATCATAGTGAATTAAAGTATTCCACATTATGTAGCACAGTTTATAACCTCTATTTACTTTAAAAGTTACCCATCCAAGTAAATTGGTCTCACTACAACCCATAAAATTTACCATAGCATTTAAATCATGTTATTGTTTCTAATTAGTGAATCATAACTATATCCCTTTGTATTTAAGGGAAAGTGTTACTTATTTTATCTTCATTCCATGTCAGTAGATTTTCACTGTAACACATTCACATTTGGAAGGAAGTTTTCCTTAGAGTTTTCTTTACCAAAAGCCAGATTAACATGGAATTGTTTTAGGAACCCTTTGAACATTGTTTTTATTACATTTTTAAAGCATTAAGTAACTTAGTATGTAACCAAAACACAAGAGCCTATGCCCCCTTTGCTGACACAACCATAGCATTTAAACACTTACATTTTTTCCAAGTTTGCCGTCATTTGCAATATATATGTTTTAAAATGTGCCAGCCATTTATTTCATATCCAATTATATTATTTTAGAAAGCAAAGGAGAGCCTCTGGGAAACATTTCCAGTGAGGTCACTTTGGTTTTTTCACAGTAGAATTCACAAACTGATAATTGCCCCTCTGTGCCATAGTTGTAACAGTGAAGAGGAAAGTACATCCAGAAAGAGTACACCCAGAATTTCTCCCACATGGGTAATAAATTAGAACTGTTTCTTTTTGAGATTTATAACCATACTTGAGTCCACTTTTTCAAGCAGTATTTATTTAATTTCCCCAAAGTGCATATTCTATTCTGGTACACACATACATCTGTGCATATGTAACAGTCCTTGTGCAGAAATGTGTTTTCGTAAACATCCCTTTTGGGTACCAAACATCCAGGAATCCCCACATACTATAACTGTTACCCAGTGGTCTATGGAGCCCATCTAGACTCCATTTTCTACAATAGAACTGTACTAGAAAAATGTTCTAAAAAGTATTTATTCACAAAAAACAAATTGCATTATGGTAAGCTCATACAAAAATGTACTGAATATTAATTTAGACATATTCTATAATTACAAGTTATTCTATTATAGATGTAATTTTCTTTTTTCTTTTTTTTTTTATTTTGTTTTTTGTTTTGTTTTGTTATTCCTCACCCAAGGATATTTTTTTCCATTGATTTTTAGAGAGAGTGGAAGGAAGGGAAGGAGGGAGAGAGAGAGAGAAACATCGATGGGTTGCCTCCAGCACACGCCCTGACCGCCAGGGATCGAACCCACAACCCAGGTATGTGCCCTTGATCAGAAATCGAACCCATGACCCTTTGGTGCACAGGCCGACACTCCAACCATTGAGCCACACCAGCCAGGCCTCATTTTTAACAGCCCCTCTCTTGGTGGTTTGGTAGCATCACACTTGCTCAGACCTATAGTTCTGAGGTATCTTACCCTTGCCATCAGGTCCTTCACTTTACTAGCTATCTTTTTGTTTCTGTGGTCATACTGACCACTCTTGGCCAAAACTGACTTAAAGGCACATAGACACATTGGGCATTAAGTGGCCATCTCATCTTTCAGATCATAATTCATGCTTTTTTGAACATAGGAGGGCCTATTTACTGAACTCCATGAGTTTTTATTTGAGAAAAAGAGTGGTTTCCTGGCAAAATGTCTAAAAAAGCTGCCCACCCCCTAAATCCATTGCACCAACCCCATCCATCACAACATTGTTCCTAAGGGTACAGCATAATCTCAAATGTTTTTGTTTAACTTTATGTAACATAATTTTTTTAATTTACTTCAAATTCTTTATCTTAAAACTGTGAGGTGAGGAACAATATGGGTGTACTCCAAAAGATGCGGCTCGGTTTAAATTGCTGCCACCTCACTAGAAATTCTCAGCATTTTAATAACTTCCTTCTGCTCATTGTGTTTCTATTACAGATCTCATTTGCATCTTTCAATAATGGATTTGAACATTTGTCCCGTGGGTGGGGTGGAGGTGGGGACAGGCAGAGGGGAATGATTTAAGTTGATGCAATTTTTCTAGCAATAGCAAGATTATGGAATATTAAATATAACCTCAATCTAATCATGGGAAAACATCATACAAACCCAAATTAAGAGCAAAAATAACTGACCAGTAGTCATCAGGGAGTGGTCGTGGCATTATATATTGCTCTTCTAAGCTGTTAGACAAATGCTTAGTCTTAAGGACCCATTAACAAATTCTAATGTCCACATATGTGATGGAATTAAGAGCATAGGCTTACAGTTATGAAAGAATCCTCAAAGTAGTTTGTATTAATTACAAATTGTACATACCACATCATGAAGGGTATGAAGCTCCTTTACATTTAAGATAACAGAAATGGATTCTTTGCCAACATACATGTCCATTGCTCTCTTCTACCAGGTTACACATTCTAGCTATGTAAATTAAGTAATTTGAGCAAGTTATTTCAACTTCATGAAACCCTAGTTTTCTCACATGTAAAATGAGCATCATAATACTTGCTGATTAAAACGAGGATTACAAGTAATAAACACAGAATTCCTCACACAGAATCTGGCATATGGCATAATAGCACTCTGTGTTATATACCAGTTATTGAGTACTAACTATATATCAGGCACTGTACAAATTGCTCTGTGTAGATTATTTAATTTAATTCTCACAACAACCTTGCTTTACAGATGAGGAACAGTTGGGAGTGGTTAAATAACTTCCCCGAACACACTATGATATACTTCTTCACATAGCAGGCTCTTAGTAAATAGTAGCTGTGTCATTTTGGTCCTCTGGGAAGCAGATGTTAATGGAGTTAGGAATGCAAGAGGTTTATTAGAGGTCACTCATGTGAAAGATAAAAGTGGGAGGAAGCAGGATAGTGTTGAGAAAGCTTTCAGACTACAATTCACATTTGATACCTGGGAAAGAAAAAAAGAGTAGGAAGCAGGATTGGACAGAAAGAGTTTCACACCATAATTTAAATCTGATTAAATATCAGTCAACTCAATGAGAAAAACTCCAGAACAAAGATTACCCATTAGAGAAGGCCTACATTGGGCAGAAATGGCCAAGCACCAGAGCCCCCACATGTTCAGTCACTGACTGGGGGCTGCTCAGAAGGGCACAGCCTCAGTACAGAAGCAGAGATAATCCTGAAGGCTTTAATAGCTAGAGGCTGTCAGCTCCCTGCACTCCTTGCAGCAGAATAGTAAGTTCTTTCTTGAAGGGAGATTCTAACAATGCATCTCCATAGCTGCCACAGTAGCCGTTATTATTATTTCATTCTGGCTGTAATCTTTCATTTTTGATGAGGGGTAGAGGTGTGTGTTCTCCTGAAGTGCTAGCTAGATTCAGAAGCTATTTGACATATGGAAATTATATTTCAACTCCACAGAATGCCTTTTTCTGGTATATGATTAATAGCTCAGCAATGGTTGCCTTCTGTTGAAGAAAAGACATGGTAGAATATATATAGCCCACAGAGTCTTGACAATTTACTTGTTTCTCATGACACACAAATCAGTAATCATTTATTCTTTCCTTGGGTTGGGAATTAATGCTACTACCATGGATAAATTACCTAGAACTTCATATTTCTTTCTTTTTTCACTCAGATTCCAAATATATCCAAGTAATTTAAAATTTTCAAACATCTTTCCAAGAATAACAGTTTGACTCTGAATAATGGCAGCATTTCTAAAATTCTCAAGATGTCCATGAAGTATTAGAAAATTTCAAAAACATTGCACTCAGAGTGCCCCTTGATAATCCAGTGGGTAGCTGCCATACTATCACTGATGATTGCTTGTTAATAAACTTAAGCAAGGCCAAATTTTAGCAATACTTTCCCCTAAAAAAAGACCCTCATTGTCAACCTGCTCTTCACCCTTCTAAATGCCAAGGCAGCTCTAGTTAGCATTTGCTGTGCTAACTAGAAGGACCTTGCAAGTGGTCCATATTCTGGAGTGCCAGAAGGAATGATATAACGAAATTGGCACCTAATGGGAGGAGGCAGAGTACATCCCAGACTCACGTGAATAGCAAGGTTATTGAAGAATTACATATTTTAAAGAAAGAGTTATAGCAACAGAAGAGACATGGTGAACAAAGAAAACTTTGGTAGTTAATTTCAGGGAGCATTTACATGAGACATACTAGCTGTGAATCTCAGTACACAAATTCAGATGTGCAACTGCAAGAACTAAATTTGCATTTATATAAAACTCAATTTCTATTTGAGGTACCATTCTTGGAGGAAGACAAAAATGTAATCTCAGTTAGGTTGGAATTTGCTCCGTACTGCTGCCTCCTCTTTTTTTAAGGCTACTCTGACTTATGTATGAAAGTGATATTCAGAATATTTAACAACCCACAGGGCAAGGTCACTGATTGTAGTAGGAGCCATCAAGATGGTTCCCAATGATTTTCACCTCCTGGTTAGTACACCCTGTGTAGTCCCTCCCACATTGAATAAGATGACCTTTATTGTCAATAGGATATTTCAGAAATGATGATATATGACTCCTGAGGGCTAAGTCATAAAAGTCATTGTAGCTTCTGCTCTGCCCTCTCTTAGATCACTCATTCTGAGGAAAGGCAGCTGCCATATAAGGAGGACACTCAAGCAGCTTCACAGAGAGGTCCACGTGGTGACAAACGGAGGCCTCCAGCAACAGCCAACATTAACTTGCGAGCCATGTGAGTGAGACATCTCAGGACTGGTCCCCCAGCCCCAGTCAAGACTGTAGACCCAGCTACCTTGATTACAAGCTCATGATAAACCTTGAGCCAGAACTGCCCTGCTAAGCTGCTCCCAAATCCCTGACCCACAGGAACTGTGTGAGATAACAAATGTTTATTATTGCTTTAAGTTGCCAATTTTGGGAATAAAGTTTATACAGCAATAGATAACTGATATACCAACCAATCAGAAAGGGTGCAGACACTGGTTTTAGTGATTATGCAGCATCCTGGAGGACCTTCTGCTATCCCAGGCATTAATCCTTTAGTTTGGGGAGAGTGGGTGATTCTGTGTAAATGGTTATTTATCAACAAATACAAAGTACTTTGTTAATTTACCAACCAGTACAGTCATACCAGTTATATATCAGCCATGCTTATGTCATTTCAAGCCATTGGGAAGCCCACCTGGTTGGTCTTCTAGTTTGGCAGAGAGCTCTTAACTCTCTCCACAAGCACCTTCTGTGACTCTCCTAAGTACTTTTGGATCACATGGCAATTTGAGGTTCCCTCTGTAAACATACCTTTCAGCCTTTTATTTTCCTGGGTGCTCTTCCCTCCTTGAGACTATGACTGGACATAGGGCATCTCTCCCTGTGAGCCACCAAACTCTACTTTTATTAGCTGCCCTTGACTCTCTTCCTCTCTGCCCCTCCTGCCTTCATTACCCAACCCTGCGAGAGCAGTATTTCAGTCTCAGGGGAAATTCCCCCACATCCTCAGTGCTTTATTCCCTAGGAATTGTCTTTCTTGTGATTTATCCAGGGACACCTTCATACATCCTATTTGATGGGTTTTGAAAACTAAAACCAGAGAGAAAGGTTCCTGAATTCCTGGTTTTCTCCCTCTGAGACAATGATTTGGTCTGGAAGAGGGTGAGGCAAGTTTCACTCAGAGAGAGGGGAAGGAGGAGAGAAAGAAAGAAAGAGAATATCACTTCTTACCTCAAAAATGTTATCCCAGTACTCTGTCTCTGGAGAAGTTGACATCTGCTCACTGAAGAACCTGTTGTGTTGGCTGAGACATGATTATTTCATCAAAGTTCAACAGGCTCTAATTATAGCCATTGGCTTTAATTTCATGATAATAAAGAAACTGTTTTGCTTTTCCAAGTACCTAGACACTTTGAAAGAGATACTTTGCTCACAAAGCCAATATACCCTGCTTATATTTTTCATTGCTTTCTTAGAGAAATCCTTGCCTGACTTCCCTAGATAGGGGTTAGGTTCCCTGCTTATATGCTCCAGTATTCCCTGACTTTCCTCTCCTTAAAAGCATGTATCCCACTGTATTATTATCTACTTATTTGAGTCTCTAGACTCTAAGCTCTATTCAGCACCTGTGTGTCATGTTCACAATTTATCCCCAGAGACTCAATAAGTATCTGTGGAATGTCAGAAGCTATATTAGATCACTGCTCACCAATTTGGGGCTTTATGAACCAATATAATTCCAGGGGACAAGTTGGAGGAACCAATATAAGGTTGCCAATTTTTTATCTTGCTAAGTGAGAACATTAAAAGTAGCAACTACAGCACGAGATCTCCCTCCCTCAGGAGAGCACTCCCATCCTTTTCCCCTCCCCCTCTTCTTCCCCAACACTCATGCATCTCCTAAATTCTAAGGGACCCTGAGGCTTGGTACCAGGGTAGCAATGGGCAGCAGCAGTTGTTCCTGGGCAAACCCCCTGAAACTGTCCCCAAGGCTTCCTTTTCTCTGACGTCTTAGCCAAAGCAGCCCAGCCTGGGCTCTTTTCTGTTGCTTCTATCCTAAGCCCTTCCTTGTTTCACTGTCCCCAGCTTTAATAAATGTCCTCTAAAATTCACCTGGACTGGTGGTGTGAAATTTTCATGCATGAAGTCAAGAACCCACATACTAGGAGCCAGCCCTAGGCAGACCCCTTAAGGACCAGGTCCCCTTTCCTGTAACAATAGGAAGAGCAGACTTTTAATAAATAGAGGTTTGCCCTGCTCTAAAGATAGGTCAAAAGAACTCATCTCTGAAAATCTCTTATGAGCGAGGCCTTTAATGCAAATTCTTCTAGGTAGTTAAGGGAGGAGCAGAAAAAAAGTAACAACTACAATTTAGCTTCACATCATTTTATCTTAAAACCACTATTTTAACACCAAAGGTGTTAAAGGATTTACTAAGGAACAGTCCCTGAAAGGAGTTTAAATTTAACTTCTTTACCAGAGACCAGTGGTAACTTCTACTTGAATTGGCACCACATGGCAGACACATTGGAGAACTGCTGATACTTCTTAAATCCCTTCCTACTCTCAGATAAGTTAAGGCAATTTTAAATAGCAATTCATCTATTTTAAAGGTGGTAACGTATAGATTTTTTTTTTTAAAGAAACACTCTCAAAGAGCTAAAACTTGTTTCCTATCCTTATTATCTATGTCTTTAAAGAAAAAAAAAAAAGTCATTGAATATCTTGGCATATGATTCTCAGCTGGGACCCATTATCCTCTTCAAGATTTTTTTTACTCCTTCCCAGTAAATGTCTGAAGGAGTGAACATATTAGTAAGAACTACTGTAATTGTGTTTATTTTAAAAACATGTTTGGGGAAGGGTTGCCCCAGTATGATCTAAGAAGAAAAATAAAATTATAGTTGAAGTATCTCATGACGCCAAACATTTCTAGCAAATTTCTTTTGGTTTTAGCTCATTTCATAAATTCAGCAAAATTCATTTTGGTTAAATTTTACACTAACACAGAGTAAATGTATTATTAGCGCTTCATTTCACAAATCACAAAAATTCTTGATCTCACTGACAAAATAGTGGAAATATAAAGTGCATTGTCATTGGAGCTGGAGCAGAAGGTTTGTTGTCTCTGCAGATAGATGTGATATCAACTAATGGCAAAGACAATAAAGAAAACACAGAAGCAATGTTTCTGTTTTAAATTTTACTTATTTTGAGGACCCATGGTATAATTTACAGCAGCCTTTGGGAAAGCAGAGCCATTAAAATTAGAAGATGGAAAAGATGAAATCAATGATGATGTAATCTTTCCCTTGATGACACAGGAGACTCCCTTTAAGATCCTGCCTGCATGCTGTGTCTGTTGTAATGCTTCAGGCTAGGAGAGATTTCTGAATCTGACTTGCGCCTTCACAAATCTATGCTTTCTCATTTTTATTTTAGTTTGTATTGTAACTTCCTTGCTGTCCTTAGGAAGAAAAAGAACGGAGGCCTTAATATTCTAGTTTCAGTCCATTCTTCCTTACAATAGTAATACTGACAGCAAAAGGGTATTATTTTCTGTTACAAAACAGTGTGCAGGTAAAATTTACAACTAAAGTCCAGCCTCTCAATAAAACTGTAGATCAAACAATATCCTTATGCAGGAATAAAAATTAGAAACCTCATGAATTATAGATCTCTGTATACTGTAAATTTTCAAGAGGAACTATCTTTTATTTTTACATAGTGTTCTTTACCTCATCAGCATTATTTGAAAATAAGAATCTAGTACATTAAACTCTGGTTTGACATGTACAACACGTAAAATCAATTTTGTGAAAAGTAATCTACTTTAATGCATTGGTTGCCTCAATTATTATACTACTTAATATATTAATTTAAGGAATAATTAATTTAGTAGCCAGAAATGGCATTTGTGATTATTATCATTAATCTAGCCTGATTCAATTTCAGTATAGGGCATAAGAGGTTAGATTTGCACTATATATATATATTTTTAAATGTAAACTAGTCTTGAAAGTTTTCATGTAGTTCATAAATACCTAATAACACCTTTAACCATTAATTTTGAACAAAAGTTTCCCTTTCTAAATATGCTGAGAAATGAAAAACAAAATAAAATTATGTTGATATCAGTTTTTGAGAAGTGTTAATGATAACAGCCAAATATTTTTGAACTATCAGGAGCTAAATTTGGTTTATCACTTATGAAAATAGTTATAATTGGCAGCCTAATATCAATGCACAGATACTTTAGTGTCAGCACAGACAAGATTATCAACCTGAGTTGCATGCTAAGCACAATTAACTGAAAAACAAAAGTTCAACCAGAGTACACTGGTCTGATTTTGAGAGTTCTCTGAAGTTTCAGATCACAGTCACTTAAGAGTATTTACATGAAGCTAACTTAAATAGGCAGTTTTTTTTATTAGAAAAGATAAAGACTTTTTTAATTTGAGTAAGAAAAATTATATATTACTAAATAAAATATAAAAACTTTTTTGCCAAAAGACTCAGGTAGCTGAGCTTCTGCAATATATCTTTGAATTACCAGTGGACCAACCTATGAAGAGAAAGTTCTTTTTGAAAAAAAAAAATGTCACTCAGGAATAGACACCCAAATGAAATGATAAGCATGCAAATAATGATCTGAGTAAATATATAACAAATATAAGGATATACTATTTATCAGTTACTGCCAAAAAGAAACTTTATTGAATTAGTTGACCTTTTCAATTGCAGCTAATATTCTAAAACAGTGATATTCCTTGGAATCCTAAAACTTTGCCTTGATTTCTGGATTTACCAGTTACTAATAATATGACCTTATACAAGTTCTTGACTATATCATATGATAGAAGATAATAATGCCTACCTCAGGTAGTTATTAAGAAGACTAAATGTGAAAATGGCTGTGAAAGCATGGCACAATACCTGACACATAAATAAAACAAATTTCAAGTGGTTAAAAATAATCACTGTAATGAAATCATTTCTGTTTTCTTTCCCATTCATCATTCAGCTTTAGTACAGGATGATCTAGCAATCTGTGTACTATTTCCTTGGTGACAGTTAAATAAAGCTGATGTAGATCTAAAAAAAATTATCTTTGGAAGAAGCAAAGATAATTTCTATTTGTTCCTTTTTTATCTACACTTTTCTAATATGTACATCTACTTTAAATTTGTAAAATCTGCAGGCAGTTGTCTTGAATTTTCAGCCAATATCCAGGAAGCTCAAATGGTTTCTTAAGTTTATAAAGTAAGCAACTACCTATTTTAAACTAACTTGTCTATGAAGATGTGGAATGCAATGAGATTATAATCACACCTGTCTCACATCTCTTCCCACACATAACCTAAAACTGAACCTCTTTAACCCATAGAAACACTGCTGATAAACCCTGATAACTCAGAGTTCTTTTCCCCTCTCGTTTCTCTTTGGAATTTCCCCTTAATGTCCTTAGGATTCTACTGCATACACATGAAAAATTATTCAAGAATGAAAAGAGTGACATATATTCTTCTTTATGCTTTTCACATTTCACTTCTTTATTTGGGATACCTGTCAATCACTCCAATTTACTGAGTGTCCACTTTGGAGGAACTGGGCTAAGGAGGGAAAGAAACCTTTTGAGCCTTTGTCAAGAGAGCTGAAAAGGTAAAGCAAATGTGTTAGTTTACCTAGTCCTCACCTCTTCTCTCCTCCCACAATCCCTGCTGAGTGAGCATCAGGGCACATGGCATCTGACCCTTACACACACACACACACACACACACACACACACACACACACACACCACATCTGATTGGCTCAATTGTAGGCACCTGACTCAAGCTGAGCCAATCAGATTCTGTCTTCCAAGCACTTGAGATTGGGACTTAGAAATTCTAATCAGCAACTTGGAGACATTTAGGGAGATCAAATAAAGCTGACCCTGGAATGGCCATGTTTGGCTTGCTAGTGAAACACAGAAATGTGCTCCATAGAGAAAGAAAGTAATGATTTGGGCACATAGAAATGATGGTGGTGGTGAAAATGGCACCAGGTGTTAGACCAGTGGGGTCAAACTGGACCTGGGTTTGGCAACATAGGTACTTGAGTTCTGGCTAGGAAAGATTCAGAGCGAATACTCAAACTATAAGAGAACATTTGTTTAGAAAATCACAGAAGTAGAAGAAGTAATTCATAGAAGAAATGGGCTTAGGAAACAAGTTATAGAGTCAAAGGAATGGCCCTTGGATCTTAGAAGTGAGGAAGGTCAAGGTGACAAGCGTTGGGGGGGAGGGGTGCAATGGAGAAGGGGAAAGGCACTGGCATCCTCCCTCCCTCTCTTTCCTCCTGGGAGGGAGAGCGGGCTGAGTCCTTCAACCTAAGGGTTTTAAAGGTGGAGATTTTAGGGGCGGTCCCAGGGAAAGATCTTAGTAGACTATTCAGGAGCTTTCCAGGTGTGTCCTTTCAGGGTATAGGCCTCCTCTCATTGATTGGTCAGCGTAAGGGCAGGGGGTCATTATCCTGTGCAGCTGGTCCTGAGGTCAGCCATGGCATCACTTGTTTGGTTTTGCTGCTTTTGTGGGCCTGGAGCTGAAATACAATTGCGGCCTAGATGTTATCTCTAATGAGGACAGGTCAGGGGATCCAAACAACATGACCAGTGATATGCTGGGGGAGAAAGGTCACCCTGGGGTCCTACCCTACAATTATCCTTTGCTACGCACCTGGGGCTTTCTACCCTGGTGAGCTTCTGTACCTGGCCCATCCTCCTTGCTCTGCTCATGTCTGTCTAACTGCCTACCATAGAAAGATGAAGAGATGAGAGTCCTGTCGTCCTGGAGAGAGAATAGAGATAATGAAGTTAACAGCCTTGGATCTTGATGGCATTCTGTTTCCTTGTTTCAGTTTCTCACAAAACCTGTTCTTGAATTTTTGAAATAGTTCTTTATCCTTTAAATAAATTCCTCGTTATTACTTAGCTAGTTTGAGTGAGTCTCTCTTCCTTATAACCAGTGATAAAGTAGGAAGTGAGCTCTTTCCTAGCCTCACTTTGCAAACAGTTTTGCAGAGATATATTGTTATAAATTTACTATTATTAGCCTAGTAGAATGCTGTGTATGACAATTTGTATCCTTTGTTCATGTTTTTTATTTTTTTTATTTATTTTGCAATTTTTATTAATTTATTTTTGTTACAGGTGTTTCTCCTTTTTCTCCCCTAGACACCCGCCTCCCCATCCCGCTGTCCATGTTTTTTCAATGTAGTACAGTCATCCCTTGTTTATCACAGTTAATGTGTTCCAGACTCTAGTGGTTGCACCTGGCATTGAAGGATTCCGGGGTGCTCGAATACAGAGGCCTACAGTCCATACGTACAGTAATTTTCATTTTAATTGTAATACAGGGGTGTATAATTGACTCAGACAACCGAGCACACGCTGTATCATTTTCACTGTCTCGATCAACTTTTTAATGAATATATTTGAAAAAACCGCGATAGAGTGAAGCCGTGAAAGTCGAAGCATGAAGTGGCGAGGGACGACTGTGTATATTATATTTTATATAAATGTAAAGATGTCAAACAAAAATAATCAACTTAGTAAATATAGGCATTAATATAATGTGAAGAAAAGAGAAATATCATTTGACCATACTGAAAAAAAAAAAAAAAAACTTTTACAAAGAGGGTCTGTAACAGATGAAATGCTCAGGTCCCTCTGATTCCATCTTGTTCAAGCCTGCATTGTCCCCAAGGCCTTCAGGCTAATAGCTCCTGCTTTGTCTTATATTTAGATATGCTAATCATTAGAGGAATTCTGCTATCGTTTTACAAAAACAGGCCCTCGATTTTACTTTCCCTTGAGAAAAAAGAAGTCTGAACTCTGTCATTTTTAAGGTGGATTTGAGGAACTGCTAGGGCTCCCATCTTCTTGGTTGGCACCTTCTGGATCAATAAACCTTTCCTTACTCCAAAGTCTGATTTTTTTGAGTTTTGGCTTTTCTAAGCGTTGGCCACACAGACTTTGGATTGGTAAACAGGTCCAGCTTTATATTTAAAATTCTTTTTATAATATGCAAAATTTATATATATGAAATGTCTGTCTTGACTGTTCATTTTCTAATCTCTCTTACCCTTTGTTATAATATGGTTTTTACCTTTTGAATTAATTTTAATTAGATTTTATTTTTATCAACTGTATGTACATGGTTTTTATTAAGGCAAATTTTACTAAAAGTGATACTGTTGTAATAAGCCCAGTTATTAATTAACAGGAAAGGAGCAAGGGGATGGCCAAATAGGCATGTCATTTGTGCAGCTTTGCCAGCAAGCTGCAGTTTAACACTCTCCAGGTCTGTTCCCCACAGATCCTGGGGGAAGGGACTGGACAAAGGAAAAATAGATGCATACCCAGTAAGGTCTGAGTGATATAGGTGTGCCTGTCTCAGTCACACCTAGGAACAGGTCATCAGCCAAAATAGGTGTGACCACTGCAAGTTTCCAAAGATTTAAGATACTTAAGCTCCTAAACAAAGGAGCTCTGTCTTGGTTCTTTTGGGGCTTTTGATGCAGGGGGTGTTCATGCTTGGTTTCCCTGCATTCGCCCACATGGCTCACAGCCATGTGGACTCCACACAATGGACTAATGGACTGTAACTAGCCTAATGCTATGCCAGACCCAGCTCCACTCTGGACACTGGCTTTGCTTCTAGCTCTACTGAATCCTCAGCTGCACATCTTCCAGGACTGGGTCTCTGGGGAAATGGGACTTTACAAACCCAGGGAAGTAATTCCACACAAATAAAAATCACTCTTTCTCTGTGCAAGTCTCAGAAAATTATTTTTCTCGAGGTATTATAAGGACCCCACCCCCAGTACCCAGTGGGGAAGGGGATACCCCACTCCCACCAGCAACAGAGAAAGACCATCCATGCATCTAACTGATAACAAAAGAATTATAAATATGTGAATCCTCCTCTCCCAAACCAACCACTGAATTCTTCTAAATATATTTTCCCCTCATATTTCCATATTTCTAAATAATAAATTTTACTTCTGTCTCAGTATAGCAATGTTTTATCTTCCACTGCTTCATTTCCCCATTCTCCATCCTTTCCACATAGGGTTTACTTTATTGTTTCCAGAAAGGGGACCTGGCCCTGAGTGGGTCTGCCTAGGGCCAGCCAGTAGTGTGTGGGTTCTTGACTTGGTGCAGGAAAGTTTTCACAGTATGACTCCAGGTGATATTTAGAGGACATTCATTAAAGCTGGGGACAGTGAAACAAGGAAAGGCCTAGAATAACAGGAAAGGGACTAGGTGGGGAAATGAACATAGGCTGGGCTGCTTTGGCTCACTAAGAAATCAGAGAAAGGGGGCCTTGGGGACAAGTTCAGGGGTTTTGCTCTGGGTGAACTGCCACTTCCCATTGTTGCCCTGGTTGCAAGCCTCACGGGGTCCCTTAGAGTTTAGGAGAGGCATGCCTGTGGGGGAAGGGTAGGGGGAAGGGAAAGACTCAGGAGTGCTCCTGGAAAAGTATTCTCTTATTCCCCCACCTGGGAGGGTATATGCCTCAATGTCCATGTTCCAGGAGCAGAGTAGAGAAGGTGCTAGAGTCCCACCAATCAGCACAAAAATCTGTACTTAATCGTTTGGGTTTAGCCCCATTTCCCTTCCCATAACTCTCTTTGGCTAGTATCTCTGGTTCATAGCCTCTTAGATGTATTAATTCATCTAGAAGCTAAAGCATTGGTATTCCTGCAGGCTGGAAGGTGAAAAAGAAATAGGGAAGGAATTACTTTTACTAGGGGTGTAGGAAGTAGACAAAATCTGATATTCTAGTCACTTTCAGCCACTCTCCTTATTTTCAGCACTGACCTTCACTACCAGCTTCCCCAGTATATTGTACCTCCATGTTCTAAACCTTCCCAGGTTTCCATAGGGCATACTAGACTAAAACTAAAAAAAGAAAGAAGAAAGACAAAAAGCATGTTTTTCATGGATAGCCTATGTAGACACCCAGGTTATAGCTTTCTTCACTGAACACTATTCTCCATCTGCTTTCCATCTCCCAAAGAATTCTGTTGAAATATTTCATCATCATTTTTTCATCATTTTTTGTTCTTTTTAAAAATGTCTTTACCTACTTTATTGGGGCTTCAGGAGAATGAGGAAATAGAGGCATGTTGAATCAGAAGTTTTTCCCTCACTTCATGTAGTGTGAATTTAGATTCCCTTCTAGAAGATGCTTCTGCTCATTGCTCTTGCCAAGTCCTGAGTTTATCCCCAGGGTATAATACTTTAGGGATTTCAACAAGAAAAAATTACCATGAAGAATTTTCCTGAATTTACATAGAGAAACTTCAATTATAATGTCCTGTAGTTTTCCTCACCAAAGAGCATGGTATTAACCAACAAGAAAAAGCACACCATAATAGTGGTAGCCACAGTTGGCAGAGTTGTGAATTTTTAGGCAATGAACACACTGGCTCAATGAGTGGAACAATGATTCAGTTAATTTGATCAAGCTGAGTGATGGAGCTCTAGGGACATCTCCAGAGGAGGAGAATGCCATGTGTTTGCCACTGATCCTATGAAATGTAGCTCTGCTCTTTAAAGTGCAGCCCTAGTCACTTTTCACCACTGGGAGTCATCTGAACTTTTACACATTGGCCAAGACTTTTAAATTATTTTATCAGAGTCTGAGGAAAGTCTGGTTGTAAATTATATGCTAATATAAGTTCTCGTGTTAGGAAGATAGCTTAGCCCAGTTTACCAAATAAGCCTGTACCTTTGTTCTTCATTTCACTCTGCTTCTGCTACGGTATGATAGATACAGGGAGCCATTGTCACAGTCCTTTAAAAAGCATTGTGCAGTTGTGGGCTTAGGCCTAAGTCATTCTTCTAGAAAACCCTTACAACTTATGCTGACTTTTTGAGTTTTCCAAATTCTCATGCACATAAATTTCCATGTGCTGCTCTCTTTTCTAGGTGCTGCATAGTATAGTTAAATGGCCATTGAAAGAAGAATAGAAGGTGAAGTTTTAGACCTAACCTATTTTCTAATTTTCTGTGAGTGTTAATTTCCCAGAGTTGTGTGACTCAAACAAGAACAAATAATATGAAATTATAAAGAAATCTGTATAATCCATTCCACCATTTTTAGTTTTTCAAAGAACATTGAGTGATAATTCTATTGAAAATGAGAAGAAATAAATATTTTAATCATTGTAATAAAAAGAATAATAATTGATTAGTTTGATAGACTTACCTTTTAATTAATATAGTATGGCTACATAAAAGAAAAATACAATAAGGTCTTCTCCAAGTTATGGGTTTTCTCTGTAACTAACTATAGTTTGTTATGAGCTGAATTGTGCCCCCCTCCCCCATCCCAAATTATATATCTTTTAATCCTCACCCAAGGACATGTCTGTTGTTTTAGAGAGAGGAAGAAAGAGAGAGAGAGAGAGAGAGAGAGAAATATTTATGTGAGAGAGAAACATCTATTGGTTGCTTCTTGTACACATCCCAACCAGGGACTGAACCCGCAACCTAAGTGTGTGCCCTGACCAGGAATCAAACCAAAGATCTTTCGGTGTATGGGACAATGCTCCAAACAACTAGCCACACAGGTCCAAATTCATATTTTGAAGCTGGATCCTGAATACCTCAGAATATGACTCTATTTAGAGATAGGGTCTTTAACCAGGTGATTAAATTAAAATGGGGTTGTTAGGGTGGACCCTAATCCAATATGACTGATGTCTTTATAAGAAGAGGAGATTAGAACACAGAGGAAAGACCATGTGAAGACAGGGAGAAGATTGCAATCTACAAGCCAAGGAGAGAGTCCTCAGAATAAATAACCCTGTAGACACCTTAATATTGGACTTCTAGCCTCCAGAATTTTGAGAAAACAATTTTTTGTTGTTTAAGCCACCCAGTCTGTGACATGTTATGTCAGCCCTAGCAAACAAGTACACTGTTTAAGACTTAAAAAGGAAAAATGTCAGTCAGTGACACATGTTGTCCCAGGATAATATACATTCTGTCTTAGAAATTTCACTAATATCCAAAAGATTGTTTTCTAGAAACAGAGGAAAGTTGGTAATTTTATTAATTTAATGTTGTATTCCACATTATTCCTGATTGTGTTTATTTTAGCTTAAATTTTATTAATTGATAAGGTGGTAATGTTTTATACCTCATGAATAAAACTGCTATATAGTCAAGCATTCTGTAGTATCATTAAAGCACATGTGAAATGTGCTTTGTTTTTGTTTTTTAAATGAATTTGCTGGACTAAAAGCTCAAATACAGCCAGTATGCAAGCCATTCTCCTGGTAATTATATATATATATATATATATATATATATATATATATATATATATATATATATATATATATATATAAATTACAATGGTGTAGGCAGGGGATACAAACTTAGAAGTCACTATCTTTGAAAAATAATGTAGTTTCTCATTATGTTGTCTTAGAAAAATAATGTAACTTCATTTATATTTAAGACAAGTTGAATTTTTGAAACTGTAGTAAGTCTGGTATATCAGGTTATTAGATTATTATTTATTGTTATATAAATAAAAATATTTGAAAAGCCTGAATAATTTATTGGTATCACCTTACTCCAATTTACGATCATAGGAAAGAAGACAAGTGTATTTATTTACCCTACATATAACAAATGCCAAATACTATCTCTCTGAATTTATATATCCTGAATATTAATACCATGGGATAAACAATATACAGGAAGATTATATTTGATATAAATAATATAGAGTAAAATATATTATCTTGGCATATCCCTGTTAATGGAATGTCCTTACAGAGTATGCTGGTTACTGTTTTTGGTTAAGAAAAACAGTAAAGAGGCTTGGAATGCCCTGTATGAATCTGACTTGTGTCTGCTGGTTGGAATGGTATTGCAGCACATTACAATTGCTTGAGCTGCAAGCATGTTCTTTGAACTGAAAGGAGATACTCTACAATCTAAAAGGCCACTGTTTTATTATGTATAAAAATAAAATATGTACAAAAATAAAACAAAAGGGTGTTAATTTACGTTTGGATGATTTTAAAATAATGAGTGCATAAATAAAAGATAAAATATGAATCTAAGAAAAGTTGTAGTAATAATTGAGCGTAAGCTGTTTTCTGTAAACTGTATATATCCTGACTTCTCTTTTGTTCCTATTTGTGAGTTGTTTGTGCTTCTATCTAAGGCCAACCCCTTCACTTGATTACTAGATTCCATGTCCTTTCTTCAATTTAGGCTGTCATTCCAGCAATTCTTCCTTCCCTTTCTCCAACGTTTCCCTTTCTCATGCCTCATAAGCATAAAAATGTGTTGTGGTTTCACCCACCAGACGTTTTGCACACTCCTTTACCCAGATAGCTCTTCTCAAAGACACAAATGATTTTCATCTTTCTAAATCCAGTGGTTCATTTTCAGTCTTCATCTTACTTGACCTATGAACAGCAGTTTAAACAGTATTTTCTAGGACACTCACTCTCTTGGCTTTCCTCCTGCTCTGAGGGCTGCTTCTTTTTAAACTCCTTTATTTGAACCTTCATATCTCTTTGACCTAACAATGTTAGAATGCCCTAATCTGAGTCATTGAACATCTCTATAACATCCAGATACATAGCTTTAAATGTCATCTATCTGCTGGTGACTTCCAAGTGTATATCTCCCTCAATCTTTCCTCTGACTTCAGGCTCACATATCTAACTGCCTACTTGACATTCTTAATTGGATACCTAAAAAGAATTTCATATGTGACATGATTAAAATTGAACTCCTGATATTCCATTCTTCAATCTCCATCTAAGCCAGCATCTCCCATTGTCTCCTCTTCTTCAGTAATGGAAAGTCCATCCTGAGAGGTGCTCAGAGTAAAAACCTTGTCATCTTTCTCTCATACCCCACATCCAATCTGTCAGCAAATCCTGTTGACTTTACCTTTGAAATATATCCAGAATTTAACCACTTCTCATCACATCTGTCTCACCTGGATTACTGCAACTGCTTTCTTACTGGTTCCTGCTTAAGCCTTTGTTCTCTTATAGTTAGTATAAAAGCCAGAGTAAGTCTTTTAAAAGATGTGTTAGATCACATCATTTGTTTTCTCAAAATTTCTCCAAAAGCTTCTATCTCATTCTAAATATGAGGTCTTACAGAAACCTACTACTCTAATATCTTCCTATTCTTATTGCCTACTTATCCTTCCTTCCCTTGGCTTCCGCCTCATTGGCCTCCTTATTGTGGCCTCTTGTTTGTGAAACATGCTGGAAATGATACCACCTCAAAGCTTTTGCACTTGCTTTTCATTCTGCCTAAAAGACTACTTCCCTGCATGCTCCCAACTTCCTGCAATGTCAGTCTTCCCCCACCCTTCACTCAACCTCAATCGGTTCATGCCTTGTTCCTTCTCCTTTTTCAGGTCTTTGCTTTATTGTCACCTTCTTTGTGAGAACTTCCCTGATGATCTTATTTAGAATACTGTAACTCTCCCTCTACCCCACTCTTGGCAATTAGTATACCCCTTTCTGCTCTGTTATTTAACAGTACTTCTCACTATCTGATATGATGCACAGTTTGCTTTTTCAGATTTATATTCTGTGTCCCCTTTCATTAGAATATGAGCCCCCAAAAGAGGGATTATTGTCTGTTTTGTTCACTATTGTATCCCCACAGACTAGAAGAAAAGTAGTTTCTGGCATATAGTAGACTCTTAATAAATATTTTTAAATAAATTAATATGTACCGATATATTCCTTATTTTTTAACATATTCATAGCTAGATTTTAAGTAACCATAGATACTTTATTTTGATAAATTATAGTCCATTTATTTTGTATTATTCTCACTATTACCCATAACCTATTCATAGATTTTTTTTTCTCTTTAATCATAAGATAGTAGATTTTTAGAGCTGGAATGACATTTTAAGGTGAAGAAAATTGCTTGACCACCATGGACTGTTTATTGAACCTCTTTAGACCTTAGTTTTTAATCTGTAATTGAATAAGTCAAAGCCAAGTTGTAAATTCAGTTCACTTTAAAAATCAATATTCAATTTGTATATCACAATATTAGGAAGGTTTATATATAGTTTTTTTTCCAATGTACTAAAAATGGTTTTCCATGAAGAAAATTTTCCTTGCAGTAGTTTAGGAGGAAGAGAGAAGAATCAGGGAGTTCAAGCTGGCTGTCTTTATTTTGTTAGTAAAGTGGGAGATGAGGTCTTCAACTGAAAATGAGAGGGCTAAGCCCTGGCCGCTGTGGCTCAGTGGTTAGAGCATCGACCCGTGCACTGAAGGATGTCTCTCTCACGTTGATGTTTCTCTCACGTTGATGTTTCTCTCTCTCTCTTCCCCACCCTTCCTCTCCCTTCCACTCTCTCTAAAAATCCTCAGGTGAGAATTAACAAAAAAATAAGGAAGGAAGGAAGGAAGGAAGGAAGGAAGGAAGGAAGGAAGGAAGGAAGGAAGGAAGGAAGGAAGGAAGAGGAAAAGGAAAAGGAAAAGGAAAAGGAAAAGGAAAGGAAAGGAAAGGAGGAAGGAAGGAAGGGAGGAAGGGAGGAAGAAAAGAAAAGAAAATGAAAGGGCTAATAATAGGAAAGGACATTTGGAAAGAATGGAAAAGATTGAGACTAGTAAGTGTGAAAAGCAAGGTCCAGAATTCACTGAATTACTTTTGTTAAATGTATACGAATCATGCAAATCCTTTTTCAGGGGAAAAATATGTGAAAATAGCAACAGGAAATTACAATAGTTCTTTATATGAGAAATAAAAATAAAAATATTTTAAAGATTTAAGGAAATGCTACATCTAAGTAACTTTGATAGTATTGAAAGAGCTTTATATTTTTATTAGTAACTATCTTCAGATTTGTAACATACTTTAAGTATCAAAAACTAAAAATGCTGAGCCTTTAATCTTATAAAGTCTTTTATGTTTTGACTCTTACAGCTTTGGAAGGAATTGTACCTTCTGGGCCTTGGAAACAATTGTAGTTTCTTGAAATTTGATTAAAAATTCTCTTGTCTGACTAGTCCCAGAATCTGAAATTATGGACATGTAGTTCTCTACTATTCTACTTCTTTCATTTGGTCATTATTCAACAAGCAGTTTTTGAGAGTCTCCTGACTATTGCATACTGCAGGGAATTTTAGGGAATAAAAATGTATAAATTACTGTTTTATGTGTTGTGCTAGTAATTTGAGAAAGATTCTTATCTGAAACTGTACTTAAGTATTTTCTTAACAAGACCCAGAAAGAATCTTTCTTCAATCTCACTTTCAGTGTTCACTCAGTATTCAAATAATATCAAATCTACCTTCTAATACTTCTATGTCTTCTCTTTTTCATGTTCATTACCACTACCAAGTTTACACCCTAGTAATTTCCCACCTCAAATACCATAAGGGCCTGCTAACTGGTTTCTCTGTTCCAGTCTTACCTCTCCAGTCACCTTCACATTGCAATTTGGATTGCCTTCTAAGATCCAAATCTAATGTCATTCCCTAGATTAAAATCTCTTTAATCCACTTGAATTTCCTCTCAAAGATATTATTTCATACATTTTACATGTTGTTTTCCTCCTGTTGCAGTGCTCCTCCCTTCCCCTGCCCTGCAGTCTATGCTTAAGCTAAATTCAACCTGTCAAATTATTTTTCATTAGCTATTGAAAATATCACATTTGTTTTCTTTTTCAGCCTGTTGATATGGTTAATTCTAATATCCTTTATAGAGTATATTTTAAATCCCCAAGAGGAACAATGATACATATTTTTACCACAAGGCCCTCTTTTTCATTGTACATTTTCTAGAACTAATGATCTATAGAATATACGGGAAGTGCTAATATGGAGAATAAATGTGTAACATAGACATAATCCTTTTTAAAATCATGGGATTGTTAATGAAGATAACAAAGATAATGTAGATAAAGCACTTAGCTTAATGCTAAGCACATAATAAATGTTCAAGAGATATTCAAACATTAAAATCTAATTCATATATTAATTTGAGCATGAATTCTACATTTATTGTATGCTTACTCTTTCAGTGTCACTGTTAGTAATATTACAAGTATTATTAACATGAAAATTAAAATGATTTGTTTAATATGTGATTAAGTTACTTTTGAGGGTTTTTTTTTTTTTTACCCTATAAAGGAAATGGATGTATATTCTGTCAGAATTATAAAGAACAGTTGTTTTCACAGCTCAGATTCACCAGATTTCAACTTTACCCTTTAGAGAGAGGCCTGACTAAAAGGTTCCTCAGCACCAACATGATTGTTATTTTAACTTATTTCATAGGTTGGAAATAACTTTTGTGAAATTCCTGCCACATAAATAAGAAAAGAGATAAGCATGCCCACTTTGTGAACTAGCCTTGTTCATGAGGAATAAGGAGACTGTTGACCCTTTCATGTTCTCAGATGTCCCATCATACATGTAGGAAGGTTCAACTCTGTGAGAAATCTTGGAGATCATTATCTGAGCTTTAACCATCACTTATTCCAGAGGAAATGAAAGCACATCTACGCACTCTTGGAAAGCAAAGATACAATTGTTGAACACACACACAAATAAATACAGTTTTACTTTTAATTTAATTTTCTTTTTGACTTGGAGAGTCACAAACTTACTGTCTGCACAGTGTTATACAACCACAGATAACTTTACTGATCAATCACAGACTGAGTTTTCATTTGCATAGCATAAAGGGCTTGTTCCTTTTAGTGTAAGAATTCTCAGGAAAGGAGAAAAACCAGACAATTGCAAGTGACATACCAAATATCTCTTTCCTGTTACAAGTTTTGCTTTATAACTAAGTAATTATGTGGCTCTGATGATTTGCTGTCCCTGGGACAATAGTTTTCTGACATTTCAAAACAGCAGTTTATAATAATGCTTGCATATGGGTTTGATATTACATGTTGTTAAAAGATTCAGCAGCTCTAAACTGGAGTTTATTTTTTAAGTGTATGGTAATAATCTTCTATATTCCAAACAGAAGGGCATGTGTGCCTACCTCAAAGCAAGAATAATTGAGTACTAGGAAGTGCCCATACTGTCTATGTTACTTGAGGGGTGGGGCATGGAGCAGGAAGCAGAAAAGATTCATTAGGCCTTCATTTGCTAGCTCTAGGAATGCAAAAAAGAAAGGTATCTGGATCAATAAACATACTATTTACTTGGTATTATCCTGCCTCAAAGTGGTCATAAAGGCCAGGAGACTAGTTTTAAAATCAAGAAACCTAGGTTTAAACCCTACCAATACCACTTATTTTAAATGAATATATTAATTTCCTGATTTTTTTCATCTGTAAAATTCTTATCACATCTTAATCAATCTTAACTCAATTTTATGATAAAACTATAAAAAATGACATGCAAAATACTTTATAAACTACAAATCACTGCAATATTACTTTCTGTTACTCAAATGTGAAAACTTAGAAATAATCACTATGGTAGTTTTTAATAACATTCAAAGAAGGTAAAAGGGCCAAATTGGTTTTTGTTTTGTTTTGTTTTGTTTTTTATCCATTGTCTAAATACTACAACTCTATATCTTGAAATATGTATTGGTATTTTCTGAGTTTTGTAGTTGATGTTATGAATCTATAGCTTCTAACATTGTTATTTTTCTCTCCTGGTGGTTATAAGCACTTATAGCCTAGCCCATTGGCATCTGGCCAGTTTCCCCATGTCTTGAAAATAATTGTTAGTGGCTTATGATGACTTCAGCTAATTCCTTAAGAAACCTACGTGGAAAGAATTGGAATTTGAAAATTGAGAACTTCTCAATTTAGAAAAGTATCTATTTTCTCATATATTTTAGAGGATTCCTCTATTTGTAGCCCCTACACAAATCAATCACAAATAAGTTTTTCTAAGACAGAGACTAAAAGTAAATAATAAAGCTTCAATGTAATCATTAGGACAGTTGAGATATTCTTTTTACTTTATTTCTCATACTTAATATAAAACATCTTTCTATGTCTTTTATTTTTCTTCATAATCATAGCTTATTTCTTTTGGCTTCATATTTGAACCCTGCAAGAATATTCTAAGATACATTTAGTAGTCTTAAATACATTATTTCCTATGGATATTTTAGAGAAAGAACTTTTTGAGTCGCTTTAAATGTCAGCTTCCAAGTGCCATTATACTCTATGCCTGATTTCATTTATAAATATAAAATTTATAATTTTGTGTTCATCTGACTTCTAAGTAAATGTTTTTAAAGTGTTGCTATGTTTTTCAAAGTTGACCTCACGAAGCAATGACCCTTTTGATTGAATTAAGAACTCTTTGAATAGGATTCTTATAAATTTACAAAATATTATCTTAAGAAGATCCTTTACCAGTCTCTTAAAACACTACTTTTAAACTATGTTATTATATACTGGGCGTACAAAATGCTATATTTTTATTGTATAGTCATGTGGATTTTACAATTTAATTAGTGAAATTTAATTAAATGAGATTGCCTGGCTTCTATTAATGTTTTGGATAACTCATCTACTCAGTGAGATATTCTTAGACAAATGTTTTTGTTTTGATTATGCCTTATTAAAATGGTTAATGGTTAACTATAAGACACATGCCAGAGGTTTTGTTCACATTAATAACTCTGTCTCAAGTAATTTCATTTGCTTTTGGGAAATATGGAGACTCTTCTTTCACTCTATGCAAGCTTTTACTTTTCATTTCCTATTTTATAAACATCATAATCATTATTGATTTCATTATTCTTGCATTTATTTTTTTCATTCTTTCATTTTCCACATAAAAATTCCAACATAAAGGATTCTTTACTCTTAATTTTCTCTTAATGAAGACATTGGCATAAACATTAAGTAATTTAATCAAAACACCATGAAATTATAATATAAGAGATGTTGCAGGTATTACACAGGCTTAGCAATTTTAAGTAAAAATTAATGTAGCCAATAAATTGCAGAATTGGTACTCAAATCCAGGTCTTCACACTTCTAGACCTATGTTTGAATTCCCTCCTTGACCCCTCAAAAAGGAATCCTTATTCTTTCTTTATCATGTACGTAATACACATTTATTTGTAAACCTTAGAAATTAGAAAGGCAAGAAGAGGAAAATATAAAACAGTAAATCATTACCACTGTTAGCATCATGGTATATACCCTTCTCGATTCATGCTGCCCAATATGTTAGCCACATGTGGTATTTATATTAAAATTAAATTAAATTAAAATTCAGTTCCTCGGTTACACCAGCCAAAGTTCAAGTGCTCAACAGCCACAAATGGCTAGAGACTACTATATTAGACAACACAGATATAGAATATTTTTTCATCAAGAAAATTCATTAGTGCTCTAAATGTAGGCTTTTTTCATGCCTCAAGAAGGGTATACACACAGAGAAAGGTATATATATATATATATATATATATATATATATATATATATAAATTAATATTTGTAAAATGGGGTCATACTATATATAATATTTTTAATATCACTTTTCATTAAACACATATAAACATTTCCTTTGTTAATATATGTAATCTGCATAATGATTTTAACACATGAATTGTTCATTGTAGTTATATGCCATAATGTACTTAATCAAGCTCTTCTTTTTGTACTTTTAGATGATTATCATTATTTTAATGTGATACACAGTGCTACAGTGAACATCCCTGTATGTGCAACTTTATACTTTTATCTAATTATTTCCTTAGGATGAATCTCTAGAAGGGGATATTTTTAGATGAAATATGCACAATTTTAAGGTATTTGCTATAAAGACCAAATTGACTTTCAGAGAAAAATGTAGCAATATACATCTTCACCAGTAGTGAGAGAACTCACCTGTTATTCCTTATCCTTACTATACAGGTGTTTGTTTATTTGCTTATTAAATTCATGAAGAGCTCATTTACTTTATTCTTAGTCCATCAGTCTCCTCAGAAGTTTTATGTATAAGAAATGGGATACCAGCTAAATAAATTATGTGGAGAAAAGAGTGTGAACTAAATCTGGAAAAAATTAAAATGAGTTTAAAATTATATATGCATTTAGAATTATATATAATATATATAAATCATATGAATTATATATGTCTATTTATATAAACTTACATATAATTATATAAAATATAAATGTAAAAGTATTTTAAATTATATAGATATAGATATAAATCTCCACACATGTCAACATTTATAATTAGGAATAATTTTCACATAATACTTTAATAGGCACATTATTATTTTCTGCAAAACATTATAATTATGACAAATTTGCCACTACACAGACCATTTTGAAACCACAATAATACGTTCCAGGGTGTGTTATGCTGGGAAATTGCCATTCTGGGAAGTATGAAGTCATTTGGCCTTTAGGTTGGTACATCAGAATATGCTCAAGGAAAGTAATATCTAATCAAAAGTCATGTATTACAATCACTACTTAATTATAATTCGTTAAATTTTAGTTCTAATAACACCTACTTATTCCATGGAATTTTTTAAATGCTGTGTTCTCTAAATGAAAGTTTTTATTAGTCATTAAATTTGTTTTTCTTGATGTACCAAAACTTAAAATATATATCATAAGCTATAAAAACAAACCAGAAACAAAGCTTTTTTTCTAATTGTGGTAGAATCTGACTAACTGGTTCCAATTCCCCTGCAGAGTGACTGATGATCTCTGCCCTCTGAGCTCATACATTCTCAGATTCTGTGTTTTGTACTCATCCTATCACATGACCATAGACAGTATTACTTCAATACATTACATTAGTCCAAATTAGTTTATCAGATGATCTAATCATCCTGGGAAAGCCCTGAGGGAATGGAATGCAAGACAGGTAAAGGTTGAGGAAATAGAGGCTAAGGGCCATTCAAGGGTAGAACTCTATAATAGAAGTGGGATTATTGGGTGGGGGAGGAGAGGGTTAGACAAAAAAAAGACAATATATTTACATTAAGCTGGACCATTTTGTGAGATTTAGGTTGAAAATCATTATAGTTTTTTGACATTTAGTTTGGGAAGTTTGGGGGGAGAAGGTGAGATTTGGGGGAGCTTTGATGCAGTAAGGAAAATATATCTGGTAGGAAATAAGGTATGAGGAGGGTGGACATTCTAAGAATAGGGATTAAATATGTTTGACGTTGCAACAAAGTCACTTTGAAAGAAATGAATATTTGTGTAAACAATGTATATTTCTAACTATAATATGAAGGTGGGTGAGAGAAGTTTTTCATATAGAAAGGCAAAAGATCACCTGTCTGGTGTGGCTTAGTGGATTGAGTGTTGCCCCATGGACTGAGAGGCCCCAGTTTGATTCCCGGTCAGGGCACATGCTTGGGTTTCGGGCTCAATCCCCGGTGGGGGTTGTGCGGGAGGGGGCCAATCAATGTTTCTCTCTCACATCAATGTTTCTATCTCTCTCTCCCTTCCTCTCTCTCTAAAAAAATCAATAAAAACATATTTTTAAAAAGAAAGGCAAAAAATCACAATTATATTAATGAAATTCTTTAGGTCACTGAAATTTTTTCATTTATTTTTATTTTTTTAGGTCACTAATATTTTAACTGCTATGAACAAAGATGAAATTCAGCACTTTACCAAAATAGTATTGTTGTTTGGAGATTTAAATTACAGATCTCAATCACTTTTGTTGATGACTAGAAACTCTAGAGTCATCTTCTGATATACAGGATGAGGCAAAAGTAGGTTTACAGTTGTTTGTATAAAATATAGTACAGTAATAAATAATAATACAAGAGTGCACTGTGTTTTGCATACTCACAACTATAAACCTACTTTTGCCCCACCTGTATATCAATAGCAATTTGTTAGACAAATTATGAAGGATTCCAGAAACTATAGTTATTAATTCAACATGTAGTTTTTAAAAGCTTCTAGATAATAAATGATTAGTAACAATCTTGTAAGTAAAAAGTATGCATTACCTTTTAGGGCACAGGTTTAAAATTTATCATTCTTTTGACTTAGTTTTATTATATTGTCTTGCTTTACTTGTACTAATCTGTTATCTAAGTATTACCTTTAAAGCAACCCTAGAATACTAAGTAATTTTTCCATGTGCATTTAATTCCATGTGATTTCTAGAAGTTCCCATAAGTCAATGTGATACACTTTGAAGTAAAGCAGTTTCTCAGAGGGAAAGGTCACGGCAACATGTCATTGAGAATAATTGGAAGGAATATGATTTTCTGTTCTTACAGTAATGGTGCATAAGTATAAGATGAAGACATTAATATTAGATTCAGAACATAAGAAGGGTATACTTCCCCTACCACTGACAAATCTCTTAGAGAAATTTTTAGTTTATAGAACTTTAACATTTGAGAATGGCATATAAATTCTCATCTTGAGCTCTTTTTTAATTTTAACTTCAAAAAATTGATTGGAGAGAGAGAGAGAGAGAGAAACATCGAAGTGAGAGAGAAATATTGATCCCCATGTACCTGCACACACCCAGACCAGGGATCAAATCCCCAACCTGGGTATGGGCCCTGACCAGAATTGAACTGATGACCTTTCAGGACGACGCTCAACCTAACCACACCTGCCAGGGCTTTTAGCTCTTTATAAAAAGTTAAGTTAACAGTATGCCTGATAAAATTTCTTTAAGAAAATTAACTTTACCTGTAATTTAAAATTCTACAATTCCACAATTTTATTTAAATATATTTCTAAGAAACTATCATTACATAAAACGTTTCTCCTTTAAAATGAATTGCAAGTAATTAAGCAAAATTTAACTCATCCTTATGTAGTTTACCAACTTTGGATTAGTAGTAAATTTCTTCATGCCACTGAATAATTAAAGTAGATATAGAGAAAAGAAATCAAATACTTCACGTGTGTCTATGTTTAGGGAGGAAGATCAGAAAAGGGATAGACTTAAATAAAGTCTTCAGAGAGGAGAGGAGGCCTAACTACAATTTTAAACAAATGAGAGGTTGTTAGGTAGATAGTAATGAAAACTAGTAAATACTGATCTCATATGTGTCAGACCCTGTTCTAAGTGCTATATATGTAGTAACGACTTTAATCCTTAAAATTATGTGAGGCAGGAAATATCTTTATTTTACAGATAAGACAACCAGAGCATCTGACTCAAAGACCTTCTGCTAGTAGACAGAGAAGCTAAAAGTCAATCCCAGACAGTATGACTCTGAGTGTCTATTAGAGGCAGGAGAAATGGCCTTCAGTCTCTCCCTCCCTTAAGTCCACCCTGTGGAGAAGGTCAAATTAATTAAAACTCCTTACCTCTACCTTGGTTCATCCCCCATTTACAGTTTTCCACAATTCTTTATTTTCTACAATAATCAATACTTTAAACCTATTTACTTATTTAAAATGTCAAGCATGGATAAACTGAAACTCTTCAGAACTTTAGGAAAACACATTTTCCTCCTCAAAACCCCCTTTTTTCCCAAAAACTCTTAAATGCTTTATGTGTCATAATTGCTGTCACTGAAATAAGCAGCATCCTGATTCCATCTTTTCCTCACATTCATAGTATAGCAACTCTAATCTTCCCTGTGACAATGGAGACTTCCAGCTAAAGAGGGAGCAGGGCACAACTAGGAAGGGTGGGAGAACAGAAGTGTGTTTATAGAATTCAAAATATTAAAAAATTAAGACAGTTTCAGAATGTCATTAGTACTAAGGCGGGGGGGGGGGGAACCTGGGTGAGGAGGAGAGCAAATGGGAAAAGAGACTTCAGGAAGGTGGTCAGGAAAACTCTCTAAGAGGGTGGTCTTTGTTCCCTGACCCAAGGTTGAGGATAATCAAGCCTAGGGGAACAGGGACAGGAAAAACAGAGCATTCCAGGAACAAGGGTAAAGGCCTGAAAAGAGCAAAGATTTTAGTTCTTCCACGGAAATGAAAGAAAGCCAGAATAGTTATGAGCAATAGAGAGAGGATGTGAAGAATTAGAAAGAAATCATCAGGCAGGGCCTTTTAGACAATGGTAAGGAATTTGAATTTTGTTCTGAGTGAAATGGAAGCCAATGACAAAATTTAACCAGAAAAAAATGCACAATCTCATTCACATTTTTTTTTATAACTTATCTTTATTGTTGAATGTATTACAAATGTTCCTCATTTTTCCCCCCCTTGCCCCCCTCCTCCCCATTCCTGCCCCCCTCCTGCCTTTCCCCACACTGTTGTCTGTGTCCATTGGTTATGCATATATACAAATAAGTTCTTTGGTTTATTTCTTCCCACCCCCCAACCCCCCTTCCCTTTGAGGTTTGTCAGTCTAACAAGCAATTTGTACTTCTTAATCCCTTCACCTTTTTCACCCATCCCCCCAGCCCCCACCCATCTGGTTCCCAAAAAAGTTCTCTGTATCTATGAGAATGTCTTTGTTCTGCTTGTTCATTTTGTTTGTAGATTCAATTGTTGATAGCTATGTATTTATTGCCATTTTGTTTGTTCATATTTTTTTATCTTTTTCTTCAAGAAGACCCTTCAACATTTCATATAAAAATGGTTTGGTGGTGATGAACTCCTTTAGCTTTTCTTTGTCTGGGAAACTCTTTATATGGCCATCGATTCTAAATGACAGCTTTGCAGGATAGAGTAATCTTGGTTGTAGGTTCTTGCTTTTCATCACTCTGAATATTTCTTGCCACTGCCTTCTGGCCTGCAAAGTTTCTTTTGAGAAATCAACTGACAGTCTTATGGGAACTACTTTGTAGGTAACTAACTACTTTTCTCTTGCTGCTTTTAAGATTCTCTCTTTGTCTTGAACCTTTTGCATTTTGATGATGATGTGTCTTGGTGTGGGCCTCTTGGGGTTCATCTTGTTTGGGACTCTCTGTGCTTCCTGGACTTGTATGTCTGTTTCCTTCACCAAGTTAGGGAAATTTTCTGCCATTATTGTTTCAAATAGGTTTTCGATTTCTTGTTCTCTCTCTTCTCCTTCTGGCACCCCCAAGATGCGAATGTTGGCACGCTTGAAGTTGTCCCAGAGGCTCCTTACACTATCTTCATTTCTTTGGATTCTTTTTTCTTTTTGCTGTTCTGATTGGGTGTTTTTTGCTTCCTTATATTCCAAATTGATGGTTTGCTTCTTGGCTTTACCTACTCTACTATTGCATCTGTGTAAACTATTCTTTATTTCAGTTAGTGCATCCTTCATTTCAGACTGGTCCTTTTTTATGCTCTTGAGGTCCTCACTAAGTCCACTGAGCATCCTTATAAGCAGTATTTTGAACTCTGCATCTGTTAGGTTGCTTAACTCCATTTCACTTAGTTCTTTTCCTGGAGTTTTGTTCTGTTCTTTCATTTGGGACCTGTTTCTTTGTCTCCTCATTTTGGCTGCCTCCCTGTGTTTGTTTCTATGTATTACTTAGCGAGAGGTATGGGGCTAGCTGAGACCAGATGCTGCTTGTTTGAAAGAATTTAGGAAAAGCTGAAGCAGGATCCAAGACAGGCCAATCCTATGGTAAAGCAACTGGCAACAGCTTGGGTGGGCCTGAAAGCTGGGTGGGGCGAGGCCTCAGGGAATCACCAGGGCAGGGCAAACAGTGTGAGCCAGGTTGCTGGAGTCCCAGATATGGTGGTGTCTGCCGGCCCAGAGAAGGGCTCACCAAAGAAACAAAAGCCTCTGATAGCACGTCTGTCCAGGAGAAAGCTGCCTCTCCAGCCCTCGCTCCAATGCCAAACAGCTCAGTTCTTCCCCATATGAATCTGGTGCCTTTCAGGCTTCCTCCCGCACGCTGGAGCCTGGAGGGAGCGAGTCCGAGTAAGTCCGTGCACGGGCCCTTTAAGAGGAGCTGGGGGGGACTCCAGCCACCTCAGCCTCAGTTCCCGCTGGTTTTTTCCAGCCAGAAGTTATGGGGACTTCTCTTCCTGGCACTGAAACCCTGAGCTGGGCGCCTGGTGTGGGATGGGGACCCCTCAGTCCTCAGGGAGGACCTTCCCAGCCGAGGTGTCCCTCCTAATTTTTATCCGCCACACATGGGTGTGCAACCAGCCCCTCGCGCCTCTGCCCCTCCTACCAGTCTCGATGTGGCTTCTTCTTTAATTTCATAGTTGTAGGACTTCCATTCAGCTTGATTTCAGGCGGTTTTGAATGATGGTTGTTCTGTAGTTTAGTTGTAACTTTGATGTGGTTATGGGAGGACGCGATACCGCGTTTACCTACGCCGCCATCTTGACCGGAAGTCCCTCATTCACATTTTTAAAATACAACTCTGTGGAGAACATTTTCTAAAGTGTACATGTGACATTCAAGTGGAAATGTAAATGGCACTTGGAGTTTGGGTGAGTGGTCTGTGTTGGAGATGTTATATAGAGCCCTGTTAGGAGGTAAGATTACCTATGGATTCAGAGAAGAGAAGATCCAGGGCTAATTCCTGATGCTATCCAAATTCAAGAGCTTGGGTAAAGAAGGAGAGGCTAGTGAGGTCCAGGCTTTGACTCTCTAAAATGAGAGTTTTTGACAGGTCCAAAACTTTGACTCTCTCAGACCAGCCAACATTTACTTGTCATAATGCATGGAGTGTTGATGAGTATAACTTTTGAGCTGTCACACTCATCTAATCTATTATTAAATGTGACTTTGCCAATGTGAGATTTTTATTTCAAGCTTATGTTTTTGTCTTGTAAAAAAATGAGCAAATATGGATTGGATTGAGTTAATGGTATTAGCAATCAATTTTAGGCCATTGTAAATTAGTGTATATTAGGGAATAGACTTATTAAAGAGGTGGGTGTACAGTAAATATTCAATGCCCTTTACATGTCCAAACCTTGAAAATGATGATTCTGACATTAAAGACATCTGTTATATCAGGCTGAAGTTAATGAGTTGCAATTATTCTTGGCATTATATAATATTTTATATTTTAGAAGAATATACACCCTATCCACAACATAACCATAGTCTTTCTAGAAAAATATTGTGTACTGTGTCTGGTTGTCCAATTATCCCAATCCACCCAAACTTTAACTGACAATTTTTCCCTCAAGCTAAATTTTATTACTTTTAAAAAGTTTATTATTTTAAAGTTAGACTAAAGTGGGATAAACTGTATCATAGAAAACACAAGGACAGAAACAGCGAAAGCAGTTTCATTTGACGTATAAATAGCATAGAAAAAGCAATATATTTATTTTGTCTTGTTTTTTGAATTTCAGTACCAAATTAAGCTGGATAAAAGTTCCAAGTTTTCTTCAGGCAAAATTTTTGTTTTCTTAAGCAGCAGTTTTCACTTAATTCAAAATAACTCTGTGGCAAATGCCCAGATTTTATATTAACACGTGTAATTTTCCAGAAGAAATGTCAAGTCCTATTGCTCGCCCTTTAATATGGATTGATTAGATGCAGCGTCAGAGTTCTATTAAGAACATCTGAAATAAAGAATGCCTAGAAAAGTGGGTGCATCAGTGGTAACATTAATATTTTGTTTCAAGAGAAGGACTGATTTTTGCTAAAGCTGCACATTTCTCTGGGCTTGAATGGAATGGATAGAATTTCAGACTGAGTGATGAAGTACAAACACTTGCATTCAGATTCTTTGTTATTTTACACATGTATACATGGCTGTCAGGGGAGTTTCTGGTTCCTTGTGATATTCATTAACTTTGGGGTCTCTTAAATCATCCAGCTGTAACATACAGCAATAGATGTGTACATCCAATTCCAACACCTCCAGGTCATCCTACATCTCCCACGGGTCACATTTGTCAAACTTAGTCTGTGAGACTTTTGGACCTGGAGTCCTGTCTTCTTCAGTGCTGAATTAACAACCATATTGTTTTTACTGTTCCTGATTACACTTTAATTTTATACTGGAAGATTCTTTCTCCTTTACATGTAAAGTTTTCTAAGACTAGATCATATATGTAAAACAACCAATGGTATTTGCCTTTTTTAAGTCAAAAACTAAGTACAATAACAACTATTTTCACCTTAAAATTACCTTGAATCTGATTGCTATTTACTATGGCCACAATTTAAAGTTTAAAGTATACTCACCTACAACTTAGAATTAATCATTCTTTTATCTCTTCTCTTTTTCATCAGGGTCACTTATGGAAAAGTTGGTTTCCCACTTTTTTAGACATGAAACATTAAGACATTAAAAAAAAAATGTCCACCTGTTTGCTGCACTGCCCCTCTTTCTTTTTGTCTCCCTATAAAATGTCATATTTACCTTATCTTCCCCAAGAGTTGCTACAGTATTTTCTTTATTCATTTAATATCAAGTATTCATTGAGCATCTACTATATGCCAAACACTGCTAGACTCTGGGGATAGTAACAAGAATTTTAAACAAGTTAGACCAACTTCCTCTTGTTGTGGAGCTTGTGGACTCATGGGGGAAACAACCACATGGTCAGTTACTTTCTAGGATGGTAATTCATACAGTGGTGGAGGTACAGATTCAAGGTGAATGTATAGAGGGATTTCTTCCTTAAACAATCTCTTCTCCTTTTTTCTTTAGGAACTTTCAGTAGCTCTACTACATCACTTGCTAAGTAGCCACAATTTCCCTTCTGTAATATCTTGGCTTTTATGCATAATTTTATTTTCATTATACCCAAAAGTAGCATATCAGTCTTTTAAAGTCCCTTTTCCTATAAGCATGCTTGGCTTTTCTGTGTGTAGATTCATTAATATGGACCACTTGTTTTGCACCAACTGCCAAATGAGTGATTTGATACTCTGTCATTCTTCAAATGTCTTTATAAGGGGCCGATGCTTATAATAGTTTCTCCCTGGACTCTGAGAGGCTTTTCCAAAATGCCAAGAGACAGCAGCATTCCAGAAGTGGACATAAAGATCAGGCTCACCAAGGACTCACTCTGTGTTCTGAAGCACTGTGTCTGATGTTCCTTGTTATTTACCATCAGTACATGTCCATTTGTTGCCCAGTAGGCAGAGACACAATATGTACCCATTTATTCTTATGACTTCTTTATCTCAGAGCACTGAGGAAATGAAATAGGTGTTTCAGCTTTTATAATTGTCCTTCAGGGTAAGAAATGATACAGGTTCCAGGCTATTTTTGCTAATGATATTATTAATTTTTTTAAGCTGCCATTTAACAAAATTTCTGTATCAAGCACTTTTATGAACATTATCATATCAACTGTGCTATTTAGGTATTAGTATCCATATATTTTAGAAAAAGAAAGTGAGGTTCAGAGAAATGTATAATTTGTTGCTCAGCTAGTAAGATGGCAGAGAGAATCTAGACTATGAGTCCAGGTCCCGGGGCACTTTTGCATTTTACCACACTACTTCCCTTCATTAAGCAGTCTCAGATTAGTCCAGGCCCTGAGACCACCTGAACCAAGCCTTGCAATGTATCAGGTGCCATTTTTCCTCAAAGATTGGATAATTAATTAGTATTTTACTTACTTGAAGTTAAAATACCCAAAATACAACCTTGGATGCTTTTATTATGACCAAGTTATTCCTTAAATTCCATCATGGATTTTAATGAACAACCTAGCCTGCCAGTCTCCCTTCTTCTTGGTGCCTCCCCTTCATTCCCACATCCTTGGGACCAGTTACCTGACTCTAACAACACTGACTAATGATTATATCAGCACACATACATGACATTGGACACCATACCCCACCTTCCAAACTACTCTCACTGAGTACAACTGATTCATACCCAAGCCCAAGTTGAATGTTGATTGTGATTTTGATTCTTGTCACCTTCTTTTGAGACCTGTCCTAGAGCTAGCCCTAGCTTCAGCTGCATTTATCTTGGTCTTGCTCTCTGTTTCTCCCTGGCCTGCTAATCAAAGAATAACACCTCTATTGTCAAACTTACCTAAGTTTTTAAAGAGAAAATGTATATCTTACTTCAGACTTTATTTTGCTGCTCAGATTTTTCTTATTTAGTTTTTTACTTTCTTGTCCACTTTCAAATGCATCCTCCCTTCACATTTCCGCCAAATTCATGTTGCTGAAGCTGTACTTCCATTCTAGCATGCATATAACATTTCTGGAGCTTCCAGTTACCTAAATATTCCTAAATCTGATGTGCAGAGTCCATTATAATTTGATCAGAATTTAATAATCCAAGTCAGATGGATATGTTTCCTATTTTCTCCCACCCCAGCCCACTTCAAAACTTTTTCTCATTTCTTTGCACTTATCCCCTGCTTATCTAATTTCACCCAGTTTTTTAAAGTCCCAATTTTATAACCACTCAGAAGTCCTCTTCTCTATGATCAGCACACACTAATCTATCCATATGGAATTTATTGTCTGTGCTACTTCTTAAAACATGAACCAAATGATTTTCTAAGCTAAGACTTTTCAATAGCTTTTCATTGCATTTACATCAAAATCCAATCTCCATGCCATCGATTTCAAGGGCAAGTATAATCAGGCCCCTGTCCACCTCCTCTTTGTCAAGCCCTAATTGATTGTTTCTTTCATTAAGAAGTGAAATGGGCATTCAAACTCCAAGAGAAAGAAGTCAGCCAAAAGGTTTTCACCAAAATTTCTTTTATTATTTTTATCCAAGTTAATATTAAGTAATAATGAAATTTTACTCACACAGTTCCTCAGACCTCAGTTGGTAAGATTTCATTAGTTACAATTGCTATTCCTGTACTGTCCCTCCCCTATCTTAAGATGGGAAGATAAAATGAGATTCATTGTGGTTAAGGTCTGTGAATGTGGTTGGTTACTTCTTCCAAAGCTGGGGTGGAGCCTTACCCATTCTTTTGTAACCCAGATGAATGTTAGTGTTGATATCCAGTTATAATGTTTCTTATTTGGGACATTGAGAGGTGGGCTTTTGTCATTTTCTAACTCAATAAAAACACAAATCAGCAAATATATTTTTTCTTGGACAGAGAATGGGATATGAGAACTTTATAAAAACAACACAATTTTTTCCCTTTATTAAAATTTTTATAAACTATCTCTTGGAATGTAATGTTTGGATCTTGCACTACTTCTATGCTATGTTCGAAGAACCAAGGTCAGTTTTCTAATTCCATCACTTCAAAAGTTAAGAAAGAGATGTAATATAGCAAATACTCCAAGCATCCATCTGCCAGCAGAATATACCAGGGGTCTTTTGCCTTATCTTATGTCTCTGGCTTTTTACTGTATTTTCCCACACTGGCTTCCTTTTTATTGCTCAAGAGAGCCAAGCTGTTTCCCACCACAGGTCTTTACATGTCTGCCTAGAATGTATTTTCTTTCACCTTTTTCATGGCTGATTCTTCTCTTCTTTAGGTGTGTCATGTTCTCAAACAGACCTTCACTGACTGCCCAATCTAAAAGACATTTATTCTTTATTCTCTTCTTAGCAACTTGATAGTTTTTTTTACAGAACTTTTAATGATTCCATTTATTCATTTATTAGCTTTTTAAAAAATTTTTTCTTACTAGAGTATAGGCTTCTCATGTCTGTTTTATTAACTATTGGATACCAAGTGCCTAGTGCCATACCTGGCATAGAGTCTACAATTAATAAATATTTGTTAAGTGACTACTTCCCATTTTTTCAGTTTTAATTGCAATAGTTATTTTTATGTGCCTATGTCTTAATCCCTCAATTACACAGTACTATCTTAAAACCTCTTGATCAGGGGTTACAAATACTTGTTGAATGATGTGGTTTACTTATGTGTTTGTCAGAACTGCAGTCCTTCACACTCTCTTTAAAATCAGTATTTCATTACAATGTTGGTTGATATCTTTTGGGAGGCCCTTAAAAATTAAATATAACTGGCAGTGGAAGATCTAGCTGTTTTAGAGCTTGAAACTCATACAGTTTGGGGGATCCCACAAAATTGTTCTTAAAAAATATATTGGATACAAATTAGGTGTAGGTCATTGGATGGGACCTGTACGAGTGAAGGGAACATAAACCTTAAACCTTGTTTAGCTCCACAATAAGTCCGCCTCTGTTCAATGGACTGAAATCTTGGTTACAGCATGTTTCTTCTTGCACTTATGTCGACCATTTTCAAGAGTTAATATTTGAGCCACATTCATCTCACAGATTATTCTGTCTGACCATTGATTTAGCCCCACCCATTCTCCCCACTCGTATCACTCCCGTTTACTGCATTTAAGTAAATGTCAAGTGGATATCAGTGTGAGAAGCCAACCTCAGCACGACAGCTGTTAATACACTGATACTAATCCAATGATGTCAGTGGTTATGTTGGCATTGCTCTAGCTTCACATTGGCCTGAAAATCTCATTCTTCCTCTCTGTAAAAATGTGCCTAAAGTCCTAAGTTTTCTATTTTGGCTCTTTTAACTGTCATTCTAAATTAAGAACTGGCATCTATTTTATTGACAACAGTAACTATTTTTTTCTGTTTATTTTTTCTCATAGGACTTGAATTTTTAAAGAGGAAGGGTAAGACAAATAGCAGCCACTACACTGTCTATGTGACTTTTGTTTTCCAGCTACGTTATTTCAATATTTGAAGGCAATTTGAGTTTCTTGTTCGATGAAGCAATAAAGTTAAAGAAAAAAAAATGAGAATATACTAAACATGTCACTAAGACTTAGAGTTTCCAAATAAAATTTTCTTGCAGCATCAGAAGGGCAGCCCTCTGCCCTGCTGCCCATATTTTAGGTCAGCGAATTATTGAGTTTTATAGTAGGCTGGAGTTCAGTGGGTCTGGACACGATCTGCCAGCTATGAGGCAATGTTTAGGTTAAAAGATCTGTCTCAGAGATTGGGAATGCTGAAACATGGGTAAAGAAAATAAATGTCGTGAGGGACATTCACTTGCATAGAGCATATTTATCCCATATGAATACCTTGCTAGCTTAGAGCAATCCAGAGATTTAACCTCTGAGGCAGCAGTTAAAACAGAGAGTAATGGAAGTGATGACAACGAAAGAGAGAAGGGAGAGGGATGACTGGGGTGCTCAAGGGATTGTGATATATTGTTTTCTGAGAGGAGTCCCCATTAACAGTGGGCTGTTAATGTATTCAACATCTAGTCAGTACCTACTATATGCCAGTTACTGTGCTAGACAATAGGAATGTAGCAATGACTAGGACAGGAACATACAGTATAGTAGGAAAGAAATACACTTAAAACAAAAAGTGTTGTAAGTGGCTTATGCCTTATAGTGGTCACACGAAGGAATAAGTAACTTTTTATTGCGGATCAGGGAAGAAATCACAGAAGAGAAGTGCCTAAACTATACATGGCAGACGCTGTTGGCTGCTGCTGACTTAATTGAGTTCTCCCAAAAGCAGACCCCAGACAATGATTTGGGTGTGATCCCAGCAAGCACTGTGAGGAGGTGAGATGCTGAAGGGAGGAAAGTCATTGAAGTGCATGACTGAGTGGACCACCTACCACTGTGAGCAACCTGGGCCCCGTCCTACTGGTGACTTTCTGGGAGATAGTGTACAACATGCCTCAGAAACATTCCATTAATTGGTGAAGCTTCTGTCTTTATTAGTAGAGGATTCCTCCTGGTAGAGCAAGCTGTCATGGGCAGAAAACACTCTCAAGCAGAGTGAAACAGGAAGCCATGGGTGTGTGAGGAAGCTCTGCAGGAGTCCTTTCAGAATAGGCCTCTGGGGTGTGGTTGGGGCACCTGTAGAGCTATCTAGTTAATAGCTATTCTCATTTTTATTCCTTGTTAATAGAAGCCTAATAGCTAATGGGCTCCTCTCCAGCCGCAAAGAGTGAATGTTGATTAATATAAACCAATTGTAATTATCCCACTTCTCTTGTCAGTGAAACACTACCTAATAAGATGTAATGGGATGTTTGCTGGGAGCCTTCTGGAAAGTTTTTTTTGTTTTGTTTTGTTTTGCAGTTTAAAAATGGGACAAAGGCAGGGATTCATCTTTTTTCTGCTGCTTGATATGGATTTGTGAGGATGTGATGCTTAGAACTGTGGCAGTCATGCTAAAAAGGCCTGATGACAAGATCCAACATGTTGGGGATGGCAGAGGGGTAAGAAGAAAAAAGTCCCAGGTTCTTGATAATCTTTTTGAACTGCTGAATTTATAACTTCAGAACCACCTGCCTCTAGACGTGTAGTAAACGAGAATAGTAAGGCTGAGTTTACTGCCTGAGAGCATATGGCAAAGGAAGGGGTTGAGGCTGACTTGCTGAACTCATTGGAAGTGGCTGGGACATGATGGCTCATCAACTGTTTACCTGTTCTCTCAACACATTTAATTAATGTGTTCTACACAAATAGATGTAATATAAACATTTTCCTGATTTGAAATATTGATTGTCTCCTGGAACCTCCCCTTCCCCATTTCTAGAGTTGCAGCATAGGACAGAATGGCTTCCTGGATCACAAGGGACTGACTTATCATGTCTTTTGAACTGTGCCTTCAGATCACACCTTTGACTTCGTTTCTTCAGTTCCAGCCCCCACCCCAATCCTGGCTTCTTTTCTTTCCATGCCAGCTAGCATAGTAGAGGTCTCGGTGTAAATTACTCCAACCCTTGCCCTATAGAGATAAGTATGCATTTGAAGCAGGATATGAGGTCTCTAGGGAGGGAGTGAATATCACTGTGTTTTTAAGGACTAGACTTCCTGGGGTCTGAAGGTAGGGTGTACAAGTTTTAAGTTGCAAAGGACTGAGATTCTAAACCTACTACCTTTTGCAAGGCTACTATTTTCTAGAATGAAATAAACTTGACTATTTATGGGAGAAAGTCTACAGAAAGGAGGGAGGATTTTCCTGGGGAGGACCCGGGAAGGGTGAGGACTATAAGGCATGGAGCAAGGAGTCCTGAGATTCAGATACCAAGACCCTATCCCCCACAATTATTTATAGCCAAGAAAGGGTCTGGACTATGGAACCAGGGTAGAACCACTGTGGGAGGCATAGTTCTACTGCCAGGAAGCCATGTTACCCTCCAGAAAACCTAGGTTAAACTAGAACCTGAGGGTCAGCTCACCTAGAAAGGCAGCCCATCCAGTAGAATGCATTTGCTTATCTTCCTCAAATGTGGGGAAAATACATATTTTTAAGCAGAGAAAAGTTTAATCTTTATTCTTATCCTTCATTGATTCTAATATCTGACTTAGATAAGGATTTCTTATGTAAGACTCAAAAAGCACAAATTTGGTGAATGTGTTGACAATTTTTACATGAAAATGGAAATTCACTCTTTATAAAAGATACCAAAAGTGAAAAATGAGCCAAAGCCATTTGTCAGCCAAAAATTTGGTATCCAGAATATGGGAAAAATCCCTCCAAATCAGTCTGGCTGGTGTGGCTCAGTGGTTGAGCATCAACCCATGCACCAAGAGGTCGCCAGTTCAATTCCTAGTCAGGGCACACGCCCAGGTTATGGGCCTGATCCCCAATGGGGGGCATGCAGGAGGTGGCCAATCGATGTTCTCTCTCATCAATGTTTCTGTCTCTCCCTCTCACTTCCTCTCTCTCTAAAATCAATAAAGGGGGAAAAAAATCCCTCCAAATCAATAAGAAAAATAAAAAGCAGCAATAAAAGTATGAGGGGAAAAAAACACACCAAGTAAATCACAATAACTTTTTTTTTTTTATCCTCACTCGAGGACATTTTTCCATTTTTTTGTTCAGATAGAGTGGGCGGGAGAGAGTGGGAGGGAGAGAGATGAAGAGAGAGAGAGAGAGAGAGAGAAACATCGACGTGAAAGGGACACATCGAGTGGCTGCCTCCCGCACCACCAACCAGGGTCGGGGACAAACTACAACCGAGGTACGTGCCCCTAGTGGGAACCGAACCCGGGTTTCTCAGGACCACAGGCCAACGCTCCAACTGCTGAGCCAAACCAGCCAGGGCAAATCGCGATAACTTGAAAGGCCAATACATTTACAAAAAAAGGTTCAATCTCACTGGTAATAATAAAAAAAAAGTAATTAAAACAAAAACAAAACATAATTTACTCACAGTAAATTGGCAAAAAATGAAAATGTAACAAGTATTAGTATGGAAAAAGAGTATGAGGAACTCTCATTTGCTGCTGATAGGAGGGTCAATTATATAAAATAATATTGGAGAAAAATTTGGAAATATCTGAGAAACTGAGGATAATAAGTACACCTCAAGGCCCAACAATTTCTTACTAAGCATATCATAAAGAAACTCTTGTATACATGTACAAGAAAGTTCAAAACAATATTATCTGAAATAGTGAAAAAATACAAATGACACATTTTCAGCAATAGGTAAATGGATAAGTAAGTTGAGGTATAGTCACAAAATAGATCACAAAATAAATTTAAACAAATTATAGATCTGTTTAAATGAATTAACTAATTACATGTTTCAGCTTGGATAAATCTCAACAATGTAAATTTGAGTGAATGAGGCAAGGTACAGAAGGATAGATATATAAAACTTTAAAAATTTGCAAAAAGTACAATTTTTAAAAATACATAAATAGCTATATAGTAGAAGTAAAAATGATGCTTGAAAATGATAAAGACTAAAGTCAATAACTTATCTATGTAGTTGGAGAAAGAGAATTGAGACTTGGGAAGGATAAACAGGAAGCTTAAATTTATATATAATGTTATACTTTTTAAAGAGCTTAAGCAAAAAGGAAATGTTATTTAAGCAAATTAAGAGGTGATTATGTTGTTGATAATATTATTCCTTATTCCTCATTATTCTTTATGTTTGAAATCTATATTTTAAAGGCATATTTTACGTATAGTGGTTGTTAATTCAAGTACTTAGTAGTTCTAGGCAGGGAATGTAAATGCAAGAGACCTTCCAGAGGGGACCCACATCTTTTCCAAAGAGGGTAACTGCTACCTGGCCTCTGTTATCTGTTGCCAAGAGGGAACTCAGACTTTGTGTTGTCAGATCTGATTTTTTCAGAGAAGTAAATGAATTAAACTTTTTTTAAACATGAAATGTCCTGATATTTAGAAGTTGGCAACTAATTTAAATGAACTAAACAAAGCAAAATGAAACACTTTGAGGATTCAAATAACAAATAAAAATGCCTGTGCATTGGATTCAACCCACTAGCTGCACTGTTGGGGTCTTCTATCATAATCTCTTTGCGAGGTAAATGTAGACAAAATATTGTAAAATCTTTTACTGTGGAGGACCTTATTCAAGTAGAGAAGGTGAAAATGTTCCAGGGCTTTGCAGAAAAAGTGTTCTAAACAGACTCCCTGGAGCCCTGCAGAGAAGAGCTTTGGCTGTGCTAAGGTGGAGTCTTAGCTTTTTGTATACTTTACAGTCTGCAAATCCTTCACTGTGAGGACCTCAAAAGAGAAGCCAGACTTTTCCATTGACTCCAAGGCTGTGTCAGCAAATGCCAGGCCCAGCAGGCCCTTTCTATTGTATGTTAAGGCTCCAAACAGCTGTAAATAGTTTGTGCCAAGATCTCTACAAGTGTGACAAACTCACAGCATTCTACATACCCCAGGAGGCCAATTAAAGCTAGGAGACCACAGATCACAGTCTCTGAATACAGTCACCACACCTCTCAGGGCTGATGGCCATGATATTTTTTTTTCTATTCTCTCTTCATCAGAAATGAAGCCTTGGATTGAAGGTTATTTATCCATGGGTTTTGGTTTAATTTTTAGCATCGTGTTTTGAACTAAATGTCTCCTAAAAAGAAACCATTGCCTAATGTCTACTCCATACATTTTCGTATCAACATGTTCTCATGTGAGTGAATTACATAGCTTCTTATAGGTTGCCTAGTTGATGGAAGAGTTGGGTCAGTATATTATTTGGACAGAAACTATAGTTATTATTACTTTCTCTACAGTGCTGAAAAAGCCTTAATGTTATAGAAATCATTTGTGAAACCTTTCATGAGAATAAATCATGCATCTTAATTTACAAGCTTTCAGACCAGAAAATCAGTTCCTCATAAAGGAACTTAATTCTGTTTTTGTATTAACACATCTCAAATATCTTTCAATTCTTTATCACATTATTCTTGTGTTCTTGGACCAGTTTCATATAGTAACATATTGTATTATGTAGTATTAGCTACATGGGGCTGGAACAGCCAAATGGGGATAAAATGAACTAATGATCACATGATGTTCTCATGAATATTTGTATCACTGCCAGCTGCTATGATACCTTAGAAACCATTGGTGTAAAGGGACACTCACAACAAATTAGGAGACTCCTGGTGTGCATAATACCAAAGGCAGCAGCGGGTAAAAGAGAATGAAGAATACTAAGGTAGAATTCCTGCCTAGTAGAAAGCAGACTAAAAATAAAATAAATACAAAATCTAAGGGCAAGCTTAGCAAATTATTTTTATTCTGTGAATAGACATTTTTATATTTGACTATATTCTCAATGAAAAGTAATCAAATTCCTTGAATATTTTTAAAGAAGTCCTCAAATTTACTGATTGTATTATTTACAAATGAGTATGGTTTCCCATATTTTTTTGTTTTACATACAATTTTCACATGCATTTTTACATACATTTCCATCCGTTTAACATTCACTGTTGAGTAATTCTCTTGAAAATCAGCTATATGCAGAACTTTGAAAATGAGAGAGTTATGAGATATCTTACATAATCAGAAAAAAAAACACTTTTTTCTCTTAGATATATATGTAATTCATAATAGACAGGGTTACTTAATTGTCCAATTTATTTTTAAAACATAAAACAAACAAAACAACCTGTCTGTATATATGTTGAGTGACTGTGGATAAAGAGATAGAATATAGATAGGAATGAAAACATTAATCTGAATCATTCAGGGAAAATAAACTACCACTGAAGAAAAAGGGATTGTTGACATACACTAAATTTTCCTATACAGTTGCATAGACCAATTCTTTATTTTCTTGTTCAGAAGCAAATAAACAAATTATAAGTCCTGGCCTCCTTTTGCTATGTATTGAAATAACAAGGAAGTAACAGATCAGTAATAATTCAGCTCTATGTGGTTAGTCAAGCTTTATCACAGGGGAGATTCGGAACAAAACATTCAAGTCACCCCATCATTTGTCTTGTCAGTGTGTTTCCACTCTTCTTCCTTGTGAACAGAACCGCAATTTTATTTAGGTAGCAATTCCCCAGCACCAGGCCTAGGGAATAAATTCTTACTAGCTTCTATCAATCATAGGAATCTCATTCTTTATTAGCCTACAGGTGAGCATGCAATCTAGTTTGGGAAAATAAGACATAAAAAGAATCTTCTTCGAAAAAGAAAGCCTCTTTTTTGCCTGTCTCCTTCCTTCCTGCTTTGAATACTTTCATGTAATCCTGTAGCATCCTGATCACGGACAGGAGTTGGGGGCACAGAAATCAAAAGAATTCCAGAAACATTGACTAAACCCTGACATTGTTGAGCCTCTGAGGGAACTGCCTATATCCCGATTTCTTGTTAAGTGAGAAACAAACTTTTGTGTGTTTAGAGCACTCTAACTTGGCCTAAAACTTATAGCTAAAAATTAAAACTAATACATTCAACATAAAAAAATATGCTAAAAAGCCCGGCCAGTGAGGCTCAGTGAATTGAGCATTGTCCCAGGGTCGATTCCTGGTCAGGGCAAATGCCCGGGTTGCAGGCTCGGTCCCCAGGAGCAGGCATGCAGGAGGCAGCCAATCGATGTTTCTCACATGGATGTTTCTCTCTCTCTCTCCCTTCCTTTCTCTCTAAAAAAAATCAATAAAAACATATAAAAATATGCTAAAAAGAAAACCAGAAACAATAAATAACAAATGTTGATTGAGTCACTATATGCCAAGTTCTATTTTCACCATTCAGGTTCTCATTTATGCCTCACAGTAATCCTATGAGGTATATACACTCTCATTATCTTCATTTGTCTACAAGGATGGTAAGGTACACAAAGCTTAGCCATATGAGTGGTAAGTGGTAGACTTAGGTGCTTTACCACGATAGCCCGGCTGTGTTGTCTGATGAAATTGCCATTTTCAGGTATTTATATATCAACTTAAAAATTCCTTTTATTTGAACTTGAGTAAATAAAATGATTATAGATGAAACTCTCAAAGAAGAATGTTTTCAGGTAATGAAATCTAATGGAAGAAGTATAATGGGTTCTCCTGTGGTTGTTGCTCACTCCAGTCTGTGTTTATTCTGCATTGTTGCTAATATGATGCTCTGATTGTACAGGTTTTTGTCTCCATGGTTTCATAATTTGGCATGATTTTTTTTTTTTTTTTTGCAGAACAGTGCTTTGTATTCACTAACTAGCACTAACTCTTAGTAAAGCACAAGTGAAGGAAAACTTTCACAATTCCAACATGTAAGCAAAAAAGCTATTAATAAGCTATTAATTCAACATAAAATGATATGAGATTGTTTAAATATAATTTAATGGGAAGGCTGACAAAACAGTAAGATTACCACCACCAGTATTCAATCAGTAAATTTTCATTTTGCTTACGACTAAAAACCAGGAAGCAAGGAAAAGTTGGCTTTTTCAACACCAAGCATATAAATAACAACCACCACCAATAGGGGGAAAATTGCATACTTGAGAAATAGAAAACTGTGCTTCTAATGGCTCATTATAAGGAAACCAAAATTTAAAGACATGACACAGAGACACATATTGGGCATTCATTCATGCATAGACTTTTGAATGCATTAGCCAATATACTTCTATCATGAACATATAACTTATAGTTGTCTCTTTTCCTTAATGGTTCATTTCCTAAGTTTCATTTCTTTTGGCTTTCCCCAGAGTATTTACTTTTAAATTGCATTAAATTCTTGCCTCATTTGTGTTTAGACCCCATACTTCCATCAGTACTTTGATAATATGATGATATATTTACAGCTTAGCTTTTATTTCATTTTGGCTTAAAGATTACTTTTTATAGAACTGGGCTTATTAAAATAATCCACTTTCTTTCATTAAAATGTCACAGAAAAAGACAGAACCAATATGGAAGAAAATGTGTCTCATTGTAAAAATATTGATAAAATAATCATGCTGAAGGGTAACCTCTTTTAGCATGTACATTGATTTTTGGCAAAATTAAAAAATCTCTGAATTACCAAATTATACTCATTAATATCTTTAAATAGCAGCTACAATAACACTAAGCATATAGTCAATTTTTAAGTTGATTTATCTATTCAGAAGGGGTATAGGCAAAATTTGAAGTAGTTAAAATTTGTCTTCTCCCCTCCCCTCTTAAGGCTTGGGTTTTTTGTACTGTAGTGGAAAGCCTATACTCACTGTGGTCCTTCAAGCAAGTTCCTTAGCATATCTGAGTCTACTTTTCTCATTAAAAATAAAGACAGATTCTACAACCTCAGAGTTTTTATAATTGCTTGAGCTGATGCTTGTGTAGCAATTTTATAAAACATTAAACATTCTAAACTTTTTTTTTATCCATTCCCCCAACATCATCAAAACTTACTGTGTGTCCTTGGTTAGGGAACTGCTGTTGCTAGCTAGTTATTCATGTTTCAAGTTATTTTAGCTGAAGGAAAAACGAGCTGGTGATATTAATAATGAGAAGCCCAAATTTGCCAGCCTTCTAGGGTAATCAAGCAAATGTGTTCAGCTCCCTATTCTGTAGACACTGGGAAAGTCAGGACCCTCCACAATTTCCCAGGTGTTTTTTAGGGTGGTGGGGGCATGGGGGAGGCTTGTAGGATCCAGACACCTCTCACTGCCAGTCCCAATCTCCATTCACTTCCTTGCTTCTGCGACCTTTCTTTGTCTGTATCCTTAACCCCCTGTTTATTTCCCAAAGCTGCACTAACAAAAGACTGTTGGGTAAGTAGCAAACTTTTTATTTAAAAACAAAGTTTGGGGAGGGGGAATATGCTCAACATAGAAAAGGAAAATGGAAAAGTAATCATTAGAAGATTGTTATAAACTGTTCTGTCTCCCCATCTTAGGATATTTCTCATTCTTTCCTTTTTTAATACACTCTCCTCCCTGCCCAAGACTCCCAAACCTCCAGTCTGTACCCTCACATTCCAATAAATTGAAAGTTCCTGTTAATATATTATTAACATAATTATTATGTAATTATATATTTTTTTCTTTTTTCCTCTTCAGTTCTCTTCTTTCAGACTATGCCTAAAGATCCTGCCATCACTTAAAAATATTGATATGTTTATTAAGGTATTTTTTCAAAATAGAAGAACAGTATAGAAAACTAAGCAGAAGCAAGTGAAATTAGAGTTTACCTTTAAAATGGCTTGAAACACTATGCCAATTGCTTCCATGTGTCATTTTATTTAACCTTCACAACAGCCTTGTGGGGTGGGTACAATTATTATCCTAATTTTGCAGACGATGAACCTGAGGCCAAATCTATATCTAATTGCTTGTTTCTGTTCTTTTAATATTTTATTAAAGAAGAAGTTTTTCATAAAATTAGATTTAAATAATATTCTGATCTAAAAGGGTGAGCTGGTTTAAATCTGGTCCTTTCCAATCAAAATCAGAAATAATCACTTCCACTGATGGAAAATAATTGGAATAAAGTTTTGATGTGTGTGTGCGTGTGTGTGTGTGTATGTGTGTGTGTGTCCATGTGTGTTTCGTTTTCTCTACCCTTCCTTGATTTCATAGATATACTGTAATTAGCCTTGGACCATATTTATTCACTGATTATAAACTTGATCTTATCACTCATCCTGCTGTTTATAGTTATTCATGATGGTCTTCACTGAATTGTGGATTGCCATAACTTTGGAGGATATTGACTTCTCTACTTTTATATCTGACAGGAATTCATGAGTGCTTGTCAAATAGGCACAATTAGTTTACAATAATACCAACATTATAGCTTCTTTTTTCTTTTTTGGCATTCTCAAATTATTTGGTTTGTTTGTTTATAATTTTTGAAGTATTTGTGAAAATTCAACATGATTTTATGGCATAATGACAGAGAACTGGGAATGTTATGTTCTGATCTTGTTACTCTCCCCAAATCCCTGAGAGATATTAGGCAATTTAAAAATTTTCTCTCATTTTCTGAAACTTTATTTTAAATGAGAAAAATGCCTTACTCCATAAAGTTACAGAATACATTAAGTAAGAAATGATTTTAAAAGGATTTTAAAGCTGATTTAATGGAATTTTACAATGTGCAAAATTAAAAGACATATACAATACTAATATGTGTTCTACTTATGAATTACAGCATGTAAATGCTCTTAATTAAACTCAGTGTAAAAGGACTTTAATTTGTACGCCAAGTAATCTTAGTCATAAGAAAATTCTAATAATGTAAAATGAAGGAATTTTTCTTTTTATCAATTGTTCATACATATAATTTAAAGAGCTAAATTGTTCTACAAGAGCATAAAAACTTTATTATGAAAAACAGTACCTTTAGAGAATATATATTATTTACTTTCATTTTTCTAAAAATACATGGTGTCGCCCTAGCTGGTGTTGCTCAGTGATTAGAGCATCGGCCTGCACAGTAAAGGGTTATGGGTTCAATTCTCAGTCGAGGGCATGTACCTGGCTTGCAGGTTCTATCCCCGGCCCTGGTCAGGGCAGGTGTGGGAGGCAACCAACTGATGTGTCTCTCTCACATCTAAGTTTCTCTCTCCCCTCCCTCCCTCCCTACCACTCTCTCTAAAAATCCATGTAAAAAGTATCCTTGGGTGAGGATTAACAATAAATAAATAAATAAACAAACAAACAAACAAACAAACAAACAAATAAATAAATAAATAAACATGGTGTTGATGCTACTTTTGTTTTTTTCAATATTAGGCATCATCTAGTGATATTTACTGGGGCTAAGGATATGGTTCTCTTTCCTCTCCTCATCCCATCATACATACATTTGTTTCCTATTTCTTATCCTTCCACTATAGTTAAAGCATAATTGTAGTTAGGTTATTGTTCAGTGTTCACATTAATATAACTTTGTAAATGCCATTGAAAAAGACTGTGGCCCTGGCCAGTGTGGCTTTGTTGGTTGAGCGTCATCCCATGCACCAAAAGGTTGCCTGTTTGATTCCCGGTCAAGGCACTACCCAGTTTGTGGTTTCGATCCTGGTTGGGGTGCGTGCCAATTAATATTTCTCTCTTATATCAATGTTTTTCTCTCTCTCTAAAAAAAGGAAAGAGCCCTGGCCGGTTTGGCTCAGCGGTTAGAGCTTCAGCCCACGGACCAGAGAGACCCGGGTTCGGTTCCCGCTAAGGGCATGTACCTCGGTTGCAGTTTGTCCCTGGCCCCAGTTGGGGTTGTGCGGGTGGCGACCACTTGATGTGTCTCTCTCACATTGATGTTTCTCTCTCTCTTCCTCCCTCTCTCACTCCTGCTCTATCTGAGGATGGATGCAAAAGTGTTCTCGAGTGAGGATAAAAAAATAAAAATTAAAAAATTAAATAAAAAAAAGAAAACATATTAAAAAAAGAAAAAACTATGATTTCTATGTCTTTACTACTAATCTTTACATTTTCTCTGGAATTAATAATTGCCTCATTTATCTTCATTTTCATTTTTAATATATTTATCATTAATTCAAATTTATACCTTGAACTTTGTGCCAATTGTCTGAATCTCCACATAACAGTTTTATTTCCCCCCCTCTATCTGCCAATTCTTTGTGTTTCTGCTACACTCTCTGGGAGATTTTCTCAACTGTATCTTCCATCTATTATTTTTTTAAATCTGCTTTTATATTTTTAATTCCCAAGAGCTCTTGCTTGTCTCATGTTTGCACTATTATCACCCCATGATGATATTAATGATTGTTTAACATGTTTTCTTCTTGTTGCATAGCCTCTGTTTCCTACAAAGTGTTGCTTTTTTTTCTTTCTTTATGTTCCGTGTTAAAGACTTTCCTCAAGTGTCCAGTAATCTTGATTGTCTGCTTATATTTAAGGATAGAGGACTGAAACACTGATAGGAAGATCTGAGTATGAGGAATAATTATCCAATGTGGGCTTCACAGTAGGATAACTTGGCTAGGATGTTTTGCTGATGAGCTCCCAGTGTGTTCACTAAAAAATCAACAGAGTTTCCCACTACTAAGAAATTCTAGAGACATTTTATTTCTACTTCAATATTTTGCTCCTAGAAAAAAATAGACTCTAAAAACAAAGAATAGTTACTGGGCATATCTAAAAAATACATATGAAGAAAGAATCTTTCCATTTCAACTTTTTTCCCTTATTGAATTCCCAGTGAATTTAATTTAGCAAATGGAATTTCTTGTTAAATCTAGATGTTATGCACTATTATTTTTGAGATTCAGAAACTCTTTTTTCTGTTACACAGTTCCAGTTTCTGATAATAAAATTGTTCTTAGTCATATGACGACATAAATGTGTAACTATTTGGGGATAGAAAGACAGAGTACCAAGGGTTATGGCTGCTTAGTCAAATGAGCAAATTGAAAATCACTGACTTGAAGGATCTGTCTGTTTTTAATTTATTAGAACTTGGCACTCAGCTGTAACCCAATAGCCACAGCACACATAACTGCCTATGCAGCACCCTCTCAGACAACATCGTTGCTTGTCTTACCTTATCTTTACCTTTTCAACACTCAAAATATGGACTGTAACTTTGTCCTTTCTCACCTCTGTCACTTTTCTTATGTTCCTGATTGTTATGAAAAGTATTATATTTATAATTGATTATAAGATCCCCTAAACCTGGATCTTGATCATATATAGTTTCACTAAATTGAGTCATCAAAAAATTCTCATAAGTTATTCAGAATAGCAACCTCAAAGAGGACTAAGTCTTCACTAGAAATTGAAATAAAATATTAAATATAAACAAATCATCAACTTAATTCTTCCCTAAAAGTGAGAAAATACACTTTCACAATGAGTGTAGGTAAGAGCCACTGGTCTGGAAGCATAGCAGAATTAACTAGCTGGAGTATTCCCTCTCCTTCAAGCATTCATAACCTTGACTTTATTTGACCTCTAACATGCTTCACTTTCACCTTCTCATCTCTCTGCTTGTACTCCAGGCCCGAGTGTTTAATATACAGGAAAAGGGTCATGATAAACATAAGCACATCAGAGGGATTACTTTTTAACCCATGCCCCCCCAAAAATGTCCACAGTTAAATCTGGATGTCCTTAGGTACTTTCACTGTAACGGTCAATGATTTAAGTAATGTTTCTGTATGTTATTCCTATTCGTGTCTTGTTTCTATAGCTATAGTTCCAATACATCTCAGCTAAGAAGCCTGAGTTAGTATTTTTAGGTGCATTGAAACTTGGCCTTAAGTTTCTCAAGTTGATCTTCAAAGGAACCAGAACATCTGGAAGATCATCAATGTCTTCAACTTCAAACTCCTAAAAGTTATCAACCTCATCACCAAATGGCATTTAATAGGCACCACTATGTCACTGACCCTACAGCTTCTGGAACAGGAGCAAAAGGAATAGGAGTGGATATATGGCAACCTGTCCAGCAAAGCTGCCGCTGTATAAACATGATTTAACACAGGCCCAAAAAAGAGAGAAATCCCTGGATTGGTAAGGTACATGTTTTTTCACTTTATACTGATTGTAACAACTGACTTTTCTGGCTCTGAAAAGAAAAAAAAAAAAAAACTGGTAAAAACTTGTCAAATGCTATCATTTATTGTGCATGCCCCTTGTAGAACGTGTTTGTGCAGGAGAATTTGCCCTTTCCATATGGTTTAAGTTATTGGTAAAGTAAAATTAAACAAGTGCATTTTGAAAGCATGGTGCGAATGCCTTCTATTTTGGTTATTTATAGCTGTCCACAGCTATCAATGTTTTTATTTAAAAATTATTAGAGCAATTATAGGGCAGGAGGTGTGTGCTGAGCTTGAAAATATGACCCAGAATGATTCATATGGTGAAGACTATATACAAAAGTAGCTTCCCTAACAAAAAGAGTTATTCTTAGCACTTCATTTTATCCAAGAATGTTGATCAAGTTTTGCCCCTGGAGAAATTCCCTATCTCTCATTTTCCTATTACTTTGATGTTTTTCTTATTTTTGAAAATGGAATTAGACAAGAAAATGAAATAAAAGATACAAATATTGTAAGAGAGGAGACAGTATTTCCAAGAGTTGTGGCTATTTACCAAGAAGGTCCAGTAAAAGCAAATTAAAATAATGGGGAACAATTAAATTCAGTAAGCATACTAGTTAAAAAAAATAAACCAAGAAACCATTAACTTTCCTTTACAAACCAAAAAGTTGGTTTGAAATTATACAGAAAGGAAAGATCCAATTTAGAATAGAATCAACAATAAAAAATGTAGGGATAAACTCATAAAAACAATGTTTTGTTTTATAATGAAGGTTATAAAAGGTTATAAAACTGAGCAGTGGTTAGAGCCATCGGCCCTCTAACCAAAGGGTCTCGGGTTTCATTCCCAGTCAAGGGCACATACTTGGGTTGCAGGTTTGATCCCTGGCCCTGATCAGGGTCATGTGGGAGGCAACCAATAGGAATATCTCACTTTCATTGATCGGGTGTTTCAACAAAACAAAAAAAATTAAAATTCTATTGAGATGTCAATATTTAGGAAAACATAACATTTCTTTTTTCTTTTTCTTTACATTTATTTGATAGAAAGATATTACTGTAATGGTATCAATTATCTTTAATGTAATTTATTAATTTATTCTGATCTCAATTAGAAAACTGATTTTGTGAAATGTGAAAAATAATTAAAAATTTTTTGTAGCAGATGATTGGATACATCAAAATCTGAAAGAAAAGAACAACAAACAAACATTTTTAATAAAGTTAAAGTAATTAAAATACAATGACACTCCTCACTGGGTGATTCAGTTGGTTGGAGCATAGTCCTATATACCAAAAAGTTTCGAATTTGACTTCTAGTCAGGGCATATACCTAGGTTGTGGATTCAATCCCCAGTCGGGGAGCATGTGGGATGCAACAGATGATGTTTCTCTCTCACATTGATGTCTCTCTCTCTCTCTCTCTCTCTCTCTCTCTTTCTCTCACTCCCTCTCGCCCACTTCCTTTCTCTCTAAAAATCAATAAAAACATACCCTCAGGTGATGATTAAAAAAATTACTATGATACTAAAACAGGAAAAAAATAATCAAGGAACAGATCAGAAAAATCTAAAAATGAATGTAAGTACGTTTGAGAATTTAGTATCATCTGTGGAGGAAAGACTTAATTAGTCAATAAATAAATAGTGTTGGGACAACTGGCTAGCCATTTGGAAAATAATTAAGCTAGATTCCTACCTCACTCATTACGCTAAAATAAATTCCAGATGGATCCAAGAAAATTTAAACAAAAACCATAAAAGTAGTTTTAAGAAAACTCAGATGACTGTTTTTAATAACATTGGAATATGAAAGAATTTTTTAAAATGACACAAGACTCAGAATTCAAAAGGAAAAGTGATCATTTTTACTACATAGAAATTAAAGTTTTCTCTATATTTAAAAAATTAATAAAGCCAAAAGATACAAAAATACTGGAAAAAGTGAACATGACAAATATGGTAGACAAAGGGCTAATTTCTTTAATACATATTTTTTAAATTCTTAATTTCAAGATCCATAAAAACATGAAAATTTAATAGCAGAATGGACAAAAGACTCAAAGTGGCTGGCCTCAGGGGGAAAAATGCTAATCAAATAAACCTATGAGAAGACACTCAATCTCACTCATAATTTTTTAAAAATGCAAAATGAAATAGAGCAATACAAATTTCTATAAGCATAAAATAATCAAAGATGAAAACTTGATCGTATTAAGCATCAAAATTTCTATGTGCATATATAGGCAAAGATGAAAAAAATGATATTGTTAAAGAAGGATTGTTAAAAGGAGAGTAAATTAAGGTACTTTTTTGAAAGGCAGTTTGGCATTATTTATCTAAATATAAATATAAATTTCCACTGATCAACAGTTGCACTTTAGCCATTTAAGCAACAGATATACACACATAAATGTTCAAAGATGTATGTGTAAGCTGGGTTTATATTCAACCAGTAGACAGGGTATAGCTATAGGTGGTTGTTAAAACACAGAAACCCTTTTGTAAATGATTGCTACACTGATCTTCCTGAGTTCCTCACCCAATACTTTAGCTACATCCATAGGACTCCCTCCAGCACTGAAATAGGGATCCTTTTTTTTTTTTTTTGGCCAGTGCCCATGACATAGGGATTATTAAATATTCTCAATATAGCCTCTGTGAATAGAATGTTCACTGCAATTTTTAAAATCTAAATACCTATTAATAGAAGACAAATGATGTAATTTGTAGTATGACAATATTATGAACTATTATGACAAAGTTTAAATAATAATGAGGTAAACTTATAAGTAATGATGTGGAGAAATATCCACAATATATTGTTAAATTTAAAAGCCATATTGTAGAACAAACATTACATATGTTGTGATTCTGTTTATACATTTTAAAAGGTTCTATAATAAGAGATAATTTTAATATACATAGAAAATGTCAGGAAGGATACATACCACAGAGTGAACTAGATAGTGGGAGTCTGTGGAGTTAACAGGAGACTTCTACTTTTTACTTCTATACTTCTATACTATTTTATTTTTTTATCTTCTTTTTAAAAATTATCTGTATTACTTATAAAATAAAAACATATTTTTAATTGATGTGGAAGTATTTGCCAGATTGCTGATATTTTGATCAGGAGTCTTGAAATCTGCCTCCATGGACCCTTTTGGAGTCTAGGGTAGCCTATGAAACATTTCTCACAATAATGTTTTTAGAAACCTAAAGTAAAATACATAGTAGTGCAAAGCAAACCAATCATATTGGAATAAACTTATCAAAATATTTTAAAAATTTGTGATATGGTAATAGAAGTGTTTTGTTTATTGATACGTTTAATAAATATACCCCGGAACAGGTCTAATAACTAAAGGTAATTTCAAAGAAATAATAAGCATAACTGATAGTTTAAGATATCTGCAACAATTATAATGTACTATGAAAATATATATGACTTCTAGTCATGACACAGTTCCAGATACTACAAACACTACTGTGGTTTGTCATTTACATTCATAATTGGAGGAAATGCTAAATTTTAGTTGGCTGTTAATAAAATAAAGATATAATGTTTCCCATTCAAGTGTACAGATCTTCTGAATTCTATCCATGGACCACTTGGGAGAACATGAATTCCAGGAAACTCTGCCTATTGTATTTGTTTAATAATATTAGTCCCTCATTTGAAAGAAGTTTCATGTCATTCAGTGTAGCTATGTGGTCCCCTTATAAAGAGAACAGAGTCCTCTAAAATGGTTCCCAGATCACTGTCTCTTTAAACGGGGCCTTAATGTAATAGTACATATGGGGTTAGCTCAGCTTTTCAAAATACAGTGCATCTACAACATTTTATTTCTCTTTTATCTCTCTACTTTCCTATTCCCTTTATCCTCTATCTGGACACGGGCTTTTCATTACAGATAGGCTAAGAAATTCTAAGCTTTCATGCTAGCATTTCCCTTTTAGCTGCTCTGCTTCTAGTCTTTTTCACATTTTTAGATTGTCTTTTAGCTTGTTTTAATTCCGGCTCTTGATCTTGGTTTCAATGGTGGTTATAATTAACTCCTTATAAATCAAGATGTTAACCCTTACCCACTATAGGGCATGCAATTTGAGATAGTATTTCAGTAATAGGGTGGATTTGCATTGATCCATTCACACTACAACAGGGTCCCCACTGTGACTAATGATACAAAGGGTCAAGGTGACTGGGATTAGTGGTTATAGCATCAGTGGTTATAGAATAGATCAAATTTAACGATCCTATAGGAACCTTGGCTCAACCCAAGGTTAACATAATGCTTTCGAATCTAAGACTTTAAAAAATATTGCTATCAAAAAATACTCTTTTCTGAAATTATACCAAATTTTGTTAGTTTTGGAACTGAGTTTGAATGGTTAGTGTGTGCATGTGTATGAGAGTGTGTGTGTGTACATACATGTGTGTGATATTACAAAGTAGCTATGACTGATCAAGGTGGAGAATATAGAGATATATTGTGATTTCAGAAAATACATATTCCAAAGTTAAGGAGCTTGGGAAACAGAAAATATTAATAGCTATATGTAGTGTAGCTGAGTCATAGTAGTAGTGAAACATTAGAATGTAGTGTAGCTGTGTTCCAAAGATAGTGAAGCTCTTAGTAATGATCCAAAATATTTGGCTGATACGATCTCCAATGATCTCATCCATACAGAGACATGGTTGTGTAGCTTTTTGTATATTATAAGATCTATCATTATAATTTAGCACTCTTTTTATAAAAATATTTTTTTCTTTATTGATTTTAGAGAGAGAGGAAGGGAGAGGGAGAGAGAGAGAGAGATATCGATGAGAGAGAACATCGATTGGCTGCCTCCTGCATGCCCCCCACTGGGGATCAGGCCCACAACCTGGGCACGTGCCCTGACCAGGAATCGAACCAGTGACCTCTTGGTACATGCTCAACCAGTGAGCCACACTGGCCGGGCTTAATTTAGCACTCTTTACTTGAGCTAGCTTCTGTTACTTACAACCAAATATATTCTAAGTAAGGTATTTGAGAAAATTACTAATTACAAGTTTGTTTTGTGATGATTATACTTGAGTATTCTTGTTTATTTTATTCAGTTAGTTGGGGCACATATGTAGTCAGTACACAAGATGTTTTATGCTGAGATGTTCCCGTATGTTGGAAATAAAGTAATCTTCTTTGAATGAAAGAAGTAAGAATCATACATAATCATTGAAGTGTAGAAGTGATCCACTCTAAAAAAAATAGTTTATAAATATGTGACTGAGGACATTTTGTAGCCTCTCCAATAAAGGTTAATCTATAGATTTAATCCAGTTAGTGGAAAGAATGATTTCACAGAGAGGGAAACAATTAAGTGCGGAATAATATTAGGGGGACTGGAAAGTAATGTCGTTTTTTTTACATTAAATTCAAACAGATAAGTTTTTAACAAGTTTTTATTTTTTTTTATTTATTTATTTTTTAATTAATTTATTTTTGTTACAGATGTTTCTCCTTTTTTCCCCATTGACACCCTCCTCCCCATCCCCCCACCCCATCCCCAGCTTTGTTGTCCAGGTCCATCAGTTATGCATACATGCGTATAAGTTCTGTGGTTTATCTCTTCCCTCTCCCCCCACCCCCTCTTCTGAGGGTTGTCAGTCTGTACCCTACTTTCACATCTCTGGGTCTACCCTGTTCCCCATACTGTTATGTTTATTATATTCCACAAATGAGTGAGATCATGTGATATTTTTCTTTCTCTGCTTGGTTTGTTTCACTTAGGATAATACTCTCGAGGTCCCTCCATGTCGTCTCAAAGGATACAAGTTTTTATTTTTAATCAATGATGTAATCACCCTCGTCATCAACAACCTTTTGCCATCTAGTGTGCAAATTTTCAATGCCAGATCGATAAAAATCAATTGTTTTTTGAGCAAAATATCTGGAGATGGCATTTTGGACATCATCCAAATTTTCAAATTTTTGCCACTTAGAAAATGTTGTAGCGATCGGAATAAATGGAAATCCGATGGCGCAATATCGGGCGAGTATGGTGGGTGAGGCAATACCTCCCACCCCAATTCATTAATTTTTTCCAGAGTTCGTCTTACGCAGTGCGGTCTTGCATTATCGTGTTGCAGAATAACGCCTTTTCTGGTGACAATTGCTGGGCACTTTTCAATTAAAGATTGATTTACTCGATCCAATTGTTCACAGTAAAGGTCTGCATTCAGTTTGTCCAGGTTTCAGCACTTCAAAATGAACGACCCCGTGAATACTCCACCAAACACACAAAAGTGCCTTTTTGGGGTGTAAACCTGGCTTAGCTGTACTTCGTGGTGATGCATTCGGAGAGAGCCACTGCCTTTTGCATTTTGGATTATCATAGAGGACTCATTTTTCATGTCCAGTGATCAAGCGATCAAAAAACGCTTCTGTATTGTGCCGCTGAAGCAATAAGTTGCATGTGGTGGACCGGTTAGCTTTGTTTTCTTCGGACAGATTATGTGGGACCCAAACACCTGCTCTGCTTATTTTACCAATCTGCTGCAAATGTTCTTGGATGGTAGACCAAGGCTGCTTAAGAGTGTTTGACAGTTCCTCGATTGTCTGACACGGATTTGCTTCCACTTCCGCCCTTAACATGCCATTACTTTAACGACATTACTTTCCGGTCCCCCTAATACTTTGGATAAGTATCTTGACAAATCTTTCCCACTATCCTGAGTGGAATGGGTGTGCCCCAAAAGGCTTTTGTATCTATTATATCCTGACAGTGGTCATGGGTGTATTGGCCATCATAGACTATTTCCCTTCACTTTGATTTATATTTACAAAATAATAACCTTCTGATTATGATCAGGGCTCTTACGTAGATTTTCCATTAGGGAAAAATACAATAGCCAGATGACAAATAGTGTTCCAGAGCACTTGACCATTGTATTTATTGAAAATTAGTGAAATGGACTTCTGGGTTGTACATCATTTTCTTGTGAGCCTGGTTAAAAGGAAATTCGCTGAAAATAATCTTTTCTTTCTTGATGTAATCTTGTTTTCTGGAAATTATCCTAGAGTAGTCCTGGAAAAGGTCCATTGGAACTTTCATATCTTGCATGTTTGAAGATATCTTTATTATGCACTCACACTTGATTGAGAAACTGGTCAGTTACAGAATTCTTTATTAAAAATAACATTTACTCAGAGAAAGAAAAGACTATCAAATGGTAAACACACGTGAAATCTAAGAAGGTAATAATACTGAGACAGGAGCCATTCAGTGGTAAAGTAAATATAATTTCTAATGATAAGGTTAGATTCACTGTAAAATGTGAAACAATTATACAGGGTAGGGGAAAAGGAGGTTTACAGTTGTGAGTACACAAAACACAGATTTTACTAGTGTATTATAATTTATTATTGTATTATTTTTATACAAACAACTGTAAACCTGCTTTTGCCACCATCCTGTAGTATAAATAGAATAAATTTGTTTTATAAATTTGAAATATATTGATAATAACTATTCATATAAGTCACCCATATGTTGTGACATTGTGGTTCAGAATTTTATGAATTAATTCTACTTTTTTCCCCCAAGATTCCAAGTTAAAGAAGCCCATTAAAAACAAATTCAACTAGAAAGGCTCCCAAGGATCAAAAATTACCACTCTGACAAAATATGAAACAAAAATAGGAACTATATTTGGTTGAATCTTCCAGGATGCAGATAACAATTGTATGAATGATGTCCAAATAAAAACTGTCTCTAATTTAGATTAGGGGGAGAGGGTTTTTGTTGTTTGTTTCTTTTACTTTGATTTTATCAGAGACCTACTAATGTAATTATACACAGAAACTAGCCCAGAGTGGATAGACTAAACAAATGACTCTTATTTTTACAATAGATCTTATTGCTAAACAAATGTCTTATTTTTATAATAAATATTATTTCATAATTAAAATATATATATAACTTTTACTCAGTATTTTAGAGGCCTGTTACATTGTCTTTTAGCTTCTAGTGTTGCTATTGAGAAGTCTGATGCCATTTTGATTCCTGATCCTTTAGATAAGATATTTTGTTTGATGTTTTTCTCAGTGGAAGTTTTTGAATCTTTTCTGGTCACTGTATATTCGTATGATAGCTTTCAAGAGAATTATTTTATTTTTAAGACCCATTCTTAATTGATTAGGAAACTGACACACAGAGAAATAAATAAACTTCTCAATCATAGAACTAGGAAGTGCCAGAAGCAAGATTCAAACACAATCTAATTTAGGAGTTTATGTGCTTTCCATTACACTGTAACAGTTAATACCTTAAGAAATTAAGTGACCTAAGAGTTAAGTTAGTCTAACCACTTGGCCCATACCAGCGATTTGCCTTGATTTTTATTTACGTTTTTTTCTAATCTAATTCTTTCTCTGAAGAATTATACTAATTCAGAGTATGGGTGTCAAAATACTACTTTTCTTTCTTAATGTAAATAATGTCAAATTATTATAAGTAAAATAATTGTATTAGTTATATGTGGATTCTCTTTCACATCCAAACTATTAAGGACCATGTATGCCAAGATAAGTAATCCAATTTCATATTACTTACATATTTTACAATAGTAGTCAAAACATGTTTAACGTCAGTCTTTCTATCCTAGTGTAATTCTTTTCAAACTGCAGTGTTCAAATTTCTTCTCATATAAGACAGCCTTCCGATTTTAATCTGCTTCATGCTGATTAACATCTTAAAATCAGTTGTCTATCTTCTAAAGCACTGTGAAATGTGACTTGTCTTTTATGAGGTGTGCTAAATGTGTCTTCCATTTCTTTGGGCCATTTAAATCTGTGATACTTCTTCAAAGGCATCATTCTGAAAAACAACTGGTTCAGAGCGACACCTACATTAACAATAAAGAGATTTTTATTTTAGCAAGATGTAATACAATCCTTTTACAGATAGCAAAGCATTAAGGTTGAATTTTATTTGCTACAAATATACTTAAATAATATGTTGAATACATTTTAATGGAGACTGGTAGTGTCACCAAATTCTATACACTAAAATCTCATGTACTCTGCAAAACAAATATTAAAATGAAATACTTTCTTCTATAACTCTTAGGTAAGAAGAAGGAGAAGATTGGTTTCTTGGGGAGGGGGGAGAGTATTTTAATAAATCATACTCTAAAGTGTGTTTTATGGGATGATAATAGATATTAAAGAGAAGCTAATGTGGGAAAGGTTTTTATAGCTAAACTGGTTAAAATTGGGGATTGTTTTTTTTCACTGTAGAATTTTTAAGACTTTAATGTGCTATAATATATTCATTATTATCTCTATAACAACAATGAACCATTGCATTAAAAGTTCCAAGACTAATTTTACTGGAGAACCTGTTTTAAAAGTAGTCATCTTTTCATCTAAAGATCAAGTGGTATACTTTGGCACAAACACTGCTCTAGACTCTCATAGCACATCAATTATAGCCTTTTCAAAATGCAGTTAACAGTGAAAACCTGGGAAATAACCTCTCTTCCTGCTATTAATTACATATTTATCTTATAAGCAAACTGTTGCAACAGGTTTTAAACAAAGGCATGTAGATTTAAATAACTGATCCCTAGGAAACATTGGATTTGTGGAGAAAAGATTATAAAACCAAACTAGGTTTTATACAAAAGGTCCAGAAAAAAAAATGCTTTTCAACTGACCTGCTTTATAATGAAAATTAACTTACTCCAAATCTTTAACTTTTCTCTGTGAACCAGTTCTTAAATACACATTCTTCCTGTCCTCAAATGAGTTCTTACTATCTCATCACTACCGAACATCCCAATAGGAGGCATAGATTTCCTGTTGAGATCATTTGAAGCTAATTCAATACTCAACACTCATTTTTTCAGTTGTTCAAGAAGCCCAGTACATTTTAAGAAAATTTTTTTTTCTTTTTTTTTTAAATAGCCATTCTTCTGTGATTAGGTTTCCATATGCTTAAAAGAAACTTCTGGCCAGCCTTAGGAAGGCCTAATAAGAAGTGGACCCTAATTACCTTATTTGTTCATTCAACTTACATGTATTGATTCTATTTTGTGCCTGTTACTGTGCTATATACTGGGGTGAAGGTCAAAAGAGAATGAAAAGACAAGCCACATACTGGAAGAAAATCTTTGCAAAACACATATGTGATAAAGGACTGGTGTACAAAATATATAATGAACACTCAGAATTCAACAATAAAAAACCAAAAACCCAGTTAGAAAGTGAACAAAAGATCTGAATAGGCATCTCCCCAAAGAAGATATACAGATGGCAGATAAGCATATGAGAAGACTCTCAACTTTATACATCATTAAGGAATGTTAAATTAAAACAATAAACCCGGCCAGTGTGGCTCAGTGGGTGAGTGTTGACCCATGCACCAAGAGGTCTCAGGTTTGATTCCTGGTCAGGGCACAGGTTGTAGGCCAAATCCCCAGTGGGGAGCATGTAGGAGGCAGCCAATCGATGTTCTCACATAGATGTTCCTATCTCTCTCTCCCTCTCCCTTCCTCTTTCTCTAAAAAATTAATAAAGAAAAAAAGATAGTATCATTTTAAAACAAACAAACACAAAACAATGAGATACCACTATCCAACTATTAAAATGGTTAAAGTCCAAAACAATAAATACTGGCGAAGATATAGAGCAATAAAAATTCTCGTTCATTTCTGGTAGAAATACAAAACAGTACAGCCACTTTGGAGACTTGACAATTTCTTACAAAGGTAAGCACAGTCTAACAATTGCACTCCTTGGTATCTATCCAAAATTAGTTGAAAACTTATTTATAATTTCAAAAACTTGGAAGCAATCAAGATGTCCTTTAATAGGTGAATAAATAAACAAATCCTGGTACATACATTGAAGGGAGTATTTTTCAACAATAAATAGAAATGACCTATCAAGTCATGAGAAATAGAAGGATTTTAAAAGCATGTTGTTAAGAGAAAGAAGTATGAGTAGTTTACTTACTCTGTGGTCTCAACTATAAGACATTTTGGAAAAGGCAAAACTATAGGGTCTATAAAAAGATCATTGATCGCCAAGGAGAAAGGGAGGGATGACTAGGTGGAAAACAGGATTTTTAGGACAATGAAACTATTATGTATAATACTGCAATGGTGGATACATGACATTACATATTTTTCAAAACCCATAGAACTATACAACACAAAGAACAAACCCTAATATAAATTATAGTCTTCAGTTAATAATGTATCGATACTGGTTCATCAATTTTAGCAAATGCACCATTGTTATTCAAGATGTTAATAATAGGAAAAACTGTGTAAAAAGTTGGGGCAAGGGAGAGGAGGTATATGGGAACTCTACTTTCTGCTAAAGTTTTCTATAAACCAAAAACAGCTGTAAAAGTAAAATAAATTAAAGTTTGAGGGCCAGTAACTTTTAGGATTTCATTTTGGCAAGGACCAGTATTTCTGGGCCCTTTGTTTAAAAAAAAAAATGGACACAGCCTGAGTTAAGGGCAATAACAATTGTGAGAGACAATAATGATGTATGTCACATTATTGTTATAGTATAATATACTCTTTATTTTCTATACTATTCATTTTTTATACAAATGACCACTCTCAAATGGACCATGAATACAATTTTGATATGGACCCCTCTATTTTAATACATACTATACAAATTTTGTTAAATTATCTTTTTTTCCCAGTTTCTTTTAAATCATTTCAAATCTAAAAATGATGGGAAATGCTTTCGGGTTTTTGGTAAGATTAATGCACCCTTTACCCCCCTTTATGAGGCCTTTGACTGGTACTTTAATTCTAAGAGAATGTACCCACCAGTTCTGGGATGTCTGCCCTGGGAGATTAGTTGGTGGTTGACTTCTTACTATACATACTCAATCAGTCTATGATTGGCCAGAAAATTTCACATTATTTTGTACCACTTGAAAGCAAAAGGGGAGGAAAAAATCCCCAAAAGTACCCAAATTGCTATTTTCAAGTGTCCAAGTGCAATTTCAAATAACAATTGAGTTTGACCAGCTTAGTCCTACCCTGTTGCTAAAGCTGACTCAAAACCTGTCTTTAATCAAGTTAACCACAACACACAGTCAGGGAGGAGGTAGGCATCTACTATTATGTCCCTTCTTATCAATACAAAATGCTACTCAATTTCACAACTCCCCACAGCACTCTTCGCAGCCCAACTTCCTCTTTTGCACCTCTCAACCCATTGCCAATCTAAATTATTATGTACCTATATTTTTCAGAAGGATAAATCATAGGAATGGAATTTTTCAATGAGACCTTTTTTCAGAATAATATGGATTATTTTAAGGTATGTTTTCAGCAGATAATGAAAAGGACAAACCAGAATCTTAACTAATTGGGTGCCAGTTCCAAGAATTCTTCCTGAAGAATGTATTTTAATATCAAAAGAATGTTAACAGCAGCTCTTAGTGATACAGATTTCATTTGGACACCTCTTTTGCCATGGGTTTGAAACTGTTATACATGATAATTTCATTGCCCTCAATGCCTCTAGTGACATTGAGATTTGTAATATCAAACTTATTTTAAACAAGAATTAAGCAAGGATTATAATTCTTTCTTTTTCCCCTATAGTGGATGGTAAAGAGTTTCCCATCAGCTTACTTATAAAAGATCTATATGGAGAAAGAGGAAAGGAAGAGTAACTAATTGGGATAAATCCCTTTAAAAAGAAGTAATTAATGATCAATGTTAAAACAGTAAGATGTGAAATAAATTTCTCTTTTTTAACAATTTTATTAAGACATAATTCACATAACATACAATTCACCCAGTTAAACTATACGATTCAGTCTTTTTCAGCATATTAACAGCATTAACACTCACCATAATCTAATTTGAGAATATTTTCATCCTCACTGAAAGAAACTTATTAGCAGACAATCCCCATTTCCCACACCTCCCCTGCCATTCTAAGAAACCACTAGTCTACTTTCTGTCTCTATCAGTTTTTCTATTCTGAACACTTTGTATGAATGAAACCATGTAATATGTGCCCTTTGGTGAGGTTTCCTTCACTCAGCATGTGTTCAGGCTCATTCATGTTGTAGCATGTATCAATACTTAATTTCATTTTGTTGATGAATGTAATTGCTTGTTATAGAACATCACATTTATCTTCTCATCAGTTGACAGACATTGGGTTATTTGAACTTTGGGACTATTATGAATAGTGCTGCTTTGAACATTTGTATACAAGTTTTTGTGGGGATGGATGTATGTTTTAATTTTTCTTGGGTAGATACTTAGGGGTGGAATTCCTATGTCTTATGGCAATTCCGTGTTTAACTTTTTAAGGGACTGCCAAATTGTTTTCCAAAGAAGCTGCACCATTTTACATTTCCACCAGCAATGTATGAGGGCTCCAATTTTTTCACATTCAATCTCTTTTATAAATTAACTTTCTGAAAATCTAGAAGAAAGTAAGGAAGTCAAAAAGAAAGGCAGGCTCAGAAAGAAAATAGGAGAGAAGAGAGGAAAACAAACAATAAGTCAGCGAATGCTCTCCTTTTTATAGGGTTATTCTGATGATGGATAAGATGTTTTATTGAATTTATTGGGGTGACACTGGTTAACAAATTTATACTGGTTTTAGGTGCACAATTCTACAACACATCATCTGTATTGTGTACTTACCACCCTGAGTCAAATCTCCATCCATCACCATTTATCCTCACTATATCCTCTTCCACCTCTCCCACTCCCCCTTCCCCTGGAAGTCACCACACTGTTGTCCACGTCCATGAGTTTTTATCTCTTTTTTATATTTTTTGTTCTATTCTTCCATTCCCCTACTCAGCTCCCCTCCTCTGATAACTGTCAGTCTGTTCTCTATCTGAGTCTGTCTCTATTTTGCTTGTTAATTCATTTTGTTCATTAGATTTCACATGAGTGAAATCATGTGGCACTTGTCTTTTTCTGACTGGCTTATTTCACTTAGCATAATACTCTCCAGGTCCATTCATTCTTTTTTGCAGCCCAGTAGTATTCCATTGTGTAAATGTGCCACAGCTTTTTTATCCACTCATCTACTGATGAACACTTGCGCTGCTTCCAGATCTTGGCTATTGTAAATAACTCTGCAATGAACATAGGGATGCATATATTCTTTTGAATTGGTGTTTCGGGTTTCTTTGGATAAATTCACAGAAGTGAAATTGCTGGGTCATAAGGCATTTCCATTTTTAATTTTTTGAGGTAACTCCATACTGCTTTCCACAGTGGCTGGACCAATCTGCATTCCCACAAACAGTGCATGAGGATTCCCTTTTCTCCACATCCTCACCAACAATTGTTTATTGATTTATTGATGATAGGCATTCTGACGGTGTGAGATGATATCCCATTGTGGTTTTAATTTGCATCTCTCTGATGATTAGTGACATTGAGCACCTTTTCATATGTCTGTTGGTCATCTGTATGTCCTCTTTGGAGAAGCATCTACTCAGGTCCTTTGCCCATTTTTTAATTGGATTGTTTTTTGTTGTTGTTGTTGTTTTGGTGTTGAGTTATAAAAGTTCTTTATAAATTTTGGATATTAACCCCTTATCAGATTTTTTGAAGTCAGGTATTACATTTATAAAGGCTAAATTGCATTGACCATTATTTCCTACATTATCAGGCATTTTCTCAATGAAATCATGATTCTAAATTTTATGATATATTAAGTGGAAAAATGCAAGAAACAAAATAGCATATGTAGTCAGACATGTTTTCACAAAGACATGCGAAGTAAAGAATCTGGAAGAAAATACAACAGGTTTTAATAATTGTTGTCTCTAGAAATCAAGATTACGCATGGATTTTTTTCCTCATCTTTTTGCTTATCTACAACTATCTTTTTAAAAAACAATAAACATGTATACTTTTTCATTTAAGAGAAAGTATGATCTGCCTTCCAGTAGGCCCCATAGCACTTGTTCTCAGCCTGGCTGAACATTAGAATCACCAAGTGAGCTTTTTAAAAATATACCAATGTTTTGACCCCTCTTCTTAGAAATTCTTACTCAGTTGATTTGGGATTATTCTAATGCACAAGCAGAATAAGAACTACACCCCATTCCTTCAATTCCTTGCTATTTTATTTGAGTTTTGCTAGAGGGGAAAAAAACCTTCCTACAGGCTAGCAGTCTCCTGATGTGAGCTTGGTTGAGGCCATTTTATTTATGGTTTGCAAGGTATTATCTTTACTGGGTTACATCTGGAGTGGCTTCCTTAGTATCAAGAGGCTACTTCAAGAAACATGTGAAGAGGTGTCCCAAACTTTCCTCTGGCAGTGTCATGGGAAGATTAGCAACTTAATGTTGAAATGAAACCATCTGGCCCTTAAGGAGTTCTATATATACAGTAAGGTGCAGATTTTAAGCCACTCTTCAAAATAAGGCTGTCTTTGGCTTAATGGATAATAATATTTAGACAACGATTTGTTGTTCACTCCTTTTCTGCATGGTAATGAGAGGTGCACAGAAGTGGTCTGAGGATGAGAGAGAGAAGATGGAAGTAAACATTGAAGGCCTCCATAACAATATACATCACTGAATATTCTACATCTATTGTCTTTTCCTTTTTATGTACAATAGCCAATTGGAGAGAAACTAAATCCATTAAAATTCTTGATTCTAGTAACAAATGTAAAGTAACAAAGGCATCAGCTTCAAGGCTGAATAATGGGGCAGTGTGACTCTATGTGTCTGATACCTTCAAAATTAGGCATAGTTAATGTTCCTGTCAAAGGATCTACCCTTAAAGACTTTTAACTTGAAAAATTGAAAGCACACATTTCTTGATTAATCTTACTCTTGGTTCCTCTCTGGTCTCTATTTGGTGGGGTAAGAATTGAGGTAAAGAAAATGGGTGTCTTTCTCTATGACAAGGAGGGAAATTGCTACTGAATTTAAGCAGCTCTTTTGACAAAGGTCAGTTATTTTCAGAAGAATTATTTTCATCTTTTCATCCACAAATTAATTTTAATGCATTTCAACTGGGTGCAAGGTGCATGGTAAGTGTATGAGGAAAGCCAATGATGAATAACATCATTAAAACTTTAAAATCTTATAATCCAGAAGAAAAAATACAAGTCCTCAAAAAATTATTAAAACATGTAGAATGTGAAAAAAATTCCAAGAAAATGATATATAGTTATGTAAGATTTCAAATAATCGAGAGAACACTTTTGGATGTGGAAGATGTTTCATGTTTTTCCAGCACAATCTCAAAGATGAATTTCCCCCCACCATTTAAAAAGTGGTATTGGCTTTCAAATGAATCTGCAATCCCTTCAAATTCAATTGCAAGGCTTTTATATGTTATTTTCTCTTACTGCACTGTTTATCATTATTATTTCTACATGATAAATGTCAGAATTGTTTTGGCCTTCTGGCTCTTGCTAAAAATAGCCAAATTACCTGTAAATTTAGAATGTTAATTTACACTCACATTGGACATTAATATCAAAGAAGATGCATTCTTCACTTGGTTAACTTTAGGCTTTAAACTTAATGTTTAAACATAACAATACCTATCATTTGTTGAGCTCTTCCATATGTTCCTTCCTATGTGCTTATCTCCAAGTGTATTATCTCATTTAATATTAAAAAAACATTCTATGTATAATTTCCTAGCTTCATCTTCACCATAATTTTTGAAAATACATATAATGCCTTGATGTGCTTTTGTAAGCTATAAAAACCAATGAAAAAATCTGGACAGGTTGACTTTTTCCCCATATCCACCTCACTCTTTTAAAGATATCTCTTGACAAGTTTGTGAATTATAGCTTTAGTCTCGTAATTACTCTTAAAAGTAATATATGCTTAAACTAATGAGTTTTGAGATTAATCAATAATTCTATCTTTCTCTTGAAATAAGACAAGGACCATAAAATGTTTTGTCCTATCCCATTATCTGTTATTTTATTTTTTAGTTTATTTTAATATACACACACATACTTTTATCAATATGCTTTTGATTTTTTTGTTTGTTTGTTCATCATTGATTCATTTACCACATTATTTTCTTCTATATTCAATTTCCTTCTTGCTGAAGTATATTTTTTGGTAATATTTTGGAAGAATCTAGAAATATAATCTAAGTCTTTGTATATCTTACTCCTTTATTTTAAAATTTATCTTTTATGTTCTAAAGTTTCACCATGGTGTGTCTAATTGGATTTTCCAGTTACCCTATACTTCTCCTGGAGTCTGAAGATTCACTGTTTCTTTCATTTTCAGAGTATTGCCTCTCTCCCAATCTCTCATTCTGGAGAGAATATTTATTAAATTTATTAGACATTTATCAGAGAGTCTCATTCCATCCTCCACGTGTCCTTTTTATTGACAATAAACTCATTTATTTGTCAATGAGTTCATAATTAATTAATAAATTGAAGAATAACAGTCTGTTAGGTACCATTGTTATTTAACTGCATTTATTTTATTTTAGGTGAATTTTTCAGATCTGTTTTCAAATTTACTAGTTTCCTCTTTTATTATATTTAATATACTATATAGTTCATATATTGACCTTTTCCTTTCAATTATTATATTTTTCATTGAAACTCCTCACTCTCATGGAGGTGTTTCCTTGAGTGCTTCAAATGTGAGACTTTGACTCTATCTTCAGGTTGAATTGTTTTCGAAGGATGTGTCAAACTTCAGGGTTAAGTCATTATTGTGGGCTGTTTTATGTCTGCCCCTGCCAGTTCCATGGGTCTCTCAATCAGTTTTTACAATAGTTTCTTGCCTTAAGATTCTTTTTACCAAGCTTAATCTGTGAATTCAACCTCGTATCTCCACATAGTATCAGTTTAGATTTCTCCGGGATGATTTTCAACCAGGACCTAGGACGGGCAGCCCATTTTTCTTACCGAATTCCCAGTCCAGTGGAAAGAACTTTTCTAGTTCCTTCCAGGTTCTCAGTTTTACTCGGAAATGCACCTATAGTTTCCCCGTGCTCCCAGTCCTGCAAACTCTTTTTCCCCCAACTCACTACTCTCAAGTTAAAACCTCAGTAACTTAGAATATCCAGGTCCAGTAGCCTCATGGCCCATTTGGCTTTAATTCCCATCCATTGCTCTGGTTTCAGATTGACTCTGTTCATTTCTGACACCATGTGGTTTTCCTTTTTTGTTTTCAAGCTTAGATATAAATAATATACTTTTGGGGGGGGGTTATATTCTATTCGCAATGCTATACATTTAGAGCAAGGGGTTGGGGGACTAATCAGACATAGACGAGACCTCAGCTTCATCTATATGATACCACATAACTAATTTAACTTTCTCTGTATCTTGAGTTTGCATATTTCTTTTCACATTAAATGGGCTATCTGAAATTCAGCCTTGAATACTGTTGCTCTGTTGCTGTCTTTACATGTCCTAGTTGTCAGAGATGGCAAACTCCTGAAGGAAAAGTACTTTACTACATGCAGACATGCCTCAGCATCACTGGAAAATGAAAACAAACTTAAGAGTAGCATGCATATCACTGAGGATATTCTTTGCAAGAAAAACATCTTTTTTTTTTTTTTTTAAGTCAGCAGCTATCTTTTTGGCAACTCTATTTCTTAGATTCAGACTCAAAGAGTAGCTTTCTTTTGGGTTTAGCAGTGGTCATTGGTGTCTTTATTATTATTCTCTGCTTCTTTAGGATAAACAAGAAGTTTTGCTCCCACTTTTGCTTGCTGTGACCAAATGTCCAGAAACTGGAGGGTCCTTGGGCACTAGCCACAGCCACTAGCTGCAGTTGCTTGACTCAATACTTGGTCAAATATCACTCTCAAGTCTGAAATATGATAATGAGATTTTTTTTGTGTGGGGGGAGGAGGGGTAAAATTATGAACTATAAAACCAGAGTGACAGGAAGGTGCTAGGAGAAATGTTCAAAACACTGATGTGATTTATGAACATGTGGCAAACAGATGTGGTGGAGCAATAGGGACCCCCATCTCCTTTTATAAATTTGGATCACATTTGTGTCTCTCCCTCACCCCCCAACCCCAGGTTTATAATATGCTTTATTAAAATTCTCTGTAGGTCATATGGATGATTAATAATTGTTGATGACAGAAATTTGGTTTTGGTAAGCTGCACAGTGAAAGATAAATACAACGGGGCTATTTTAACCTCTGTATATTAAGCTTATTAGAGTGAGGCTTCTCTGTAAGATGGTCTGTGTTGAGATTATGTGTGATTTATGGAAATGTCACCAATGACCTTGTTTCTGGAAAAACTCTCAAAATCTCTTTTGTTGTAATCATCACTTGAGTTTCAGTTGTCACTAGGGAAAACCATTTTTTGGGGGGAAAAAAACACATAATCAAGAGCAGTTAAAATATGCATCAAGTAAAATAAATATTGGGTAGCTATCTAGGAATAAAATTACAAAGCAAGCCCTGAGATTGGTATTGGAAATACATATTTATTTGTAACCAATTCTAAATGTGGTGTGTAAGAGAGGCAAGTGTATGGGGAATGTTGAAGTATTATCTTCCCAACTCTGATATGCCCGGACCGTGAGAGAAAACTTTTAAGTCTTTCTACCTTTGTTAAGAGAGCAAATGTTCTGCAATTAGTGTCTACAATATAGTTTGAAACAGAGTTTTTTCTTTAGTTTATTTTATATTTTTCCATCACCATTTATTGAAAAAGAATTTTTAGTAAAACAAAAAAATTTAATAAGTATTGCATCTCTATGGCAAGGAATTCACAGTACAAATGTTTTTATAGTGAAGAATTTGTTTTCCTTTCATCCTTCTCAAGTCCTCAATTTCACTTATGTAGCAGTAATATTAGCTTGAAATTATTAAATAAAGGTCCTGGTATTATAAGCCAATCTTTCAAATAGGAATATTGAAATTTACCACAAATTGCATTTAGCAACCTGTACTATTCACCGTGAGGTAATAGTCATTTGTAAAGCTGGTAATTATAGAAAGATCATATAAATCCCACCTCACACAAATGATATATTGAGGAAATTTTAAAAAGAATAAAGGAAAAAAAAATTAAATACTGAGAATAATGCTATAGGCCTGATGATTATTGATTTGGTGAGTTTCTGCTTTGGCTGGGACTTTGATAGGCAGAGTGAAAGATCACACACTCAAAACTCTTACTTTGCAATTTCCAAAATCCCTGCATTACTCTTTTTCAAGAGTATGGCTAGCAGTTGTCTGAAAGTCACAAAGAATGATTGCTAGATGGGGCCTCCTACTAAGTGTTACAGGAGTCAGCATGGGACAAGTCTATGCTTGATGAGTGGGCTTAAGGGAGAAAAAGAATTGAGAACCCCCATGCTTTACTTCATGCCTTCATTTTTCATTCAATTAGGGTAAATTATAAAAACAGTAACAAAACTGAAAACACACATGGTAACAATAGCCTAATGTGTTTGAGAAATAATGCAGAAGATGGACTTAACCACCTCAAAAAATTTGGGAAAGTATTCACGGGTCTAAATGGAAGTCTGGTATTTTGATTACCTGGACAACTTTCCTTCAGCTCTGTTCACATCATCAGCTTCCCTCTCAATTCTATCAGTAATGACTAGTAACTCAGTTTTATACCTGAGACTGTGTAAGAGATCTTCCCTCAAAAAAAAAAAAAGAGTGCTGTTGTACTTTTTGTGTCTTTATAATGTTTTATTGTCAGTTTGAAACTGGGTTAAGACATTTAGACTTGAATAACTGGAAAGTCTCTTGATTCTTTTCTAAATTAAAATGCCTTGGTGGTTGACAATTGAAGAATGATTTATAATTCCTGGAGTACTTTGTGGGTTTGGTTTATAAAACCAGTTCTTAATATTCAAGCTACTTGGAAGTTAGAGCTTGAATAATAGCTAGTCATTTCTAAAGATGTGGAATTTGTTCAATTTTGAGTAAATGCCAAAACTGATATGTTTTCAAAAATGTAAATTACCCCATTCGATTGTCTTGGGAGCCAATGTAAAAGCAGTAGTGTTTTTTCCTTCAAATTGTAAAATAATTTGATATTAGAAAATTAAAAACAAAAGAAATCAGATTTTCCTGTGCAAATGTTATAGTCCTGATATAGCCCCCATTTGCTGTAGTGTGGCCTGCAATGACACCACGAACCTCCATGTCTTACCAGCTCAAATCTTGAGAATGTGGGAGGTAGCCACATAATCTTGTATATCTTTTCATAACAAAAGCTAATATTACATTGATCCAGACTTTCAAAAATAAATTCAAATATACTAGTATCCCATCAGTATAATACTTTTGAATTAACGTAGCAATGGGACCAGCTCAACTCCTGGCTGCTCTTAGCTAACATAAACAAAATAATGCCTGCATCTTATTATCATTTTTGAAACTAAACAAGAAACATATAAGATATGTGTAAGCTGAAATAGCATTTTAATTAATGAGAAGAGGCAACCAGGTACCCAAGAATTTAAAAACTGTTTACATCTCATGTGATCTGTTCTTATCACCTACAACATTGCTAAGTAAAATCTTTAATCATTCTTTTGTTGATTCTAGAAATAATTATTTAGCACCCTCTATGGGATATCCTTACCCAGCAAGCTCTCCCTCTAAATTGTTCCCACATTCTACAAATTTCCCATTTACCTCCTTTAAAATTATGGTATATTTTAGATATACAGCAAGTATAAGGACTAATAGATAAGCACCTGCGAACCCACTATCTTGTTTAGGAAATAAAACATTATTACTGATGAAGGCTTCTGTGTGGCCCTCAATGTTAAACATGTAGCTTTCATCTTTGATTTTTATTGCTTAGTGGTGTTCTATTAAACATACCAAGATTTATTTATCCATTTCTCATAAATAGACACTTAGATTGTTTCCATTTTTTGCTGTTATAAACAATGCTGCTATAAAAACTCTTGTACATGTCACTTTCTGTACATGTGTGAGAGTATGTATGAACATTGGAACAGAATTCCTGTCAGAATGTGCAGTTTCAACTTTATTAAATATCAACACACTGTTCTCCAAAGTTATTATACCCATTATACTCTTACCAGCAAATTAAAACATTAAATTAGATTAGATTAAAACATAAATAAAATAAAAACTTTTGGTGTTTCACAACTTCACTAATACTCAATATTGTCAGACTTTTAAATTGTTGCCAGATTGTGTCAGGCTTTTCTTATTTTTTAAAATATGTTTTTATTGATTTTTTTTTAGAGAGAGAGGAATAGAAATATTGCTATGAGGGAGAAACATCGATTGGCGGCCTACTGCACACCTCCTGCTGGGGATTGAGCCCACAACCTGGGCATGTGCCCTGACCGGGAATCAAACCAGGATCTCTCAATCCATGTGACGACTCTCAATCCACTGAGCCACATTGTCCAGGCTTGTGTCAGGCTTTTTAAGCCATTGAGAGCTCTTGGGGTTTTTCTCTAAGGATGATGGGAAGCCACTGGAGGATTTGGGGTAAAAGGATGAAATGATCTGACCAAGAAGGACCATTCTGGCCACTGGGTTGAGAATAGACTCTAAGGAGGTAAATGAGTGGAACCCAGTAGACCAGTTAAGTGGCTATTTTAATAATCTATTCAAAATGTGATGAAAGATTCAATCAGATTAGTAGTAGTGGAGGAGTAGTGAGAACTGAAAATATATCTGGACTCTAGATATGTTTAGAAAGTGGCAACATTTTTAGAGTAAAGACAATAGATTTGCTGTTAGATTACAGGCAGGGTGTGTGAGACTCCAAGGTTTTGGCATGCGTAACTGAAACGAAGTCATTTGCTATTGACTAATATGAGGAAGAATATGGGGGCAGGAGGTTTGGAGGAAAGATCAGGAGTCAGCTTTGGGTTTGATATGCTGGAGAAGACTTTTAGACATCCAACTGAAGACAGACAAGTCTAGAATTAATATGATAGTTCAGAGCCAGAGTATAAATTTTGGAATCTTTATCATATAGATAGTATTTAAAACTCAGAGACTAGAAGAGATCACCAGAAGAGCTGTGTAGTCAGAGAAGAAAAAAGTTTCAAGGAGAAACTAGCAAAGGATATGGAAATGGAGGAAGACCAAGACAGTGGCTGTGCCAGAAGTAAAGTAAAATATGTCCCCTGCTGCTGATAGTTTAAGAAGGTTGAGAACTGACATTGATAATTAGATTTAGCAACGTGGAAGTCATTGCTGATTTCTCAAAAGCAGTGTTGGTGGAGTGGTATGTGTGAAAGTCCAACTAGAGCATTTTAAGAGGACAGAGGAGAGGAATTTATTCTTTGTATTATTTTTTGCTGTAAAGGGGAGTAAGGCAACAGAGCTACTGCTGAATGGTGAATTGGGGTCAAAAGAGTTGTTTTAACATTGGAAAAGTATTAGCGTATTTATGTGCTTATGGGAATAACTCAAAAAATAAGTAAAAATGATGATGCAGTAGAGAGCAGAGACAAATTCTGCAGTAATGTCCTTGAATAGTTGAAAGGACATGGGACTAGAGAATAAATAAAGGGAGTATGAATAGTTCAGTTGTGGTCAAAGGGAAGGCAGATAAATGGCCACAGATGCAGGTTGAGAGATGGAAGTGGTGGTGAGAGAATGCAGAGTTGATGAAAATAGGAAATAGGAAATAAGGATCAGCTGAGAATGTGAAAGAAGGTGTGATGTTAGAAGTTTTAGTATAGAGGATAAAATGTGAATTAGTGATCTAGGAGAAAGAGACTGGGAATTATTCTTTCTGATTTTTAATCTGTCTTAAATGATTTCACTAAACTGGTCTCCTAGCTTCTGTCCTTGTCCCAGATTGATTCACTTTATTTTTTTTATTATTACTTTTTTTATCCTCACCCAAGGACACTTTTTTGCATTTATCTTGAGATAAAGTGGGAGGGACAGAGGGAGGGAGAGAGAGAGAGAGAAACATCGATGTAAGAGAGACACATCGAGTGGCTGCCATCCACACGACCCCACCCGGGGCCATGGACAAACCGAAACTGAGGTACGCGCCCCTAGCAGAAACCAAACCCAGGACTCTCTGGTCCACGGGCCAATGCTCTAACTGCTGAGCCAAACCGTCCAGGGCCAGATTGATTCACTTTAAACACGATCATGTCACTCTGCTCAAAGCTTCCCAATAACCAACAATCTTGCTCAGAGTAAAAGTCCAAGTCCCTCATTTCTCCTACAAGACTCTACACTCTCTGTCCTCATATTGTCTTTCCAAGCTCATCTGCAACTGCTTTTCCCCTCACTCACACCAGCAAGGCCAGCAGTTGTGTCTATTTTGTTCACTACTATCTCCTCAGCACTTACAACAGTGCCTACCACATAACAGGTACTCTGAAGATTTGTTTAGTAAATCAAGTGGCAGCATTTAAGTGGTTATCCAAGAAGAATATAACCAAAGTCATCCAAAATACAGTCTTTTTATGTGTGTTGAGTTTGTTAGGACATATCAGTAATTATGCCTTTTTTGTTATTAACTGGGACAGTCTGGAGCCAGACAGGTGTTTTGCTCATTTAAATGCCAATAAAACTTACACGTATCTCTCACTCAAAAAATTTAAGAGATAGCAGTTTATGATTTTTTGTACTGCAGGTTGAGCTATGTAAAGTTTGTATTTCATGTATGTTTATATTCAGGCATGGGCTAACATGACCCAATCTCATTCAATGAAACAAAGAGCCAAAGTGGATAAAACTGTATGAAATTTGTTGTTAAGGATGTTGTTGAATACATATTTTTTTTTTTGCATCGCATAATGCCTCCATTATAAGACTAACAGGAGAAAATTATTTTTGTTGTTGTTAATCCTCACCCAAGGATATTTTTTCCATTGATTTTTAGAGAGAGTGGAAGGTGGAGAGGGGAGAGAGACAGAAACATGGGTGTGAGAGAGACACATCCATTGGTTGCCTCCTGCATGCTCCCTGACTGCAGCCAGGGATTAACCTGCAACCCACTTACATTACATGCCCTTGACCCTTGACCAGGAATGGAACCTGGGGCCCTTTGGTGTGTGGGTTGATGCTCTAACCACTGGACAGGGCCAGAAAAAAATTCTTCATAGTCCCAGTCAGAGGAATAGTACTTTTTTTTTTTTTTTTTTTATCCTCACCCGAGGACATTTTTTCATTTTCTCTTCAGATAGAGTGGGAGGGAGAGAGAGAGAGAGAAACATCGACGTGAAAGGGACACATCGAGTGGCTGCCTCCCACACAACCAACCAAGGCCGGGGACAAACTGCAACCAAGGTACATGCCCTTAGTGGGAACCGAACCCGGGTCTCTGTGGACCATAGGCCGACGCTCTAACCGCTGAGCCAAACCGGCCAGGGCAGGAATAGTACTTTTAAAAATCATTATTTTAGGAATATTGCAAATCATGTTACTGATGCTTTTCTCTTCTTTGGTTATTAGGAAAGAGTCAAATGTATGCCTCTTGTTTTTGTCAAGCACTTGCTTTTGTGAGGGTGGTGGGGTCTTGTCTGCTCCTTCCATTATTAAAAATAACTACATAAATAACTAAATCTGAAAGAAGGAGATCATGTATGATTCAGTGACCCAATTCTGTATACCTGGTATCTACAAGAAAATAGCAAAGTAAACACAAAAGATGTACTTCGGCAAAAAACTGGAAGCCTGCTTAAGCTAGAGAAGATCAAGTAACAGAAGAAATTGTTTGTTTCCAAACTACCTGTACTACTCTAAGAATATACCCAAATAACAAGTCATTTGTCCTAATATATAAGAACATTTCCCTTCACACCTGGTTATCAAGATGGGCTGTTAGCTCTATTAGATGTGTGGCTCAGTGAGCCAATTTTGTGTACCTGGTGCTTAAAAGAAAAAGCAATGTAATCAAATAAAGATGCACCTCTCCTGCAGGAAGTGTGCACAACTGCTAAAATGCATTCTGAGTGCTAACCTCGATTCTTGCTTCTTCTCATTTATATCACCATCCTATTTTCTTTCTTTTTAAAAAATTTATTTTTTATTGTTGACAGTATTACAGATATCACCCATTTCTCTCCCTATTGCCCCTCTTCACCCAGCCCCTGCCCCACCCCAGGCCTTCCCTGCACTATTACCTATGTCCATTTCTATGCATATGTGCACATAAATTCTTTGGTTAATCTCTTCCATCCTATTTTCTTAAAACCAATTTGAGCCCCCCATTGAATCATTTTACTATGTTGCCCCAGAGTTCCTCCACAAGTAGGAAAGAATATTGGTACTTCCAAGTTGCAGTGGAGGGCGCAAAGCCAAGGGAGAAGAATAGGTGAGTGATAGAAAGGTGTCATTTCTGATGTGGGATAAAGATTACTAGGTGTGGGATCAAATTATGTATTTTTTTTTATCCTCACCCGAGGACATTTTTTCATTTTTTTGTTCAGATAGAGTGGGAGGGAGAAAGAGGAAGAGAGAGAGAGAGAGAAACATCGATGTAAAAGGGGCACATCGAGTGGCTGCCTCCCGCACCACCAACCAGGGCTGGGGACAAATTGCAACCGAGGTACGTGTCCCTAGTGGGAACCGAACCTGGGTCTCTCTGGACTGCAGGCCGACGTTCTAACCGCTGAGCCAAACCGGCCAGGGCCAAATTATGTATTTTAAATGAGATTTTTAGATTAGCTAGGACACCATAAGAAATTAACTACCAATGAATTGCAATTCTCAAGGATTTACATTACCCAGATTCAATCCACTCAGCTACTTAGCACTTTGGGAACTACTGAACCCTTCCCTTTCTTAGTTCTGTGTTTCTTTAAATGCTGCTCGTATGCAATTGATTAATGATGCTCATCAGACAGATTAAACTTATGTGAAAGAGTGACAGTAGTGAAATAAAGATCACAGAAGAGAGAAGAGCCTCAGAAAAATAAAAATGAAAGATTAGATGGTCACCCTGACCATCTTAATGAAATAAGTATTGAAAATGGGGGGGGGGGGGGCGGATATAAGAAGAACAAAGAAAAAGATAAACTAGAAAAAGGAACAAGAGAGAACAAGAACCCCAAAGAGGGTAGAATAATTGCATTCTTGTCTTCATTTAGAGTCTAAAAGCAGATCTTGTCAGAGGTGGGAAGCAGCTATTCATCTATGTCCCATGTCACCACACACCTTCCTCTCCCACCCCATTATAGGGCAAAGCTATCAAGGTCAGCAGAATTAAATAGCATAAAACACCAGTTATTACTTTCCCTGTAATTTTTTATTCTGCTTTTATAATTTTACCCAGAAAGATTAATCTTTTCTGTGTCATATCAGTATTTTAATGATATTCACCTTCCATTTCACCAAGATTTTTCTTAGGAACAAGGAATTGCCTACAGTAAGGGGTACGCTCCATAATGCAAGAGCTAAAATTCATTTTAGGAGAACTTTAAGGGTGAATATGTTTATCAAAAGAATTAGTGTCTGCCCTTAGAAAAAGACTTAAATTGATCAAGCATAGAGACTATAATAATAACAAAAACACAAATATCATATTTACATGTGTCAGGTGCTGCTCTCAGCATTTTACATGTTAATTAATTAATTCCTTGCAACCATCCTATAAGAAAGGTACCATTACTATCCCCACTGTAGCAACAAGGAAACTATGACGTACCCAAGATCCCACAGCTTATAACTGGAATACCTAGAACTCACACCCAGGGAGTCTGGCTCAAGAGCTTGGGCTTTTAAGTACTCCATCACTCTTGTTAGATGAATAAAATGTAAATTTAAAAATGAAAGGGTGGTTAAATTCAGTAGTTTTTCTATATATGTTGTTTCGTGATATGTATCTTGTTGAACTAGCAGCATTTGTACATCTGAGTTTTATTAATGTCTAGAGATCCAGAAAACACACACAAAAAAACTCTCTATATCTTTGTGAGTGTGTATGTGTATGTTTGTGGTTGTTTAATATTGGAAGGTTTGCTCACTAGAGTTTTTGAGGTAATTTGTTGTTCTTTTTTTACAAATCATTACATGGCTTTATTGCATCTTTAAAATACCACAAGTGACTATGAGGAGTCATCAGCATCTTGCTGTTTCTGTAGCTGGACTACTGAACTGTTCTTTTTCAGAAACATAGATACCATCCAAAAATTTTCTGATAGCCTTGCTTTTAAATATTGTGACTTGCTGAATCAAAGTAGCTGAATTTGATATAAGTTCATTGTCGTTCCCTTCAAGAATTAACTCACCTTTCTGGGCTTGAAATACTGAACAAGTCTGCACCTGACCTCATCTGAACCCAAGACATTTCTGATTTCAACAAGGAGACCATTCTCCTGAATAAAGATGTTGATGGGGAAGTGAGTGTACGCAGACCTCATCTTGTAATGGAAGCCCTTGACACGTTCTGTACATGATGGCAGATACAGACAGTGCGACCATCTGTCAACCCAGAGCCTCTTCTTTTTCTTCCCAAGGAGGATGAGTTCTACATTGATGTGATTGAAGTCCCTCCACAGGGTGCTTCTGGGGCCCTTCACAATAACTGTGCATCCCTTCAGAGTGACATCAGCATTTTCTGGAGTGTCAACAATCTGATTGCTGAGAATGGTCTTCTTCCTCTCCGTAGATGCGGCAAAGACAGCTGAGTTCATTTGTTTCTACTGAAATTAACAATTTCTTTCTAGGACTCTTCTAGTAAATTGAAACTAAAATTGGGCCTAGCAATCATATGACAACTTAGAAGAAAAACTGGGGCTAACAATTTAGGAACCTCTAGAAAGTAAACAGAATGTGGATTGAAAACAAATTCTTTTATTTGGGTAACTGGTTGATAATTTTTGGAAATAAAACTCAGTAGCTCTTTTTATTATTTTTATTTAATAGTTTTTTTCTTTCGTATCTTGCTTAGGTCTGCCCAGAGAAAGAGGGATGCTATATAAGCCTGAAAAGTGTTGAGTGGAAGATTATATGTGATGCTAGTGCCTTGTTAGAAGATTTCATCTATGTATAAGGCTGCTCCACTAGAGTCCACAGAACCATTTACAGAAGGAATCTGATAGTACATGGCATTGAGCTCATGAAGTTCTTTGGCCTCAATAAGGCAGCATCGCCAATGCGACAGATATGTTTTTGACCAAAAAAAGTGATGAATTTGATATTTTGAAAAGCTGAGAAATCAATCGGGCTCCTTTGTTTCTAATTAATAGTGTTTTCCAAGTTCCAGAGGTGGGGATGGATGTTTGAAAAATATATTGTGTATGTGTTTACTTACAACCCATTATCAATGTACAATGGGATTACACCCTTGTAGGGCAGCACAAATTGGATATGACAGTATTCTCCGTTAAGTTTCAATTTAGTGCTCAGGCCAATTGGCTTAGTTGGTTGGGCATCATCCCGTGCACCAAAGGGTTTGGGTTCGATTTCTGGTCAGGACACATGCCTAGGTTGCAGATTCGATCCCCTATTGGGGAGCATATGAGAGGAAACCGATCAATGTTTCCCTCTCACATCAATGTTTCTCTCTCCCTTCCTCTCTCTCTAAAAATCAATAAACATATCCTTGGGTGAGGATTAAAAACAAACAAAACATTTTAATTTAGTCACCCTGGATTGCGAACTTGTTAGAGCGAATATCTGGGGACATTTAACACATGTGTTGCTGCTGAGCATCATCTTTTTAGTTTTTGTTTGTTTGTTTGTTTTGGTACGTGCCCCTAGCGGGGGGCCAAACCCAGGACTCTCTGGTCTGCAGGCCAATGCTCCAAATGCTGAGCTAAACTGGCCAGGGCTGAACATCATCTTTGTAGTTTTTTGCTAATGCAGTGGTTTTCATAGGACATAGGAACATGATCTATCCCCAATGGTTCCATCTTGTTAGATTTGACCCTTGCTCCAACTTACTAGATTATGACATCAGATATATTGTTTTCTTTTCAGCTTTGTGTTATCTATAAATTTGAAAAGCTTGTCATCTCCAAGTTATAGAGACATATATCAAATAAGAAAGAGCTAAGGGCAGAACCTTATAGTTTTCTGGCAATAGCAAGCAGAGCTACAACCTGTTAAGAAAGTGGTAAGTTAAACAACTAATTTTTGGACTGACTTAATCATCTGAAATATGGTAACTATTTTGAATGCCAGCTAGGAGATTAATAAATTTTATAAAGGACTAGAGACAATTGATGGCATTGAGATATATTATATTTAAGTGAAATGAGAGCCTAGCATTTTGAAAGAAAATAAAACTTCAAAATTGAACATTAATACATTTATTTTATTTATTTTCTTTATTGACTTTAGAGAGAGAGGAAGGGAGAGGGGGAGATAGAAACATCGATGAGAGAGAACATCGATTGGCCGCCTCCTGCATGCCCCCCACTGGGGACTGGACCCACAACCTGGGCATGTGCCCTGACTGGGAATCAAACTGGTGACCTCTTGGTGCATGGGTCGACGCTCAACCACTGAGCCATCCCGGCCGAGCGAACATTAATGCATTTAAAAGAAATTATATTAAGCTATCTTTGCAAATTATTGCATCCTTTACAGAGCATGCATAACAAAGAGCAGGTACTCAATAAACATTAGTTGACTGGGTAAAATAAATAAATAAAATAAAAGCTACCTTCCTTGAAATGAGTTTATTAGTAAACTAAAATAAGCATTCTTTAAAATATTCCTAGATGGTTGCTTTTTTTTTTTTTGCATGTTTTACTTATTAACTACTTTTTTAATTTCACTCTCATACACACAATCTTTTAGTGGCTTTCTGCTTCCTACCTAATTACTTTGCCTGGACTCTGAGTCCTACAGTTTTACTTCCACCTGCCTATCCAGTCTCCATGCCCACTAACTTGCTTCTTCCCTTATAATTAAGACAATTTCCTCACTGTCCCCAAAACATCCCGCAATCTATTTTCATTGCTTGGTTCAAGTTCTCCAGACCCAATGCTTTCCGCTTTCCTATAAATTCATCCAAATCTTGCCCATTCTTCAAGGCCCAGTCAAATGCCACCCTCTCCCTAGCAAATTTTCTCCTATAGCTCTAGTATTCATCTTTTTCCCTCCTATCTGAAATCATTCAATTATTCACTCAATAAATACTTAATGCTAAGTGTTCAGCACTGTGCCAGCATAAGGTATAAAAACACTTTTCCTGCCTTTGCAGTCAGACTGTCTGGATTTGAATTTTTCCTATGTGATGTACCAACTTTTTAACATTGGACGGTTTCTTAACCTCCTATTCCTCTATTTCCTCATTTTTTAAATGGGGTAATAACAATAACTACCTCACTAGGTAGTTGTTATTATTAAAGGAGATAATTACTTAAAGTTTAAGGGCAATGCTTTATTTAGCAAAACATTTCAGGAATACTTGTTTTTATTGTTGTTTTGTTATATGAGTCAGAACAGTAAAGAGGCAATTGCAACTAACAGTAATGAGTACACTGAAAAAATTGAGTACAGGATGCTGTGAAACCACAGGAGTGGCACCTAGCGTAACCTTAGAGATCAGGACAGACTTACTGCAGGAAGTGATTCCTAAGCTGAGGACTAAAGGGTGAGTAAAATAACTATAGTATTCAGCTCTTTGTAAATCTCTTCAATGGCATGATCAACTTTACACAAATAGCATTCTTTCATAAGTTCCCAGAGAATGTTTTTCATGGAACTGAACTTTGTGAACCCATTCCTTATCCATAGATCTGCACACACACTTCCTTCTCCAAGAAACGCCCCACCCCAGACACACACACACACACACACACACACACACACACACACACACACACAGCTCTCTTGGGAAAATTTAAATATAAGAGAGGTGATTCCACCATAGAATTATGAATTCACAATGTGATTAAAATACAAAAATAAAACTTAACCTACCAAATCAGTAATTTTACATTGAAACTGAAATTTCTCTGATGGCTAAAATCCAATCTCATCAAATGACTGAAGGTCATAGTCTCCTCTTGGATCATTTGATTTTTACCAGAGCCTCGGTTGTAGTCATTAATCTCCAGGCTTCTCAGTGCCCAGAAGCAACTTTGTTATATAGAGTGTATCTTCCACTATATGCTCGGCTACCCAAGTTATTTCAGAATCTGCTCATTACTGTTATTGGAGAAATGGATGGACGGTCTTTCTTCATTGCTAGTGGGAATGGGGTTCTTGGGGTACCACAGGAATAAGCATTTCCAGAGGTCCTTATGGGAAGATAAGATGTGGGAGAAAGATTTATTTATGTGAAATTACATTCTTAAGTTTCCAAAATCCCAGTTCCCTTAAACCGGTCCTGGAAAAGGTGCAGCTGGGGATTCAGCAGAGCTAGAAGCAAAGCCAGTGTCCAAAATTTCCATTCTATAGTGCAGTTGGGTCTGGTACAGCATCAGGCTAGTTGTAGTCCATTAGTCCATTGTGTGTGTGGTCCACTTGGCCATGGGCCATATGGGCAAATGCAGGAGCATGAGAATCCCACAATTAGGAGCGCAAGAGACAAGAGAGAGAACTCCTTTGTTTAAGAGCTTAAGTATCTCAGATTTTGCATCCTTTCAGTGGCCATGCCTAACCTGGCCAATGACCTGTTCCCAGGTGTGACTGACAGGCACATACCGTCCCTACATCACACAGACTTTTCTGGGCATGCATCTATCCTTCCCCAGTCCAGTCCCTTCCTCCAGCGAGACGGGTGGCTTCCTTGGGGAGTGTTAAGTTGCAGCTTCCTGGCAAAGCTGCACAAATGGCATGCCTATAAAATTTGGCCTTCCCTTTGCTCCTTTCCAGTTATTAATAAGTGAGTTCATTACAATGGTATCATTACCACCTAATGAAGGAAAAAGAAACAAAATATATTCCCATATCTTTGGCATATGCCATGTTAATTTTTTCTCTCTTCTTTCTCATCATAGTGTTATATATTCTTTCAGCTTCTATTGTTTCACGTATCTCAATCTGTCTCCAACCCTGCCTGCTTTGTCCCCTTCCTTGGATGGTTCATAAGGTAACTGAGGGTAGGAGCCATGTAGTGCTGTTGTATCCAACCCTACAGGCTGGATGTGCCCTATGAAATTCCAGCGGGCACCATCCTCACAGTGCACAAAGACTGTGTTCCTTAAGCTGAGCAGTGGGGCAGCCCCAGGGCTCCTTTCTAACAGTTCTTTTGTACATAGATACCCATTATGTCTAAGGTAGTCAATCAGTAAATATTGGTTGTTTAATTTATTATTGATTGTTCAAAGGAAAAGACTCGTGTTTTATGTTTCTACAATCAACATTTAAACTTTTCCATGAGCTTTTCATTGCTAGTATTAGAATATTTCTTTTCTAACAATCAATAATCCATTTTAAATAATCAGAATAAATGTTAGCCCCATATTAAAGCATTTAAACAATTTTATTTGTTGAGGACCTAGTTATTTGTGTCAATGTAAAATTTCTATTGTTAATTGATAAATGTATTTGTATCTGTCCATTAGGTTAAATAAAATTTGGATATCAAGAGCACAGCTTTACCAGATTTTTTATTTTTACTCGCAACACCTCACAAAATATTCTTTGGGTATTTATAAAACAGGCCCTGGCCAGTTTGGCTCAGCGGTTAGAGCGTCGGCCTGTGGTCCGGAGAGACCCGGGTTCGGTTTCCGCTAGGGGCATGTGCCTGGGTTGCAGTTTGTCCCCGGCCCTGGTTGGTCGTGCGGGTGGCAGCCACTCGATGTGGCCCTTTCACGTCGATGTTTCTCTCTCTCTCTCTCCCTCTCTCTCTCTCTCTCTCTCTCTCTCTCTCTCTCCCTCCTACTCTATCTGTACAAAAAATAAAAATAAAAAAAATAAATAAATAAAACAGTGACTGAGGCAAAACCTTCGTTGTTTCTTTCTTTTGGTTGATTTCATGATATAGAAGATTTTCTCCAAAACTGACTAAAAAGAGGTTTCTCTTGCAGTTTGAAAGAGGAAGAAGAATGCAATAATCACATAAAATTCAGAAAACCTTTTAAATAAGTGACCTCAGTTAGAGCTCACTGATCAACATTATGAAAGATGCTTGCTATAAATTATTATAGCATTTGCTTATAATGACCTTACATTTGGAATCAATTGAAATGTGCACGTGCTTTTAGGTTGACTTTTGAACTCCTCTGATTTGTGGCAAAGATAAAAGTAAATGATGGACTAATTAATTTGTGCACACTTTCTTGGCAAGTTAACGAATATGGTAAAGTAAATAGTTGGCTAGTTCAGGCAACCTTAAGTGCATTAAGCACTTTAAACTCTTTGTTCAAATCTGTCTTTGGTACTTGAGGAATGTTTTCAGCTTCTTAGTCTCCTTTGAAACTGGTGTCCCAAGTCAGGGCCTCTTTGATTGTCCATCTTGCTATCAGACTTGGCTCTTGTTTCTGTCCCCTAACCTTGGCTATTTTCAGGGCTGTGGCCTGATCTTGATTGCTGCTTCCTACAAGTGGATTTTAAGTTTCCTATTCTGATCAAGAGATCAGTTTGCTTTCCTAGGGTGCTCCACCCCAGATTGACTGCTGAGTGTGCATGCATGTGTGCACATACACATGTACTTTTGTTTGTGTGTGAGTGTTGTCATGAATAGTAGAGAAAAGACTAGAACTAAGACGAATCATTTACTTCTTATATGTACTCCCTGTAAGGTACTTTCTTACTTTCTTTAAATGTTGCAATTTATGAACAGAACATATACATTCCCAATTAAAGAGTATATAAGGAATATACATAGGAAACAAATGAGACAGTGAGGCCACATAGTTACTTAAGGGTTACACTTATGAAAGGGTGGAGCCCACGTTTATACGCAGGACTGCATACCCCTTTTCCAAAGAGTGTTTCTCAAAGTCTTCTACTTAGAGCAGAATCTCCTCAGGCACGTGTTTAAAACGCATGAATTCCCTGCTTCATGGAAACCCAGGGAGAGGTCCCAGAAACACCGCCCCAGTGTGTCCAGAAAGTTCAAGAAATAATAGACTTTAAATGATCAACAAATACTAGAATAAAGGATCTGAAAACCCAAATGACTTTTCCACTTGAAGCATAGTTTTATGGAAAGTGTCAGGCACCTGAAAATAAGGTTTTATAGTGACAAATGTCTTTTCAGGAATGATTATGGCTTTATGCAAAGTCGATCCCAATAAATCTTTTCTACAAAGCTCAAGTCTCAGTCTAGGCTGGAAGTAAATCATTTTCCCTGGCACCACAGTTCCAAAAAGAAAGCCAGTGAGGACAATATTATGAATGTTGCTTTCCTGGCACTAGCTATCTAAAGAATAGTTGCATTGGCAAAATTTTTCTCTCATGACCTGTTTTTAAATAAAAAATAAAAATTATAGTCACTCATCTATGTAGAAAATTATAAAGACTGGAAATGAGGAAATAAAACAGAGTCTAATACATCCAAAAGGAAGTCAGTATTCTATGCATTAAACGAACAGGGATTTTTTTTTTTATGAATAAAGTGAAGTTACACCACATTAACATTCAATGAGACACTAAAAGAAAAGAATGTTAATTTACAAAGAGGACCTTATTAAACCTGGTAGTTAGCACTAATTTAGGTTATTGTTAAGAATTTCACCTTAAACCTGGGTTTAAAAATAGGCCTACTATTATTTTAAGAAGCATACTATTTCCAGAATCTCAATCAATATATGTCAGGTTTGAGGAAGAAGTTCACCATTAAGGAAAGACTGCTTCTGCAAAGGCATTCAGTTTTCAAAAAAAGAAAAAGTCAAGTGTGAAAACAGGTGGTAGCAAAGAAAGGTATGAGAATGCTAAGTAATAGCTGACCAGAAGAGCAGCTCATATCAGTAAGAAACGAAGGGAGGAAAGAAGTTGCTACATTGATGATAGTAAAGAAAGAGTAGGGTTGACTTTAAATGTTACTAAGTCGAGGAGGAGGGGACAGTCTGATTGCTGGATTAATTCAGCCCGTCTGAAAAAAAAAATCATGAAATGTGCACATTTATATTAGGTCTTGTGTGAGTCAGGCATGCAAACCTAAGAGGTAAGCAAGATTTCCTAATTAATGCTAACTGGAGCCAGAGAATGAATGACCTAATTTAGAGACTTCTCTAATTATTTGATTATGGATACACAGGAATGAGTGAAAATATCTTTTTTTTTTTTTTTTACTTTCAACAACTAATCTTTCAAAATGTATATGAGAATAATGTCACCCCAGTTGACAAGTTGGGAGTATGAGAGGGAGAGGTATCCTTTCTTGGCTCACCTTGGAGGTCTCTGGCTGGGCTTATCCCGTCAGAATGGGAAGGGCAGGCAACAAAGCTACCAAGGGCAGAATGTAATAGTCCATTTTGGTTAAAGGTTTTGTTCATGAAAGAGGTGATAACAAGGACGGAAACACTCCAAGAGCCAGAATGCTTGCCTGGTCATACCAATTCTGCCACATAGGCACAGAGACAGCTATTGAGTCAAAGATGAAAACACAAGTCAAGCCTGTCAGCCTCCACTCATTCCCCTGGCCACCTTGAATATCTGTAATTATCCTAGCTCCTCTGTATTTCTTTAGGGGGCAGCTTTACCTATGTCTGTTGATTGGATACTGCTTATCAGAGACACTCTGGGGAAACAGGGAAAAAGCAACTCCTGTGGCTTGTATTTTATTTTAAATCTATCATTTTCTTTTTGTAAGAAAACATGTTTTTATGGAGTTTTAGAGAGAGAGGAAGGGAGAGGTAGGGGGAGAGAGAGAGAAACATCCATCGGCTGCCTCCTGCATGGCCCCTGCTGGGGATCCTGCCTGCAACCCGAGCATGTGCCCTGGCTGTGCATGGGACAACACTTAGCCAACCAAGCCACACCAGCGAGGGCGGTTTGTATTTTAAAACATATGAAAACCTTCGCCCTGGCTGGTGTGGCTCAGTTGGTGGGAACGTCATCCTGTACACCAAAAGGTGGTAGGTATGATTCCTGGTCAGGGCATGTGCTAGAGGCAACCAGTCCATGTTTCTCTCTCACATCAATGTTTCTCTCTCTGTCTCTCTCTTTCTTCCCCTTCCTCTTTCTAAAATCAATTTATAAAAAAAAAAAAAAGGATATGAAAATTTTCTCAAGTAAGATTCTGTTTAAAGAATCAGTCTATAACCCCCACTATCACCAGGGCAAAGCAGTGAGATTTTACTTCCCCACCAGAACCAATCTGCCCTTTTGTTACTTCGTTTCACCTCCAGCACCACTGGTGACGCTCCTTTTAACAAACTTTTCTCTGAAGAAGATGCCAGAGAAGTGGGACATCAAGGGATCTTCCATAGGATCTGATGATATAGGGTTGATGGTCTCTGGCCCTGCTCACAGAAGTCAAAACTTAACGCAGGAGCACTACGTCCCAAGCAGGAAACCACACTTGTCAAAGGACCAGCCACTAATGATTAATCCAGATTTGCTCTTGGCACCACAAGATTCCTCTTCTAGTCTTGTTTTGTGTGCAGGACAGCCCAGAAGAGCCTGATCTTTTCTATGGAAAATCCACAGATGGCATTTTCTTCAAGCCTAATTCTTCTTTCTTTCATTCAGACCATTGCTCTTCATCACTAAGAAGTTTCCTGCTGAACTAGTGTGCCCACATTAATATTTTAATATTTAGACCCAGTAACTGTTCACTAGGTTTACCATCTTGAAAATTATATTTTATAATTTTTATGACTCCAAGCAAAACTGACAAAAAGTCTGTAATCAATTAAACCCATACAAATATCACCATAACAAAATTGAAACAGACTCATAGACACAGAGACCAGACTAGTGATTCCCAGAGGGAAGGAGGAGTGGGGGGAGTGGGTCAAAGAGGTGAATGGATTAAGAAGTACAAATTGGTAGTTATAGAATAGTCATGGGGATGTAAAGCACAGCATAGGGAATATAGTCAGTAATATTGCGATAACTATGTGTAGTGCAAGGTGGTCCTGGAATACTTTGGTGGGGAATACTTTGTAAAGTATATGATTGTCTAATCACTATGATGTACACCTGAAACCAATAAATAATAATACTGAATAAAAATAATTTACAATATATTAGAGCTTGTACTCCTGTATATTTAAAAAGAGTTCAATGAATAAAAATATCATTTATATCCAACTTTATAGGAAAAAGGAAGAAAAAACATTAAAATTACTTGAGAAAGAATTAGGCACTTGATATGTGTAAATACAGTTAGTTAATCCTCATAGTAGTTTCACTGCCCAGATGATAAAGCCAAGCATCAGCTGAGCTAAGTAGGCTTGCCTGGGGTTTCCCAGCTAATGGTGAAAAGAACCCGAGGCTGGATGGGTCTCATTCCATAAACCCTTTTTAGTGGACCAAATACTATATTTCTGATTATAATCTATAAAGCACTTGATAAATGTAAATTGTTAGGTTACTTACATCTTCCCTTTAACTGCCTTCATCAACCTCAGAAACATAGTGATATTTATATCTAATAAAGAATTATTCCTGCTACCTTTAAAATGCTTCCACATTTTTATTATTATTATTATTTTTAATTCTCACTCGAGGACATGCTTAGAGAGAGGAAGAGAAAGAGTGAGTGAGAAAGAGAGAGAGAGAGAGAGAGAGAGAGAGAGAGAGAGACATTGATTGGTAACCTTCAGTACATGCCCTGACAGGGGATTGAACCCAAAACCCAGGTATATGTCCTGACTGGGAATCGAACTGGCAACCTTTAGGTGCACAGAATGACACTCAACCAACAGGGCCACTCTGGCTGGGCTGGATCCACATTTTTAACTGCAGACAGCTGCTTCTGGTTAGACAAATTTCAAAGTTAGAACATAAAACATTATATAAGGCAAGGCATTTAAAATTTTTCTCTGGTTCTTGTTCTTGCAGCAAATCTACAAATTCTTTAGGAATGACTCACACGTTCAGATTTTTTTAAAAAATTTTACTGATTTACCTGATTTTCAAAAATTAAGTTATCTAGTATATATCATCGACATTTTTTTAGCTTACTCAGCAATATTTTAAGCATTTATTTTTATGACTATCCATTCTGATAACAATACATTCAATAAAGTTTCCCTGATGCCCCTCAATTCTTTTTTATTTTTAATCCTCACCTGAGGATATTTTTCCATTTATCCTCAGATAGAGTGGGAGGGAGGAAGAGAGAGAGAGAAACATCGATGTGAAAGAGACACATCAACTGGTTGCCTCCCACACAACCCCGACCAGGGCCAGGGATGAACTGCAGCCAAGGTACGTGCCCTTGATTGGAATTGAACCTGTGACTCATTAGTCCTCAGGCCGACGCTCTAACCACCGAGCCAAATCGGCCAGGGCACCACCTCAATTCTTAAATTGAAACCAGTCATAATAAATCATGTCAAATATCGGTTATGATTGATTAATTTGAATATTTTCTCCTATTTAGTATAAAACTGAATAAAATATGCTCATAAAAGATAAAAGAAAAAATAGAAATGTTAATGAATATATGCATGAAAATAAGAAATAAATACATAAAATATATTTTTATGCCTTTAAGCATGACCTTTAGAATTAAACTGATCTCGGCCATTGAGGAGTCTCTTGACAATGACACAATGACCAGAACAGAGGTCAGCGGGGTGGACTGAGGGCTGGGTGTGCTCAGCAGCTGAGAGGGCAGAGGAGCCGCCTCTACAAGGAAGAAATTTCAGGCTGCGATCCTGCTCAGGAATGAGGGGGTTGCTCTCGCCTGTAAGAAGAACAGTGCTTCAGGCAGGAAGATCCAGGAGGAGCTGTGAAAACTCGGGGGGCTGGACCACCTCGTGCTCTCACCGGAGAAATGGCCTGTGGGAGACAACGCCATCATGCAGATGACGGCCGAGGCCCTCACCACAGACTACTGGTGCCTGGGATGACCTGTACCTGGAGATAGTGAAGTGTCATGTATAAGATCTTGAGAAGCTTCTAGAATATCAAGCAGATCCAGCTACCACTGGAGGCTGTTTGCAGCTGAAGCTGGACAACTCTCTCCTTGCTCGGCACATGCCTTTGGACTAGAAGGGTGAGGGAAGAATTGCTTCTTCCTCTCAAGTCGCATGCCAGAGAACCACCGTGGGGCACTAACCTACCTGTCTTCCCACTAAGCAGCCACCTTAAAGTTTGGCATGAGTTGAGAGGGATTTACCAGCAGGGCTCCTTTGTAGGGCAGTGTGCTGGAGAGCCAGCTCACCCGTTCGGCCCTGTTTAGAGGACACCAACTTCCCTGGCAGTTTTGTCACCGATAACTGGTTTAAGAAATATCGTCCACTGCTTTTCCTTTACATTTGTATTATTATTATTTTATTATCATTATTACTCTTATTGCCAAAACATCAAGGAAAACATATACCACTTTCATAAATGTCTGTCTCCATGATGACTTTATGTGTTTATGCGGCGATGTATTTAGGTAGCCATAGTCTCTGCCTCCAGATGCTGGGGTCCATGACGTGCCCCTCTGGGTTTATACTGAAGGGTGGACCTGTCCCCCTCTGGGTGTATACTGAGAGATGGACCTGCCCCATCTGGGTTTATACTGAAGGCTAGGATCCAATCAAATAAAGCCCATAATGAAGGGATGGGGAGAAGTAAACTGATCTCACTAGCTATACTGAGTACTAGCAGTGTGTTCCCAAGCCCTTTTAAAGCCTCACTGTTTCTCACCTGGAAAAGAGGAGAAAATAACAGTACCATCTCCTAGTGTTTGTGGGGATTAGATAAGATTTTTAAAGCTCTTAGCATAGTGCTCAATACACAATGATATCGATCATCGGTAGTTATTGCACATTATGTTGATACATACATTTTTACTTTTCAAAGTAGATAATCTCAAAAAAGTAGTACTATTGGAAATTGTGAAAAGCCAAATTATTCGTTAAGAGCAGAATCTCTTCCTTGGGTTAGTTTGAGTTAAGGGATCTATACCCTGGAAACCAAGAGACAATCAAAATATATTTGCAGAAAAATGATTAAACTACTTAAGATAATAGAATCCAACTTCAAACTTATGTTGCCCCCAAGCAAACTCTCTCTCCACACTCCTACCTCATACCTGCTCTGTTCATGGTTTTCCCCATTTCAGTTCATAGTAAATTCATCTTTCAGGGTATTCAAACTAAAAAACATCAATTACCCTTGACTCCTCTTTTTTCTTTCAAATGCCACATCCAATTGATCCACAAATCCTAGTGGGTCTCCCTTAGAAATATTTGACTATTTATGTCCACATCCTCTGCTATTCCACTTGGCTTAATCTGAAACATTTTTTAAAATCTTATTTTGATTTGCATTTCTGTAAATAAGTATTAAAATATCCATCACTACTTTTTCTAGTTTCCACTCTAGTTTGAGTATACTCTTCAAAAAATTCTCTATGGGTATTTTAAGATAAAAAAACTAAAAATACTGAGTATTTTGTGACATAGCTTCTGCTCTTTTATAAGTACTGCAGTTAGAACATATCACACAACTTTTATTCAAATAAACCATGTATAAAAATGTAGAAACTGCAAACCTCTAAATTAGCACTTAATGATCAGAATTTAATTATCAGTGCAAGCTGTATTGCATTAAACTAGCATTTCTTATTAGCTATGGGATGATTCTGTCCTTTCTTGGCATCATTTCTATATATTTTTTGTTTTCTATACTTTTTTTCTATATCAGTTCTATATCTTGCTTTTCTTATGTTGAGGAATTATTGAGACCATGAAAATGAAGAGCCAAAGAGAAAGAAGACATGTGTCACTTGGCCTTTCACACTGATCTTCACTAACCCATGTTTTCATGAGCACCAGATTTACCAAGTTTTCAAAGAGGAGTAGCAAGTGTTTGATGATGCAGGAAGTTTGGATTTAATTTTCACTTTGAGACACATGGATACTATTCCCTGAAAAAAAGTTGGCATACTGAAGATGTTCAAGTGTTCTTTCTCCAGAAGCTACCAACAGCCCCAACTGGATGTGAGACCCTGGTGGCTCTGAGGGGCTGTCAAAGCACAGATATCAGAAGGCAGCTGCTTCCTTCATTCATCCTCTGAGGTCAGACAAAGGTATTAGAGGACTTTCCTGGCACCAAATCCTGAGGGCAGAAACTTGCACATAGAATTTGCTCTTATAGAAAAATGATGCTAATGATATGGGGCAAAATAATAGCAGTATTAAGAAAAATGACTGGCCCTGCAGTTGACTGAGCACTTTCCGTGTACCCAGGACTATTTCAGTCATATTTCATATATTATTTCATTATCTCTAGAATATAAGCAAGCAGACAATTGCGAGCCATCCTCAGAGGAATGACTTCAAGTAGAGTTATGAATATCCTAAATCTCCAGAGCAGTCAAAACCACCATATCCCTCTCTCTCTCTCTCTCTCTCTCTCTCTCTCTCTATATATATATATATATATATATATATATATATATATATATATATATATATATATATAAACACACACACACACACTTTGAGGTAGGAGCTTTATAAGCACAATGAATTCTACATGAAAATTCTTTATTGATAAATCATAGCAGTCCATTGAATAAATGCTGACTCTAAGGCACTCTATAGGTATGACCAGGAAGCAGTACTAATCTTGTCCTCAGCATTGTTAAAATTGTTTCTCAACCATCCTTAAGTACTTATCATACATTAGATATTTCCATGTACTGGCTTTTTTTTTTTTTTTAGAATACCTATATTATTTAATATTTGTCCTCTATTTATTACATATATATTTTGATTTTTTTAATCAAGAAAATAAATGTCTGGGTAACTCTTCCCCCACTATAATCACCAACTTTTTATTGTTCTTTTTTTTCCCACTAGAACTGGAATAATGATGTACCAGCAGATGTTTCTAATTTGGAATGTCTTATACTCTTTCAGGAAAGGAAAAAGTTTAAAACTTAAGTAGCTGCTTTTTATCACCAGATCAAGTGGTGGAAGGAAAACATTACCCCTTACTAAGTATCTCTTCTTCACCCTTCCCTCTTTATTCTGAAGTTCTCTCAGTTCAGTCTTTGAAATGGTGTCTACTAATAGAGAATTTAGATCATAGCTGTTGCCTGATCGTTCTTCCTAAGACCAAAGTAGACTAAACTTCAAGCTTCAACTGAAATAAGAAATCTAAATGTAAGCATAAAGTTTTGTGTTGGACATCTGCTGATTCTGGCAGCCTTTTATCACCTTCTTTTGGTTCTACCACCCTGATTGTGTTTCAGGTAACCACCCATCACCCCTGCTAGCAGCTCTTGTACTTCAGGAAAATAGCTGTGACTGGCGCATGTGGCTCAGGTCTGAACTAATTAGCATTAGCTAATTATGACTGGTTCTAATTTAGTGCAACTAAAATGCAGCCCAAGACTTTAAATCAAAGGGTAAGGAATGAGAGAAATGCAATATATTAATGAGGAAACATGTAGCCTTGAGAGCTGCTGGCAATGCTTTTGGAACAACCAGGGAGAATCTTCCAAGACTGGAGCAGAGATTTTGGGGGTTGTTAATTACACAGCATTCTGACAGTAAAAACCTAGCTAATACATCAAAGAAGGTAACAGATCAGGTTTCAGATACTTGAGGCATATCCTCCTGACTTACTTTCATAATAGAATATTACTAGCAAAAAATAAGAATAGCTATTCCAAGGCAGGATAATGACATTTTTAATGCTAGAAGAAACAAGTTCTCTTTCTGCTAAGGTTTCTAAACTTGAAAAATTTGAACCTGGTACCAGTGGTCATCTTCCCTGCCACAAGAAGGAGCCTGTGGCAGAATGAAGCTAAGCAGAGACAAACCGAGATGAAAAGCAGGTAGAGTTAGAGAAGAGAAAGAGAAAGAGAGTGAAAACCAAAAAAGGCAAAAGCAAAAGAGAGCACAAGTACAAGAGAAAGCATGAGTAAGTGAGCAAATAAAAGAAAGAGAAATGAATGAGAAGAATCAGTTTCATATAGATAAAAATTTAGCTTTTGCAGACTCACATTTTAGGTTACATTGACCCTCTGGCTGGCATTTTTCAAATATGAAATGAAGATATAGAAACTATATGTTTATTTGTTCTGACAATGCCAGACATTGTTAAATGCTCTAATTAAAAATCTGTAAGTTGTGGGGGAGCGATAAACCACAGAACTTATATGCATGTACGCATAACCAATGGACATGGACAACAAAACTTGGAACAGGGCAGGGAGGGAAAAAAGGAGGAACATCTGTAACAAAAATAAATAAATAAAACGTTTATATATATATGTAAGTTGCCCTGGCCAGTGCTTTCAGTGGTTAGAGCATCAGCCCATGCACAGAAAGGTCACTTGTTTGATTCCCTATCAAGGGCACAGACCTCGGTCAGGGCACATGCAGGAGACAACCAATCAATGTGTTTCTCTCACGTCGATCTCTCTCTCTCTCTCTCCCTTCCTCCCTTCCTCCCTTTCACTCTCTAAAAATCAATGGAAAAAAATATCCTTAGGTGAGGATTAACAAATATATATATATATTTATATATATATTTGTTAATAATATATATATATATTTGTTATAATATATATATATATATTTGTTAATAAATATATATATATATTTATCCTCACCCGAGGACATTTTTTCATTGTTTGTTCAGATAGAGTGGGAGGAAGAGAGAGGAAGAGAGAGAGAGAGAAACATCTATGTGAAAGTGACACATCGAGTGGCTGCCACCCCCACGACCAACCAGGGCTGGGGACAAACTGCAACCAAAGTACATGCCCCTAGCAGGAACCGAACCCGGGTCTCTCTGGACCACAGGCCGACGCTCTAACCGCTGAGCCAAACCGGCCAGGACCAAATATATATATTATATGTAGACCCTAGGAGATGTTAAAATAAAAAATAAAAATGTAAAAAAAATACAATGTTATGTGTAAGAATTGGTATATAGAGAGAGATAAGTACTTTCAGAATACAAAAGAAAGAGAAATTAACTTTATAAGTAAATGCAGGTGGAGAAGTATATGGGAAAAGAGTTTACATAAGATGTAGCTAAAAACCAAAGGATAATTTTGTTAAGTAGATTATTTACCCGGTAAAGAAATAATGGATGAGGACAAGAGGAGGGTTTGCATTGGTACCAGAGACTTTGAACTCATGTAAATTAGACAAATTTACTAGTCTCTATTACCAACATTCTGTGTGCTTAAACAGGGAAATCAAAATCTGCGTTCAAATATCAAATTATTACTACACCTCACTGGTTTTCTTTAATTTTATTTTATTTATTTATTTTTTTTTTAGTTAAAACTTTAAATTATACTAAACATTTTCGAAAGAGGCTGTGAGCAAGGCTGACTTGATGTATGGGTCTGTGATAGTAGACAATGCTCCAAAAGAACGCATCAGCCAAGAGATTACAGTACCAACTATATGGAGTGACTCATATGACAACTGAATGACTCCCACTCCTCATTCCTATTTCCAGATACTTCTACACTTTGTCTAAAGTGTTTTATTTCCTTTTGTCATCTTGCATGAAATAAATCCAATTAGAGATTCACTTGAATGAGTAAATTCATTTTTCAAAGTGAAAAAGAAGGTAAATGGTGTGTGTGTGTGGGGGGGGTATCAAGGGAGTATGGGTTTTTAGTCATTAACACCTTAGTATAATATTAAATAGTTTACTTCCCTCTTAACCATGCCTTGCTGTGTGTGAGAAACAAATCCAAGTGCAGACAGCAGTGTTGTGGAGTGGTCAACTATGAATTTTCTTACAGTCAAACAGATCTGGTTTGGCCCAGCCAGTGTGACTCAGTGGATTGAACATCATCCCATGGACTGAGAAGTCCCGATTCAATTCCCAGTTGGGGCACATGCTCAGGTTGTGGGCTCGATCCCCAGTAGGAGGCAGCCCATCAATGTTTCTCTCTCACATCCATGTTTCTATCACTCTCTCCCTTCCTCTCTCTCTAAAAAACCAATAAAAACATATTTTTAAAAAAATTTTTTTAAAGAACTGGTTTGAATCTTGCCTACCACTTTGCTAGTTTTATAAGCTTGAGAAAATTACTTAATGTTTGAAGTGTCTCAGCATCCTCTCTGTAAGATAAGAGAAACATGTTTACCTACTACTGTTATATTATGTACACACATTGACTAGCACAGTGTCCAGAGGCTGGTTGAGCAACAAATAAATGGTAGCTATTGATACTAGAGTGGAGGAAAAAAGGTAATTGTAGCAAGAGCAATGAAATCCTGGGTGAATGGAAGACATCAAAGGCATAATTTGACTTTTCAGTACTTTAGCCTATGACAAGATCAGAGATGCAGAGTCAACAACGATGTGACAGTGGAGTTGAGGTGTCATCATGTGTCCAATGTTTTTGGTGATAAAAAGATCACATGTAGTGCATTAATATTGTATCAACATTAGATTGCTCCTGATGATTCTTTCTAGATTTTTGCTTTTTACTGGCTGTAACTTCTCTTTTTTATGACTGTTCCTTACAGAGATAAGCACCTCATAGAGGTGGTTAAGGAAGTGAGAATAGTGTCTTAAACACAGATGAATATTTTAAAATTCTGTATCCTGGCTTACTCTGCAAAGACATTTTTATGAGATCCTGTTTTGAAAGCAGTTTATGGCTGACACTTAAAAGATTCCTTCTGTTAAAATACACGTGCATTGAATACAAATTGAGCCAGAAGTGTTATTTTTTTTTTATGCTTGTCATCAGCATGTTAACATTTCCCAGCTATCCATTTCAAAAGGACAATGGGGCCTACCCATGTTGTAAGTGTGCTAGACTTTTCCACAGGGCAGCACACTGTGCTAAGAGACAAAATTGGGATGTTCTTCAGATTTGTTCACGCTGGCTAGACCAAACTCAAAGCCACACCCTTGAAAAGTGACAGAGTAAAATTGTATTTCAATTTTATTTTTTTTTAAAATCTGGCTAATGTAGTTAATTGACGGAAGCAACTGTATTTTCTGATCAGATATATAAACTATAAACCTCAAGGCATTTTTTCTCTTGCCAATTGTTGCCTTGATAGTAAAATAATTGCCACATTAACAGCATTCAACTCAATTTTCAACCCTGAGGATTTCTCCCACAAAGCATGCTGGCGGGATATAAGTGCCAGACCACAATGCAGTTTAATAAAACTGCTCTGCCTTTCACCCTAACTGTGTAAAATGTAAATGGCCACACTCTCTGGAGCATTCCAACTCTGAAAGGCACAGGTTTTGTTTTTGTTTTTTTTTCTCCTCTTCTTTTTTAGTTTTCAGTGTACAGCAGTATCCTATCAGGAGATTGTTTGTGGAACTTAGAACTTTAAAGTCAATATTATTCTTCTGAATATAAAATTGTTATACATAAAATATATAACATTGTTTTGTGCATTTGATAAGATTAGTCTCTGAACTGCAACCATACTGAAATATTTTGGTTCCTCGAGCTCTCTCTTGCCTCAGGCTTTGCTCAGGCTGAGCCACTGAAAACTCTCTCCCTGTCCACTGTTTCACACCTCCTTTCACATGTCTACCTCCCGCTCACCATCTAGGTATCAGTCCAGTTATTGCTTCCTCTAGGAATCCTTTCCTAAGGCCTTGGTTCTGAGTTAGGTGGCATAGGTTCCTGTACATTCCTCATATTACATTTCAACTGCTTCTTTAGTTAGCTGAATTTTCCACTGGACTGAGTTTTCCAAGATCAGATACACTGTTTTCTTTATAGTATCTTTAGCAGCTGAAAGGAACACAGTTGCTTTTCAGTAATTATTTGTTGTGGTATATTTTATTTTTGTTGGTGTTCATAGTTATTCTTTTCCTTACTGGCCTATGGTTAGCATTTGCTCTTCTCACCCATTAACTTTGGTTAGCTTTCATGGCCATGTGGTTTTCTTTAACCAGTAGGGTGTGAGCAGATTTGTCATACAGCACATTTGGGCAGAAGTTTTAAATGCACTTGCATGGTTTGATACTCGTTTTGTTCTTGCTGCCTTCCACAGTCAGAGCGGCATGTTTCAAATAGTGGCCACTCCTCAGACTTGGTTCAAAGAGAGAATACATACAATGAAGCTGTGTCCAAAGGAGCCCAGCAGAGCCCCATAACATGAGTGACACATGACTATTTGTTGTAAGTTGCAGAGATTTGAAGATTGTTTGTCATCACAATGAAAGCTGGTTGATAAAGGGGGCATTAACAGAAAACAAGGATATCAAAGAAACCAACAATGTTTTTGAGACTTATAGTACCAAAATTGCCACCAACCTGAATTTAAAAGAAGTTGTGCCCTCTTTGGCTGCTGATAGCTTCCTCAGCCAGCCCATAGAAAGTTGAGGGCTTAAGCGTAGTTTTATTGTTCAAACAATTTCTCCCAGAGATGATATTGGAAAAAGAAGGATCTCCCAGAAGGTAAAGTCAAGTGTCATGAAAAACAATAGACTATGTAGTTACCTCCAGGAAACAAAACTGAAGATTGGTTAAGCAAAGTTCCCTACGCTCTGGTTTGGTAGACCTTACAACTATTGCTCAATGGGGTTTCAGAATTGCTGTAAACCAGTGATTGGTGGGTTGTCCCCTTCATCCCATTTCTAAATGAGTATTTATTGTCAGTTCCATGATTTTAAATGGGTACATGAGTGCAAATCACTAGCCTTTTAGTTCACAGGACTTTGGCTTAAGAGGAGCTACATTTGGGTTTGATGTATACTCAAGATCCTAAATTTCAACAGTCTTGAGACCTTGAAGTATCTTTAGGATGGGTGACTACGTTTTGTTTACAGAAGGGTAGTGAACGTTTGTGAACAAGAGGGCAGGCTGTGGTAAATTGCATTATTTCATAAATATTCTTTTCATCCAAGTTTGTCATGCTTCTCTGTGAGCATAGTCTTCTTTCCTGTCCCCTGACTTTGGCCTAGGTCATATTACTTTCTTTGACTAATAGAATATCTTAGTAGAGGTTTTAAGTGTGCTCACATATTTTGCATGTTTTGGCACCCACTCTTTTAATTTTTCCTCTGTAATGAGAACAACATGTCCAAGATACTGGCTTAGTCCTTCAGCCTGAACTGTGGAATAAAAAAATACTTGTGGAGCCAAAGTCTAGCTCAACCAAACTCAGCTAAACTTGGCAGAGCCACCACCCTCGTGAACTTGAGGAGCAAGTAATACATGTTGTTATAACCCACAGAGATACTGGGGTTGTTTGTTACTACAACAAAAGCTGGCTGACACAAATTTTGAACAAATTTGTTGTTGAAAATAAAGAAGGAAGAATTATATTGTTTATAAAAATGCGTGGTGTGTATAGGAACAGCATGTAAGGGTTTGAATGTACATAACTAAATGAACTCTTAATCAGAATTATTTGTAAATGGAACTAATCGAGATATTAGCTGAGTTGCTTGGTTATTTGGCATCTTGGGTGGTAGTTATGAGAAGAAAATACTCTCGATTCAGTGGGACACCAGGGAATTTTAATGGACTATTCAGACATATCTTACTTTCTTTTAAAAAGAAAACAAATCAAGAAGTATCTATAGACCCAAAAATCTAATACAGTAAATATTTGAAGATAGGTCAATGTTTACAATGATGTTGGTATTTAAAGAAGAGCCAGGCACATATAAAAAAGTGGAATGCCAATGTTAAACGCTTGGCTCATTGATTGTTTAATGATGTAAATATATGCCAACTTGAGTAATAAGAATTTGTACCTGGAATATAACTCAATTACATATTTTTTATTCTTTGAATTTTCCTCATTTTATAGTTAAGATTATGTTTTTTGGGGGGGAGACAAAGAGGTTTTACTTAGAAATACGTTTTGAATGGCATCCATGTATCACAGAGAGCAACTGGACTGATGAATGCTGTGGCAAAACCCCAGGGAAGTACGAGTTCAAAAGCTAAAGAGAAGCTTCACATGCAGAAGGAAGTGTCTAAATAGCCTTATTTAAAAAGGTCTATCATCTGACTATAAGGCTGACTAACCCCATTATTCATCTTTCTAACTGTTTTTGCAATTGTAAGAGTTAGCATCATCAGTGTTATTTTTAAATTCTATTAGAAAGACATAGTCACAAGAACTGGTCCCATCTCAAGGATTGCCAGTTTTGTGAACTTTTAAATATTTTATCATATTCATAAAAATAATAGAAAGGAACAGTCTTTCTTAATGTATTAGTTATTCATAAATCCATTCACTGAATAAGTATTTAATGAGTACCTACACATGGTGCCAGGCTTTTGATTGACTGAAATGGAGCATAAAAGAACTGACTGTCTACTCCAGGCGCTTGTGATTTAACAGGTGTGTCAAGATTGATACTTGTGATATAACTATGTAATAAATTCATGATGGTAAATAATTGTTGTGTTGAAAAGAATGGTTAGGAAATAAATTCTTTGGACACTTAAGAGACTGGGATAAAAATAAAAGGAAAGCTAGATGGGGATCTTTAAAATTTCATACAGGAGTTTGATTTAAGAGGAGTTTGACCTCACGGATGGATGAGATTTCTTTAGGTGAGTTCTAAGAGCAAGAACGAAGGTGTAGACATAGGAAGCTGTAAAGAACTGTACAGTAGTATCTTAAGGAGACTAAATTACTGAGAGTCTTAGTGCTAAAGGAAATATATTATGTGTTATATTTTTACTTGAAAAGCTCAACATGCTTCACAGACAATAATGTTGCAAATGGCTAGCATAAGTAAGATAAGGGTAACTATGTCAGTCAGAATCACAGGGCTTTTAGCTTCTTTGGCATCTTTGCTAGCTCAGTAGGCATCCCAGTCAGCTAAGAGAGAAGCATTGCTAGGACATAAGAACTTACCCTGACTTGAAGAGTTTAAGTTGTTGTTGAGAAGTGCCGGTCTACGAGGTCCTCATTGTATTACTGAAAATAACAAAACAGCATTCATGAATGTACATTGTCCATGTCTTCAGAGTTGCTTCATGGAATTTTTATGTATTTGAATGGGTAATGAGTGTATAGGTAGCAGTATCATTTGGTTCTAGAAAGCACAGTTAAGAGATTACCTATGCCAATTGATTTCAGCTTTTTGACTGTGGTCCATAGTAAGAAATACATTTTTTAATCACAATCCAATACACACATTCATAACTTTTTATATATGTTAAAGATCGACTGTTACAAAACAATACATACTTTATGTTTATCTGACTAACAAAAGACGGTGTTTACCTTTACAGTAGCTGTGGTGTCAGGGGCTATAAATTTCCTTTAGTGTCATTGCTTTTGTCTTCCTTTTAGTCTTTGGATTTTCATAGACGTCTTAAATAGGATCTGAGGCTTGTAGTTCTTTTAGCTGTAATCCCCTGATATTGATGTGATGGTGAGATGTGGAGAAGGGAAATTCTGTCGTCCTACAATTAGGTCTAAGTCTTTTAGTGAACCTGAGTTGGGTACTCACAACCCTTCCCTCCCACCCCCACCCCGAGTCATTCAGGCTTTAGTAAAACCCCAGTCAAGCTCTGGTAAAATAGTTTCCCTTGAGAGTAGATCTTGTTAAGAACAGAAAGCTCTGGATATATTTCCAAATAGTTACTTTCCCTCTCCTCCTGCTGGAGCATTTGTCTCCCATCTTCACAGTGAGAACGTGATAGGGCCCCTGGAGGTAATATTAACAAACGTGTGAGAGTCCCCTTAAAATTGCGCCCCTTTGGAGTTTTTAACTCTCAAACTACTCTACACTGAGCCACTTAGCAACTCATCAATTAGAATTTAAAGTATTCCTACTAATACTTGCTCCTGCTGCTGGCTTCTGCTCCTGGTAAACTGTGATTCTCTGTATCTTCCTGTCTCTCTAGTTTTGGGGAAAACAATTTGTCCTTTGACCTAGTTCTCTGAAGAATCTAAGAGTTGATGAGTTTCAGTTTGTTTAGACTTTTTTCTTGTGAAGATGAGAGTGACAACTTCCAAGCTCTTTCAGTACTTTATTATGTGCAATGAAGACTATACAGTATATTTTTTTCTACTTAATTTTTATCTCATTTAAAAATTGCTGGTTACAACCCACTAAATGAGGTTTCTCTATGATTATACAAGTATTAGAGGAAATACAACAGAATTCTTCTGTAACCTGAAAGTGAGGAAGTTATGTCTCCAGAAGCAATAAAAATGACAAACTTGATTAGATAAAAATTAAAATTAAAAATGTAATAATAAAACAGCTAAAAAATGACCAACTTGGAAAAAGTATATGTCACAGACAAAGGGCTAATATCTCTAATATATACATCCAGAAACAAAATTATATTTACTATTTTTAAAAAATTAGTTATGAAGCCATGAAAAGACATGGAGGAAATTTAAATACGTATTACTAAGTGAAAGGGGCTAATCTAAAAAGTCTGCATGCTATCTGATCCCAATTATATGACATTCTGGGGAAAAAGTATGGAAACAATAAAAGAATCAGTGGTTGTCAGCATTATGGAGGAAGAACTAGGGAATGCACAGAGGATTTTAGGACAATGAAACCATTCTGTGTAATACTATAATGGGGATATATGTCGTTATGTATTTTTCAAAACCCATAGAATATAATAATAGTGAACTCTAATGTAAACTGTAGACTTTGGGAGACAATGATGTGTCAATGTAGGTTCATTGATTATAATAAATGTACCACTCTAGAGCGGGATTTTGGTAGTAAGGGAGACAATGTGTCTGGGGTCAGAATCTCTGTACGTTCCACTCAATATTGCTGTAAACCTAAAACTGCTATCAAAAAAAGTCTACTAAAAATGTTTTTAAATAATCAAGGAAACAAAGCATACAAATGATTACCAACAGGAAAAAAGAAAAAGAAAATAGGATGCAGGAGACAGAAATAGAAGATAAATTTCTCTGAATATTCCTTGTTACACAAAGCTGACATTGAAATCATGTAAATATATTACATAATTATAAGACAAAATAAAATTGGAGGGAAATTTAATTCCTAAATATAAAAAATGAAATGAAAAGAACGAATGAAACTAACACATCCAGTTTAGTGGCATAACCTTACATATAGGAACTAGCTCAAGTGATTTAAAACACAGTAAATTGACTTTATATCCTTTGTATAGTATAAGGGCAAAGGAACTGCCAGAAAAGTCTTACATTGTTTTTAGTAATTATAGTACTTGTAGTAGTGTTTATATTATTACTCTGAGACTATATGTAACAGTATGAGAAAGCAAATGAGTAATTAAGTTGAATTTACTGAGAACTGAGGTTTTTTGCATAGAAGACACAAATAAAAGTTACATGAGCTTGAGGAAAATTTCTCTAGTTCAGAATTTGAGGTGGAATTCATCTTACCTTTTTGAAAATGCACACTTTCTAAATATGTCTACCAAAAAATTCTAGAAACCCAGCATCAGTGAGCACCTTAAAACACAGATTGTGGTCTCTAAATGCCATTCTCACTAAAAGGAACTCTGAAACAGCATATGTATTGATGAGCCTTGAGCATCATATCAACCAGAAAGCAAGGAAACTATCAAACATTACTAGAGTGATATCTAAAAGGCTCAGGTGTCAACTTGGCTTGTTGTCTTGGGCCTTCAAACATCAATAAGGATACTTACCGCAATGGATTGTTAGAAATCCAATTTATTTAAATTTATAATTTCAAAATGACACCTAAAAAAACTTCATTGATTATCATTATTTTGAAAATGAACTATACATCAGGGGAAACAAATAACTGATGTTGAGAATGTTTACATTATGGAGGTAGTCCAGCTAATAAACAATAAAGGAATGATGGAATTTTAATATCACTATTTTGCAAGCCCTAATATTTAATGGATCTAGGCAGTAATCATCAATGGCTGCTAACACCACTGAAAGTGAGACAGACATGTACTTTCTAGGAGAAGTACAAAACATCACCTGTGAAGAACACGTGCTAAATAATCAAGCCCAAATATTTCAAAGCCTCTAGATCTAAATACTAATTTGTAGGAAATAAAGAGCATGCAGAAACTATTAAATGATATCATGAGAATGGCAGCAGAATAGGGGTAGTAGGGGCTCTACAGGAAAAAACAACTACTGTCTTTCTTCAATAACTATTACCAGAGAGAGGGGGGAGAGATGAATAGAGAGGGAGGATGGGAGAAAAATTGCAAATAAAAAAGGAAATGAAGAAGATAGTTATATAGAAAAAGACATGCCAACTAGTTACAATGTCTAAATCTCATTTGGATCCTATTTCAAACAATAAACTATACAAAAAAATACATTCATGAGACAATTGGAATAATTTCAACATTGGACATTTATGATATTAAAAGTTATTTTCTGAGATACTTATATTATGGTTATATTTAAAGAGAAATATGTATACATATATAAAATTATACATAAATACACACATGCACATACATACTGAAATACAGATGAAATTATATAATCTGGAATTTGCTTCTAAATATTTTAGAGGTGGGATGATAAAGAGTGTGGGTATATAGATGAAACAATATTGACCATAAGTTGATTACTGCTGAAATGTTGGATGTGGGTGATTCATACTGTCTTATTCATACCCATAGGATTTTAAATTATGGAGGTGACCAAGTACCAACATGGAGAAGCTAATGCCATTGAAAAGCAATTATTAGGACTTACATTTTCTCAGAAGAGGAGGCTCGCCATCCACACAGGGCTGCAGTAGAAGCATCCAGACGGTCAAGAGGTACAATACAGGAGCAAGGGGTGTCTATGCCAGAGCCTTTATTGGGGTTTCTGTAGGAAGACAAGACAGAGCAGGGTAGACAGTTTATAATTGATCAGTTTGAATAATTCTGGCAGATTTTAGACTGTATGAGTGACATCTAGTTGCTTGATTTCTAGGCCTGGGATAATTTGGGCAGGGGCACTGTTGGTTTAGTGTGTGAGAGTTAGATAAGGAGGTAGATGGCTTATATATTACAGGCATGCACCCAAGCAAGTTGTTTACTATTTTTAGGAATTAGCTAGTTCTGGGAGGGGCAATCTCTTCCCAGGTTTGTAAGCTCCCAAATACCAGAGCATCAAGAATACAAAAAAGAAAATATAGTTAATATAATTGATCCCATGATGAATAGAGGTCAATAGACAAATACAAAATCTAAGAAAACACATACATGGGCCACATTACATTGTTTTCTTTATTATTATATAAGTTTGAAATTTTTCATTATAAAATATATTTTTTAACTAGTATGAACATTAGACAGTGTAAATAGGTTGTTTTTCCAAAGAGAGCCACAATAATATCACCCATTTCACATGCTCTTTTGCAGTGTGGGCTTGATACTCTCCTATCAGGAGACGGAGTCTATTTCCTCCACCATTGAATTTGGGCTAGCCTTAGTATCTGTTATGACCAATGGCAGAGGAAATGCTTTGACTTCTGAGGCTAGGCCTGAGAAGTTATACATCTTCTATCTTTGCTTTTTATAATGCACTTTCTGGGAATTCAGCCACTATGCTGTGAAGAAGCCCAAGCAGCCCGGCAGGTGTGGCTCAGTGGTTGAGCGTCGACCCATGCACCAAGAAGTTGCTGATTCGATTTCAAGCCAGGACACATGCCCAGGTTGTGAGCCTGATCCCCAGTGGGGGGCATGCAGGAGGCAGCTAATCGATGTTCTCTGTCATCGATGTTTCTATCTCTCTATCCCTCTCTATTCTTCTCTCTCTAAAATCAATAGAGAAAAAAAGAAGCCCAAGCAGCCACATAGAGAGACCTATGTGGAGGAAAACCTAGGTCCCTGACAACAGTCCCAGCTAAGTCCCCTGTCAAGAACCAGCAGTAACTGCCAGCCATGTGAATGAGACCATTTTAGATTTCTCATCATCCCAGCACTCCCAACAACACCATAACTCTTGACAGAGACGAAAATCTATCTAGTCAGTCCCTGCCTGAATTCCTGACCACAGGATTATGAACAATTAAAATTTGTTTTGAGAAATTAAGTTTGAGGTAATGTGGTTCATAGCAATGACTAGCTGATTTAAAAGTATAACACTATCTTGCAAATATCAGTACTTCCTTACAAGAAAATAAAGAACTATAATATAAATATTATTAAACAAATAAATAAAAATAAAGAATTTCATTTAAACACCAAAAATATTGATTTCATGACCCATGAAATTAAAAAGAAAACACTGCCTGAAGTAATGCAGATAGATGGCCAATAAGTGGTTTAGAGTTGGAAATAACCTCCACATTTTTAGAACAGTGAGGTCTATCTAGCAGGATAAATAGTAAAATAGAGACATTAACCTTAACTGTCTCAGTTAATAGCTCAGACTTTATTCAAGAGGCAACAGCAAGTTGGCCGAAGATTCTGAGCAGGGCAGTGACATGATTACATCAGTGTTTTAACAAAAGTCACTGTTTTAGAATGGATTGGTATTGGAAACACTTGACACAGCAGGGCCAGTTGGGATGATTTCCAAATATGATGTTAT